>CM053030.1:237607906-238207906 GCA_028564925.1 Lithobates sylvaticus | reverse complement strand
CCTTAATTAAGAAATCTTTCGTTTTCCGAGTTTTCTCCTCCAGCAGGGACCCCCTGTTCTTTACAGAGTACAGCTTCTTATAGTAGTTTTTAAATGTTTCTGCGATTTCCTTAGTTTCATAGACCATCTCTCCCGTTTCAGTTTGTATTTTGTCAATATAGTTTGTCGATTTTTTCTTTTGAAGTATTTTAGCTAAATGTTTACTGGCTTTATTTCCCCATTTATACCGCTCTTGGGCTATTCTGTTGTATTTTCTTTTTTCTTCTTGGTCCATGTACTCTTTCAGTTCCCCTCTCTTGATTACTAATTGTTGGTATGCGGTGGAGTGTGGGCTTAAGTGTTTTTTATGTAATTGTTCCGCTATCGCTACTTCCTCCCTTAACCCCTTTATTTTCTCTGCCCTTTCTTTTTTCTGTTTTGCGCCTAGCGCTATTAGAACTCCTCTCACATACGCCTTATGGGCCTCCCACAATGTTGCTGCTGAGATTCCTTCGGTATCATTGATCTGAAAATACTGCTCTATTTCTTTTTTTAGCTTCTCTGCGCTTTCCTCGTCCCTTAACATTGCTTCGTTTATTCGCCATTTATTGGGATGTCTTTGATTCCCTGCCGTTTTTAGTCTCATTACTACCGGGGCGTGGTCCGACAGTGAAGCTATTTCTATTTTTATCTCTGCAACTTCCCCTACCAGTCTGTGATCTACCATGATGTAATCTATCCTGGAGTATGTCCCGTGCACAGGGGAGAAGAACGTAAAATCTTTGCTTTTTTGATGGTGTATCCTCCATGCGTCCACTAGCTGACATTTTTTTAATTTTTGTTTTAGTGCTTTTAACTGTACGTTCTCTGTCCCCTGCACACGGGACGTACTATCTATCCTTGGTTCCAGACAAAGATTGAGATCTCCCATTAGGATCACATGTCCCCTCTGAAAGGCCATCAATTTTCCTAATATTTTAATCATATATTTTGCTGCATTCGTGTTTGGGGCATAGATGTTTGCCAGTGTGAGTTCCATTTCGCCTAATTTTCCTTTTAAGAACAGGAATCTTCCCTCCGGGTCTGTTAACCTCTCTTCTAATTGAAATCTTGTCCCTTTGGACATCCCTATTGCTACTCCTCTTGTTCTTGTGTTAATCGTATCCCCATAGTACCATGTCGGGTAATTGGCTGATGATAGTTTTATATTGGTTTCATGCGATAGGTGCGTTTCTTGTAGGAAAACTATGTCTGCGCGGTAGTGCCTAAGTTCATTGAGGATCTTATTTCTTTTGGCGAGAGTGTTTAAACCTCTAACATTATATGTCAGGAAACGGGTTTCCATCATTTATATTTTTTTCCCCTTTTTTTTTTTTTTTTTTTTTTTTTTTTAAAGTCGGCCCACGTACATATATTTATCCTTAGTCTTCTTAGGCACTTTATTAACCGAGGTGGATGAGGTCCCCTCCCCCCTCCCCCTATCCTCCCTCCCCTCCTCCCCCCTCCCCCCCCAACCCCCAACTTCTCCCTCCCTCCCCCCCCTCCCTCCTACCCTGTGGCCCTCTCCCGACCCCGAAGTCGCCTATGGCCTGGTACTTCCTGGCCATCTGCGATTTCTTCCCCTTGAGGTGGGTTCCCTGACTTCCCGCCCATGCACATACTCCCCTTCAATCAGGTAGATTTAGGAAACTTAGATCGTCTATTACATTCCTGATGGGCTTGTACTCCATGTATTCCATGTACAGAAGAGCACAATGGGAGTAGATAGTGTATATGTGCATGCCGGTCGAACCCCAGCGTTGGATCTTACTCAACTCCCCCTCCCTCCCCACTTAGCCCCCCCCCCCTTTCCCTCGCTGTTTACCTCCATCCTCCTTCCCTCCCGTATTAGGGAAAGCACCGGTCCCAGCAGAAGGGGCCTAGACAATAAAAATATGAAAGTGTATTCTATCCAGCCGCAGGCCCCCTCCCCTCCCTCCCCCCCCCCCCCCCAACCCCCCCTCTCTAGGTTTCTTCGTCTGACCAACCTGGCAATGCGGGTATCAGGAGGTCTAGTTTATTACAAAACTCTACCAGGTCTTCTGGAAAGACTAGTCTAGCGGATATTCCCTCTTTCTGTCCTATGAGACTTGCTGGGAACCCCCAGTTGTACTTGATATTCTGTGCCCTCATCTGCTCCAGAAGGGGCTTCAGAAGTCTCCTTCTTGTCAGAGTGTCTGGGGCTAGGTCCGCGTACAGCTGCACCGCCTCCCCTTCATATAATAAAGGTGCTGCCCGTCGTGCCTTAGCCCAAACCTCCGCCCTATCTTCATAAAATCGAAATCTAGCTAAAATGTCCCTTGGTCTTCCTTCCGTTGTATTTCTAGTTCTTCCGACCCTGTGGATCCTTTCGATCTTTGGAAAGTCCTCTAGGGGTCGCTCGAGGAGGGGGTTGAATATTTTTACCATTATTTTTCTTAGGTCTTCTCCCTTCATCTCTGGGACCGCTCTCATTCTCAAATTCTGTCTACGATTCCTATTCTCCCGGTCTTCCAGTCTGTACAAGATGTTCCTCTGGTTGCGTTTTGTTATTTTGACCTGCTCCTTTAATGCGCTTAATTCCTGAGTGTGTTTATCCATTTTTTCTTCCACCTCCTCGACCCTCGTCAATAGCAGACCTAAGTCTCCTCTTAGTGCGTTAATATCTGCTTTAATTGCAGTCTCGAGTTTCAGGAACATGTCCATCATATCCTCTTTCGTTGGCATTTGGGAGTCTGTTATTTGCTCTTCTACTCTGCTTATTTCGGATTCGCTTTCCACGGTTATATCTCCTCTTGACTGGTCTGGGGCCTCACCGGATTTTGGGGCATTACCTTTTCTTCTGTCTAATTTACCTTGCTGTTCCGTTCCTTGTGGACTTGCTCCTTGATTCATGTATTGTTTTATCGTGCTACTTGTTACCTTGGGGGTTTTGGGGGCACTCCCTTTTGTTGTTTTATTCGTTGTTTTACTCATCGTGCTTTCCTTTGTCTTTCTTATTCGTTTCCCCAGTTTGTTCAATTATTTTAACCTTCCTCTCTCTCCGGGGGTACTCTCCTTCTACCCTTACTATATCCACCGGGGATAATTTGTGATGTTTTATTTATTTATTGTTATCTAAGTCCTCTCCCTTGCTGGTTTAATTTACACTCCCTTTTTTCCACAGCACAACAGCTGTACAAGGGGTCGTAGGTGGGAAGTAGGTATTCTTGGCCCAGTCCCGGGTACTATACCCCCTTCATGAGATGATCAGGGGGGGTATACAGGGTTCGGAGAGGGGTCCTAGTGGTTTATTTTATTATGTCAAGTTCTTAATATCTCCGTACTCTACCACTCCTTGCTCCGGACCCCTTTTCATAGGTATATATTGCCCAACCTACATTGCCTCTTTAATGGGGACAAACTTGGACCACACCGCTAAGGCCGAGAAAGAAGGGGAGGGGGAGGGCTTACCGACAAAGGGAGAGAGATCAAAAGAAAAAAAAAACAAAAAGAATAAACTGAAGAACCTGAGAGGAAGGAGGGGGGGGGACAGCGATCAGGGGGGGACGGATCTGCCACTACGTTTTTTTTTTTTTTTTTTTTTTTTTTTTCACAGTTGTATCCCCGCTTGTCCTCCGCTTGTTTTAATCCCCGTTCCTCTTTTATTCCCCCGGGTACTTGTTCCCCTTCACGTTCATCTTTCCCCGCCTGGATATATATTCGTACAAGTCAGTTTTAACAGGTAAGGTTTTCACAGAGGATATATACAGCTTCAGTTCTTAATTACTATCTGCTTTTCCTGATGGCAGGGAAGCTGAGGGGAAGGGGGGAGGGTGCAAAGGGAAACCAGACGCCCGACAGCAGGGATGGTCAATCTCAGGATCGCCTTCCGCAGCTCCTGCTATACATGTTTCACAATATCATACAGGTGCTCTTACTGTGTATGGATACCTGCACTAGTTCCTACCAGACAGTTCACATAAGCTCTGTAATCAATAGGCAGCAATATACAGGGTTATCTCATACATTTATGCTTCTTGGCACACAATCCTTTCTTTTTCCTTTCCTGCTGTGATAACATGCGATCCAGAGTGTAAATTACATTCCCTCTCGGGGTACCTTAGTCTTCTGTTCCTCTGCTGGAGAACCGCTCCATCTTCCGCTTCGTTCCCCTGCTCTCTTACCTCCCCTCTCAGGACCGGTCTCCCCTCCGTGAGGTGGGCGCCCAATTGCGCCGTGATTTAGTATACGGTGTTTGCGAGGTGGGGGTTCTGGCTTCCTGCTGCCTAATGTGTCTCGCGGAACCCGCCGCGAGCGGGACCCGCCTCGAGCGCTGCTTCTCCTCGGGGCCAGTGGGTGGAGGGAGGGGGGGATCCTTCGGCTTGTTAGCCTCGGTCACGGAGGCTCTCACCCTCCATACCGCGCCGATCACTCCGGGTCCCTGCTGGCGTTCGAACCTCGCGGCTCTGTCAGGCTCCTCCCTCCGTGACGTGCGTTACGTCATCACGCCCCCCAGAAGTTTCAGGTTTTTAATAGCTGTCTGTGTTCCTGTCAGGGAGATTCACCCTCTATATTTGTCCTGCTTACCATTATCACCAAGGGTTAATGTAAAAAAGAAAATACTGTATTTATTGGTGTATAACACTCACTTTTTCACCATGAAAATCGTGTGCAAAAAGCTGGTGAGTGTTATACTCCAATACGTAAATTTTAGCTGCCTCGGAGGGGACAGGGAAGGGGGCAGGATGAGCGCCGTCAGATTACATACAGTGAGAATGTCCTGTTTACTTGGCGGCCTCTGTAATAAGAAGTCCCGTCTCCTGGGCTGCCATTGGACCAATGTTCTGTCTATCATAGGAGATTCTCACTGTATGTAATCTGTCAACGCTTGTCCCGCCCCACTCCCTGTCCCCTCTAGGCTGCAGATGGGCATCGATCAGGCTGCACTGATGGCAATGGTGAGGCTGCTGCACTGATGGTAATGGTGAGGCTGCTGCATTGAAGGAAATGGTGAGGTCTGGAAACTTCCCTCTTAAAATTATATAATTATATTAATATATCGATAAATACGGTACCTCATTTTGGGTTGTAACCAGAAAAGGAAAAGAAAGAAAGTCTTCCAGTGGGGACAATAGTTCTTGTGTCCCCAGTGACAACCACAGATTCCATCACTTCAGAGGGACTGTCTCTCACTTCCTGTTTTGATTAAAGGACAGCAAGTAAAGGAAAACCTCCCCACGCCAATGGTAAAAAAACACCTTGTAGTTTATAACCCTCCTTTACTCTATCCCAAACAATGTTAGTTCTTCATTAAAGTTCCTGGATCACATACAGTTATTTTTATAAAATGTTTAATAACATTTACTGATGTATGAAGATAATAAAAACGGAAAACATTTAAGATACCGTTTTAAAAATAATTTACATCACTGAAATAACTTGCCTAGCATTTCCATGAAAGAATAAGCAACAATTGTTGTTTTCACAAAACTTTTTCATAATGTAAAACACACTTTTCTGCGTGCTTATTTTGAATGTAAATTGTAGCTTAGTTTAATCAAATAACTTATGCTTTAGGTTTATTGGTAGTTTAATGCTCTGAGGGAATAAAAATGGAACATTTAGGTTGCAAAGCTTGACTATAAAGCCAGATGTAATAATAACGGCCGCTATGAGATGATACTGCAGGAGGATGAAGTAGAAATATGAGCCAGCATGTTTTGTGCTGGAGCTTGGATGTGAACACAAGCACATCAGGCTCTCCTTAACTAGATTTGTGCAAATTTGTTTTTAAAGTGTTTTACTTATCACTGTAATCACCTGGCAGGGTGCTCAAAACAAAAGGGAAATTGCAATTTTAATTACAGTTAAAAATTAGAATAAATTGTTAATTATAATGTATCATCATATACACCATGTTGGTGTGATGCTTTTTGTCTAATCATTATAGTTTCAGAATGTAGTTTTAACCACTTCCATACCGGGCCTATTTTGGCACTCTCCTACATGTAAAAATTCTAATTTGTTTGCTAGAAAATTGCTCAGAACCCCCAAACATTATATATGTTTTTTTAGCAGACACCCTAGGGAATAAAATGGCGGTCGTTGCACGGTATTTGCGCAACAATTTTACAAACGCATTGTTTTGGGAAAAAAAAACTGTTTCATAAATTAAAAAAAAAATAACAAAACAGTAAAGTTAGCCCAATTTTTTTGTATAATGTGAAAGATGATATTAAATAATGTAAATAGATACCCAACATGTCACGTTTTAAAATTGCTTGTGGAATGGCGCCAAATTTTGGGACTTTATAATCTCCATAGGTGACACTTTAAATTTTTTACACGTTACTAGTTTAGAGTTACAGAGGAGGTCTAGTGCTAGAATTGTTGCTCTCACACTAACACACGCAGCGATACCTCACATGTGTGGTTTGAACAGCGTTTACATATGTGGGCAGGACTTTCATGTGCGTTCGCTTCTGGGTTCGAGCACACGGGGATGGAGCACTTTAAAAAAAAATATATTATTAATGTTTATTTTACTTAATTTTTTTATTTATACACTTTCTCTTAAAAAAAAAAAAAAATTATCACTTTTATTCCTATTACAAGGGATGTAAACATCCCTTGTAATAAGAATGGTACATGACAAGTCCTCTTTATGGGGAGATATGGGGTCTATAAGACATCTCTCCTCCAGGCTGGAAAGCATCAGATCAAAAAAAAATTAACGATCCTATGCTTTCCAGCCGAGATTGCGGCTTTGTTTACAACTGCGGCCCGGACATGATGTCATAACGTCGTGCCTGGGCCTCCGACGATCATAGAGGTGACTGGTGACCATTTGGTCACCGGAAATCTCTATGCTCTTCATCCGGAGGGCGGCAGGAGGGGGGGCTGTCCATTCCTGTTGCCTGTAAGAACAATCAAGTGGTGGAACTGCCACTATGATTATTCTTACGGTGCACAGAATTGTTGGCTCTAAAAGATGATATCTGAATGATGCCTGTAGCTGCAGGCATCATTCGGATATCCCCACTGAAAGTCAAAGACATCATATGACGTCCTTGGGCTGGAAGTGGTTAAAGTACTCATTCTGCATGTTTAACCTGGGAAGTGCCAAAAATCTACCACAGAGATTTGTATTATAAATGAATGTACAATTCAACAAATTTAGTGCTTTGTGTATTAATAAAGCAACACACCCACCACTAACAATGAGCTCAAGGTTCATTTCAAATACAGGTTTAGAATGAATGCCTGTTTGGGCAGTCATCCAAATGCAGGACTTTTTGCTAATTCAATGGGAGTCAAACGTTATGTATAGTAGCAGTTGTTCTACTGCTACTATACATGACTACAACCTGTCAATGATTGTTAAGGAAGCAGGGGATGATGACACCCACTACATTTTTAGCAACCAGTTATGTCGCCTGTCCCTATTCATTTATTGTCCAAAAATAAAGTTGCGCTAAAGTTGAGAAAAAAAGTTAGACGTGGAAGACAGCAAAACACGCTGCAAACAACAGTCCAGACAGTGATGAAGAAAACAGTCCCATGATGCACTACTAATCTCCAGAATAGTTTATGATTTCCAAAGAAAAGCCTCCACCTAATGAATTGGCAGCTTACCAGCTCCTTATGACATCCAATTATGGAAGGTCTTTCCCACTTGTGGCTATTATACCCAGCCAAGGCCTCTGTTCTTCCAGGAGAATCGCCACTCAAGGGAGAACCCGATCACAGAAGGACCCCAAAAGTGGCTTCCATAATGTAAAATCTTCAACATTGGATTTATTATAAAAAAGGTTGCACTTAAAAAGTCGATAAAAACATGCATTTATTGGCAGGGAATCAATGCAAAGTAAACAAAGGAGTGGGCTAACATTACTGAAAAAATATGGCCACAGAGCCATATTTGAGCAATAACATCATTATATTTAATGGACTAGAAGATGTCATTCAACGCAGACACATTTGTCGGTCTTCATTTATTTTCTTTCGCCAGTCTACAGGCATAGTTTATTGTGATTGACGAGGATCTGCATTCGTTAACAATGTGTTTGATGATCAATTTACTGTACATCATGGGACAGGTGCATATCCTAAAAAGCTTAAAACTGTAAAACCAAACTTGTTGTACAGTTAAGATTAACATAACATTCATAACAAGAAGTAACATATATAAACAAAATTAAAGTATATATTCATAATAGCACACCACCACCTAAAACAGACTTTTTTACTTTTATATTTTAAGGAAAGGGAAATCACAAATTTATAGCACCTGCATGGCAGTACTCCTTTTTGGATATTGCTCTACCCTAAATTGCACTTTCCCAGGTTTTAAATATTGATAAAGACCAAAAAGAAGCAAAGGCCAGAAAAAAATAATGTATTAAATATAATAATAATAATAAAAAAAATTACCCTCATTCAAAATGTGCTAACCTGATCAACATAAAAGCCCCCTTGATCTTTGTTTTAAAGCACCATCTCTTCTCTGGCATCAACAGGCTCCACCAAAAACATTCTGTCTCACTTTTTCAAAGGTTTAGCCTGTTCATGAATTTCCCCTATTATACACCTCATCACCATGTAACCCTGATGCCAGTGTCTCTATCACTTGTTCTACTAATATCTGTATTTGGCCTCTATCTCTATGTCTATCCATCATAGATATCGAGAACTTTATCAAGTGATATAATACACATTATACATTAATTAAAATAATACACTGTAAATCATATACAACACATACTAAATATAAGAAAAAATTAAGTTACAAACTAAAAGCAAACAAATCTGAGTGCAATTAATATTATCCTCTATTAAAAATGATAAAGCAATTATATTCAGTAATAAACCAGAGGTTAAATCAAATAAATATACTGATCTATTGAGTATAGAAGACCCCATCAAATATAACATTTCACACTCTAACCAATTACATTTCAACATACCTACAAAACCTGCAATAACAGAGCATAAGATATAATCAATATTTTAACTAAACAAGTAAGTTCCGAACTACAATTTACAGGCCAAATTGGGCCCACTACAAAATTGCATCTGGCATGCCCCTAGATTCAGACGTTCCCTCTGCTGAATATGATCATGCCGTCACTTCATTGTTAGGACAGCCTGCATCCTAGCAACCAATAATGTGATTTCCCCAGCAGGAGGACAGCTTTGTCCATACCTGCTACCTCCCACCCGGGTGCTGCACTAACTACAGCCAGGTCGTATGCAAGGTAAGGTGGGCCACTCACAGGAAATCAGATGTAAGGCGGATAATTTGATATAAGCGTAGGCTCTGGTGGGAACCCTGATGTAAAGGGGACTTCCTTGGGGACTCTGATTTAAGGGGGACTCCTAAGCTGAACTTTGATCTAAGGGGGCTCTGTTGGGACACTGATGTAAGGAGGCTCTGATGGGGACAATGATTAGCACTGATGGGAAACCTACTGTAATGGAGGCTCTGATGGAGACTATAATGTAAAAGGGGCTTCAATAGGGATTTTGATGCAAGGAAGAACTCCTAAGCTGGATTCTGATGCAGGGGGGCTTTGATGGGAACCTTGATGTAAGGGAGGCTCTGATGGGGACCCTGATGTAGGGGGCTCTGATGGGGACCCTGATGTAAGGGGGCACTGATTCGGACCCTGGGCTAACTTTGGCTCACATTGGGACTCTAATGTAAGGGGGAAATGTTTTACTGAAGTTTTTTCTCTTTCATTCTGAATCATATCATGCTTAAAAAAGTTAAACATTCATTAAATTATTATTCATTGCTTTACTTTAGAGTTAGGAGACCCCTGTACTAAATCATTAATAAATACCATAGGATCTTCTATATACAGTACATATATCCACAAACCACAGGTTTTATGCTTTACTTTTACTGTACCTTATTTTCATATTGTTTTTATTTTCAAAGTTTTTATTGGTAACAAGCAAGTTGTATACATAGACAACATCAGTTTAGCGTATAATGAGTATATCAGAAAAGTGTTAACTAAAAACAATTAACATGAGCTCACTTAAAGTAATGGTTGCTTCAGTGGTTATTGACAAAAATGGGCTAAGGCCCATACTACCGATGAGTGCAAAAGAGGTGCGGTACTCCATGATATCGGAGATATCATGTTAGCCAAACAGCATATAGCATTCATATATGCTACCATAGGGTTTTTTGAAAGCAGGGTAAGAAGTGAATGAGAGGAAAAGTAGCAGAGAGGAGGGAAGAGGAGAGAGCTAAGAGTAAGGAGGGGAGAGGGAAGAGGGAGAGAGAGGTCAGGCGGCACACGCAGAACATCTTTTGGACTATGGTCCAGAACATTGGGAAAATGAAGGGGACTATGGCACCATTAAGTGCTTATCAAAGTCTTGTGGTAAGAAATGATCAATCCATGGCTGACAGATTTTTAGGTGTTGGGGGATTTTATTGAGTATAGTGGCTTCAATTTTACTATGAATCATCGCTTGGGTGACCCTGTTTTTAACTTCAACTATGTTTAGGTTTGGGCTTTTCCACGCTTTAGCAATAGTATGCTTGGCTGCAGTGGTGAGTTGTAGGAGGAGACGTTGTTGCGCTTTGGTGAAATCATTTGGGAACCTGTTCAGGAGGGCTAGAGACGGATCTGGGACAAGGGTTTCTCGAGTCAGTTTAGAGATCATTCGGAATATTGTCGCCCAGAAGCATTGTACTATTGGACAGGTCCACCATATGTGCATGTGGGTGCCTCTTTCCCCACAATTTGGGAAACAATTTTGTGAGTAAGATGGCAAGAATTTGGCAATCTTAGCTGGTACTAGATACCATCTCATAAGAAATGTATAACTGGCTTTGAGTGCAACAATATTCTGCAATGATATTTTAGTGTTGGACCAAATAGTAGCCCAGTCTTCCACATCTAGTTCTATGGAAATATCTTTGGTCCATTGTTGCGCATAGGGTGGAAGTGTGGTTGGGGAGGAGGTGAGTTGAGAGTAGAGGCGGGATATAATGCCTGGGGCATGTGGGTATGAATCACACATTCCCTACAAAATATTGATAAAGAGTCCAGCTCAGAGTTAGAGCCTATGACCGTTTGCAAAAGGTGGGATATTTGTAGATAGCGAAAGCACTCCCTATGTGGGAGTTGTGCTAGTGATTGGAGGGAAGGAAATGTATTAATGGAGTTACCAGAGACTAGGTCACATATGCGACTCAGGCCCCCACGCGCCCAGGCTTGGAATGATAATGGTTCAGAAAAGGCCGGGTAAAAGAGTGGGTGACCCAAAAAGTACAGAAGTGGGGAGTATGGAGATATTCGTTTAAATAGGGTCTGTAGTCTATCCCAGAGTCTTAGTGAGCGAGTAGAACTCCATATATATTTGAACACTCGGTTCTGAATGATACGGTGGAAGTAAGGGGGTATTGCTATCGGGAGGACTCTGTATAAATATAGGAGTTTGGGAAGCAGTGACATTTTGACGGCTGCAATACGTCCTAGCCATGAAATTCATAGAGGGCGCCAGTCATTAAGAAGTGAAGAAAGGTGGTTCAGCATAGGGAGGTAGTTTGCATGAAAAAGGTCTGCTGGACTGCTGGTAAGTTTTATTCCTAAGTAGGGTAGGGAGGAAGTGGACCACTGAAACAGGAAATTTCCTTGAAGCTGGTTGAGTGTGGTATGTGGCAGGGACACATTCAGGGCTTTAGACTTCGCTTGATTTTTTCATATTGTTTTTTTCCCTATTAAATTACCCCCTACCAAATCCCACTGGTAATTAAAAAAAAAAAAAAATAATAATAAATATGCATCTAACATCTAGTTGTTGCTAATAAAACAATTGATATTTCTTTCTATATTTAACCTTTTTGGATGTAGGCAATCCGCACCAAAGATCAACTTGTCTCCCTTTTAAATAGCTCCCTTACCATATTACTTTACCTCCAAAACCTATGACCCTATCAATCCCACAAAACTGCAAACATTTTGAATCTCTACTGTGGTACTTTTTGAAATGTAGTGAAGCACAATGGTTTTAATACCAATATAAATGTTGTAAATGCATTTTGAAAGCATTTTCGTTAGGGCGTGTTCACATTTATGCAGAGACAAATTCTAGTGTTTGCAAGGTTACACTGAAGACAACTGTTTTCTATATTATCTTTTCACATTGAAATACAGACGACAGCTGTGGAGATATTCTTTGCAAGGCAACATGCCTGCATCCAGTAAAAAAAAAAATAAAAAAAAATAAAAGGTAAACAGTGCCTTACATTGTATAAAAACTAGGCACCACTACCAACAACGCATGTTCAGCACAGACAACAGGCAGCACAGCTGATGTGAACCAGCCCTTAAAGCAGCAGTTTGTGGTTTGTAAGAAAACAAACTCACATATTCGCCTGAATGCTGCAAAATCAGTGTGATGCTGCAGCTGTCCTCTGCTGGTTCTAAGACTGAGAACTGAACAATCACATGACTGATGATCATTCAGTTTTCGATCAGCTCTGAGTAGAGACCAGAAACTGTCAACCATCACTTTCCACTCTGCTCCTCCAGTGCTCACAGGAGCACTGAGTTGGGGAGGGGTGGGTGCAGCTGGCTCCAGATCTCATGCTGGCACTGAGAAGTTGAGCCATCTGTCAATCAGGCAGCTGGGTCGATCCCCAAAATATTGTTTGGATACTTCCAGAGCCTGGAGTGGCTCAGTCAAGTCAGCTGATAATGGGCATTGGCCTGCTGTCAGATGACTTTGGATCACAGGAATGAAAAAGTAAGTGCACTTCTGTGACACAAAAGAAAATTATGGTCAAAAAGCTTTGGGGTGTTCAAGTCTTGCTGCAAAATCAGTGTGATGCTGCAGCTGTCCTCTGCTGGCTCTAAAGCCCCATACACACGCTCGGACAATCCGCGGATCAGGTCGGTCGGATTTTGTCCGTCGTACTTTGTCCGATGTTGGTGTTGCGTACACACGGTCGGACTACGTTGTCGGAATATCCGGTCTGCAAGAACGTCGTGACGTAAGTCGTCGTCCACGAGATTACAAAAGGGAAGTTCAGCACCACGTCAGGCACCCGTTGGGCTCCTTCTGCTGATCCCGTGTTTATCGAGAGTTAGTGGAAGTTTGGTGACTTAAGATTCGCGCTTCTCAGTTTTCTGACTCAGATCGTTACTGCTCTTCAGTTTGTGCTTGTCGTGCGTATCTGTTTATTAGTGCGTGTAGTCAGTTCGCATTTGTTGGTCATTGCGGCCTATATCTTGATATAGGACGCTTTGATTTGCACTGCTTATTGTCTGCTCGTTGCTGGTATTCAGTTCGTTCTTTCAGGCCTTGCTGTTTATCGTGCTTTCTGTTTGTCCGTTCTGACCAGCCGACCTTTTGTGACCTTGTGAGCGATGTTTCCCGTGCGTACTCGTCGCCGAGTTCGTGCTGTACGCGGAATTGGTGTCGGGCTTTTAGCTTTGACCCAAGACCCGTCCATGAACAGAGTGACGAGGAGTATGTGGACCAAGAATTGGTTGCTTCAGCGTGACCAGTTCTCGCACATGCCTTTGCTTCGTGAGATCCGGGAGAATAATCCTGATGATTTCAGGAACTTTCTCAGGATGACGGACCTCGATTTTCACCGTCTTTTGGCTTTGCTGACCCCCTTTATCAGCCGGCAGGATACCTGCATGAGACAAGCCATTACTCCGGAGCAGAGGCTTGTTGCCACGTTGAGGTACTTGGCGACAGGGAGAAGTCTTCAGGATTTGAAGTTCTCTTCAGGTATCTCTCCCCAGGCCCTGGGACTCATTATTCCAGAGACCTGTTCTGCCATCATTCAGGTCCTGCAGGAGGACTATATTAAGGTAACATTTCTACTTGACTATTCCCTTCTATGTATGCTCTGTTTGCTAATGTCTTGTATTTTTGACCTCCTTCCCTAATTACCATGATTGCAATATGTTCTAATATGCTGTGCCCCTTTTCTCCTTCATGCATTTTTCCCTTCACTTACCTCACCAGCATGCTCTTCTTCCCCAATAGACACCTATGGCCTAGTCACTTAATCAATGTCTTTTGTCTGCTGCATAGTATTGTTTGCCCCCAAACACCCCCTAAAATATGCACAAATGTTTGCTGTGTGGTTTACTTCATGTAGAGCCCGTTTATAAATTTTTTTTTTTTGGTGGGGGGGGGGGTGGCAAACTCATTAGGAACCCCCTCCCCCAACTGCTCTGTCAGATGGTACCAATCCTTTATCTGCTGGCTTTCCCAAGGTCCATACACACTATATACCTACCTCTTTATAGTGGGCATCTTTAGGGATGAATTCAGCAAAGCATGTAGTGCAAGGGGCTGCCTCCATACATTCCATTTCCTAATTTTTTGTCTTCTTTCCCTCCTATTAGCTTTCTTGGTAATTTCAGAATGTCACAATGTGCCTGCCTTTTTTTGGGGTGGGGGGGGTTGAAATGTTATTTTATCTTTCCTGGGGGCTGCCAATAGTGTTAAGTACAGAGGGTCTGGCCAAACTAGCACACATTATTGAGCCATTTGCCAATCAATAAAGTGCAGAGGGTTACCTGTCCCCCCCCCCAAAACCCTAGTTATTGCCAATGGCCCATCAGAAGTGTGGGGATTGATGGGGGGTGAGTAATCTGTGAAGGGGAGCCTCTACTTTTCTGTGCAAATACTTTCCAGCCTCAAATTTTATACAATGCTCTTGTTCCAAGATGTTGATTGTCTAATCTGCTTGCAATGTTTAAGTGCAAAGTGACTAATTTTTTTTGCTTGTTTCACTCCACAGTTCCCTTCCACGCCACAGGAATGGCAGACTGTGGCCTCCCACTTTGCCAGCCGTTGGGACTTTCCTAACTGCGGAGGGGCAATTGATGGGAAACACGTCCGCATCGTCCCACCGCCCAACTCGGGGTCCTACTATTATAATTATAAAGGGTTTAATAGTGTAGTGATGTTGGCGGTGGTGTCGGCAACATACGAGTTTATGTATGTGGACGTGGGGATGAACGGCCGGATCTCGGATGGTGGTGCCATTACGCACACGGAGTTCTACTGGCGTCTCCAAAGTGGCAGTCTGTGCTTGCCACCTCCAGAGGAGAATGCCGAAGGACTCTCCTTCGTCTTTGTCGCAGATGAAGCGTTTGCGTTGACTCCCCATGTGATGAGGCCGTTCCCGATGAGGACCCTCACCCCGGACCAGAGGATCTTCAACTACAGGCTGTCCAGAGCCAGAAGAGTGGTGGAGAACACTTTTGGCATCCTAGCCAGCCGCTTCCGCCTGTTCCTGACGGCATTTAACTTGGCGGAATACAAACTGAACCACATAGTTCTTGCCTGTTGCATATTGCACAACTTCCTCAAAAGACATAACAGGAACTATGTGGTGCCCGTTGGCCCAGATGTGGAGGGCCCTCCAAATGCGGACCTCACAGCCCTTCAAGTGGCACGTCCAGGCTTGCCCCCTCTAAATGCCCGCATGGTCCGCGAGCAATATATGGCGTACTTTGTGGGTAGGGGGGCCATTGCTCTGCCTGACGATGTGTGAGAGGCATTTTTTAATAAATCTGATATTTTAACCAACCTCTGATTTCTTGTCATTTCAGTCTTCTTTTTAGCTTATTTAACTTTGACATTTTTTCCCTTTGCCTTCGACAGTGGGAATGCACTTTCTGGGCTAAAGGAGGTAACAGTCTCTTCTTCCCAAAAAGATTATTCTCATGTTGTGTGTTTGCTACCTAATCTTTGGTCTAGAGAAGGTTTGTCCTGCATAACTGACAGACAAAATACTCCTTTTCATCACCAGGTCTGACATGTGTGTGTATTCTCAAAAATGCTGTGCTCCGTGTTTTCGTACAAAGCACTGTGGGTGTCATTTACATAAGTCAAATCCGCTATGCTCTACAAGTGCATTGAAAAAGTTCCCTGGGAAAGGAAATTGCAGTGCAAAGTGGATTTGCCTTTAGTAAATAACACCCATTGCCCCCCATATCCTTTACATTTTACATACATAATGCATTGTTTTTTAAATAAGGAAGCCACACATTTCGAAAAATAAAAAAGTTTACTTGGAAAACATTCACAAGTGCGTTTACAATCTTCACGCCAAAACTGACAACATCTTGGTTATTTACAACATTGTTTACAAACATTCCGCAATTGGTAAAACCAGGCATGGAGCTAAGCAGAACCTATGAAGTAGGAAAGTTCAACTTTGTAAAGTGAAGACAAGATCAGACATGACTATATGTTCAAAGTGTGTTTGATCTTGCCTTCATCACATGGGGGGGTCACCCCCGAAAAGTGGAAATTTCGAACATGCACACAATTTGGGACTTAAAATGGTCATTAGATGGTAAAACACATGCCTAGAAGCTTCAAAAGTGCCATTTTCCATCATGGGGATGAATGGACGTTTTTTGGGGGTGCAACCCCTTCACCACAACCACTTTCGTAGTTCGTAAAGTGTTTGCACCCCCAAAAAAACGTTGGCATTCATCCACCATGATGGGAGCTAGTACATGTGGACACAATGTGTGCATGTTCCAAATTTCACACAGTTTTTAAGTTGCAAATGTGTTCAGAAGCTGGCACAAATGTGTGTTAATTACTTGGTGCGTTTTCATATTTTTCCTAAAACATCAATGATGTTCTTCAATTTTTGTTGAACATCATTGATGTTTTGCTTTATGTAATCTAGATCTCTATTGCAGACCATTATCTCTCCGATGAGTACGTGGGCACTCTCTGTGGTAAAGTGCGATTTTTCTTCCACAACATCCACGTCACCTAAAAACCACAAACAAACAAAAATGGGGTGTTGGAAATGAGGCAGCCATACATGGATTAGCTTACCAGTAGCTGTGTTCTCCCACACTCACCTGTTGTGGTGACAATTTCTCCAAGTTCGATGATCTCTCCTTCCTCCTCCTCCTCCTCTGCTTCTGCTCTTTCCCCTTTTTTGGGAGGTGTTGGTTTGGGGGTTTCCTCAGACGGCCCAAGTTTTCGCTCCCCTATGACAATGTACAAAAGGAAGATTTAGCAACACAATCTATTGAGGGCAGAAATAGGAAATGACAAACATTGCTTGAAAGTGACGGACACTATTTTAGTTTGGCCAGTTACAAATGCCAACTACATGAATGTAGTCACTTTGTAAAGGTGCTAAACTGACTAGCTTTTTGGTAGAAGTTTGTGTGATGGAGACACCCCTCTAGTATCCACTGGAGCACATGTGTGGAAAAGCCTAATAAAAAGGGGGTTTGGGTGTCCCAGCACTAGTGCTCTAGAGTCCAGATCGGTAAACAGCTACTGGGTGTCCTCTCCTTTACATTGAATAAATTGGCTTTACATTCTTGATGACATTTCTAGTGAGAACAAACTTCCTTTCCCCCAAAAAAACACCAAACATCGTATTATAAGTGGCCGAACGATCGAGGTTGCGTACGATCGAATGGACACACACACACCACCATGACAGTGGCAGAAAGATCGAGGCTGAGTACGATCGAATGCACAGACGAACCTGAAAGTGGCCATTTTGGAATGTACAACTTTGTAAAAATCAAACCACAATGGAGCAGTATGCAAGCAAGAAATCAAACACAAAACACAACTACTTACTTTTTTGAAGAATTCGCTTGATCTTTCTGTACTGATCGGCCTCCCTCAGTTTCAGGTCTGACCAGCGTTTCCTCAGTTGCTCCTTGGATCGTTGTACCCCAAACTGATTGTACAGCCTCCTCACAACTTTAGACATGATCTTGGCCTTGCGGACATTGGGGTTGAGGTAAGGCCCATACTTCCCATCATAGTCGCTCCTCTTTAATATGTCCACCATCTCCAACATTTCTCCAAATGACATATTGGAGGCCTTGAATTTCAGGCTCCGGGATCGGGACGTTTCTGCCTCCGGACTTTCCTCGTCCTCCTCCTCGTTGGTGGGATATTTGGGGCGCACCTGCTGTGTCCACGCCATGTGCTCTCCCCACTGCGCCGTAAAGAGAAGGGGTGGGGAATAGACGAGAAAGATCGTCAGGGGCGGGCGGAGTTTGACGCATGCGCACTGTATATAAAACGTCACACGCCTGTGTCGTAGCCACGATCTGGGAGACGAGGGGAGAGAAAACTCACACGAGACGATCGCTACAAACGAAGGTACAATTTGACGTTGGTACATAACTAGCCTAGACTGATTTGAACTTGAGGCTTCTTTATGGAGAAGATTAGGAGAGTTTAGCCTGACATAATTGAGAGGGTTTTGTGTGGTGTTGTGTCTTGCAGAGATTATGCAGGGATTCAACGACATGAGTTTTCTCCCCCTCTTCATTGCCAAATTCAGGGAATTTCCCGTTTTATGGCAGGGTAAACACCCACATTACACCAACAAACCAAAGAGGCACGCAGCCCTGGAGGAACTTGTGGAATTTGTCAAGCCAAGGTTCCCCACGGCAACTGTTGATGATCTAAGAAAGAAAATTGGCAGCCTGAGGAGTGCGTATATCAGGGAGCGGAAGAAGGTCGTGAAGTCTGAGGAAACTGCAACTTCAGCAGATGAGGTCTATGTGCCCAAGCTCTGGTACTATCAGAGTCTCCATTTTCTGAAAGACCAGACTGATGTCACGGAGCCAACCTCGACTCCTCCTTCCACGCTTCCTTGCGCGCAGCCCATCCCTGTTGAGGCTTCCGAGGAGCAACCTGGGCCTTCCAGTATGGAAGAGGTGGAGGTGTCCAGCTTGTTCCAGGTATAGTAGTTTTGTTACCATTTCTGGGAATAATGAATGATGTTCACTTAATTCAGGATCCCCAATTGCTTAGTTCCTAACGTGTTTGACATATCAACTGACAGTAGTGTTGGAGACATTTGGGGCCAGAATCTAAACTGCAGGGCTGAGAATTGTATGGTTTTCTATTTGTAAACATTTTGCAACAGTCACAAGATGAGAATTGTGTGTGTTTGATGAACAAATAACTGAAACTATGTCCCTTTTTCATACACAGGAAGACCTCAGCCAGGAGGTGGCTGTGGAAGGTGGCAGTCAGGAGGAGGCAGGGGTTAGTGGCAGCCACCAGCTGGGTAGTGGCAGCCAAGAGGGGGCTAGGCCGCGGAGCCTGACTGACACCCAAACCCCTCCCCTCCGCCTTCCGTACAAAAGGGCGATAAGGGGGGGTTATGCGGCACAGTCAGCGCTCCGCATGATCAGAGAGGCTTCAGACTCCCTACATGCCACACCCGCCGACGAGGAGACCTTTGGCTCGGTGGTTGTCACAAAAATGATGGGTATGGAGGTGAGGCAACGCAACATGTGTGAGGGGCTCATCCTCCATGTCCTAAATAAGGGTAGGGCTGGGGAGATGACCCCAGTCACACATGTTTGCCATAGCTACCATGCTCCGCCTCCTCCTCCTCCTCCTTCTGCCACCCCACCAGCACGACAGCCACAGCGTGCAAGGAAGCGTGGAAGGAAGACCTGAGAGTGACGACCTGCAATCAGTCTGGTCTGAGAGAAGATGGAGCCTCTTGTAGTACCAGAGCCTGGGGACCTAGATGGCATCTGCTGCAGTTCCGGATACTTTGGACTTCACGACCAGATTGCACTCCCCTTAATATACGTACTCCTCAGGCCCCCAATTTTCTACGCTTGAACAATGATGGTTGCCGTGGGGGGCCAAGACTTTGCAAATTCCCCAAGTTTCACCATGGCTGCGTTCCTCTTTGGTTTGTTGGTGTGACCTAAATAAAGGTTTTTTTGATTTGAAATAATCATTGACTATTGTGTTTTACTTTTCTACAATGACAGTTTTTCTTTGACTAGGCAGGTACATTTCACTAATCCTAAAGTAGAATTAACAAGGGGCACCAACAACAAACAACCTCCTAGTAAATGTAAGCAAGAAATACAAATGTTAATAATGTGTTTTTGGTAATTTGAGACACACAACCCCCCTCAAAAAAAAAAAAAAAAAACATTCCAATATGTATTCCCCAAAAAAAAAAAAAAAGACAAATCATGGTAAAAAAATAACAAAGATTCTTTTCCGTTCACAGTCAAAATAAACATGTAGTGTATAAATGCTGCAAAGTAATAAAGAAGTAAGTTTGTGAGAAGTGCGGGTGAATAGGAGCAGCTAAAACATGTCATTCTTGTTGCATTGTAAAGAAAAAGAGAATGCGCTGCATTAAAGACATTTTAACATTGCAGCGTGACGAATGTGCTGTGTCGATTAGGAAAGGTAGTTTTACCTGACCGAGCGCTTCCGTCACAGAATTTCTTCTGAGCATGCGTAGCACTTTGTCCGTCGGACAAGCGTACACACGCTCGGATTTGGTGTGATCGGACCGTGTTGACGGCAAATCTTTCCAGCATGAGATAAGACTTTGTCCGTCGGACAAACCGACGAACACTGTCCGATGGTGCATACACACGGTCTGATTTTTCAACAACCTTGTCCGATCGGACAGAATCCATGAAAAAGTCCGACCGTGTGTATGGGGCTTAAGACTGAGAACTGAACAATCACATGACTGCTGATCATTCAGTTTTCGATCAGCTCTGAGCAGAGACCAGAAACTGTCAACCATCACTTTCCACTCTGCTCCTCCAGCGCTCACAGGAGCACTGAGCTGGGGAGGGGTGGGTGCAGCTGGCTCCAGATCTCATGCTGGCACTAAGAAATTGAGCCAGCTGTCAATTAGGCAGCTGGGTCGATCCCCAAAATATTGTTTGGATACTTCCAGAGCCTGGAGTGGCTCAGTCAAGTCAGCTGATAATGGGCATTAGCCTGCTGTCAGATGACTTTGGATCACAGGAGTGAAAAAGTAAGTGCACTTCTGTGACACAAAAGAAAATTATAGCCAAAAAGCTTTGGGGTGTTCAAGTTTTTTGCAGACTCTATCAGGTTTTCTTCTAAAATTGCCCTGTATTTGGCTCCATCTATCTTTCCATCAACTCTGACCAGCTTCGCTGTCCCTGCTGAAGAAAAGCATCCCCACAACATTATGCTGCCACCACCATGTTTCACGGTGGGGATGGGGTGTTCAGGGTGATGTGCGATGTTAGTTTTCCACCGCACATAGCGTTTTGCTTTTAGGCCAAAAAGTAAAATTTTGGTCTCATCTGACCAGAGCACCTTCTTCCACATGTTTGTTGTGTTTCCCACTTGGCTTCTCCCAAACTGCAAATGGGACTTCTTATGGTTTTATTTCAACAATGACTTTCTTCTTGCTACTCTTCCATAAAGGTCAGATTTGTGGAGTGCACGACTAAAAGTTGTCTTGTGAACAGATTCTTGCAAAAAAATTTTTTCATGCAATTTCTTTTTATTCACATTAATTGATACAATGGGATTTATGATGGTAGCTTGTTAGTTATTAGGGTAGGTAACTATTCTAATCAGTTTTATTCAAATTAACTTTACTTTATAATACAACACCAATATTATTTATTTATAAAGATGTTGGCATCAAAAAATTATACTGGTAGGAGACTCTAACATTTGTATCATTATTATTAGTCTCGCCTGCAAAAAAGCACAGACATTCTTTCGATCCTCCCTGTACCATCATTACTATACATCATTGCATACACGTTTTCCTGCTGTTAATATGTTGGCTAGACTGGGAGAAAAATTTGCTTCAAAGGACTGTTATTACATTTAAGTATGGTAATATATGGTATGAATTTTGAACTATAACTTTTTAAATTAGGTCTTCTTATATGATTTTAGGCTATGTATTTTATTTCACAGTTGGTAGTGGGTGTGTTGCTCTGTTTACTTATAAAGTGCTTCATTTGTGAGATTGTGTATAGTATATATCAAGAGGTCTTGGTCAATTTTGAGCATAGCAGCTGGGGATCTGTTAGTTGTTTGGCTTTGTTTAGGTTGTGTCCCTACTTTTAGTGTGGGTATTGTATTTAGCACAAAGAGCTTTGTAAAATTATTTTATAATATATAAAAAACTGTGAGAGTGAGAGCCCTGTCTCTGTGAAAATTAGTTTAAAATGGACACAGTGCATGACAGGATGTGAGAGTATTTGGAAGTTGTGAGTCAATGCTTAGATTTTATAAGGCTTCCGGGGAGAGATAGAGGAACCAGCTGACCCCCTCCAAGTGGTGATTAGGAGACAGAGGAGCCAAGTGGTTGAAGCTGAGAGTTCCAGTAAACTTCCGGATTCCGAATGGATAGATCTTCTGGATGGATAGATCAGAGCTGCAAGTCCCTGGAACAGCCTGAGGGCTTCAGATAGCTGAGAGAGGAGGTGAAGGGAAGGACAGAAACACAGGGGCATGGCTATCAGAAAAAGCTGGTGACGGACTGATACAATGTAGTGCTTCCATAACAGTGGGCCTGGATGGCCCCAGGTAAGCCACGCTCTACCAGAGCACAAACAGATATTCCGTGTTCCTCTACCTCCTCATCAGCTGTTTAAACAACAAAACAAACCAGGTAAATAAGAAAGGAGTGTGTGACTTTAAATGAGGCAATTGACTTGTGAAGGCAGAATGGGTGGTAAACATTGTTTATTTGTAACAATAGTATGAAACAAGTAAAAAAAGTATTTTCATATATATACATACACATGCACACATGGCATGAACATGATGGATACATATGTTTCAGCTTGACAACACATGAGAAGTATTGAATATTCATAAAAGGTATAAATACTAATATATAACATGTCATAGAGAAGGCATTTGGCAATAAGGGGAAAAATATCAATCTTGAGCATGATTAATTTTGGATATAATACAAGATGTTTCCTATTAACAGGCATTGGTACACCATATGCAACAGAGCTGCTGTAGAAACAAGAAGAGATACACATACACATAAATAGTTACACAGTACTCAATGAATTATGAATGTATAAAAGGTATATAAGGGCCAGTAACTAGATCATGAGCCAGACTTGACTGAGCACCCCATGGAAACTCGACACGTTTCATGGCTATATGCCATTCATCAGGAGTTGGGTACAGAAAAAAACAGTTGAAAAATCCCCCCAGGCAACAATACCTGCAAGCACACAGACAGTTATAGATAAGGGGATATCATGACAGCTATTAAGGCATGCAGTGAGACCCTTACAGCAAAAATGTATTCATTGGCAATTGGTTTCAAAATCATGAGGCATGAATTTGATAAGGTTAAATGAAGGATATTAGAGGCTGAATTTTGAATCTTAATGGTGGAAGACACAGTGAGAACAGATAATAAAGAACTGCAAAATTTTAAAGAATAAATCCGTGCTTTGCAGGAAAGAGCCGTGGATACAGAAAGTAGAATGAGGAGGAATAACATTCGTATTATAGGCTTGCCAGAACAAGAAGAAGGGGGTAAACCAGTGGAGTTTGCAGAAAAGCTGCTAATAAACGTCCTGAGGCTTATAGATATGCCAGACACTTTTGTGGTAGAGCGAGCACACAGAATTTCCATTCGATCCCCTAAACCTGGGGCTTTCCACGTCCCTTCTTTCGCTGCTTGTTGAACTATAGAGACCGAGATCATATTTTAACAACAGCCCGATTGAAGACAAATTTGCAATATGAAAATGCTAAATTGCTTTTTTTTCCTGATTATCCTCCTGAGATACAGCAACAACACAGAGCTTATACGGAAGTACGGAAAATACTGCGTGATGAGGAAATTAAATCCATTCATCTTTACCCTAGCAAATTGAGGGTCACAAATGTAGATTATACTTTTTAAACATCAAAGGCCACATCAGATTGGCTGGATACTCGATAGAAAATATACGGACATATGCATGATTCTATTAAGTGAATGGGGGGAGGATGGGGGAGGTTATGGGGAAAAATGTAGGGTTTTTTTTTTTTTCACAAAGTGACACTGCGGAGTAGGAACAAATGTGAAGTAATACTTGGATTTCAAATATTAATACCTAAGAACATGTATGAATAGGATCACAAATGAAAGTTTTTTTTGTGGTTTTCGTTATGCAGAAGATGATAAAGGTTAATTAGCATGATACGCCTGTTTTGGAGGTTTCATGGCGTAAGGAAGTTTGGGAAACACATTTTATTGGGTGTTTTTTTTATTTCGGATTTTTTTTTTTTTTTTTTAGCTTATGAAGTGACACTTTGTAATGTTAAGTAATACTTAACTCTTTAAATCACAACGATAAAGAAACATTAATGAGTAGATATAAGTATAAGGAAGGAAACTGAGGGGTTTCAGTAGTTATGCACTACATATAATGTGTTATATAGGTGTAGGAGGTTTCATATATAGACTCCTCCCCCCTTTTTTCCCCAAAAATGTTATTAATATGAGGTCCCATGATTAGACTCCTCCTCCTTCCTTCTATTTTTTTTCATGGTTTCTTTTATTTTTTATTTTTTGAGAGCCTGACTCGCAGGTTAGGGTAGGGTGAGAGATTTGTTTTATTGTTTGTTTGAGTGAAGAGAGAGAGAGAGGAGAAAGTGTTTCTGTTGGAAAGTGAGCGTGCTTAGGCACACTGGTTGAGGGGCAGGGATATTTTTTCTTCCTTTCCTTTTTTAAAGCACTGGGTATAGAAGAAACTATATTCAGTTATTATTATTATATTCAGGTCCCTTCTATTTCCCTGCCATGTCTTGGTATGTTTTTTTTTCAGGTAGGGGAGTAGAAAAGGACAGGGTAAATGTTTTGTTGGGGGCTAAGTGTTTTGTTGTGACTTGGGGATGTAAGGAAGGGAAATGGTGTGGTTTGGTATACTTATTGAGATGCTCTGGAGTTTATGGGGCTCAGACTGTCTTGAAGTTGGTCTAGACATTTATTGATTTTGTGGGATGTCAAGCAAGAATGATTCTTTTTCTGTCTTATGGAATGTGCATGGGCTAAATTCTAAGTTTAAACAGGCATTGATGTTTCAGTATTTAAAAAAAATATAGCCCACATATGATACTATTGCAGAAAACACATTTGATGGGAGGGAAATTAATGACATTAAAAAACCCTGTATTCAAAAAACACTCCACGCCACTTACTCTCTGGAGAGGATTATTCAGCAAAGTTACTTTTTATGGGAGATTTTAATTCTATTATATCCCCAAATTTAGACAGACCCCCTAAGCAACATTAAGTGGAATTATATAATTGTGCGCAAACGGCAGGAGTTACAGAGGTTTGGAGATGGAAAAATCCAACAAAAAGAGCATATTCATGCTTTTCCACCTCCTATAAAACGTTGTCTCGAATAGATCTAGCTTTTGCAAATCCAACTTTGTTGACAGATATTATAGAAGCCACATATCTACCAGACCATTGTCCTTTCTATCTGTTAATTTGTACCCCTCGTTCAAAAAAAGCATCATTATGGAGATTGGGACCCCAGTGGGTCTCTTACCCTGAGATAGACGAAAAAATGTCATTAATAATAACCGAATATTGGGAAAATAATGCTGGATCATCCTCTCCAGATGTTGTATGGGATGCTTTTAAGGCATTTGTGCGGGGGCAATATATTTCAGCTATAGCGGCAGTTCGGAAGGGACAGAAGACTAATAACCAGTCCCTACAAATTCAACTGGAACTTCAAAAGGAGATATATGGCTCTGATCCTAATATGAAGAATTTTGATCTATTAATGGTTGCTCAAAAGTAGGGATGGGCCCGGTGCTCGATGCGAACCCACGTTCGCATCGAGCACCGGGCGTTTGCTTGCTCGGCGAGCCCAGAACTATTTGGGCCGTTCGCATCACATTCGTGTGATGCGAGCGGCCCCGCAATGCATTGCGGCCGGCGCGGCCGGCGCAGTGCATTGCTGGCTGATGATTGGCCAAGCATGCACTGTGACCCCGCATGCTTGGCCAATCACAGCGCCGGAAACTCGGAGAGCAATAATTGGCTACAGGCAGGACGCCTGTAGCCAATTAAAGCTCAGGGGCTTTAGTACACGCCCCACCATTTAAAAGGCCGCCACGCCGTCGGCGCCGGTCACATGAGTTCCGGCTTTAGGAGAGATCAGTCTGCTGATTCTGTGTCTTAGCTTGATTCATTGCTACATAAAGATTTGCTCTTCTTTGCTAAACCATTGGCTATTTGTTTGCTAAACCATTGCTACCTAAGTCATTGATCGTTCATTGCTGCTGATTGCACAGTTAGTGTGTTATTAGCTGCTGCTGGGGATTAGTCTGGTGCGTGTTTTACTGTTAGTACAGTATTTCAGTAGTACCAACCGCAGTGCTATTAGCACAGCATTGCACCCATAGGACTTCTAGTGAGTTAGTGGCAGCAAACAGAGCTCCTATATTTTCTTCCCAGAAGCACCCATAGGACTTCTAGTGTGTTAGTGGCAGCAAACAGAGCTCCTATATTTTCTTCCCAGAAGCACCCATAGGACTTCTAGTGTGTTAGTGGCATCACACAGAGCTCCCATATTTTCTTCCCAGAAGCACCCATAGGACTTCTAGTGTGTTAGTGGCATCACACAGAGCTCCCATATTTTCTTCCCAGAAGCACCCATAGGACTTCTAGTGTGTTAGTGGCATCACACAGAGCTCCCATATTTTCTTCCCAGAAGCACCCATAGGACTTCTAGTGTGTTAGTGGCATCACACAGAGCTCCCATATTTTCTTCCCAGAAGCACCCATAGGACTTCTAGTGTGTTAGTGGCATCACACAGAGCTCCCATATTTTCTTCCCAGAAGCACCCATAGGACTTCTAGTGTGTTAGTGGCATCACACAGAGCTCCCATATTTTCTTCCCAGAAGCACCCATAGGACTTCTAGTGTGTTAGTGGCATCACACAGAGCTCCCATATTTTCTTCCCAGAAGCACCCATAGGACTTCTAGTGTGTTAGTGGCATCACACAGAGCTCCTATATTTTCTTCTCAGCAGCACCCAAAGGACTTCTAGTGTGTTAGTGGCATCACACAGAGCTCCCATATTTTCTTCCCAGAAGCACCCACAGGACTTCTAGTGTGTTAGTGGCATCAGACAGAGCTCCTATATTTTCTTCTCAGCAGCACCCATAGGACTTCTAGTGTGTTAGTGGCATCACACAGAGCTCCCATATTTTCTTCCCAGAAGCACCCATAGGACTTCTAGTGTGTTAGTGGCATCACACAGAGCTCCCATATTTTCTTCCCAGAAGCACCCATAGGACTTCTAGTGTGTTAGTGGCATCACACAGAGCTCTTATATTTTCTTCCCAGAAGCACCCATAGGACTTCTAGTGTGTTAGTGGCATCACACAGAGCTCCTATATTTTCTTCCCAGAAGCACCCATAGGACTTCTAGTGTGTTAGTGGCATCACACAGAGCTCCCATATTTTCTTCCCAGAAGCACCTATAGGACTTCTAGTGTGTTAGTGGCATCACACAGAGCTCCCATATTTTCTTCCCAGAAGCACCCATAGGACTTCTAGTGTGTTAGTGGCATCACACAGAGCTCTTATATTTTCTTCCCAGAAGCACCCATAGGACTTCTAGTGTGTTAGTGGCATCACACAGAGCTCCTATATTTTCTTCCCAGAAGCACCCATAGGACTTCTAGTGTGTTAGTGGCATCACACAGAGCTCCCATATTTTCTTCCCAGAAGCACCCATAGGACTTCTAGTGTGTTAGTGGCATCAGACAGAGCTCCCATATTTTCTTCTCAGCAGCACCCATAGGACTTCTAGTGTGTTAGTGGCATCACACAGAGCTCCTATATTTTCTTCCCTGAAGCACCCATAGGACTTCTAGTGTGTTAGTGGCATCACACAGAGCTCCCATATTTTCTTCTCAGCAGCACCCACAGGACTTCTAGTGTGTTAGTGGCATCACACAGAGCTCCTATATTTTCTTTCCAGAAGCACCCATAGGACTTCTAGTGTGTTAGTGGCATCACACAGAGCTCCTATATTTTCTTCCCAGAAGCACCCATAGGACTTCTAGTGTGTTAGTGGCATCACACAGAGCTCCCATATTTTCTTCCCAGAAGCACCCATAGGACTTCTAGTGTGTTAGTGGCATCAGACAGAGCTCCTATATTTTCTTCTCAGCAGCACCCACAGGACTTCTAGTGTGTTAGTGGCATCACACAGAGCTCCCATATTTTCTTCCCAGAAGCACCCATAGGACTTCTAGTGTGTTAGTGGCATCACACAGAGCTCCCATATTTTCTTCTCAGCAGCACCCACAGGACTTCTAGTGTGTTAGTGGCATCACACAGAGCTCCTATATTTTCTTCTCAGCAGCACCCACAGGACTTCTAGTGTGTTAGTGGCATCACACAGAGCTCCTATATTTTCTTCCCAGAAGCACCCATAGGACTTCTAGTGTGTTAGTGGCATCACACAGAGCTCCTATATTTTCTTCCCAGAAGCACCCATAGGACTTCTAGTGTGTTAGTGGCATCACACAGAGCTCCTATATTTTCTTCCCAGAAGCACCCATAGGACTTCTAGTGTGTTAGTGGCATCACACAGAGCTCCTATATTTTCTTCTCAGCAGCACCCACAGGACTTCTAGTGTGTTAGTGGCATCACACAGAGCTCCTCTATTTTCTTCCCAGAAGCACCCATAGGACTTCTAGTGTGTTAGTGGCATCACACAGAGCTCCTATATTTTCTTCCCAGAAGCACCCATAGGACTTCTAGTGTGTTAGTGGCATCACACAGAGCTCCTATATTTTCTTCCCAGAAGCACCCATAGGACTTCTAGTGTGTTAGTGGCATCACACAGAGCTCCTATATTTTCTTCTCAGCAGCACCCACAGGACTTCTAGTGTGTTAGTGGCATCACACAGAGCTCCTATATTTTTCTTCCCAGAAGCACCCACAGGACTTCTAGTGTGTTAGTGGCATCACACAGAGCTCCTATATTTTCTTCTCAGCAGCACCCACAGGACTTCTAGTGTGTTAGTGGCATCACACAGAGCTCCTATATTTTCTTCCCAGAAGCACCCATAGGACTTCTAGTGTGTTAGTGGCATCACACAGAGCTCCTATATTTTCTTCTCAGCAGCACCCACAGGACTTCTAGTGTGTTAGTGGCATCACACAGAGCTCCTATATTTTCTTCCCAGAAGCACCCATAGGACTTCTAGTGTGTTAGTGGCATCACACAGAGCTCCTATATTTTCTTCTCAGCAGCACCCACAGGACTTCTAGTGTGTTAGTGGCATCACACAGAGCTCCTATATTTTCTTCTCAGCAGCACCCATTTTTTATACTATATACACTACCGACTACAATGGCTGGAAGACCGCCAAGGAGAGGCAGAGCGTGCCGAGGCAAGAACACAGGGCAGGCAGGCTCTGTTTCTAGAGACAACAGTGCTGGCCGTGGATGTGGTCGTGCATCGTCATCAGCACGTGGCCATGGGACACGCTTGTCTTTGTTTTCGGCAGCTGGACATGTGGAGCCGCATCATGCTGAAGGCTTGGTAGAATGGATGACCAAGCCCTCCTCATCCTCCTCATCCTCTCT
This sequence comes from Lithobates sylvaticus, assembly GCA_028564925.1. Lineage (NCBI taxonomy): Eukaryota > Metazoa > Chordata > Amphibia > Anura > Ranidae > Lithobates > Lithobates sylvaticus. The sequence goes on along the minus strand of CM053030.1, from coordinate 238,178,499 downwards.
CACCCAGGCTCAGGGTACTGGCAGAGCACCTGCCAACGCGTACTCAATGGCATCATCTGCCACCCCTTCCCTAGACCCACCATGTCCTCCTGAGGAGTCCCCCGAACTCTTTGAGCACAGTGTTGGGTACATGCTCCAGGAGGATGCCCAACGATTCGAAGGCTCGGATGAGGATACCCAGCTTGAGGAAGTCAGTAGTGTGCGCGCAGAGAGAGGGGATGCTGAAGGACAGTAATCTGGCAGTACTGTTCCACCAGCTGCAGCTTACTGCCAGGTTTGCTCTAGTGGTGAAGAGGGAGGGGATGATGAGGTGACTGACTCCACGTGGGTGCCTGAAGGGAGAGAGGAGGAGGAGGAGGACGAGGAGGAGGAGGATGCGGCGTCACATGTCCAACGAGTCAGGATGCCCCCTGGAGGCCAGCTAGAGGCCAGCTAGAGGCCAGCACAGCAACTGTACCACACCGCAGAGCTCCGCCTGTGCAGGGCGCTGCCTCTGCACGTTATCAGAAAAGTTCTTTGGTGTGGGCCTTTTTTGAGACGAGTGCATCAGATCGCACCACTGCTATTTGCAATATTTGTCTCAAGCGTATCTCGCGTGGCCAAAACATCAGCCGCTTGGGCACCACAAGCATGAGCAGACATATGTCGACCTGCCATGCAGCTCGTTGGCAAGCACACATAAAAGACCCACACCAAAGAACAAAGCGGACCTCTCCTTGCTCCTCATCAGCTGGGATCTCCATCCCCACTATATCTTCAGTCCTCTCTGAAAGCTGCTCTGAGAGGACTGAAGGTGTAGAATTAGGTGTGTCACAACCAAGTACTTGCAGTACACCGACGTCCGATTGTAGCAGGCAAATTTCCCTGCCCCAGCTGCTGGACCGTCGAAAGAAGTATACTCCCAGCCATCCACATGCCCAGCAGTTGAATGCTAGCTTGGCTAAATTGCTAGCACTTCAACTGCTGCCTTTTCAGTTGGTAGACTCGGCCCCCTTCCGTGAGTTTGTTCAATGTGCGATTCCTCAGTGGCAGGTTCCCAAACGCCACTTTTTCTCACGGAAGGCGATTCCGTCTCTCTACCCGCATGTGGAAGGCAATGTCCATGCCTCGCTGGACAGGGCGGTCAGCGGTAAGGTGCATATTACCGCTGACTCATGGTCCAGCAGGCATGGACAGGGACGTTATCTTTCTTTCACTGCCCATTGGGTCACTCTATTGGCAGCTGGGAGGGATGCAGGACAAGGTGCAGTAGTGTTGGAGGTTGTTCCGCCACCACGCCTCCAAAATGCTACTACTGGTTTTGACACACCTCTCTCCTCCACCCCCTCCTCTTCTTCCTCCAGTGCTCTGTCCTCGGAACCAGCGGTGCTCCGTAGGCGTACAAGGGGCTACACAAGTACGCAGGCAAAAAGATGCCATGCCGTGCTTGCGCTGGTGTGTTTGGGGGACAGGAGCCACACTGGGCCAGAGGTTCTGGCAGCTCTGCAGGGGCAGGCCGAGAGGTGGTTGACGCCACGCCAGCTTAAGCCAGGAATGGTCGTTTCTGACAATGGCACCAACCTCCTCTCCGCCCTGCGACAGGGGCAGCTCACCCATGTGCCCTGTATGGCTCACGTCCTCAACCTGGTGGTGCAGCGGTTCTTGGGCAGGTTCCCAGGCTTACAGGATGTCCTGAGGCAGGCCAGGAAAGTCTGTGTGCATTTCCGCCGATCTTATAATGCCAGTGCTCGGCTGACTGAGCTGCAAAAGGAGCTGAACCTGCCCAAGAACCGCCTAATATGTGACATGCCCACCAGGTGGAACTCAACGTTGGCCATGCTGCAGCGACTGCACACGCAGCAGAGGGCCATCAATGAGTACCTTTGCGACTACGGCACCAGGACAGGGTCAGGGGAGCTTGGCTTTTTTTCCCCACGCCAGTGGAGCATGATCAGGGATGCATGCACTGTCCTCTCACCATTTGAGGAGGCCACGAGGATGGTGAGCAGTGACAGTGCATGCATCAGTGACACTGTACCTCTTGTCCACCTGTTGGAGCATACGCTGCGTGGGATAATGGACAGGGCACTTGAGGCAGAACAGAGGCAGGAAGAGGAGGACTTCCTTGCCTCTCAAGGCCTCCTTTATCCAGACAGTGTTCCTTCTGTCCCACCCATCACACAGGAAGAGGATGAGGATGAGGAGGAGGAGGAGGAGGATTGTGTGAGCATGGAGGTGGAGCCTGGCACTCAGCATCAGCAGCAGCAGTCTTTTAGGGATGATGTACAGTCCCAACAAACCAGTGGACTTGTACGTGGCTGGGAGGAGGTGGCTGGCGATCATGTCATCCTCAGTGACCCAGAAGACTCCGGACCGAATGCCTCAGCTAACCTACGCTGCATGGCCTCCCTGATCCTGCAAAGCCTGCGGAAGGATCCTCGTGTTCTTCGGATCAAGGAGAGGGACCATTACTGGCTGGCCACTCTCCTTGATCCACGGTACAAGGGTAAGGTTGCGGACCTTATCTTGCCGTCGCAGAGGGAGCAGAGGATGAGACATCTCAGGGAGGCCTTTCAGAAAGGTCTGTGCAACGCGTTCCCAGAAACTGGGAGGTTACAAACTCCTGGTCCTGGACGACGAGTTGCTGAGGCTTCGGTCAGTAGCAGAAGGAGCGGTGGGGAAGGTGGACGTCTGACCGATGCGTTCAGACAATTTTTTAGTCCGCAGCCCCAAGGTATGATCGGTTCCAGCAACCATCGCCAGCGTCTGATATACATGGTGCAGGAATACCTAGGGGCAAGGTCAGACTTGGACACCTTTCTCACCGAAAATCCTCTGGCTTACTGGGTCCTGAGGATGGATCACTGGCCAGAGCTTGCACAGTATGCAATTGAGCTACTGGCCTGTCCTGCATCCAGCGTTCTTTCCGAACGCACATTCAGTGCTGCTGGAGGATTTGTCACCGATCATAGGGTGCGCCTGTCCACCGGCTCGGTTGATCGACTGACCTTCATAAAAATGAATCAGTCTTGGATCACCACCAGCTACCAGGCACCTTAGGCGGATATAACGGAATAATTTATAATGTCACATCCCTTCAAGACTGCCTATGCTGATGCTGAGTGACTGTCCTGTTATGTTCACTGACTATCCTCTTCCTCCTCCTCAATGATCCATGCCACCACACCAGTGCCTAAGGCACAATTTTTCAGCCCCTGTGTAACAGGGGCGTGTACTTACAATTTAAAAAAAAAAATGCTTCGCAACAGGTGTGACTGCTGTGCTCCAAGTACAGTATCTGTGAGGGGTTGCAGTGTTGTGGCACCAGCACCAGTGCCTAAGGCACAATTTTTTAGCCCCTGTTGGGGCGTGTAATTACAATTTTTAGGCAATGCTTTGCAACAGGTCTCATTGCTGTGCTAAGAGTACAGTATCTGTGAGGGGTTGCAGTGTTGTGGCACCAGCACCAATGCCTAAGGCACAATTTTTCAGCCCCTGTTTAACAGGGGCGTGTAATTACAAATCTTAATCTAATAGTTCACAGCAGGGCCCATTCCTGCGCCCACCAAGAGTAACTATGAGGGCCTACAGTCTTGTGGCAACACCGTCCACCACCACCACCACCACCGCCAAAGGCCCAATTTTTCTGCCCTGTTCAACAGGTGCATGCAATTACAAATCTTGATCTAATAACTCACAGCAGGGCCCATTCCTGCACCCACCAAGAGTAACTGTGAGGGCTTACAGTCTTGTGGCAACACCGTCCACCACCACCACCACCAAAGGCCCAATTTTTCTGCCCTGTTCAACAGGTGCATGCAATTACAAATCTTGATCTAATAACTCACAGCAGGGCCCATTCCTGCGCCCACCAAGAGTAACTGTGAGGGCTTACAGTCTTGTGGCAACACCGTCCACCACCACCACCACCACCAAAGGCCCAATTTTTCTGCCCGGTTCAACAGGTGCATGCAAGTACAAATCTTGATCTATTAACTCACAGCAGGGCCCATTCCTGTGCCCACCAGTCTTGTGGCTACACCAACATCTAATAGGGCAAATTTCTGCAGAGTATATACGGCAGGCCCCTACTTTCAAGCATCCAACTTACAAACGACTCCTACTTGCAAACGGAAATAGAAACAGGAAGTGAGAGGAAATCTACCCCTAGGAAGGGAAATTCTATCATGTTAGATTTAATTTGGGAAAAAGGTATCTCCTCTCTACTGATGCTTTATCACCAATCCTTGTTTCAATTAAAACCCCACTTTTCTAAAAACATTTGTCATTGGGACGGAAAGTGAGGTGACATGTTCTGAACAGATGTGCAAAGACAGCAAATGTTACAGGGGTGATAACCCCTCCCTATGTTCTCCAAAAAGCTTAAAAATGTATTTTTTTGGGATGGAGCTACACTTCATAATGTACCTGTTCAGATTCTACTTAAGAACAAACCTACAGTCAGTGTCTTGTTTGCACCACCTATATACTGCTGTTCAGAGTGTATAGGGTTGTAAGTATAGGGTTTTATTTTGGGTGCGGGGTCCCCCTTAATATCCATACAAGACCCAAAGGGGCTGGGGTGGGGGGGGGGGTGATGGGGTAGCCATGCAATTTTTCTCAAGGATTTTCAGCCATATGGCGGCCAGGACAAGACATGACATTAAAGCCGCAAGTGGTTTTAAATGGCTTCTTTTTTTCCTTTACAAATGTCATTTTGTGCAAGGACAGTTCTAAACACGGGAAACACATGCCACTTCACAGGCATACTTTAAACACCCCCCAGGTACCATATTTAAAGGAAAATTTCACTTCTTTTTTTTCACTTTATGCATCATTAAAATGACTGCTCCCGAAAAAACTTTAGTTTTTAAAAGTTCTTTTTGCATTGATATATGTCTCCTGGGGCAAGACCCGGGTCCCCAAACCTGTTTTTTATGACATTAACATGCATATTGGCCGTTGTAATTAGCAATTTTGATTTCGAACGTTCGCGTCCATTATAACGAATAGGGTTCGAAAATTCGTGCGAACTTTCGGTCCGTTCGAAGGTTCTGGTGCGAACCGAACCCGGGGGTGTTCGGCTCATCCCTACTCAAAAGGATATGCATCTATATATAACAGAAATAGCCAGATTAGATTTATATAAAAATAGGCAGAAGGTTTTTGAACAGGGGGATAGAAATGGAAGGTTCTTAGCAATGTTAGCACAAAAAGATTATCCAGCTACACTTGAATCTGAAGTCAGAACTCCTGAGGGGAAAATGGTTTCTAACCCAGAAGAAATATTAGAGACTTTTAAGCAGTGCTATAGCTCTTTATATACCTCTATTCTCCCCCCTGACCTCCATCCAGGGGAGCTGTCTCTCCTTTTGGATCGGATAACACTAGTAAGGCTGTCGAGTAGGGAGAGAGAGGCATTGGTTTGACCTATTACTAGTGAAGATATCCAGAAGGCTATAAATACTTTTCCAAGTGGAAAGACTCCGGGTCCGGATGGACACCCTATTGAACTGTATAAAAAGTATGGAGATATTTTGGCTCCAAAATCGGCAGTGGTATATTCGAGGGGGTTACTAGTAGGGATGGGCGAACGGTTTGGACCGAGCATAAGTTCGGGCCGAACTTTGGTTGTTCGTCCGTTCGGCAAACATCTGAACAAACGGGTCGTTCGATGGTTTGTTCGGCCCCCTGAACCGACCAGAATGTATTGCGGTGCTGAACAGTGCATTGCAAGCCCTGATTGGCTGAAGAAGTGAAAGCTTCAGCCAGTTAGGGCACAGAGCACTGTCAGAGTCATGATTGGACACTGTCATCATGACTTTATCCAATCATTGCTCATTCCCGCCCACAGTATAAAAGTATTCTTTCAATGGCAGTGATTTTTAGTGTGACTTTGGCATGGAGAGAGATAGAACAGGGCTCTGTTCAGTGCTATTAGTTACTTAGTATGCTATACTGTGCTATTTTACTTCAATTATCAGTGTAAAATATTAGTTTAGTGTCAGTCTAGGGATAGTGTGAGTGTAGTGAGGAGGACCATCATTCAGCTTTGCATAGCGTGCAGCTAGAGTAGGGACAGCTCAGATAGTTTCACTGTAGTGTAGTGAGATCATGTCATTCATACATACATTAGTGTAGACTAGGGACAGCTCATATTTTCAGTGTAGTGTAGTGAGACCCTGTTAGTAATCTTTACATTGGTGTATAGCTAGGGTAGGGATAGCATCAGTGTAGTGACGGTTGAACACCGTCTATTTGATTGCGTTTCTGCCAGTTTAATGCCATATCGTTTTGTGTGCCTTACTGCCAGTTTAACGCCATATCGCATTGTGTGCGTTACTGCCGGTTTAATGACATATAGTTCTGTGTGCATTACTGCCAGTTTAACGCCATATAGTTTCATGCGTTACTGCCAGTTTAACGCCATTTACTTCTGTGAACGTTACTGCCAGTTTAACGCCATATAGTTTTGTGTATGTTACTGCCAGTTTAACGCCTTTTACTTCTGTGTGAATAACTGCCAGTTTAACCTCCCTGGCGGTAATCCCGAGTCTGGCTCGGGGTGGAAACTTCAGTACCATAAACGGTAACCCCAAGCCAGACTCGGGCTTGCATTGCAGCATACAGGGGAAGTTACTTACCTTGTCCCCTGGATCCTGCAATGTCTCCTATTGTGTGCAAGCTCCTCCGCTCGATTCAGACAGTGCCGAGTGCCGCTGATCTCCGTTCCCTGCGACGTTACGACGCACGGGAGTGGAGATCAGCGCCAAGTTCAATAAAGTTAAAACACACAATACACATACAGTACTGTAATCTTACAGATTACAGTACTGTATAAAAAAATACACATCCCCTTTGTCCCTAGTGGTCAGTCCAGTGCCCTGCATGTCGTTTTATATAATAAATACATTTTTTCCTGCCTGGAAACTGGAGATTGTCCATAGCAACCAAAAAGTGTCCCTTTATGTCAAAAGTGGTTTTAGACCAGCTAGAAAACAGCGATAATAAATTAGAATCACAATTCATCATCAAACACTAAATTTAATGACAGTGACAATTCTGCAACTGAGCAAATTTCAGTGTTTTTGATTTGATTACATTATTGAATAATTTTTATAGTTATTTATTATATTATAATTTATGATTTTGTGTTTCAAACTTTATCATACCCGGGATGCCTACTAGACTCTGGTTTGGACAGATTTAAGTGAGTTATTCGTAAGAATTGCATGTCTACAATATAAAACGCCAAATTTCCATGCAAAATAATTGTACCGCTTTTGGTACAAAATTCCAGACATAATCATACCGCCAGGGAGAGTTCTGTTTGCGTTACTGCCAGTTTAACGCCATATAGTTATGTGTGCGTTACTGCAAGTTTAATGCCATATAGTTCTGTGTGTGTTACTGCCAGTTTAATACCAAATAGTTCTGTGTGTGTTACTGCCAGTTTAACACCATATAGTTTTGTGTGCGTTACTGCCAGTTTAACTCCATATAGTTCTGTGCGTCACTGTACATTTGGTGCATTATATTGCAGTATATTATAGTGTATCCCTGGAGTGTGTCTGTGTAGTGTGAGTACTCAAATTAAAGTGCATCTACGTACAGATTTATACTTCTTTAGATTTGCTTATAAGCACCGCCCCCTCTCTATAGGGTTAGGGTGGAAAGGTGCCCCTGACACCCAAAGAATAATTTTTCTGCACCTGTTTGATAGGTGCATATCATTGCAATTTTATACAGTAAGGCCAATTCTTGCTTTCATCAAAAGTACCTCTATAGGGTTACGGTGGCAAGGCGCCACGACACCCAAAGACCAATTTTTACGCACCCATTACTTCTATCCAAAGTCAAAGGGACACCAGAATGTATCCAAAAAATCTCTAATCTTTTTCCCAGTGCACTACATTGTGGCTTCATCATACAGACTGGCTCCCCAGCTGTTGCTGAGCAAAATAAAGGCAGCTTGCAGGGAAAATGTAATTTTTTTGGCTTTATAAATGCAATTTTTGCTGCATCAGATTCTAGACATGGTACAGATCTGCCACTTTACTTATTTTCGATAGCAATAGAGCCAGTGGCAGAGGCTCTTCAGATATTCAAAGGCTTCGAATTGGGGGGTTGGAGGAGAGGGTAGCCATATATGCAGACGATATACTGCTATTCCTGAATAATGCTGGTTCATCATTACAGGGAACCTTGGACCTGGTGAATACATATTTAGGGGTTACAGGGCTTAGGGTGAATTGGAATAAATCTTTGCTGTTTGCTATTGGTCTGGGGGCACAGGTGACGGCATCTTTGAATTTGCTATTAAAATGGGTGATGGAATTTAAATATTTAGGGATAGTAATTTCACAACAGATTTGTGATTTTGTGCCACTTAATCTAACCCCAATAGTTCAGGAGGTTAGGAAAATCATGGGAGACCCTACCTTTGTCGTTACTAGGGCAGATACATTAAAAAAAAATGAAGATCCTTCCAAAATGTTTATATATATTTTGAAATTGTCCACAGTGGTTGCCAAAATATTTTTTTAAACAACTTCATAGTATCTTTACTTCCTTTCTTTGTAGAACCCAGTCACCTAGATATAAACTTACTACATGTATGCGCCCCTTGGAGCAAGGGGGAGCAAGGGGGATTGTCCTTCCCAGATTATCATAAATATTATTTGGCAGCACAGCTAGTAATGGCAGTAGGATGGCTTAATCCAGATAAATATAATCCTGTTGAGGTGGCAATGGTACATTCCATTGAGGCAATTCAAGCATTGTTGTTTCAAGGCTTGAAAGCCCCATAAAATTTGACTCCCTTAATGGTAACAACTATTAGGTCATGGAGAATCGGGCTAGCTTGTGAAAAATATCCCGGAATGACTATGTCCCCAAATACCCCCTTGTGGGGGAATCCCACATGGTACTGTGACCAAGGCTGAGTGAGCCTTAAGAGCCAGGTGGCTTGGCATTTTTCATTTATTGTAAACCTGCTGGAGAAGAACCCCTGTGTATGAACTTTAATTTTGTTATCTTTAATAAAAGTAGGCTACCATGCCCTAAAACTGAAGTTCCGGTTGGCTGTGAACTCACTGAAAACGCATCTACCACTGAGCTACATCAGAGTGTAAAAATAAAGCATATTCATTTGATGATACATCAGGTCAGTATGCTAAAATAAATAAAAAATGCAATGATTTGTACATTTGAATTCATGCACAGTGACCTGTATAAATTTGCTCACTCAATATTGCATATATACTTACAGTACTTTTTTTGTTTGTTTTGTCTTGTGTTTAATTTTGTTCTCCTTTGTATGTTTGGTCTTCCTATTCACAGACCTGACCTTTGATAAAACCAATAACCCTGAAGAAGAGGTTAACTACAAACCACACCTCGAAACGTCGGGTTACTTCTATTGTTATACACATTATCAGTAGAGTTGGTTCTAGCAATGTCCTGTATGTATAATCATTCAATGTGCTATATAGATTGATTTTAATGTATAATTGTAAAATTATTATATTTTTTGAATAAATACTTATTGTTTGGAAATTGTATTTTCCACTATTTCTTTATCAAGTGTTGACAACCCCACTTTAAAATCCCACTGAGGTACAAACTCTCCTATTGGAGTGATTCTTATCTATTATAACAGGGATGTGGGTTGGTCTACAACACTGAATATGCACATAGAGGGAACACCAAACCCATTTTCATAAAAATAAATGATTGTAATTAGTATTTATTATGCCAAACAACTGGAAACTTTGCCATACCAGCTATATTTAACTTTTGACTAAGTAAAATATTAATTTGCTGCAAACAAAAATGTTAAGTGTGTATTAAACCAGCATTTAATTATTTTCATTTAATTTTATTGGGTAACCTATTCATTATGTCCTTTGGGAAGGAAGGTGATTAGCTCTGTTGTCTTGAAGTGCAGGGGCCCTTGGTTTGATTCCCACCAAGGTCACCATCTACATGGAATTATTATTTTTTAGACTCATTTATATACTCTCATATAGTAAAGGGAAACTGCAATTTTCTGTTTTGTTGCTGGAGAACTATGCCTCCATTCGTTCATTGAATTGAACAAAGCTCCAACAGTGAGATTTGAATGAATGAATGAAAGACTTGTATAGCACTGCAACTGCGAACTGAAACGCCTCAAGGCGCTTGATCCATCCTGTGCTTCCTGCTTGTTAGAAGAGGTGGGTCTTGAGTTTTTTCCTGAAGGCCCGATGGTTTTCTTCCATGCGGATGTCAGTAGGTAGAGCGTTCCATAGCCGAGGTCCTTGGACTGCAAATCTTCATTCTCTCTTGGATTTGTAGCGGGATTTAGGGATGAGGAGGAGGTTTTGGCTAGTTGATCGAAGTCTGTGGATGGGTGTGTAGTGATTTATTTTCTCACATAGGTATTGAGCGTTTCCTTGTGTGTATTTGTGGGTGAGGCAGAGGGTCTTGAAAGTGATCTGATCCTTAAGGGTTAGCCAATGAAGGGTCCTTAGGGCTGGGGAGATGGATTCCCAGGTTTTTCCAGTGACTAGTCTTGCTGCCGTGTTTTGGACGACTTGTAGGCGTGCAATCTGGTATTTGGTTAGTCCTATGTAGAGGGAGTCAGCATAGTCGAGTCAGGAATTGATGATTGTTCCAACTACTACTGCTTTCTCTTTTTCTGGAATGAAGGAGATGAGTCTATGTAGCAGATGGAGAAGATGGTGCGAGCCACTGACTACTGATCCTATTTGAGCATCCATTGACATCTCTGAGTCGAAGATGACTCTGAGACTTTTGGCTTTGGTGCTAGGGCAGATGGTATGTCCAAGGATGGTGGGTGGTGTCCAAGGGGTCTTTGTTTTAATATTTCTGTTTGCATTGAGTAGAAGAAGCTCTGTTTTGGATCCATTGAGTTTGAGGGAGCTCGTGGTCACCCAGTCCTCTATCAATGTGAGGCATTTTTCTAGTTCTTGGTATTGATCATTTTGTCCAGTGATTCGAAAGTAGAGTTGAGTATCATCTGCATATGAGTGGTAGCATAGGTTCGTTGTCCTGATGATTTTGAGGAGAGGGCAGATGTAAATGTTGAAGAGCACGGGTGACAGGGGTGATCCTTGCGGGACTCCATACGAAATTTCCTGCGTTTCAGAGGTGAAGGCTCCTAGTTTCACTGTCTGTGAGCGATTAGCTAAGAAGGAGGCGAACCATGGTAGATTGGAATCGTTAACTCCTGCTACATCTTTGAGGCGTATGAGCAGAGTGTTGTGGTTGACTGTGTTGAATGCTGCACTGAGGTCCAGAAGTACCAGGAGACATGATTCTCCGTCATCTGCTGCTTCCAGGGCGTCGTCTCATATTTCACACCAACACATACACTGGTCACCTCCCCCCCAAGTAACTAGTCCTTCACTTTCCAGTATTCACACCAGAAGAGAAATTGCACATTCAGTCTGTCAGCACACAGAGTGTACACAAGAGTGCATGTGTTTTTACCACTCAGTTCCAAAATTACAAACCATCTTCACTAACCCCTTCAGGATCATTGCTAGGATTATTAACCGCTTCAGCCCCGGAATATTTTACCCCCTGCCTGACCAGAACACTTTTTGAGATTCGGCACTGCGTTGCTTTAACTGACACATGCGCGGTCATGCAACGTTGCACCCAAACAATGTTGACGTCCTTTTTTTTCTACAAATAGAGCTTTCTTTTGGTGGTATTTGATCACCTCTGTGGTTTTTATTTTTTGCGCTATAAACAAAAAAATAGAGACAATTTAAAAAGAAAAAAAACAAATGCAATATTTTTTACTTTTTATAATAAATATCCCTCAAAAATATATAAAAAAAATGTTTTTCCTTAGTTTAGGCAGATATGTATTCTTCTATATATTCTTGGTAAAAAAAATAAAAAATCGCAATAAGCGTATATTGATTGGTTTGCGCAAAAGTTATAGCATCTACAAAATAGGGGATAGTTTTATGGCATTTTTATTATTATTATTTTTTTATTATTATTAATGGCGGCGATCTGCAATTTTTATCATGACTGCGACATTATGGCGGACACATCGGACACTTTTGACACTACTTTGGGACCATTGTCATTTATACAGCCATCAGTGCTATAAAAATGCACTGATTACTGTGTAAATTACACTGGCAGGGATGGGATTAACCACTAGGGGGCGATGAAGGGGTTAAACGTGTCCTAGGGAGTGATTCTAACTGTGGGGGATGGGCTTCAAGTCACATGACAGCGATCACCACTCCTGATGACAGGGAGCTGTGATCTCTGTCATGACACAAGGCAGAACGGGGAAATGCCTTGTTTACATAGGCACTTCCTCGTTCTGCGGCTCTGTGACATGATCGCAGAGAGACCAGTCACGATGTACGTGGCGGGCGCGCACATGCCTGCTATCCCCACCTCTTAAAGGGGACATAAAGGTACACCCATTTGCCCACTGCTGCCATTGTGCTGACGTATATCAGCGTGCAGCGGTTGGCAAGTGGTTAAAAAGCTGATGCATTAAAATACATTTCTCTATCTGTATAGCTGCATTGATTTAACATGCACCTCCCCCCCCCCCCTGTGTCTCAGCTAGATTGTACACCTGTAGCTGTAACTCAGCAAAAGCATGTGGAAATGTTAGGCCCCTTTCACACATGCGGACAGTATGTCCGTTTTTCATCCAGACGTTTTCGGATGAAAAACATACATACATGCTCCCCTATGGGATAGCGGGTGTCAGCGGATGAGCATCCGCTGACACCCGCTATCGTCCGCCTCCTCTATTGTCCGATTCTGCAGACGGAGGAAATCTATTTTTCCATCCGTCTGCAGAGCGGATCGGATGAACACGGACAGACGGTCCGTGTTCATCCGATCCCCCATAGAGGAGAGCGGAGATCTGACAGGGCGGTCCCTGCACAGTGTGCAGGGACCTCCCTGTCATCCGCCGGCTCAGCGGGGATCAGCGGAGCGATCCCCACTGAGCAGCGGATCTTCACGGGGCGGATCAATACAGATCCGTCCCGTGTGAAAGGGGCCTTAGACTGCTCTAGAGAGACCACTGCTTCCACACAGAAATCAGTCAACCTTCTTGCATCTGAATTCCAGAGAAGAGGAGTTTGGACTGGTGCTTTGGAGTATGTACTTGTAACTTAAGGACATTTCAATTGTCTGCACAGTATTAAATGTATCTTGCAAACGTTCTGAGCAGCTTATTACTTGTGTTTTATCACTTGTTTAGCCTTAAAATAAATGTACAGTACATACTGCATACGCAAATCTGCTGAAACATGTCCCAGTGTACCTTATATTTTTAATTTACATATGCATTTACAATTCCAAAATGTTTACTTCAGATAGATATAATTATGCATATCACAGATAAAGCATATGTTAGACTTTATTTAAACCTAATTGTCTCTACTATATTGATGATGGCTAGAAATAAAATTCCAACTGCACAAATTTAGATTCATTCTGAACAGCCTTAATTCACAAACGGAGAAAAGGTCACATTTTTGCAATGTATATATCTTATATATATCTATGAGTGTGGATGCACATAATGTATTTTGTGCATGTATTTGATTTATACTAGGGCTGTGGAAATTAAAGATTAATTCCTCGATTAATCTTTAATTTTTTTGATCGATCAAAATTATTTTGATTGGTACTCGCCTCTCCGCCGCCTTTCAGGAACTTCTGGGTGTTCCGTCAGAGATCCAGTGACATCACGGACATCGACGTCACCGGGTTCCTCCCCACTTCCCCAAGTGCCTCCGTCTGCTAACGAAGGGAAGGGGGGAGGAGTCCACTGACGTCGAAGTTCTGATTGAACGTAACGTGTACGGGGGAGGAGCTACACACCCGCTGCTGCCCTACGGAACTAACACGATTGTCGGCTTTACATGCTGTGTTTTTATCATCTTTATTTGAGTAGTTTGTCCTTGAACGCAAAAATGTAATCTTATACTTAAGCGGTGAGCACTTAGATCTTTTCTTTCTACCCATGACCTGGCATCCTTGCTGAGATCTAAGGAGACGTGAGAGAAGTTTATTGTTCCTTTTTGATACCCGCTTGCAGGACCACCTGTTTGCACAGGGGTCAATGCCATAAGGTGAGAGTGATTAGTTAGACTGGAGGTGGAGGGATTGTCACGCTACTGTGGAAAAAAAAAATACTTACGTCAGTGCTACAGTTTGAATTTAAAACGTATTTGTGTGAACTGTGAAGTTAAGTCATGGATTGTGGAAACTAACTAGTGTTTGGTGATTGTATATAGTGTATACCACATTTACCACTGACTAATGCAGAGTTGCAATGCAAGGAGATCAGCTAAAAGTAGTTGGATCTGTATGTGCGTTTTAATTAATCGAAATTAGTCAATTCATCAATTTTTAAAAAAAAACGATTAATCAAACACGAAAATTTTAATCAGTAACAGCCCTAATTTATACATTTAAATTTATGTTTTCATATCACACATGTATTATTTACAATTTTTTCATATGCATATACAAATATTTTTTATTTCTCATATTTACACCTATATAAATATAGGTAGCATTCTAGATATTTAGTGTTTCAGTGTACACTTATTATATAGATACAGACACATATTTTTCCTTTCTACATGAATGCACTTTATATATGTATATGTCTTTAATGATGTATTTATTGCATGTATATGAATGAGTAACATTATACAATAATAATCACAATTTTTTTGATAGCACTATACATGAACATTCATCCAGCACTTATAGTTATATAAAATGAATTATTTCATTTTTCAGGTTCACTTTAGGTTAATTCACCTGGATACACATATGTGTCCCTATACTCAACCACACATATTTGTTATTAACCAAATTGAATTTAAATAATTGATTAGCTTCAATTAATTACACAATTCATCACATGTTTAATATGCACTAGTATATATTTGTAGCAGAGTTTTGTGGTTGTATAGCTATGACTAAGCACTGTTGAGAGTGTGAAACGTGTCAGTTTTTTATCCTGTACCCTGCTGTGGTTTGTACTTTTGTAATTTTGCACAATAAAGACATTTTTAATGGAGTGAGGCTGTCCAAACTGTTCTTCTAATTTCTATATGCTTAGCCTGCACCTGATGCTTCCACCTAGAGGAGAGTGCCATTTCCACACATCCACCTGGAGCTCTGATCCCTTCCTCTTTTTCCGTTTATATCGCAAAAAATAAAAAACGCTGAGGCAATCAAATACCATCAAAAGAAAACTCTATGTCTGGCGAAAAAAAGGATTATAATTTAGTTTGGGTACAGCATTGCATGACTGCGCAATTAGCAGTTAAAGCAGCGCAGTGCCAAATTGTAAAAAGTGCTCTGGTCATTGAGCAGACAAATCCTCCGGGGCTGAAGTGGTTAACTAATGTCAGGTGCTATTTGACCACTCACAATTAGAGAGCCCAACAAAAATGGTAAGTGTGAAGATCAGTGTAAGAGCGCTACCAAATAACAAAATTCACTATGCATTAAACTCATATAACTACATCACAGTTGTTTAACCATTTTGCAACATGATTTAACTTACAAAATCAATAAGAATCATTAAAAAACAGTTAAGACAACATAAAGTTAATAAGCTTTCTCAATCTTCATTGTGCAAATTCAGATTTCCATTGTGCAAAATTAAGTGGCAAGTGCTGAAACAGATATTCAGTGCAGTCCCTGACAGGAGTCATTCTTGCTTGTGAAGTATGGATGGCTGTGCTTTATTGTCCTTCTGGCTGTTTCTCAAGTTGTCCTCAATATACGCCAATATGGGTGTTAATAAATGGCAGACAAGAAGGACGATAGCGTGACTCAATTTATTTAATACAATTAAACATATAATATCCACTCACATGTTAAAACACACTGTAAAGCATTAAAAACCGGAAGCCCGAACTGTGCATAGACTTACGTCTTACCAGCCGGAAATGACATCACCACCCGAGACGTTATCAAAGGATATCCCCGGGGTGGTGTTGCAAACCATATATATACAGTGGTGTGAAAAAGTGTTTGCCCCCTTCCTCATTTCCTGTTCCTTTGCATGTTTGTCACACTTAAGTGTTTCGGAACATCAAACCAATTTAAACAATAGTCAAGGACAACACAAGTAAACACAAAATGCAATTTGTAAATGAAGGTGTTTATTATTAAAGGTGAAAAATAATCCAAACCATCATGGCCCTGTGTGAAAAAGTGATTGCCCCCCTTGTTAAAACATACTATAACTGTGGTTGTCCACACCTGAGTTCAATTTCTCTAGCCACACCCAGGCCTGATTATTGCCACACCTGTTCACAATCAAGGCACCACTTAAATAGGAGCTGCTTGACACAGTAAGGTCCACCAGAAGATCCTTAAAAGCTACACATCATGCCGAGACCCAAAGAAATTCAGGAACAATTGAGAAAGAAAGTAATTGAGATCTATCAGTCTGGAAAGGGTTCTAAAGCCATTTCCAAAGCTTTGGGAATCCAGCGAACCACAGTGAGAGCCATTATCCACAAATGGCGAAGACATGGAACAGTGGTGAACCTTCCCAGGAGTGGCCGGCCGCCCAAAATTACCCCAAGAGCGCTGCTAGGACTCATCCAAGAGGTCACAAAAGACCCCACAACAACGTCCAAGGAACTGCAGGCCTCACTTGCCTCAGTTAAGGTCAGCGTTCATGTCTCCACCATCAGGAAAAGACTGGGCAAAAATGGCCTGCATGGCAGAGTTCCAAGGAGAAAACCACTGCTGAGCAAAAAGAACATCAAAGCTCGTCTCAATTTCTCCACAACACATCTTGATGATCCCCAAGACTTTTGGGACAACATTCTGTGGACCGATGAGACAAAAGTGGAACTCTTTGGAAGGTGTGTGTCCAAGTATATCTGGCGTAGAAGGAACACTGCATTTCAGAAAAAGAACATTATACCAACAGTAAAATATGGTGGTGGTAGTGTGATGGTCTGGGGCTGTTTTGCTGCTTCAGGACCTGGAAGACTTGCCGTGATAAAAGGAACTATGAATTCTGCTGTCTACCAAGAGATCCTGAAGGAGAATGTCCGACCATCTGTTTGTGTACTCAAGCTGAAACGAACTTGGGTTCTGCAGCAGGACAATGATCCTAAACACACCAGCAAGTCCACCACCGAATGGCTGAAGAAAAACAAAATGAAGACTTTGGAGTGGCCTAGCCAAAGTACTGACCTGAATCCTATTGAGATGTTGTGGTATGACCTTAAAAAGGCCGTTCATGCTCGAAAACCCTCTAATGTAACTGAATTAGGACAATTCTGCAAAGATGAGTGGGCCAAAATTCCTCCAGGACGCTGTAAAAGCCTCATTGCACGTTATCGCAAATGCTTGGTTGCAGTTGTTGCTGCTAAGGGTGGCCCAACCAGTTATTAGGTTTAGGGGGCAATCACTTTTTCACACAGGGCCATGATGGTTTGGATTTTTTTTCACCTTTAATAATAAACACCTTCATTTACAAATTGCATTTTGTGTTTACTTGTGTTGTCCTTGACTATTGTTTAAATTGGTTTGATGTTCCGAAACACTTAAGTGTGACAAACATGCAAAGGAACAGGAAATGAGGAAGGGGGCAAACACTTTTTCACACCACTGTAGTATAACTCCCCCCTCGCACACCTAGTTTCAGTGATGTAACTGAGTTAAAGTAAACAGCGTTACTTAACGCTGTTACTTTACAGGGTAACGAGTAATCTAACTGATTACTCTTCCCCTCATGGTAACGCCGTTCCCATTACTTGGGCAGCATTACCGCAATTACATCTACCGCCACTAGGGGCGCAACGGATCGTCACCTGCCGCTATCCGTGGAAAGGAAAGGCCGTGGCTTCGGCCTAGCTCCGGAGCGGCGGCCATCTTGGTGCACCCGTCGGCCGTTTACAATATGATTGCTCCATCAAATGACGGAGCGATCACTTGTAAACGAACATGATGACGCCGGTTCCTCTCTCCCCTCTGTGTACAGATCTGTACAGTGGAGGGGAGAGATCGGATGGCAGCAGCGCTGTGGGCGGGATCTGTAGTGCCCACAGCGCTGCTCTGTGACAATTGCAGTCACAGGCATCCCTCCATACCCTGCCAATACCCTGCCAATAGTCTGCAATACCCTGCCAATACTCTGCAATACCCTGACAATACTCTGCAATACCCTGACAATACCCTGCCAATACTCTGCAATACCCTGCCAATACTCTGCAATACCCTGCCAATACCCTGCCATACTCTGCCATACCCAGCCATACTCTGCCATACTCTGCCATACTCTGCCATACTCTGCCATACTCGGTAATACCCAGTCATACTCGGCCATACTCTGCAATACTCGATAATACCCAGCCATACTCTGCAATACTCGGTAATACCCAGCCATGCTCAGCCGTACCCAGCCATACTCAGCCAAAATTACAGTGGGGGAGATGACAAGGATATTACAGTGGGGGAGATGTAAATTACAGTGGAGGAGATTGTGTATATTACAGTGGGGAGATGTATATTACAGTGGGGGAGATTGTGGACATTACAGTGGGGACTATATGGTGGTGGAATTTTCACAAGTTTTTGCAAATTCAATTATTATTTGCTGATCCAAAAAATTATCCGATCCGTGACTCTGATCCGAGGAACAATCCGATCTGTGAGTTTGGGGGGGGGGGGGTAGATGTACAGAGGGGAAACAGATATATGTGTGTGGGGGGGGTGACAGACGTGTAGTGGGGTACAGAGGGGGAACAGATATATGTGTGTGGGGGGCAGACGTGTAGTGGGGTACAGAGGGGGAACATATATATATGTGTGTGGGTGGGCAGACGTGTAGTGGGGTACAGAGGGGGAACAGATATATGTGTGGGGGGGAACAGACATGCAGGGGGGTACAGAGGGGAAATAGACGTGCAGGGTGGTACAGAGGGGAAATAGATGTGCAGGGGGGAACGCGCCCCTTGCTTACAGTAATACTTGACCTGTCCCTTAGAATATTAAAAAAAAAGTCACAATTACTTTGCCAATGTAGTAACTGAGTTACTAACGCAATTCCTTTTTGGGAGAAGTAATTTGTAACTTAACTAATTACTTTTTTAAAGTAAGATGACCAACACTGCCTAGTTTTAATTAGCTTTGGATACCTTTATGATGATGTTATGATGTCATACCCTCTTCCTATGTACATTTCTAAAGGGTGTACCAAGCCTCACCTCACATATAGTCCTCCATCTTGGTACACCCTGGACCTTTTGTTCTGCTTAAGGGTTGTGCAATTGATAATATGGGCTATCTAGATTGGCTAAATCATATTATACTTTATCAGAGTATTATTAGTGTGAGTGTAGTGTGTAAATAAAATAATTAGAATATAACAAAAAAAATTACAAAATCAAATATGTATACACCATTTAACCTTATAAAAGGAATCTGTGTTCATATCCCCATCTAGTGATTGGATTTAGAAGGTTGAAAGGTGTATACATATTTGATACATATCTTCACAATTTAAAGGCACAATCATCTTATGGTAATCTACACTTATTCCTTAGTGCAGGAGTATATATGGGTGTATATACATCCACAATTATATATACCTATTGCTTCATTGCAAGCAGTGAAGTGTGTTATAATTTTTGCCTCCAGCAAACACAACGATATATATGGACTTATATTGTAGGCTTGCTGTTTAAATATTTATGATATCAACCTTTTTTCGTATGGCATTTTTCACTTGCTTAGCATTGCACTGTTCTTTTTGTTTTTTATATTGGGTATCACAATTTCAGTGCCAGCAGCTATAGATATCATCGTTTATAATTCACCTAAATGCAAATTTTCACATTTAATGAGTTTTGAATACCATTATATTTTCTTGTTTGACATCAGCCTTATTGTCATTGGGAGGAGTTCAGTTTTTTTTTAAATTTAATTTATTGTAAAATATACTGTAAATATAGGACATATATCATGTCATGAGCCAATTTTTAATAGTAGCTTTCACTCTTTCTGTACTTCCAAGACAAAGGGGTGCATAAGGTTATATTAGTTGCAGGGAAAATGTGAAATGTATGCACACAGAACTAAAAAAAAAGTGAGTAAGTGGTTGGTGTATTTTGTAATATAGCAATACCAATATTATTTTGGTAAATGTATTTTTAAAATCATTTTTCACAGAATAATGCGTATATATGTGACAGTTGAAAGTGAATTAATTATCTGTGCATTTTTTTCATTTTCATGCATTTTCTGTTATTCCTGTTTTCTTAATTTCTGTTCTTTTTGATCTCTCTGAAACAGCATGTTCCAGAGGAGCTAATCATTAATGGTTTGGAATAACAACAACACAAACATCACACTGATATTGATGAAAGGCATAAAGATGTAAAGGGTCAAAGACACTTTTACTTGCATGCTATCTTATTTAACACCACTTCACCGTAACAAAATGCTGTAAATAACAATACAGTCAATAACATTTTTACAGCGCAATCTCTCCAAACATTTTTATTTAACAACAGTTGGCCACATACTGGCTTTGTCCTTTATATTACCAATGTTTCTATTAATCCTTAGAATCACATTGTCATCTTTCCATGTAATGGCTGTGACAAGTGGGCAGACTTGGGAATGCAAATACATAGATCTTACTATCAAACTCCCTTACAGTTGGGGCACTTTAACTTGGCCACATTTTGCAAAAACAGGAACATTTTTTGTCTGTGTATAAGTTCCTATAGACTTTACTGTTTCAATGCCTGAGTCTAAAGAATACATAAAGCAAGCATCACTGAAAAGCACAGATTGTGCCTTTAAACCAGCCTATACAGGTCCTTCTCAAAAAATTAGCATATTGTGATAAAGTTCATTATTTTCTGTAATGTATACTGATAAACATTAGACTTTCATATATTTTAGATTCATTACACACAACTGAAGTAGTTCAAGCCTTTTCTTGTTTTAATATTGATGATTTTGGCATACAGCTCATGAAAACCCAAAATTCCTATCTCAAAAAATTAGCATATTTCATCCGACCAATAAAAGAAAAGTGTTTTTAATACAAAAAAAAGTCAACCTTCAAATAATTATGTTCAGTTATGCACTCAATACCTGGTCGGGAATCCTTTTGCAGAAATGACTGCTTCAATGCGGCGTGGCATGGAGGCAATCAGCCTGTGGCACTGCTGAGGTGTTATGGAGGCCCAGGATGCTTCGATAGCGGCCTTAAGCTCATCCAGAGTGTTGGGTCTTGCGTCTCTCAACTTTCTCTTCCCAATATCCCACAGATTCTCTATGGGGTTCAGGTCAGGAGAGTTGGTAGGCCAATTGAGCACAGTAATACCATGGTCAGTAAACCATTTACCAGTGGTTTTGGCATTGTGAGAAGGTGCCAGGTCGTGCTGAAAAATGAAATCTTCATCTCCATAAAGAATTTCAGCAGATGGAAGCATGAAGTGCTCCAAAATCTCCTGATAGCTGCATTGACCCTGCCCTTGATAAAACACAGTGGACCAACACCAGCAGCTGACATGGCACCCTAGACCATCACTGACTGTGGGTACTTGACACTGGACTTCAGGCATTTTGGCATTTCCCTCTCCCCAGTCTTCCTCCAGACTCTGGCACCTTGATTTCCGAATGACATGCAAAATTTGCTTTCATCCGAAAAAAGTACTTTGGACCACTGAGCAACAGTCCAGTGCTGCTTCTCTGTAGCCCAGGTCAGGCGCTTCTGCCGCTGTTTCTGGTTCAAAAGTGGCTTGACCTGGGGAATGCGGCACCTGTAGCCCATTTCCTGCACACGCCTGTACACGGTGGCTCTGGATGTTTCTACTCCAGACTCAGTCCACTGCTTCCGCAGGTCCTCCAAGGTCTGGAATCGGTCCTTCTCCACAATCTTCCTCAGGGTCCGGTCACCTCTTCTCGTTGTGCAGCGTTTTCTGCCACACTTTTTCCTTCCCACAGACTTCCCACTGAGGTGCCTTGATACAGCACTCTGGGAACAGCCTATTCGTTCAGAAATTTCTTTCTGTGTCTTGCCCTCTTGCTTGAGGGTGTCAATGATGGCCTTCTGGACAGCAGTCAGGTCGTCAGTCTTATGCATGATTGCGGTTTTGAGTAATGAACCAGGCTGGGAGTTTTTAAAAGCCTCAGGAATCTTTTGCAGGTGTTTAGAGTTAATTAGTTGATTCAGATGATTAGGTTAATAGTTCGTTTAGAGAACCTTTTCATGATATGCTAATTTTTTGAGATAGGAATTTTGGGTTTTCATGAGCTGTATGCCAAAATCATCAATATTAAAACAAGAAAAGGCTTGAACTACTTCAGTTGTGTGTAATGAATCTAAAATATATGAAAGTCTAATGTTTATCACTACATTACAGAAAATAATGAACTTTATCACAATATGCTAATTTTTTGAGAAGGACCTGTAGAGTGCATGGATAAGTGTTACTACCTCCACCTAAAGGGTTGGCTGTAAGTGGAGCTTCCCTTTAAGAAAAAAAAATACTTTCCTATATAAATGGATACATTTCATGCAAACAGCTAAATACATAGCAGAAAATACATGTACCATTACTGTTTTATCTGATCTTGTGATTTACACACATGTTCTATGCTGCACAGTCAAACAGGTGACATACATTCAGGGGAATTTAATAAAGCATTAGCATCACTTTTCTGGCAGTATGGACCTTCAAAAAGTCCTGCACCAGACATAAAAAGCCCTGCTAGCTACTAACTAATAGTTTGCGTCATGTGGAATAAAATTATAAAAACAAATACCTGGAAGTTTTTGGCATTTTTCTTCCTCCAAACACAGTGAGTGGAGGTAATTCCAAAGAGCTAAATTTTGGTCTCATCTGACCACAGCACTTTCTCCTCATCCTTCTCTGAATTATTTAGATGTTCATTAGAATGACTGTACATGTGCCTTCTTGAGGAGTGTGTTTGGAGGAAGAAAAATGCTGACTATGACCCTAAGAACACCATCCCCACAGTTAAGCACGGAGGTGGAAACATTATGCTTTGGGGCGGTTTCTCTGCTAAAAGTACAGACCCACTTTGCCACTTAAAAGGGCCAATGGATGGGGCCATAAAAAGAAAGAACCCCCTTAGGAAGTGGGACTTTGAAAGTGACCAATACACCAAGTAATGTCAAAAAAATATAATTTATTGTATAAATCTAAACATGATAAAAATTGTCACACTGGACATAAAGTATGAAATACACAGTTGATACATATACAGACATTGCTTTCATCTCTGCAGACGTTTCTGGCTCAATGCCTTTCTTCAGGGGTTATTAACCACTTTCAGACCGGACCATTTTGCTGGCTTAAGACCAGACCACTTTTTGCGATTCGACACTGCGTCGCTTTAACTGACAATTGCGCGGTCGTGCGACGTGGCTCCCAAACAAAATTGACGTTGTTTTTTTCCCACAAATAGAGCTTTCTTTTGGCGGTATTTGATCGCCCCTGCGGTTTTTATTTTTTGCGCTATAAACAAAAAAAGAGCGACAATTTTGAATAAAATGCATTATTTTTTGCTATAATAAATATCCCCCAAAAATATATAAAAACATTTTTTTTTTCCTCAGTTTAGGCCGATACGTATTCGTCTACATATTTTTGGTAAAAAAAAAATCACAATAAGCGATTATTGATTGGTTTGCGCAGAAGTTATAGCGTTTACCAAATAGGGGATAGTTTTATAGCAATTTTATTAATATTTTTTTTTTTTACTAGTGATGGCGGAGATCAGCGATTTTTATTGTGACTGCGACATTATGGCGGACACATCAGACATTTTTGACACATTTTTGGGACCATTGTCATTTATACAGCAATCAGTGCTATTTAAATGCACTGATTCCTGTGTAAATGACACTGGCAGTGGGTTAACCACTAGGTGGCAGTGTAGGGGTTAAGTGTTCCTAGGGGCGTGTTACTAACTGTTGGGGGGGGCGTGGCTGTGATTTAGTGAACACTGATCTCTGCTCCAATCACAGGGAGCAGAGATCAGTGTCACTAGTTGCTAGGCAGAATAGGGAGATGTTGTTTACTTCCGCATCCCCCCATTCAGCTTTCCCATGAGACGATCGCGGGTATCCCCGTGGCGATCGAGTCCACGGGACCCGCGACCGGACTCATGGAGGTCCCGACCGGCGCGCACGCAATGGCACAGTAGCAATCTTAAAGGGGACATACCTGTACGCCCTTTTGCCTGCCCGTGCCATTCTGCCGACAAACATCGTCGTTCACCAGTCGGGAAGTGGTTAACAAACAGAGCGTAAATGTCTAATGAAAAAGCATATACATCATTAGAAAACAGTAAACACAGGTTAAGACAAATAACTGGAGGCACGTTTTGATAAGAGAGTCAAATACATACCAATAGTATAAATTGTTTGTATAAAGAATAAAAGGGGGGAGAGACCTAGAGGGGCCCCCTCCGAGAAGAACAGAGAGACTGAACAGGAGGATCCTGAACACTAGATCCCTCACAGGCAGGGGCGATATCTCAGCGAAGGTCCAAATAATGATCACATATATGACATCAAAGCTAGTACAATCTAGGTAAACAAAAATAGCATTGTGATAGTCCATATGTCTTATGTCATATGTCTATACAAAATATACACACCTATAGAGTAAATACTCATCACATACCCACGGGTATCCCCAAAAGAGAGGTCTGACAAAATAGCAGGGGAAGTTCCAATAGATCCCTCTACTCAGGAGAAATGCCAGTGCTAGACCAAAGAGGGGGAGATAAGTGCAATTAGATTGTGAATCCACAAACTTAGATCAGCACAAAAAGGGAGTCATGATGTGTAGCATCATCTTACTCCTGTGAGTTGATCATGTACACATCTAATGTCCTGTCTGCCACAGCCCTGTTAATGATCGGCTGTGGCAGAAGCTTTATACACGCCGGGAAGCGCGGTAGCCCTGCGTGTATCACGCATGTGTGGACCAATAGGTTGCCGCTCATGCGCAGGCCAGAAGGTCACTGCACATCCGTGTTGCAATCAGATAGGACCAGCTGTCCTAAGAGCGCACAGCGCCACCCCACAACAAAACATAATGGCTTCCTGCACTCCAACAACACCGACGCAAAGTACACAGCCTACGGCAAAGGGTGGAACCAATGCAATGGTCCGACTTCGCAATGCCATGTAAACATGAAGGGGAGCCCACGCTGAAAGATGAATGGGAAAAAAGAAGGGGGGCCGAGACACCTAGAAAACAGGGCATAACATTACCTAGAATAATTCCACAAAAGTACACAGAAAAGCCAATTAAAATAACATATGTATAATAGAATAACCATAATGGATCAGAGGATACGTCTAGTCAATGACTAATTGAAAAAATCTAAAAAAAGGGGGAAAGAGAAGTGGAGAAAAAGAAAAGCAAAAAGAGAGAGAAAAGGCAAGAAATGAATTAAGATCCCAAAAGGGAGGACCAGACCACCATCAAATCCAGAAAAACACCTAGTCTTCCCATCGCCCTGATGAGAAACCCTCCAAAAAAGGACAGTAGCTCACCATATAATTTAAGCCTGGGGTGTGAAGTGGCATCCAAGTATACTATCCAGCGTGTCTCATGCTGGAGCAACACTCGGTTCCAATCTCCGCCTCTGTTGTTTGCATGCACTCGATTATGAATGAGGAACTTTATCTGTGAAAATGTACCCCCATGGTTATCTCTGACATGCCAACCTAATGGAAGGTCAGGATTGGACTTCTGCATGCCTAGATAATGCCCTTTTATGAAATTCTTGTTTGGTCTTTCCTATATAAAAGGATCCACACTGACAGGATAGCATGTAGACCACTCCAATTGTTTTACAGTTGGCATAATGGTTAGGTTTAAATGTTTTACCATTGGGGAGTCCGATATTGCTACCTGTGTGCATCTATTGACAATATCTGCAGCCGCCACACTTAAAATTGCTGGGGCGCTTGCAGGGATCTTTACAGAAATTACCTGTAAATTCACTCTGTACAAGAGCGTCCTTAAGAGACCTAGTTCTACAGTAGGCTGTAGATGGATCTTGTGAAATAAATGAGCTTAAAGAGGGATCAATGAGTAATAGATGCCAATGTTTGGTCATAATTTTGTTATACTGTTTGTTGTACCATGTGATAACCCTCAGTTTATGAGATGGGTTATCCTGTGGTGTATTGGGAATCTCTTTCTTAGGGATGGGCCCGGTGTTCGATTCGAACCCATGTTCGAATCGAACATCGGGCGTTCGCCCGCTCGGCGAGCCCAGAACTATTTGGGCAGATTGCATCAAATTCGTGTGATGCGAGCCGCCCGCAATGCACTGCGCCAGTTGCAGTGCATTGCTGGCTGATGATTGGCCAAGCATGCACTGTGACCCGCATGCTTGGCCAATCAAAGAGGCAGCAGCGAGGAGAGCAATAATTGGCCACAGGCAGGATGCCTGTGGCCAATTATAGCTCAGGGGGTTTAGTACACGTCCCACAGTATAAAAGGACGCCGCGCCAGCGGCCTCGCATATTGTGTTGTGTTGTCAGCGTTAGTGTCAGTGTTATGTGCTGCTGACTGCTGACATTATGTGCTATGATTCTGGGGATTAGTGTGTGCGTGCTGTTAGTACAGCATTGCAGTATCACATCTGGGGGGTGTCTATAGTATGCCTGTGAAGGGGGGCATTTTTCCTGTGCTTAGAACTGTCCCTGCAAAAAGTGTAATTTTTGCAGGAAAAAAAGCTATTTAAAATGACTCGCGGCTAATGTATTGACGGCTCCCGTAACACAGAGAACATTCATTCATTGAAAGCCATTCATAAAAAAAGTCATTGATAAAAAAAAAAAAGCGTGGGGGCCCCCCAAATTTAATAACCAGGCCCTTCAGGTCTGCTATGGATATTAAAGGGGGACCCCAGCCAAAAAAAAATGGTGTGGGGTCCCCCTCAAAATCCATAACAGACCCTTGAGGTCTGGGATGGATTTTAAGGGGAACCCCAGACAAAAAAATTGGCGTGGGGTCCCCCTCAAAATCCATACCAGACCCTTATCCGAGCACGCAACCTGACAGGCCGCATGCCCTCAACATTGGGAGGATGCTTTGGGGGTCTGAGACCCCAAAAGCACCTTGTCCCCATGTTGATGAGGACAAGGGCCTCTTCCCCACAACCCTGGCCATTGGTTGTGGACGTCTGCGGGCGGGGGGGCTTATCGGAATCTGGAAGCCCCCTTTAACAAGGGGACCCCCAGATCCCCCCCTGTGTGAAATGGTAAGGGGGTACAAAAGTACCCCTACCATTTCACCAAAAAAGTGTCAAAAATTGTAAAAATGACAGGAGACGGTCTTTGACAATTCCTTTATTAAAATCTTCTTTCTTCTTTCTTCTGGTCTTCCTTTCTCCATCCTTCGGTTTCTTCATCTTCTCCTTCCGGCATCTTCTTCCATCTTCTTCTTCCATCATCTTCTTCCTCCGATCCTCTTCTTCTTGCGCTGGTCTTCTCGTCCTTCTCGTCCGGCATCTTCTTCCATGGCGTAATGGGAGGCTTCCGCTGTGTGAGGCTTCGCTCCGTCTGTCAGTGACCCCTGCCCCCTGTGACGCACGGGGACGTCATGGGGAATTCCCTTTGTCTTTCCCCATGACGTCAGAGGGGGGCGGGGTCACCAGGTGCCCTCCGTTATAAAAGACCTGTCAGACGGAGCGAAGCCTCACACAGCGGGAGCCTCCCATTGCGAGGAGCGGCCCGACAGAAGAACAGACGCCGACGCCATGGAAGAAGATGCCGGACGAGAAGGACGAGAAGACAAGCGCAAGAAGAAGCAGATCGGAGGAAGAAGAAGATGGAAGAAGAAGATGGAAGAAGATGCCGGAAGGAGAAGATGAAGAAACTGAAGGATGAAGAAAGGAAGACCAGAAGAAAGAAGATTTTAATAAAGGAATTGTCAAAGACCGTCTCCTGTCATTTTTACCATTTTTGACACTTTTTTGGTGAAATGGTAGGGGTACATTTGTACCCCCTTACCATTTCACACAGGGGGGGGGATCTGGGGGTCCCCTTGTTAAAGGGGGCTTCCAGATTCCGATAGGCCCCCCACCCGCAGACCCCCACAACCAATGGCCAGGGTTGTGGGGAAGATGCCCTTGTCCTCATCAACATGGGAACAAGGTGCTTTGGGGGTCTCAGATCCTCCCAATGTTGAGGGCATGTGGCCTGGTATGGTTCAGGAGGGAGGGGGGGCCGCTCTCATCCCCCCCTCTTTTCCTGCGGCCTTCCAGGTTGCGTGCTCAGATAAGGGTCTGGTATGGATTTTGAGGGGGACCCCACGCCATTTTTTTGGGCTGGGGTTCCCCTTAAAATCCATCCCAGACCTCAAGGGTCTGGTATGGATTTTGAGGGGGACCCCACGCCATTTTTCTTTTGGCTGGGGTCCCCCTTAATATCCATAGCAGACCTGAAGAGCCTGGTTATTGAATTTGGGGGGACCCCCACTCTTTATTTTTTTTATTTTTTATCAATGACCTTTTTTTTATGAATGGCTTTCAATGAATGACTGTTCTCTGTGTTACGGGAGCCGTCAATACATTAGCCGCGAGTCATTTTAAATAGCTTTTTTTTCCTGCAAAAATTACACTTTTTGCAGGGACAGTTCTAAGCACAGAAAACATGCGCCCCTTCACAGGCATACTATAGACACCCCCCAGGTACGAAATTTAAAGGAATATTACACTTTTATTGTTTCAATTTAAGCATTATTAAAATCACTGCTCTTGAAAAAACGGCCGTTTTAAAAAAAAAAATTAGCATTGATACATGTCCCCTGGGGCAGGACCCGGTCCCCAAACACTTTTTATCACAATTACATGCATATTAGCCTTTAAAATTAGCACTTTTGATTTCAAATGTTCAAAACCATTGCAACTAATAGGGTTCTAATGCTCGCACGGACTTTAGGTCCGTTCGCAGGTTCTGGTGCAAGCCGAACGGGGGGGTGTTCGGCTCATCCCTACTCTTTCTTAAAAAGCAAATCCTGCCTTGATGGCTTTATTGAATGACTTTTTTAGGCACTTATGAGAATAGACTCAAAGTAATAGTCTCTCCTTAAGTTTTTTAGCCTCTAATTGAAATGTATTCTCATCTAAAAAGTTATGTTGTATCCTCAGATATTAGCTAAATGGGATAGACTTAATTAGGGTCTGTGGATGAGCACTGCTGGCATGGAGTATTGTGTTACCTGCCATATCTTTCCGATATAGTGAACTGGCTAGTGTGCCATCTTCCTGTTTTGATATAGTAACATCCAAAAAATGTATTTCCTCTAAGCTATATGACATAGTGAAGTTTAAATTGCATGTATTCTTATTCATAGCTGCAATTCATTGATATAATAACTCAATCGATCCCCCCAAACAATTAAAATGTTGACAATTAAAAACGATACCAGCCTAGAATGTTTTCTGTCAAATATGACAGATTTTCTTCTGCCAAGAAAAATGCTCCTACTCCCCCAGGTACAAGTTTGGCATAAGATGGGGCACAGCAAGTCCCCATAGCCACACCCTGCACCTGGAGGTAGTGGGAGCCATCAAAGGTAAAAACGTTATGTGTGAGTATTCCAGAGGGGAAAGTATAAACTCATTGAAGGGCCGATTGTCCCTATGCGATTGAGATATAACATGTGCAATTGCTCCGATGCACAACTGGTGGGGGATGGAGCTATATAAAGCTTCAACATCAACAGAAGGGCATCGGAGGGCACAATAATCCTCTCCAAATTTTGGAGGAGATGCATGGTATCTCTGATATAAGAGGGTAAATTAATTTATTGATTAATCACATAGGGTCGGATTTGTTCATCAATGAACTTGCTTAGATTTTCTGTTATTCCACCACAGCCAGACACTTTAGGTCTTCCCGGGGGATTCTTCTTGTTTTTATGAATCTTAGGCCGACTATAGAAAGTGGGTACTTTAAGATGGGAAGTTCGTATAAAGTCCCAAGTTTGTTTGTTTATTAAATTATTTAGATATGCATTATCAACTATGAATGGATGGGGCCATGTATTTGTAAAATCTTGTATGAGAACCTTCTTTCCTCAGTCAGAACACTGAAGATGGGTCATAGATGGGTCTTTCAGCATGACAATGACCCAAAACATAACACCAAGGCAACAAAGGAGTGGCTCAAGAAGAAGCACATTAACCACTTGCCGACTGCTGCATACCGATATACGTCAGCACAATGGCAGTGGTAAGCAAATCGGCGTACCTGTACGTCTCCTTTAATTGGCGGGGCTAGCGGGCACGCGCACCCCCCGCATACAGGGTGGCCATGCCCGCGGGACCTCCAGGTGATTGTGTCACGGAGCCACAGAACGGGGAAGTGCCTATGTAAACAAGGCATTTCCCCGTTCTGCCTTGTGTCATGACAGAGATCACTGCTCTCTGTCATCGGGAGCAGTGATCACTGTCATGTGAGTTGTAGCCCATCCCCCTCACAGTTAGAATCACTGCCTAGGACACACTTAACCCCTTTATCACCCCCTAGTGGTTAACCCCTTCCCTGCCAGTGTCATTTACACAGTAATCAGTGCATTTTTATAGCACTGGTCGCTGTATAAAGGACAATGGTCCCAAAACAGTGTCAAAAGTGTCCGATGTGTCCGCCATAATGTCACAGTCATGATAAAAATCATTGCCATTACTAATAAAAAAAAAAAATCATAATAAAAATGCCATAAAACTATCCCCTATATTGTAGACGTTATAACTTTTGTGCAAACCAATCAATATACGCTTTTTACCAAAAATATTTAGAAAAATACATATCAGCCAAAACTGAGGAAAAACATTTATTTTTATATATTTTTGGGGGATATTTATTATAGCAAAAAAGTAAAAAATATTGCATTTTTTTTCAAAATTTTTACTTTTTTTTGTTTATAGCGCAAAAAATAAACATTGCAGTGGTGATAAAATACCACCAAAAGAAAGCTCTATTTGTGGGAAAAAAAGGAAGTCAATTTTGTTTGAGTGCAATGTCGCAGGACCACGCAATTGTCAGTTAAAGCGACGCAGTGCCGAATCGCAAAAAGTGCTCTGGTCAGGAAGGGGGTAAATCTTCCGGGGCTGAAGCAGATAAGGTCATGGAGTGGCCTAGCCAGTCTCCAGACCTTAATTTTATAGAAAATGTATGGAGGGAGCCGAAACTTCAAGTTACCAAGCGACAGCCAAGAAACCTTACGGATTTAGACAAGATCTGTAAAGAAGAGTGGGCCAAAATCCCTCCTGAGAGCTATGCAAACCTGGTCCCTAACTACAAGAAACGTCTTACTTCTGTGCTTGCCAACAAAGGTTTTTCCATCATCAAGTCATGTTTTGCTTGGGGATCAAATACTTATTTTACTCTCTGAACTGCAACTCAATTTACAACATTTGTATCATGTGTTTTCTCAGGATTTTTGGTTGATATTCTGTTGGGGATCAAATATTTTTTCCCCCACTATATAGCAGTGGTAAAATTAACCACTACAGCCCCGGAAGATTTTACACCCTTCCTGACCAGAGCACTTTTTACAATTTGGCACTGCTTCGCTTTAACTGAAAATTGCGCGGTCATATAATGCTGTACCCAAACAAATTTCTTCAACATATTTTTGGTAAAAAAAAAAATGCAATAAACGTATATTTATTGTTTGCGCAAAAGTTATAGCGTCTACAAACTATGGGAAAGATTTATGGCATTTTTATGGTGTTTTTATTTATTTCCATTTTTTTACTAGTAATGACGGTGATCTACGATTTTTAGTGGTATTGCAACATTCCAACAGACAGATCGGAGACTTTTGACACAGCTTTGGGACCATTGAAATGTATAGAGTGATCAGTGCTATAAATATGCATTGATTACTGTATAAATGTCACTGGCAGGGAATGTGTTAACAATAGGGGGCGATCAAGGGGTTTACTGAGGGTGTTCCCTCACTGTGTTCTAACTTCGTGGGGATGGGACTAACTAGGAGAGATGACAGATCGCTGTCCCTACTTTGTAGGAACATACAATCTGTCTTCTCTCCTCTGACAGCACAGGGATTATTGTGTTTAAACACACAAATCTCCGTGCTGACTCTCGTGCACGCAACGCCGGCCATGAGCATCAGGTCCCTCGCTCTGCAGCGTGTGCCTCCGGCGGCGCTCTTACGCGCCCTCTGATGGCTCCCCTGGGCAAAGCTGTATACATACGGGATTTCACCCAGGAGAGCCATTTTGCTGCAGTATATCTGCGTGAGCTGGCCGCTTAAGGGCAAGTTTGCCTGGAGAAAACCCACTCCTCCTTAAAGGTACAAGGGAATATGGAACGCCCCAGTAAGAATACAATGGCAGTTGAAGACATACAATGCTTCCACATGCCAAATTCAGCAAACAAACTATGCAAAAAAGATGACAACCACCCCAATTTATAACTAGCCTTTGCAGTAAGATGTACATGGAAGGGCAATGCACATCACAAACAAAACAAAACTTTCCCAGCACACTTACTGTACCAGCGAGCCTGCAAAAAGAACCAAAATTTACCCTGTCCAACAATGCACATTAAAAACAGGGTTTTAGTTGCACACAATTGCAAATATATGTAGAAGCATCAGTGGCTACACCAAGCAAAGCTGGTAAGTTTCATATTTTTATAAAATAAAAAAACAGAGCGTTAGGTCCTCAGTATACAGAGGGGCCTTGGCTTAAGCACTGTGGCTTCTAACTTACATAGTTCATAGTAGGTGAGGTTGAAAAAAGACACAAATCCATCAAGTCCAACCTATGTGTGTGATTATATGTCAGTATTACATTGTATATCCCTGTATGTTGTGGTTGTTCAGGTGCTTATCTAATTGTTTTTTGAAAATATTGATGCTCCCTGCTGAAACCACCGCTTGTGAAAGGGAATTCCACATCCTTGCCACTCTAATGCCCCGTACACACGGTGCGAAATTCCGACCACAAAATCCGTCTGACTTTTTCCGATGGATTTTGTCCAACACTGGTGTTGCATACACACGGTCGGACAAAGTTGTCGGAAAATCCGATCATTCTGAACATGGCGACCGTCGTTGCGTATGACGGAACTACTTAGAGGCTAGTAGCCAATAGGTTTGGTCTCCTAATTTGATCTGAGCATGCGTGGCACTTTGTCCGTTGGAATTCTCTACACACGAAAAGTGAAAAAGTCCGATCGGATTTTGTTGTCGGAAAATTTGAGAGCAGGATCTCAAATTTTTTCAAAAAGTCAGATGGAGCCCACACACGGTCGGATTTTCCGACAACATGGTCCGATCAGTCATTTTCCGTCTGAATTTCCGACCGTGTGTACGGGGCATTACAGTAAAGAACCCTCTACGCAGTTTAAGGTTAAACCTAATTTCCTCTAATTTTAATGAGTCTTATTAAACTCCCTTCTATGGAAAAGTTGTATCCCTATTGTGGGGTCACCAGTGTGGTATTTGTAAATTGAAATCATATCCCCTCTCAAGCGTCTCTTCTCTAGAGAGAATAAGTTCAGTGCTCGCAACCTTTCTTCATAACTAATATCCTCCAGTCCCTTTATTGGCTTGGTTGCCCTTCTCTGAACTCGCTCCATTTCCAGTACATCCTTCCTGAGAACTGGTGCCCAGAACTGGACAGCATACTCCAGGTGAGGCCGGACCAGAGTCTTGTACAGTGGGAGAATTATCGCTTGAGTTAATCCCCTTTTTAATGCATGCCAATATTCTGTTTGCTTTGTTAGCAGCAGCTTGGTATTGCATGCCATTGCTGAGCCTATCATCTACTAGGACCCCTAGGTCCTTTTCCATCCTTGATTCCCCCAGAGGTTCTCCCCCCAGTGAGTAGATTGCATTCATATTTTTTGCCACCCAAATGCATTATTTTACATTTTTCCACATTAACCGCTTCCGGACCAGCCCCCGCAGCATATCCCCGGAGCCGACACGCATGCACGGCGGGCGCGATGACCGATGAGCACCCGCTATCAGCTGTGATTTGAATGTAATTTACCATCTAAGGCCACTTATAGGTAACCCGTAAACATAGGATACACAGAGATACATACACGGAGATACATATTTTCTTTTTTTATTGAACACACAACCATCTCCATTCAACCATGTTGTCTGTGTTGCAGGTATATCTGTGCTCCCTTTCCCTTTGTCTAACATTTAGTCTATGTGACTTTCCTTGGATTGGTGTGGGCCTGTTCCATACTCCTTGGACAGATTTCCACCTGGAAACTACCCTGCCTATATGTTTTTAACTCATGGTCATGCACGGTATTTCAATTTGAAGGTATGAAAATTTTTGATCAAACAATGGCTAAATCAATTGGACAATGTGTCCATATATGTACACTTCTTCATTTAGAATGCCATAACCTTGATATGTTTTGTGATATTAGATGTCTTCATCCCCCCGAGGAAGATCAGAACAATATATGATTGAAACGCATTGGGGCTCTTCTGTGAGCAATAGCATTTAGTGTTAAGAAACTCTTTTTTGCTATTTGCAATATTGACATCCCATGTTTGGATACCATGCATACCAGAGCTCAT
Source organism: Lithobates sylvaticus (assembly GCA_028564925.1). Taxonomy (NCBI): domain Eukaryota; kingdom Metazoa; phylum Chordata; class Amphibia; order Anura; family Ranidae; genus Lithobates; species Lithobates sylvaticus. The sequence continues at coordinate 238,143,868 of CM053030.1, read as the reverse complement.
GCAGTTTTTCATCCATGGTTTTTTTTCATATATTTTTCTAGCTGCCTATAGGCCCTTGGGAGCATTTTTTTTAAATAAGGCTGGCCATACATTATACAATTTTCTGTACAATTTTCTTTAGATTTACCTTCAACTATGTAGTGCAAGGGCATGCCTAATTGGATACAACTGAGTGTTGTTTAGTTTTGACCTCATATTGGTTTTTGGTAAATCTAAAGGAAAATTGTACAAGAAAATTGAACATGTATGACTAGCCTTAATCATACTTTGGGCTAGCAGAATTTTCTCTCCACCCAGGTGGGTGGGTTTCACTTGATTACAATTTCTTGGGTGGTTAAACACCCGTGTCTCCCACAACTATTCCCACCCTACCCCCTTTAGGTTTTTCAGCAACGGTTCAATATGCATTTTAGTTCAATGAATGATTCTAATTTAATTTAAATTAAGATATTAAGCTGCTTCTGGAACACATTTTGATGTTGTAATATATGTATATATATATATGTATATATACATCTTTTTTGATCAGATTATACCCTTTGACAGACACCATGAGCAATTTCCAAGGTCAGCAATGGACTGACCTGATGGCGACTTACAAAACTGACTTTGAACAAAATGAACAGACTGAGACAAAGATTCTTTCTCTCTTTCAAAAACTTTATAAGACTTTCGGAAAAAAATCGGCACTATTTTGGCACAATAAATCTTTTGATAGATACCTAAAAGAAAAAAACAACCCTTTTGGGCTACAATACAAATATTCCCCAATCTAGAACACAATTCTGCAGAATTCAAATAAGAATGGAAAGATAATCTCCAATTGTGGTCTCAGTCCATGATGAATATTCTTACAAAAGAATATCAGAAACAAATTTCCCAGTAGACACCGAGATTAACAAATTGGAACAAGACCTAATTCATCTGAAAGATCATGCTTTTCATTCAAAATTTGAGAAGGAACTAAAAGATAATTTAGCAAAATTTAATAACAACACTCTTTTAAACAATGAGAAAAAATATTGGCGAGATAAAATCGCCTGTCAAGAAGGCAAGCCCTATAAATGAAATCATGTTGGGGCAAGGAAAAGTAAGAATTTTCAACATTAGCACTACTTACAATCAGAAACACATGTGCAATATCCACCCTTGGATTCCTCTATGTCCACCGTGCAGGCTCCTATGGACAAGGACGATCCAAAAGAACCAGAAATTATAGAGGTTCCTTTGAACAAGACAACAAAAAGGCGCACTGTAGAGACAGAAACAGAATATCCACAAGAACCTATGCAATCTAATTCTATGGGAGAAGTTCAGGGGGGTCCATATGGTAATCAAGAATCCTCACTCTCCAATGCATCCAGCAATACAAGTTACACATCTTACCCTTTAGGAGGTCTCAAAACACAATCATGAGATGGTCACCAAAACACCAAGAGGTGGCCAAGAGCAGAGGCACAAGGCCATACCCATACCGACATTAAACACTCCATTGCAAGATGGAGGTGTCACACAACATTTGAATGTGATTAACCTATCTTCATACACTTTAACCAATACAGAAAAAGATGTCCTAGGTAGAGGTTTAACCGCTTCCTGACCGCCTCACGGCGATATACGTCGGCAGAATGGCGCAGCTAGGCAAAAGCATGTATATATACGTGCCCTTTAATTGCCTAGCCATGGGGTCGCCCGCGGGAGCTCCGTGACCACGGCCGCGGGACCAGCGGACTCGATCGCCACTGGTGTCCCACGATCGGGTCACAGACCTGAAGATTGGGGAGAGGTCTGTCTACTCTGCCTGTCATTGATCGGCTGTTCCCTGTCATTGGGAAAGCCGATCAATGAAGTCAGACGTACAGCCACGCCCCCCTACAGTAAAAAAAAAACACAACAAGTCACACTTAGCCCCTCCCCGCCCCCTAGTGGTTAACTCCTTCACTGCCAGTGTCATTTACATGGGAATCAGTGCATTTAAATAGCACTGGTTTCTATATAAATGACAATGGTCCCAAAAATGTGTCAAAAATGTCCGATGTGTCCGCCATAATGTCGCAGTCACAATAAAAATCGCTGATCGCTGCCATTACTAGTAAAAAAAAAAATATTAATAAAAATGCTATAAAACTATCCCCTATTTTGTAAATACTATAACTTTTGCGCAAACAAATCAATAATCGCTAATTGCGATTTTGTTTACCAAAAATATGTAGAAGAATACGTATCGGCCTAAATTGAGGAAAAAATATGTTTTTATTATTATTTTTTGGGAATATTTATTATAGCAAAAAGTAAAAAATATTGCATTTTTTCAAAATTGTCGCTCTATTTTTGTTTATAGCGCAAAAAATAAAAACAGCAGGGGCGATCAAATACCACCAAAAGAAAGCTCTATTTGTGGGAAAAAAAGGACGCCAATGTTGTTTGGGAGCCACGTCGCACGACCGTGCAATTGTCAGTTAAAGCGACGCAGTGCCGAATCTCAAAAAGGGGCCTGGTCCTTTGGCTGCAAATTGGTCCGGGGCTTAAGTGGTTAAGTTTTTGTCCACAACAGAATGCAGATGTTTTCGAAATTACTAAAGATCTACAACTTTTTGCACGCAGCTTGCTGCTAAAATGCTCCCATGCTAAACCCAATACCAATTAGTATACTAATGAATGGCCACGTTACTCCATGAAGGAATTTAGGGCCCTTAGGGACCTTATATCCCTATGGGAAAAAAGCAACACAGTGGATCTGATAGACCAAGTTGACTTAGAGGAACTTTTATCCTCTGTAGAAACTCCTCCTAAGCATTCTCTAGCATCATTTAAGCTACCATCGGCCAAATTCCCTCCCCTTAATACAGATCAGAGTGTAGCCATATTTCTAAAACAGACACTTAAAGATATCAAAAAATTATCCTTTCAAAGCACTAACAATGGTAATTTAACACAAGCAGAAAAATAAGTGATGCAATTCCTACAGAATAATACACTTATCACCATAAAATCTTCTGATAAAGGGGGAATGTTGTAATAATGAATAACTCGGGATATATAACACTGTGTGAAAAAGTTCTCAGCAATAGAAATTGGTATAGACCTATTCCCGCAACAATAATAAAAATGTTTAACAAAACGTATTATGAATTTGTGGACAGAACCTTTGCGAGTGCGGTGATCTATAGGGACCTATTCAACTACATGCGTACCAAATATCTCAGGATTCTGACCTTTTAAAGTCTCCAAAAAATACATAAAAATACGACCTGCCCAACTGGCCGACCAATAGTCTCAGGAAATAGAGGACTGACCGAAAATCTCAGTTACTCAGATACTCACTTACAACCTCATGTAATATCTCTTCCGTCTTTTGTGAAAGACACAATCTACTTTTTGCAAATCGTAAATGAACTCAGCATTCCTGACAATTGTCTCTTGGTTACCATTGACGTGGAAGCTTTATATAGCTCCATTCCCCATTCATTGGGAGAGCCATATTCGGCCAAAGGCAGGGTGCCTTTGGCCAATCATAGCTCAGGGGGACTAAGTCCACTCCCCACACTATATAAGGCTGCTTACATAGCGGCCACGTAATTTTAATGAGTGGCTACGAGTCTTGTTAAACTCTCTTCTGCGAAAAAGTTGCCCACCAAATTAATTTGTTCAGATCTTTTTGCAAGGTTTCCACATCCTGTGGAGAAGTTATTGCCCTGCTTAGCTTGGTATCATCTGCAAATACAGAGATTGAACTGCTTACCCCATCCTCCAGGTTGTTTATGAACAAATTAAATAGGATTGGTCCCAGCACAGAACCTTGGGGGACCCCACTACCCACCCCTGACCATTCTGAGTACTCCCCATTTATTACCACCCTCTGAACTCATCCTTGTAGCCAGTTTTCAATCCATGTATTCGCCCTATGGTCCTTATTTTGTACAGTAAACATTTATGGGGAAATGTGTCAAATGCTTTTGCAAAATCCAGATACACCACATCTACGGGCCTTTCCTTATCTAGCTGGAAACTCATCTCCTCATAGAAGATAAGTAGATTGGTTTGGCAAGAACAACTCTTCATGAATCCATGCTGATTACTGGTAATGATACCATTCTCATTACTAAAATCTTGTATACAGTACCTTATCATTCCCTCCAAGATTTTACATACTATTGATGTTAGGCTAACTGGTCTGTAATTCCCAGGGATGTATTGTGGGCCCTTTTTAAATACTGGAGCTATATTGGCTTTTCTCCAATCAGCTGGTACCATTCCAGTTAGTAGACTGTCAGTAAAAATTAGAAACAATGGTCTGGCAATTACTTTACTGAGTTCCCTAAGTACCCTCGGGTACAAGCCATCTGGTCCCGGGGATTTATTAATGTTAAGTTTCTCAAGTAATTTTAATTCTGTTCCCTGTTAACCATGGAGGTGCTTCCTGTGATGTGTCATGAGGATAAACACTGAATTTTTGTTACTGAAGCCACCTGATTCCCTTGTGAAGACTGAGGAGAAGAATAAATATAATACCTTCGCCATCTCCCCATCCTTTGTAACCAGATGTCCTTTCACATTCTTTATGGGGCCAATATGGTCTGTTCTCCCTTTTTTACTGTTTACATACTTAAAGAATTTCTTGGGATTTTTTTTGCTCTCCTCCTGTCTTTCTATCTTAGCCGTCCTTATTGCACCTTTACATTTCTTGTTGCATTCTTTATGAAGTCTGAATGCTGATGATGATCGCTCAACCCTGTATTTTTTAAAGGCCTTCTCCTTTGCTTTTATATGCATTTTTACATTGGCGTTAAGCCATCCAGGACTTTTGTTTGCTCTTTTAAATGTATTACCCAATGGGATGCATTGGATAATGCCCTTATTTAATATGCTCTTAAAGCAAACCCATCTCTCCTCCGTGTTCTTTGTTCCTAAAATTGTATCCCAATTTATGCCTTCTTGCAAGGTTTGTAGTTTAGGGAATTTGGCTCTTTTGAAATGTAATGTCTTTGTATTCCCCTTATGTTTCCTATTTGTGTGATTTGTACTGAAGCCAATTGACCTGTGATCGTTGTTACCTAAATTGCCCCGTATTTCCACATCCGTGATCAGGTCTGTATTGTTGGTAATCAGTAGATCCAGTAATGCTTTGTTTCTAGTTGGTGCGTCTACCATCTGACCCATAAAAATTGTCCGGAAAGACATTTAGGAACTGGCGAGCTTTAGAGGAATGTGCGGTTCCCTCCGCCCAGTCTATGACTGGATAATTAAAATCACCAATTATGATAACACTTCCCATCCTTGCTGCTAATCCAAATTGTGATAGGAGCTCTGTCTCCCCTTCCTCCCTCAGGTTAGGGGGCCTATAGCATACTCCCAGTATTATTTTCCCCTTAGCGTCATCCCTTTGGAGCTCTACCCATAAGGATTCCACCTCCTCCTTAGCTCCCTTAGTGATGTCATCTCTCACATTTACTTGTACATTTTTCTTGATATATAGGCATACCCCTCCCCTTTTTTACCCTCTCTATCCTTGCGATAAAGGGTATACCCCTAATTGTTTGACAGCAAATCATGAGAGCTGTTGAACCAGATCTCTGAAATTCCCACAAAATCCAAATTCTCCTCGTACAACGGTATCTTTATTTCACCCATCTTGTCCGCCAGGCTCCTGGCATTGGTGAACATGCCATGTAGTTTAGACCGGTAGCATATTATCCTCTTATTGGGTGTTCCGAGATTGCAACTAGGACTTGCTACTATACTTACCTTGGGTTTATGTGCTTTGGTCAACCTACACTAATGCCCCCAATACTACCCTCTGGAATATGTTCCGTGCTGATTATCTCTACCTCTGGACCCCCCCCCCCCCCCATAACCTAGTTTAAAAACCCCTCTAACTACACTTCAGGTGGTGTACACCATATATAATACAGTGCAGCTGGTGTACAGTTTCTAATACAGTGCAGGCAGTGTACACGGTATATAATACAGTGTGTACAGTTTCTAATACACTTCAGGTGGTGTACACAGTATATAATACAGTACAGTCAGTGTACAGTTTATAATACAGCGCAGGCGGTGTACACAGTATATAATACAGTGTGCACCATTTCTGATACACTTCAGGCGCTGTACACAGTATATAATACAATTTGTACAATTTCTAATACACTTCAGATGGTGTACACAGTAGGGCTGGAGAATGGTACAATAATGAGTATCTGCAGGCAACAGTGAAGCATGGTGGAGGTTCCTTGTAAGTTTGGGGCTGCATTTCTGCAAATGGAGGTGGAGATTTGGTCAGGATTAATGATGTCTTCAATACTGAGAAACACAAGAAGATACGTATCCATCATGCCATACCATCAGGGAGGTATGTGATTGGCCCAAATTTTTTTCTGCAGAAGGACAACAACCCCAAACATACAGCCAATGTCATTATGGACTATCTTCAGAGTAAAGAAGAACAAGCTGTCCTGGATGCATAGGTGTGCGCAGCCCATTGCATTAGGGTGTGCACCTCAAAGCTGAAACACACATGCCTTTCTCTGCAGCCTCGGCTGCACTGGACAGTGAATGGATGGGAAGTACTCTGTGCTGAGCAGCTTCCTGTTCATTTACAAACTGAAGCATAGTAAGCACAGTTTACTATGTTTCAGTTGTGATTGAACACAGTGAGTGAGTGCGTTCAATGAGAAAAGGAAGGTACCGCTAAATGACATATTGTATAGTCCCTTCCCCCACTCTCTATCCTGAAACATCCCCTGCAGGGCGAGGAGAGGAAAGGAGGGAAGCCAGGAGCACTGCAGTGGGGGGGAGGCACAACATGAGGGGAAGCCTGAGCAGTAGGGGGGATCGGCACCGCACAGAGTGATTAGGGTGTGCCCAGGTCTGTCTGGGATTAGATAAAGAGAGAGAAGGATTTGAGGCAGCCTGCATTCACAGGAGATCTGTAATTTGTTCTCTGAGATGTTTGGAACAACCTACCTGCTGGGTTCCTTCAAAAACTGTGTACCTAGAAGAACTGGTGCTGTTTTGAAGGCAAAGGGTGGTCACTTTTCATTAATTGATAAAAAATTAACTATTAGCACTTTTATTTCTAAAAGCATTCTTAATTTACAATATTTGTATATAAATTACAATTTGTATATAAATAATTTATAACTTTTTAGGTCATATTTTCATATACCTTTGGAGTAACATCGATTCACTTGTTTGTGGCTTTGTATAAAACAGGAGTGCCGGTAGAACTATATTGTCTCCATCAAAGAATGTATTTATATTTCATAAACACTGTGAGACCATGTAGTGATCTCATTGCAGATAATGGCTCTATGTTGCAAGATATTTATTTATTTTTTCACGTTGGTGAAATTGCCCATTTTTGCAAAATGTCACATTATATCCAACAAACTGCACAGCTTTGATCTTTTGCCCTACATTTATTACGAATGACTAAGTGAACTTGAGCTGTAGCTCAGTAGTAAAATGCTGCTGTGTCAAACACATTTCCTCTGTAATAACAGTAAGATGCTGGGTGTTCATAAGCCTGTCAAGCTTGTACTTTAAAGACATCTTCAGCTATAGCACTGGTAATAACTAAACTGCTTTGATAGTTTGCTCCACCTGTCATTCTACTTTCGTTTTCTTCTTATTTATATATATCATTGAATGGCCTTCTTTACAAATCTTTATCTTCAATTTTTTTTCTTCTCCCCCCCCCCCCCATCCCTACCTGAGCCCCCTGAGCACCACCCCCCTGAGCTTCACCCGGTTGCCCCCCTGCCCGCCCCCCCTCTTCCTGAGCCTGAGCCCCCCCCCCCTGCCCCCCCTGCCCATGCTCTGCCGCCTGCCCCCCCCCTGAGACTGAGTCTGCCCCCCCTGCTGCCACGGAGCCTGGCCCCCTGCCTTAGCCCCCCCCTGCCCCCCCCCCCCTCCCTGTGGACCCCCCCTCCCTGTTGCCCCCCTGAGTGTTCCCTGAGTTCCTGACCCCCACTCCCCCTGCCTCTCTCTGTTTCCCGCCTGACCTGCTGATGCACCCACCCTGAGTGCTGCCCTGCCTGCCTGACCCTGCCCCCCTGCCCTGACCCCTGCTCCCTGATGCCTACCTTGTCCTGATGAGCCCCCCACCCCACCTGACTGACTGCTGTCCCCCCCCCAGTGCCCCCCCCCACCCTGGCCCCCTCCCCCCTGCTCCCCCCCCCCCTGCCCCCCACACCTGCCCTGCCATCTTTACAAATCTTTATCTTCAATTTTTTTTCTTCTCTCTCTCGCTATATATATATATATATATATATATACACACACACACACACATATCTATATCGATAGATATGTGTGTGTGTGTATATATATATATATATATATATATATATATAGAGATATATATATAGAGATATATATATATATATATATATATATATATATATATATATATATATATATATATATATAAATATATATATAGATAGATAGATAGATAGTTACATTGGTTATAATATCTGAGTTGGATGATATAGGTCAGACACCAACATTAATATTTAGACTAAATTGCATTTGTTGGTGCAGTGATGGCGAAGCTTTTTGAGCCCGAGTGCCCAAACTGAAATAAATACATTGGTTTTGTGTTGCAAAGTGCCAACACAGCAATTCGCGAGAGAGGGGGGCTGAGTGAGTGAGAGAGAGAGGGGTTGTGTGAGAGAGAGAGGGGTTGTGTGAGAGAGAGGGTTGAGAGAGAGAGAGAGAGGACAGTGAGAGTGAGGGGTGTGAGAGAGATGCTGAGAGGGAGGGGGGCTGAGAGAGAGGGGAGGGGGGACAGAGAGAGAGATGAATGAGAGATATGCTGAGAGAGAGGGGGGAACAGAGAGAGGGAGGGGGGCTGAGAGAGAGGGAGAGGGGCTGAGAGAGAGGGAGAGGGGACAGAGAGAGAGGGGTGTGAGAGAGATGCTGAGAGAGAGGGGCAACAGAGAGAGGGAGAGGGGCTGAGAGAGAGGAGTGTGAGAGAAATGCTGAGAGAGAGAGAGGTGAGCTGAGAGAGGAGGAACAGGAAGAGGGACAGGGAGAGAGATGGGGGACAGAGAGAGAGGGGTGAGAGAGAGGGGGGGCAGAGAAAGAGAAGGGGGACAGAGAGAGAGAAGAGGGACAGAGAGAGATGCTGAGAGAGGGGTGAGCTGAGAGAGAGGGGGAACAGAGAGAGGGGGACACAAAGAGGGGGGGGCTAAAAGAGGGAGGTGGGCTGAGAGGAGAGAGAGACATCTAGCTCTGTCCTGGACCCTCTCGTGTGCCCACAGTGATGGCTCTGTGTGCCAGCTGTGGCACGCGTGCCATAGGTTCGCCATCACTGTGTTAGTGCTATCAGATACCACCTGCTAGATATAAAGCCTATATCTTTCTGTATTTTGGCCTAAAGACCAGTAGGTGCAACTTTGTGCTGCCCCCTTCAACATGGTGCATAAAATGGTGCTGTATATTTGTATATATATATATATATATATATATATATATTCCATAAGGGACTGCATATGATATTTGTAAAGCGTGATTATGCTCAGACATGATAAAGTACATCATTTTTATTCATTGTTATTATTATCCCACGCTCCCCCACAAAGCAGGGGCTTATGTTATTTAGTTGGTACACTACTGGTAGCTTAACTCACCAATAATCTGTACTGTATTACAAAGGGGCTAAATGGAAAGAAACTGTTTGAATCCTGAAGTTGTACATTAAAGAACAGGGTATGAAGGCACAGAGCACAGTCTACCTAATGAGAAGTATAGTTTTTGTTACAAATTATGCATATAGCTCTACAGGACAGACCACATGGGCTTTGCTGCTTAACTGCAGACAGGGTCATGATTTTTGTAAAGACATATGCCCCGTACACATGAACAGAAATTTTGCCAGCAAAAGTCTGATGTGATCTTTTGGTCGGAAATTCCGACCGTGTGTATGCTCCATCAGACTTTTGCTGGCAGGTGTCCAGCCAGCAAAAGATTGGGAGCAGGTTCTTAATTTTTTGGTCGGAAAAAGTTCTGATCAGAAATTCCGATCGTCTGTACCAATTCTGACGCGCAAAATTCCTACGCATGCTCGGAAACAATTTGACGCATGCTCTGAAGCATTAAACTTAATTTTTTTGGCTGTGTTGTATGTCACCGTGTTCTTGATGGTCGAAAGTTCCGAGGACTTTTGTGTGACCGTGTGTATGCAAGCCAAGCTTGAGCGGAATTCCGTCTGAAAAACCATCCAAGTTTTTTCCGACGGAAAATCTGCTCGTGTGTAGGTGGCAATAGAGTTTACCATAGAGCAGCTACAATCTTATAAACACTGCCATCTACTGGCTGATGTCATTGTTGCACAAAATACATGAACAACGTATTCCTACAACCCCACTCAACAACTACTCCTTATATTAGTCCCATTTCTGATCTCAGTTCTATAAATCTGTTTCTTGTAAGCGATTTTGTCAAAGCTTATGATCCACTTGTTTTTCTTATGTGTTGGAAGTTTTTTCATCTCAACCCATGAAGCTGGCTCTGGTTTTAATGCTATGTGAGCAACATAAGACTGACATTTGGCTGGGATGGCTTAATCTGGTGGATTACCTGATTGAAGCCTTTTGTGGACTGGTTTTCTTTTACAGCATTTGGATTGTCTGCATTCATTTATTTGTGTGTGTCACTTTGTTGCTTATCTTCATGTGACACTGATATGGCATGTCCCCCAGTTTAAGCGTTTGTCTTAGTTCACACAATTTTGGAACACACTGAAGTTTCATCAACAATTACACTTCTACTGAAGGTTACTTTGTTTGTGCCTTGGTGTAGAATTCTGTATCCCTTTTGAGATTCACTGTAAGGAAGGACACCTTACTTTGCACAGGCATCCCATTTTGTATGTTTTTCTTTTGGAATGTGCACATAGTGTTTGCTTCAAAAATGTTTTAGATGGTTCAAATGCAAGGCTTTTCCATTCCCCAGTTCATATGGAGTTTTCTCAGTTGATTTTCCTGGTAGTCGATTTTAGAGATATCATATGGTCATAATTGCCTCCCCCCAGTATGTGGTTGGCATATCTGCATCAAACAGCATGGTTCTTCCACTCTCACGTAGAGAACAGGTTCAGTCTTTCTGCAACCCCATTTTGCTATGGGTCGTATATTACAGTAGTTTGAAATATTATGCCACTGTATATTCAGTTTTGTGGCAACGCTCTCTACATTTTACCAAATTTGTTGCTTACTTGAGCCAAATACTGTTCAAGTTTCTCAGGTACTTCCCTTTTGTTGTGTAACAGATATACAGTAGTGTAGTATACCTGGAGTAATTATCTACAAAAATTAGAATATACCTCTTCTTTCTTGAGGTCAATTTTTCAATTTTTCCATTCCATTAAGTCCAAAGGTTTCTTAGCTCTGCTGTTACTCTGGTTTGGAAATACTTTTTTGTAATTTTTCCTTTTATACAGCTGGTGCATTTCATTGTTTGCTCACATGGGCTAATTTTTATTCCACTTGCATTGTCATTCTCAGTAAAAAAATGTATATTTTAATATGTCAGGATCTCTGTGCCCAAGGTGTCTGTGCCATGTGTAAATGTAGTTTGAATGTTTTTCTTCCTTAGCAGTATTAACCACCTCCTTGCAGTTCAGCTGATACAGTTCACATGTAATTTTCGAGTTTGCAAGTAGGCATCCCATTTTGTGATGGCACATTTGTCATCTTGGAAGGTTACCTTGCTTCGTGAGCTTCTTCCCTGCCAAAAGATTTGTTTCAAAAGCAGGGACATAGAGGATATTTTTCACAGGTATCTTTCTGGTTAATAGGACAGTAAAGAAAACCGCTCCTATTGCTTCTGATTCCATTATTTGCCCATTAGCTGAATCAACACATCATGCCTGCAAAAATGATGTGCAAATTTTGGTTTAAAAAACGTATTCATTATCTGAAGCAAAATCAATTTCTTCCTTCACACCTTTGGCCTTTTATAGTTTAATTTGTTCTTGCATTCTAGCTTTCCAGATTCTGCAATCTGCTTTTAAATTACCTTGTTTCTTTTTAGCATGTTACTGTTTTTATTCCTATATTTCGTCTTTAAAGCAGACTCTGCGACAGAAGCACCATGACTATTAATGCTTTCTGTTTTATGCTTATGTTCATCCACAAGCTTTCCCTTAACATATTTCAATTTCAGTTCATCATCTGGATATACATCAGGTGCTGTGACAAGCGTTTCGTACTTTCTGGTAAGCCACGGAGTAAAAGTGCTATGACATGAAAATCTTTTATTTCTTCTCTTATGCCTCTCAGGCGTTCAATCATTTCCAAGGTGTGCCTTATGTAATCCTGCATATCCTGGCCTTTCATCAGCTTGGTTTGGTATAGCTTTCCAATCAAATACAGTTTATTGCTGAGATTAGCTCTTCCATGCACCTTTTTTAATCCTTCCCACATTTCTTTAGCAATTTTACACTCATATTTGTATGATCTGATCATCTTCTATGCTAAGAGACATTGTGCTCTGAGTTTTCTAATCTTTCTGTATCCACTTATCTGAAGGGTGTTCTGGCCTGACTTCATCTATAAATGTATATGTGGAAAAACAAAAAGCTGCGCATACCAATGAACCTAAAATTACCTTAATTTGTGAAAGCTCACATTAGCTCTAGCCCCTAATATAGGGGACAAATATGTGAAATTAAATACCTTTATAGTGTTCAATATAATCTAAATAATCATAATAGACTGTAAACAAACTAAAACACCCAGTGATGCACACTATCAATGGTGATAATGATTTAAGTGAAAAAACAAATGTGAAAAATGTATATATATATAACTGAATATACGTAAAAAGTTCCAAAAAAGTTCATAAGTGAAGGAATAGTTTTTGCAAAAAGAGTCCAATACTAAGACACTCGTGTTTCAAAAGGAAAGACTTCCCAGATGTGAACATCCAATGTCAGACTTCTTTATCGAGTTGTGCAAATTCCATAAACACCACCACCAGAGTAAATTGGCCGCTTGCCAGAGGTATGCGACCCTCCATCACAGAGGGTCAAACGAGCGTTTCAATAGATTTTCTTTGAGTTGACTTCCAATGGCATATCGGCCACAAGCCTCCTCTCGCTTCTACCACTAGGCTTAGACAAAGCGTCCGTGTCTCCCTCCAGAGTATTAGCCAACGATATAGATATCTCCCTCCGGGTATCAGCAAATAGTATACGCCATGCAAAGGAATTGAAAAGCTCCCATAGTGTATTAACTCCAAATATTTATTAAAAGAATATCATAAAAACTTACATCTGAAATGAACAACGATCAGCCAAAAAACGTCAGGTGCACCGGCCGGTTACGCACAAAGACAGATGGATGAAACAAAATCTCCTGCAGCAGATTCTAAGAATGAGGTGGTGACAGTGCGTCGCTCTCCCGACGCGTTTCGTGATAACTCACGTCATCTGGGGACACGAGCGATGCACTGTCTCACCTCTTTTAAGTCTGTGGTCACCAATGGTGTCCAGCTCCAGGTGCGCATGCGCGATGGACGTAATGACGCAACAACATCACGACGCCGCGACGCAAGCGTAGACGGCAGCGTCACCACGCTATACCGTCGCCACAGCACAACAGCATGTGCCCACGGATCCTCCAATAAGAATATTCTCTACTCGATTGGATCAAAACAAGAGCTAAAATAGTAACCAACATATGTACATTGGATACCAAAATGTATATATATCTTACCCCTAAGAATTAAAATGCATAGCTGCTCCGAACAAGGAACAATCACATGCATAATTAAAAGTAACAAATAAAAATCTAAAATCAAAGATGGTTGAAGGAAGTTTATAATTTTTTTAAATTTTAAAATTTTTGTAAATTTATTACTTTACTATAAATCTACTTCATTCCCATTACAACATTAAATTGACAAGTGGGACAGGCTAATCATAATGAAACCTTAACGGTCCATACAAGATCGGAGGACATCATTAACCTGGTCACAGGAAGATAACATTGCCCCAATAGTAGATATGATGCAAAGTGACCCCGCAACCATAAAGCACCCAAAAGGGCACTAGCTAAAAAAGGCGCCCAAAAGCGCACATACTAAAAATGAAAATAAAAATAAATAAGGGGTATGAATGCACTAGTTGTGTATTGACCCACATCACTGTAAAGAACCGACAACCGTTTCTAAAAATGATAATTTATCTGGCAACCCGGAGCGGAAGGCTGTATGGTGCACACAATAAATGTCATAAACATGTATATAACCATACCCAACGCTTAAGGATAAAAGCAAAACCCCTGTCTCTAAATAATATACGCATGACAGACCAATAAGCATGGGAAGTCATATCCCCAGAGTATAAATATTATGTATACAAATTCTTCTATAGAGGAGATAAGGGTATGTCGCCAGTGTATTAACATAATTGATAAACCAGTAGTCCATACACCCACCCCTCCCCGTGGACACAGAGTCCACCATCATGAATTGTTGATGAAGGCGTTAACATCTGTGTCCACGTTGAGGCCATGTGGGGCATAGGTCTTAAGTCTATAAATCAAAGACATTTCCTGCTTGGAAATCTCCCTGACCAGAGAGCCTCCCCTCCAATGTGGTCTGTATTTGTCTATCCCCACAAAAAGAGTATTGGAGGGATCTCTATTGTGCATCTGGTTAAAATGCCTAGAAACTGTGTGTTTGTCAAACCCTCTCCGTATATTACCTATGTGCTTGTTTAAGCGGACACGTAATGCCCTTTTAGTCCTCCCGATATATTGCAGGCCACACGGGCACTGCAGGAGGTACACAACCCCTTCAGAGGCACAAGTAATGAAGGGTTCAATATCGTACACCCTAGATGTACTCGTGGATGCAAATTGGCATATCTTTTTATCCTTACATTTATTTAGAGTACACACTTGGCAATTTTTACATCGATAGTACCCTTTGAGGTTTTGAAAGAACATTCTATTCGCCACGGGTGGGTCCTGCACAGTAGGAGCTATCCTGCTGCTCATGGCCGAAGCCCCTTTGAACACCACCTTGGGTCTATCTGAAAGGGTTGTACCCAACACCTGGTCATTAGTTAATAAGTGCCAATGCCTCTGTATTAAACTTTTGACCTCTCGATGTTGTATCGAGAAGGTTGTTATAAATGAGAGGTTGAATTGGGATCCCCCCTCCACAACAGGATCGCGAACTGTTAACAAAAATGCTCTTTCTTTGTCTCTAGCTGTTTTAATCGCTCTCTGCAAGAGATCACCATCGTACCCCTTTTCCCAAAATCTGTCAGATAAAAGTGTCGCCTGCCTGTCAAAAGTTTCCACCTCAGTGCAGTTTCGTCTTAAGCGAGTAAACTGCCCTTGGGGTACTCCTTTCAACCAAGAAACATAATGGCAGCTGTCTAGCGGTATATACGAATTGCGATCTGTCACCTTAAGAAAGTCGAGATGACAAACTTGTTGGTAGATACCTTGATATTTAGATCTAAAAAGTTTATAGTCTCCTGGCTGGCCTCATAGCTGAACTTAATACCCCTATTGTTGTTATCTAGGGAGGCCATGAACGTTCTTAAATCTGTTTCACCACCATCCCATAGGAGGAGGACGTCATCAATATATCTTGCCCAAAGGACAATCTCAGATCTCCTCGGGGCATCTATGACGTCCTCCTCCCACTTGGCCATGAACAAATTGGCCAAGCTGGGGGCATATATTAAAGGGGCCAATTTACTCTGGTGGTGGTGTTTATGGAATTTGCACAACCCGATAAAGAAGTCTGACATCGGATGTTCACATCTGGGAAGTCTTTCCTTTTGAAACACGAGTGTCTTAGTATTGGACTCTTTTTGCAAAAACTATTCCTTCACTTATGAACTTTTTTGGAACTTTTTACGTATATTCAGTTATATACATATATATTTTTCACATTTGTTTTTTCACTTAAATCATTATCGACATTGATAGTGTGCATCACTGGGTGTTTTAGTTTGTTTACAGTCTATTATGATTATTTAGATTATATTGAACACTATAAAGGTATTTAATTTCACATATTTGTTCCTATATTAGGGGCTAGAGCTAATGTGAGCTTTCACAAATTAAGGTAATTTTAGGTTCATTGGTATGCGCAACTTTTTGTTTTTCCATATCTGCTTTCACTGTTTGTACACGGTATAGTTGCTGCTGCCTCATTGGTTGTTTATTCAACCTTTTTTAAGTTGGTGGCTTATTTACATAGATGTGACCCGTAGCGCAGTTTCTTCCCTCATTTTTCATAAATGTATATGTACCTTTTCTTATTAACAGCATTTTCATGTTGAATTTCCAAGGCTGGTAGCTCTGGTTTGTCAGATTTGCAAATGAAAGCTTTGTTGCAGCTGTATTATTGCCCATTTTCGTTTATTATATTGCAGTCTTCTATCTGTTGCTGTATCTTGCACTTCTTTGCTGTAGCTGGCTAAGACTGGGCTTTCAGTTTTTCTTTGGGCTGTGCCTGGGCCCATAACCTGTTAGACATTTTGTATATAGTCCTACAGAACAGACAGTGCACAGTCCTCATGGGCTCCTTTTGTGTATATTCCAAAATAGCTAAAGCAACTACTTGTTTTAGACTTTTTTTTTTGTAATATTTTTTTTCCTATACAATTTGAGCTGTAGAATCTAAATGTTTTGCCAGAAGAGACTGTTGTGTCTTATGTTATAGCACCTAAGTAGGGATGAGGTTCAGACTTACCACACAGTGGATTCAAGGCAAATCTGGGTGGTTAAAAAAAACGAATGTCCTATTTGACTGTGATCAGCAAGAATAAAATGTGCTAATAATGGAGGCTTTGGGTTGTTCCAGTCCCCTCACTATAAAAGGATGTGTTCCTAGTAGCCATTTGTTTTATTTCCACATGCACAGCATACACTTCTTTCTAACACAGGCAAAGCTGCCCTTTGCAGAATATCACTGCATACTTCTACCTCTAAGTAGTGTTCATCAGAGCACCCCATTTTTATCCCCCCTATTGCCATAGTTGCAATTAAATTTAGGTAAATCCCTTTATTAAAAAAGATAAGCCATATAGGTTCTACATGTAGGAGTTCTGCAGAACATAACCCTGGTTGAGCCACATCATCTAAAGGCAAGCCACATCTGCCTTTTGTAGCTCAGAGTGACCGAGGTATACAGCTGCAACATGCAAAGTTGGTAGTGGAGTTGCTAACAAACCTGTTCTCTTCTTTCTTCTCTCAGGCAGAGAGCAGTCAGTTGTCTAAAAGTGCTGCTAAATGTGCCTTCCTCCTCATCTGCTAACTTGACCATAACCCAAAAAACTAGCTATGAGTGGTGAAATTATTTTATCATTGATTGCTGCTGATTGCTTTGGGGGGCTCCTGAGTAGGTTCCCCCTTGAGCCGCTGCTCTGTGTGTCTATTCACAAATAGAGCGCGGCTTGGCCCTGCCCTTGCTCTCTCCTATTTAACTTACTAGCCATGATTGACAGTAAAGGGAGCCAACAGGGCTCATGTAGGTATTAGGAGGAGAATGAAAGGGTTTAAGTGCGGCGCTAAATAACTGATGAAATATAAAGCAATGCAAACAGATAACTAACAGTGCAAAATTGAACATCAATTAATATAGTTGCCTAAAAAGCAAAACTAGTGTACATAATAGTGATAAAACGTGTGTAAACATATTGAAGACCATAATGTCCATTAAATTGCGTCAAGACATGTTAATAAGTCCAAAATAAGATAAAAAATGAAAAATTATTCAAACGGTGCAAGGTAAGTATTCAGACTTCCAGCCAAAGGCGGCCAACACAGGTATATGCTTGATTTAGCAGAGAAACAAGTTCACCATCCAATGTGCTACCGCCACCAGGGAAGGTAATAACGTACTCTTACTGTCTAATTGTAGCGCCAGCAGCTCATTTAGCGAGTTTGGTGGTGCAGTATTTTCCTTTTTTTTTTTTTTTAAGTATTAGGAGGGGCTGCTTGCACACAGAAGGTTTTTAACCTTCATGCATGAAGGTTAAAAAAAAACATTGAGCCTTTATAACTACTTCAAGGATAAGGAAGATCGCATCATGATCATAAATGGAGAAAAGGGTTTGGTCACATAGCAGACATGGTAAAATCTGGCAGGGCTCTGTAGTGTTTGTCTTCAGGGAATCAGCTTTAGGAACATTTTCAGCCATTTGAGTATTATATGAATAAGGAAACACATGCCTCTGCACCATAGAGCTCTTAAGAAAGAGCACTCTACATCATGGGAATGTAGGCCTCCCCGAATACCAACAGTATTCATTTCTACTAAAAAAACACTCAACGCCAAAGCTTGGTATATAATTGGCCGCGGCACATTTATTGTTGTAATATTTAAATGCATTAAATTCCATTTAATCTATTTTATTAATCCATAAAATTCTTGTAAATAATAAGTACAAAACAGCTCAGTCTTCAGAACTCGAGCAATATCGCATATCAATAAACACTAGTCCCCCCTTTTAAATGTAAATGTAAAATGCCTGCGACAAAGGGAGGGGGGGTGGGAAGCTTGTCGCTGACTTCTGACCAACTGCACAATATTCCAGCGGGGGCTGCTATATATAGAGAGCCCCCTTTCTAGAATACTCCAGCTGATCATGTGACCCTCTGGGAATTTCCCCAGCGGTCAGTCCGCGAAATTCCCCAATGTTACATGACCCTGTTTTTCCCGCCTAAGAATCACGTTTTTCTTAATGTGACCCCTTTTTTTGTATAACAAAAAAGTT
The DNA here is from genome assembly GCA_028564925.1 of Lithobates sylvaticus. NCBI lineage: Eukaryota > Metazoa > Chordata > Amphibia > Anura > Ranidae > Lithobates > Lithobates sylvaticus. The sequence goes on along the minus strand of CM053030.1, from coordinate 238,125,111 downwards.
GGAAGGGGGGCGGCCAAATTACCATGCTGTTTGGGCTCAAATACTTAAGCCCTCTCAGTCCATTCTCCTTCTACATCCACCACAACATCTGTGGTCTTTAGTGACAGGGAGGCTCATGGGGCAACACTGAGTAGGAAAAAGTGGAGTGTTTAACCTCAGCAGAATTCTCCTACACCAACCTCCCCATTTCCATCAGCAACCTTCCCTAAGGTAGTTCTCTCTTCTGCAGATGCTTTAATGGAAGAAAAAAAATCTATTAAAAATGTAAAATGTTATTAAAAATGTAAAATTACTTATTTACGAAATTTTAGAACAGAAACCAAGAAAAACTTTTTTTTTTCTTAAAAACTCTTGGCCTTTTTTCATTTGTTTAGTAAAAAAAAAAAAAAAAAACGCAGATTAAATACCACCAAAAGAAAGCGCTATCTGTCTAAAACAATTATAAACATTTTGTTTGGGTGCAGTGTTACATGACTGCGCAATTGTCATTCAAAGTGTGACAGTGCTGAAAGCTAAAAACTGGCCTGGGAAGGAAGGGGGTGAAATTGCCCAGTAGGCAATGCCTTAACCTTTAGGGTTGCTTGGCCTTACCCCCAAAGTTATTGTTCTTTTGATACACCAAGGTTACTGAAATATTTCTGCAGAGAAAAAGTAATGCACAACCCAACCCGTGCAGCAAACGGCCTGAATATTTAAAGTAACATAATACCAGAATAATCCTTTTTTTATTTTACTAGTTGGTGTTTCTTTGCAAAGTGAAATTTCACTACATTCGCTTAGCTCTGGGGAAAATTCCTTTGCAAACTGAAATTTGCAAGGTGAACAGCATATTAACCTTTAGTAAATTAACCTTTTATCTCATTGAATATCAAATCCTCTGTAGTATTGATGGTTTACCTTTAAGCCATCTAGAGTTAACATTAAAGTAAAGCTCCTTAAATGTATTTTACTTTAGTTCTTGTAGTCTGTTTACAACCCTTTCTCTTCAAATCTTGCTAACAGTATTACACCCCTTTGTGCACTCATTGCTGAATTACAGAGCCTGATTTTATTTATTTTCTACGAGATAAGGACAAAAAAAGCATTCTCTAAAAGAACTAATGGGGTCTGACTTTACCCAAAGGAATCAAATTGTTTATTTCCTTGGTAATCAAACACCTAAATGCCATAAAACTGCAAACGCTGCCTCATAAATGCTCAAATATTACCTCTGAGGTTATTTTATGTTCATGTAAATTTGAGAGCACAAAAAGAGCCCTGCCAATCAAGCAGGCACATTTTACAGATTTGCGTCTCATGTGGCTCAAATTACTGGGCATTAAGATCTGTGCCTTGCAGGGTACATAACTCTTTCTGGCATGCTCACACAATGTGAACCCTGATGTGCATTTGTTTGCCATAAAAAAATGTGTACTGAAAGGTATATAAATGCTCTTGGATCAAATGCTCTGGTTCAAATGACCTGTCATAGTGACATGGCTAATAATGCAAGCTGATAAAAATGATTGACTAGAAAGCCGTGTCTTTAAGTTTTGGATTTCGGTGAACATAGCATAGTATTTTACATAGAATATACATATTTTACATAGAAACAATGCTAAGAAGCAAAATTCCTAACAAAAGTGCTGACATGGGCACAGTACATTAGGCTATAGAGTAAAATCAATACATTGACAAATCTATGCAGAAAACAATGTAATTATGCAAAAGATTAAATTTCCACACGATTTATTTTTGATATGATTTTTTTATGATCGGTTTCAGACTCATTCAACAAGCATTACAACAGTGTTTCTGGATCTGACTACAGCTTCATCTCATGTGACTGCTTTTGCAACCGTCCTTAAAATAAAAGCAATTGGCTTTACAATGGGGCCGCTTGGCCATAATTTTAAAAGGCCAGTTCATTATCATTAACCTCCTAGCGACCGCCCACCTTAGATATACTGCGGCAGGGCGGCAGCTCTGCACCAGATCACGTACATGGTACGTGATCTGACACTTCTGGGTCTGTGGCACACGTGCATGCCACCGGCAAACTGCTCTCGCTGTGAATGGACACAGCAGGAGCCAATCAGCGGGTCCAACAGACACCGCCAATCGTTCAGGAGAAAGGCAAAATAGTGGTTTGCCTATGTAACAAGCAGGAACACAGATCTTTACATTCCCCCAGTCAAACCCCCCCCCCCCCCATAGTTAGTAATCACTCCCAGAGAACACATTTAACCCTTTGATTGCCCCTGATGTTAATCCCTTCCCTACCAGTGTCATTAGTACAGTAACAGTGCATATTTTTTTAGCAATGGTCACTTTATTAGTGTCACTGTTGCCCAAAAAGTGTCAAAAGTGTCAGACAGTGAATTGGATGTGACCTGGTACACTCGCTTAACACACATGGCGTGCCTCCATCCCTATATTAGTTTGTAGAAAAGGAGAGATAGTTGGAAACTTTGAGTGAGGCCCGCCATGTCAAAATAGAGGCAAAATCAATACATTAATGGAATTACAATACATGATTTATTATTGCAAACTAAAAATTCATACCCGATTCTTGAGAGAAACATTGTATCAAATAAATAGGTAGTCACGTGACTTACACTAAAATATGCTGCTCATAGCATGCAATACAATTGATGAATAGATATGAAAAATATACATTAAAGGATAAAAATATATAATGAGACCAAGTATCTCTTGACATCTAGTGGCGTTTCTTGGCATTTCAGCCATTCATCAGGAGTGTAATGATGTAATATACTATAAAGGGAAATAGATATTGGTTGTAAATTGAATGTGACCTGGCACACTCGCTTAACACACATGGCGTGCCTCCATCCCTATATTAGTTTGTAGATACTATACCCGGTATCCCCACTCTCCTGTGCAGACACCGGGCCCAGCTTTGAGGGCGTGCAGTAAGTTATTGATTTATTAATTTATTCCCATTTTGTTGTAATATATATCTTTTTACTTCCCCCTTCCGTTTGTTGTAAAGAGCATGCATCCAAGTAAAGGAACACGTTTCTGTGTGATATAGAGCTGCGCAGGTTCCAGAGCTATAAAAAAAGGAGGGATTTGGGTAGTTAGAAAAGGAAGGTAAGGGGGGTTAGCGAAAGGAAGGGTGTGGGGATGTGGAATGGTTTAAGGGGGATAGGCGAGGGGGACAGAGAGGATGGGTTACCGTCTCTTTCACCCTCCATGGGAGTGAGTAAGGGGTAGTTGAATGTTTTGAATTGGGATTTGTTGGTGGAAGATCATTTTGATTTTAGGAATATTTCATGAAAGTTGTCGGTTTTAGAGCTGGCCTTGGGGTAGTTTAAGTTGGGGTATTACAGTGGTGACTTTCCTGTGGAATGTTTGTAGTGGAGAGATCTTGGTATTCTACTGTCTACTGTGAGTATCCTCAGTCAGCATCCAGGTGGACATGTAATCAGGAAGTTAATCTATCCTCTATACCCCCCCCCCCCCCCAGTGGGGTGAGTACTGCGTAAACAAGCTCTTTAGGAGCCGAGGAGAAGCACATGTTCTTATGTTTGTTTTTACTGGCCATTTTGTACATGTACTATTTTTGGATTCCAATAAATACTACACCATATTAGCTTCTCCTCGGCTCCTGGTGAGCTTTTTTACACAGTACTCACCCTACCGGGGGTATTGTGGATGGATTAACTTTCTTATTCCATGTCCACCTGGATGCTGACTGAGGAAACTCACATCTATTGCTCACCATCGTTTGGACACAGGATACCCATGCAAGGCTGGTTTATATCCAGTTTCTGTTGACTGCACTGTATACTGGTGGAGTGGTGGAAACAGGAGGTTAAAGAGGGATGGAGAGAGGATGTGATGTAGACAGGAGGTGATGGAGACAGGAGGTAAAGGAGGAATGGAGACAGGAGGTGATGGAGACAGGAGGTGAAGGAGGGATGGAGACAGGAGGTGGAGTGATGGAGACACAAGGCGAATGAGGGATGGGGTTATGGAGACAGATGGTGCCAGTAAATACCTTATACAGCCCACTTCCTGTTTCTTGTCTGAAAAGAAAGCCTAAGCTTATAACATGCACAGCTCTTTCTCTCTCTCGTGGGAATTTGCCAGGAAGGGTGGGGGGGGGTGAGTCATAAAAGGGCCAATGAGAGCTGCAGAGCTGGATGTGTGTCTCTGTGTGTCTGTGTAAATCCAGGAAGTGAACAGGCAGCAGCTTCAGCTCCCCACAGTTAAAATAGTTGCAGCCAGACTCAGTGGAAGGAGATTTCTGCAGCATATTTGTCAAGCCCAGAATCACAGTGTATAAAAAATAATATTAAAATAGAAAAAACTGCGCTAAACCCAAAGAAATATATCAGAAAAAAGCAGCACACACTTAAACAAACAAAGTTCAAAAATTCAAGAGCAAAAAAAGTGTAGCGCTAATTACTGCAAACAATATATCAAAGTACTAAAACAGTGATGATATGATAAAATGGTGAATACTGCAAAGAAAATAATAATGAAGTGTCAATGTGCTCAGACAGTGACAATGTGTAAATCGCAGCAGTATACGCAATGATCAGAAATCAGTGTATATAAACAAATATACATGCATAAACTGATGATATTAAAAAAGAAAGTCCCACACAGTGAATAGTCCAATCAAGTGATCTGTGATTCAATTTCCCAAAGTTGTGGGGATATAACAAAAAATCCCACACAATGAATAGTCCAATCAAGTGATCAGTAACTCAATCGCCCAAAATTGTAGTCAGAGTGAGTCTTGAAACAATCTCGGTAGCTTCACAGGTGGAAATCAGATAGAAAGATAAAACACTCTTACCAGATAAGTTGGATACAAGTATCATTCGGCAATGTATCATACAGGCTTAAAGTGCTAAAACCACTAGCACACAGGGAGGATGGAGCAAGACAATCCAGGCTACAAGGCGGCCATCATGGAGAGTAGCGCCTAGCCACACCAAACGTCTTGTGATGAAAATGTCTCAGCAAAGGTTCCAGAATGGCTCAGAACAATCCCATGGTGTAAAAAACAAAAAGGAAAAGAACGCTAATAGCGCAGGTCAAAAATGATCTAAAACTTTATTCACATCTTAAAGTAAAACAGATGTGACATAAAATGTGATCACATAAAAAGATTAAAAGCAATGTGTGAAGCGTAAGATAAAGCGTAGCCCAACACATTTCGACACATTAGGTCATTGACTGGGGCATAACCACGTTCGGAGCGATCAGATTTTCCGACAACGTTGTCCGACCGTGTGTATGCAACACCAGTTTCGGACAAAATCCGTCTGAATAAAATCTGGCCGATTTTGTGGTCGGAATTTCCGACCGTGTGTACTACTATACTACTATTAGTGGTCTAGTGATTAATGGGTTGGAGGAAAAGGTATCCCTTTACGGATGACATGCTCATTTATTTCGCTGATTCTCAATCGTCTTTATCCACATTATTACAAATTATTCAAGGCTTTGGGCATTTTTCAGGCTTCCGTGTAGCAAAAAATAAAAAACCCAGTGGTGATTAAATACCACCAAAAGAAAGCTCTATTTGTGTGAAAATTATTATAACAATTTTGTGTGGGTACAGTGTTGCATGACCGCAAAATTGTCATTCAAAGTGCGACAGCGCTGAAAGCTAAACATTGGCCTGGTTTGGAAGGGGGTAAAAGTTTTGACTTAACTACTGATTTAATCAGTCACTCCCCTATCTTGTGGGAGAGTAAATTCCTCTAAGCCAGACACATTATCTCCCAGCAACCGGCATATTGAAGAGAACCTCCCAAATGGGGAGTTTCCTACAGCATCCATTCTCAAGGCTCTGATGTTAGGGAAGAGAGATAGCTCCCAGCACAATCCTCTCTCTGTCTAAGCCCAGGAGAGACTAAACATGACAAGGAATGTCCCAGCAAATTGGCACTGCTGCGCAAACTGCCATACCCATACAGTGGTTCCTTCAAGAGCCGTAGCAGGTGCGCGCACCCCCTGCACAGCGGGGGACCCGATGCGCATGGCCAGTGGGTGTGATCGCCGCCAGCCACCCACGATGGGCACGAGAGCCAGAATGGGGATTTGTGTGTGTAAACACACAAATCCCTGTTCTGACAGGGGAGGAGAGACAGATTGTCTGTTCCTACTAAGTAGGAACAACGATCTGGCTCCTCCTCGTCAGTCCCATCCCCTTACAGTTAAAAGCACACCTAGGGAACACATTTAACCCCTTGATCGCCCCTTAATGTTAACCCCTTCCCTGCCACTGACATCTACACAGTAATCAGTGCATTTGTATAGCACTGATTGCTGTATAAATGTCAGTGATCCCCAAAAAAGTGTCAAAAGTGTTTGATCTGTCCGCCACAATGTCGCAGTCCCGATAAAAGTCGCTGATCGCGAAAATAAATAAATAATAAAAATGGCATAAAAATTACATACATCTATTCCCTATTTTGTAGATGCTATAACTTTTGCGTAAACCAAACAATATACACTTATTGAGATTTTTTTTCCAAAAATATGTAGAATACATATTGGCCTAAACTGATGAAGAAATTTGTTTTTTTTAAACATTTTGGGGATATTTATTATAGCAAAAAGTTAAAAATATTGTTTTTTTTTTTTTCAAAATTGTCAGTCTTTTTTTGTTTATAGCGGGAAAAAAAAGAGGTGATTAAATACCACCAAAAGAAAAAAAGGATGTCAATCTTATTTGGGTACAATGTCGCATGACCGCGCAATTGTCAGTTAATGCGACACAGTGCCGTATCGCAAAAAATGGCCCTGTCGGGAAGGGGGTAAATCCTTCCGGCGCTGAAGTGGTTAATACCTCTCCAGCTCCAACCACGTAGCCCAGACACAAAGTGATTGGCTGAGTGGTTAAATATTCCTAATAATGGCTGTGAACCTTTTGTTCATAGACAGTGGAAGCATGCTCAAGGCAGATGGAATAACAAAATGTGTTTAGAAACATTCACAATGAATGTTCACAATATATAATAGGCTAAGTTCACTTTTTTTTTCTCTAAAAAACAGCTCCCCTATGTACCAATAAACCATTAATGTACCTCTGTTGCATTCTTTTATTTTGAGAACAAGGACATACTTTGCTAGCCCTTGCTATATTTCTTAGAAAGTTTCATCACTTGTTGGTATGTAGATTTGGGATGGAGAAACCAGTAAGACACAGGAAAGAGCTTACCAACTGACCTCTTTAGCACACACACCCTTCACCCTCACCTATGTTTGCACAGCATCCCTGACATTTCTCCATGTGTGCATTTGCCTGGCTTCCAAAGCATCTCTCCAGGTGGGCTCAGGCCACATGCTAAACTCCCTGGGGTCGCATGCAGCCCATGGGACACCCCTGATACAGTGCCTGATTTGATACAGAATGATTGGATAGATGGGGTGTCCTCCTATTATATAGTTTTCGTACATCTAAAAGAGATTGTACAAAGATTTTACAATTAGATTGTATAGTGTATGGCCACATTTATACACCTAAAATAACCTAGTTGCACTTTCAGTGTCAATAATTGTTAATGGCACACCAAACACAGAAGCAAACAATCATTTTGCCACATGAAAAAATGGGTGACAAAGGCAGCAAAAAGCACAGTAAAAAACATGTAACTCACCAAAATGTCCCATGAGCTACTTTGTCACGTGTAGCGCAGCTCATTGAATTCCATGGACTGCCCTATATGTGTCACTGGAAAAACAAGCCAAAAAACATGCACTCCCATGGTTTAGCTCATTGAATTCCATGGACTGCCCTATATGTGTCACTGGAAAAACAAGCCAAAAAACATGCACTCCCATGGTTTAGGTGTGAATGGGCCTGAAAGTGAAATTTGTGTGTTTATTATGAGGTTCCATTTACATATATGTGACCAAAGGAATGATTCACATGTACAAAGAGTCTACATTTAATGTGATAAAGTGAATAATTCCATGGTAGTGTCCATCATCCCTCACCAATAGTGTCACAGTGAATCCACCACCAGCTGTAGAAACTGCTTACCATCTCCAGTTGACCCCCTTATTACAGGGGTCAGTGAATGCCTATGACTTAAAACCCAGTCAGGACTTTTCTCCACATCACGGGGTCACTCTTCTTCTCCCGATGGTACTCAAGGGATTTGGTAGGAAATAGACACTGGAAAGATACCAGAGGCTCGAAATAGTGTAAAATCCTTAGGTTTATTTAAATGAAAATTCTTGCGTACAGAAATAAAAGCCTGAAGTTTGGCGTGTCGGCCGACACATACCAAACAACTCGTCAGGACACGAAAGAAGTGGTAACGTCAGCACATAACTCTGTCCTATGCGTTTCATCACAAATGTGCCAAGAATGAAGTAATTTGTGATGAAACCTGTAGGGTAGGAGCGACGTGCTGACATGTCCCAACAGACAGGTTGTTTGGTATGTGCCAGCCAACATGCCAAACTTCAGGTTTTTGTTGCTGTAAGCAAAAATTTTCATTTAAATAAACCTAAGGATTTTGCACATGCAGGAGTTTTTGCTACGTGAAGATGTGAATGAGGCCTGTTAACTGAGTGTCTCCATCCATTCCCTTCTATTTACTTGTGTAAAGATGGCCAAAGATCTCTGTACAATTTCCTTTAAATGTACCAGAATTATGGAATAGGAAGACACATCTAATCAATCCATTCAATTTGTATCAAATCAGGGAGGCCCTTGTACTACATAACTGATTGGAGATCTAAAGAAGATTGTATAATCAGATTGTATAGGAAGTAGGCGGAAGGTCTACGGGAAGTGATGGAATCTGAAATCATTTTTAAATTCAAATAAACTGACAAGATTTTAAACATCCTGTGGAAAAAGTAAGGGAGAGAAAGCCACATTGGGATGGTTGGGCCAGAAATGGCATTGGAAAATGCTTCTATTTATTATAAAAAAAAGTGAAGCTCTGCCCAAAAAGGTGAACTTATCCTTTAAAGAAATTGTATTATGTATTTATGTCCTTAGGTCTTATAGTTTTTCCTTGGAATTTCAAATGTTAATTTGCAATTCATCTTGAACTGTTCATCAGTGGTTGCTTGCTTCCACCAGGAAATGTGCCAGAATATGATAATCATAAGCATGCTTTTGAGAATTTGAAAACTGCTTTCATATAGCACCAGTATTTCACATACCTGTGTCTGTACTTTTTCCTTTGGTGAAGTACTATTTAAGCACATCCCAGTCTATACTCCATTAGTAAGTTGACCCCCCAGGATTAGGTGAAGAATTTACCTTTTAATAATTACCTCCTATTATCAGAATTTACTACAGGCGATATTTTGCATTTTAAAGCTCCTGATTTATTATTTACAAAAGATTGACAGTGTTCACAGATGTGGTCACATATGAATCTTTACATAAAGGTATATACTTTATGCAGCATACACATATTAAGATCACAGTAGTTCAGAAGTGATTCATAAGCTTTCAGGAATGCAAACAGATCTCCATGGTCACACCTGCCAACCGTCATTGATTTTCTGTAAGTCTTCCTGATTTTTAGCTTAAGAAGTCCTGTGGTTTTCAGTGGAGCATCACTGAACTAAATCAATAAGTTTCTATTAATATGCTATTTGCTTGGACCAGAATCACTGAATTGTGACAATTAGCATTTTAATTTTATACTATACACAGTACAATTAAATAACATAAATGACAAAGCTAAAATGGTGTTTAGTATGGTAAGAGTATATAGTGGTTTGTTTCAGCAACAAACTGCCAAATGTTTTTTAATCTAAGATTAGGGAGACATTTATGAAAAGAATGTGCTGCTGATTTACACACAATGGGGTTGATTTACTAAAGGCAAAAAGGATGTTCACTTCTGCAAGAGAAGCTGCACTTTGGAAGGGAATTTTCACAATGACTTGGTTAATGACATTAAACTCTGCTGACCTACATCGTCCAATCGTGTGCAAGCAAAAGTACAGTTTTATTTTAATTTTCCTTGTACATATTCAGGTATTCTTTGCAAGGTAAAATTGCACCACATTCATTAAGCTCTGGGCAAGATTTCCTTGCACAGTGCAACTTTCCTTGCAAAATAAGCAGCCTATGTGCCTTTAGTAAAGCAACTCCACTGTGTGTTTTTTATGGAACGTGTGTTTTTGTGCATTGAAGTTTTTTTGCAAACATGTCACAAAGTAAGTGGATCTGAGTGTCCAGTTCTGCTCCATATTTATATTAATTTATTTTCCCCTTTTTACACAAGAAAAGTCAGACTGTCTAGGGTTTACAGAATTCTATATGATATCTATATGAAGCCCAAACTTTGCAGTAAATTTTATTGAAGTCCATTGGAGGCAGGGTGATCGTCATACAATATTTTGGTCACTTTCAATGCTAACAGGCAAGTTATTGTCAAAAAAAGACTGAATGAGCTGGGCACTGCCATGGGGGATATTTAACAAAGCAAGAAAACAAAATGTTTAAATACCTGTAACGATCTGGGGTGATTATGCTCAAGTGGTGTATGCGTTTTCAGCAACATCGGTCAGTCCAGACTGTATTTTTAAGGGCGTGGAAGCCCAATTTTATTTAAACAAAATAAACTTCACAGAAAGTCTTCCCTCGCAGGGGTTCCACCATCATTGTATAACCAAAAACTTCAGCTTTCTGGCTTACTCACTCTTACTTAGTCAAACTCCCTTCTGGAGCTTACTTGCTCAGCTGCATGCTGCTTGGTCATGGGCCACATCTGCCTCCTGCAGACATACACAATCAGACTCCTAGACACTGCCTGCTTCTCTTTTGTGAAGTCGTCTCCACCTGAAAGCCCTCCTAACTCCTACACCAGGCCACCTGCCTGTAGGGTGGAGCTGTTCCCAAGTGTGAGCCCTGAGCACTCTTCCTGAGGGCAATATAAACCCAGCCCATAGGTGTGCATTCATCATGCTTGTCTTTGCAAAAACCAGGCTGAAAGTGCTAATATACACCGTGACCTGGTGTCGCCTCTCCACATACAAGGGCAACTTCACTTTTGTGGGGAAAAAAAATTGCAAATAAAGAAAAAATAATATAGCATGTACAATTGTGATACAAGTCATGTTGTGATTGAATGTTATTAAAAATGACCATTCCTTTTCAATCTGCAGCAGCTGTTATTTTTTATGAATGCAATGCAATATGGCTACATGGAATTGTTCTGTACACAGAATGTGTGATGACCACTCCCCAGAAATATCATTTCCTGCTTGTGTGATTGGCTCATTAATTATACCAGACCCAAAGGGGGGATCCCATGCTCTTTTTTTCAATTAACTGTATCGATATTGCCGAGACCGGACAATACATGTTCTAAACACGGGAAAAGTGCGCCGCTTTGCATTGATACATGTCCCCTGGGGCAGGACTCAGGTCCCCAAACACTTTTTATGACAATAACTTGCATATAAGCCTTTAAAATTAGCACTTTTGAATATTCATGTTCGTGTCCCATAGACTTTAACGGCGGTTGTGTGTTCTGCCAAATTTTTTGCCTGTTCGCATGTTCTGTTGCAAACTGAACAGGAGGATGTTCGGCTCATCCCTACTGCCAGCAGAAATGCTGTGGTCTGTGGCTTAACAGCTGTGCAATCCAACTATTTTGATACCACATGCATGAGGAAACACATGACCCTGCACCACAAAGCTCAGTGGAAGCAGTACCCCAATGAGACAAGTCATATATTCTTTATATTCATTTTCTTATTTTCTCCAAACATTTCATAATTTACAATCGTAACTAACACATTTGCATATATTTTATTTCAATTTTTCCCAACCCTCCCTCTTCCAAGCCCACACCCCACCCCCCCCCCCCCCCTAAAAAAAAAAAGAAGGAAATCCTACCCTGTCTCGCTCACTCATTCCCATTTCCCCCAGCACTTTCTTCCATTATCTTCAAATATCTCTCCGTTTTCCTGAACTCCATCCATTGTTGCCATGTCCTCTGATGTTTCCCTTCTAAGTTATCTAACTTATGTATCGACTCTTCTATAGTTCTTGTCCTCTCGACCCTCTCTATCCACTCTTTCATAGAGGGTATATCCTGAGATTTCCATAAACAAGGGATTAAAGCTTTCGCTGCGTTTAATAGGTAGGGGACCAAGCTACTCCCATGTTGCTTCCCCCCCTTCTCTGTGTCGTGAAATAGACATGCCCATGGGTGTTTCTTGACCCTAACTCCTGTTATATTAAAAATAACTTCTATTATTTGCTCCCAGTATTTTTGTATTTTGGGGCACTCCCACCACAAGTGTGAGAAGGACCCCACCTCGCCAACAATTTGGAGAATTGTCTCCGTTGTAGGCATTCGCTCCTTGTGGAGTTACATACCACCTTGCTAGGAGCTTGTAGGACATTTCAACTGTTTGAATATCTTTTGCTACTGAGTAGACAAGGTTTATGATCTTATTTCTGTGTTCATCACTGCTTAAAGGGCCAATCTCTCTTTCCCATTGTTCTAAATAAGATGGGTATTTGTGCTCCGACTCACGTAACAGTATTTTATATGTCTTTGATATCCTTTTCTCTAGACTGTAGGGGGATTCCATACATTTTTCTAGGGGTCTCAATTCTCTCTTACCTCGTAAAGGTTTTGACAGTGTCTGTGCAAAGTGTTGTAATTGGGTGTGTCTCCACTTGTCTAGTGCTCTATGTCCCCACTCCCAAATAATTTCATTGTAAGTGTACAATCTATTCCCCTCCATCACGTCCATTAATCTCAAATTCTCTATTGGACCACCTTCTAAAATATATATACTCCTCTTTTCCTGGTAAGAAAAAGTTTGTATCTAACAGTGATATTAATGGTGAATTATAGTCCCATTTGTGTCTCTTATTTAATAAATCCCACATTTTTTGTGAGTGTTTTGTGAGTGCGTTAGTGTTTTGCCCTAAATCTCGATAATGTGAGGGTATCCATATCATTTTCCCTATATTTGTTCTACTTAACTTAATTTGTAACTCAACCCAGCTCTTCTCCTTATTGTTATGGGACCAGTCTATTATTCTAATAGCCTCATAATATTTTTTAAAGTCAGGTGCTGCAAATCCCCCTCTTTCTTTTTCTCTGGCTATTGTACCAAATGCGATGCGCGCCCGTTTACGTGCCCAAATACATTTTATTATCATTGACTTTATTTTCTTCAGGTATGTCTGTGGGAGAGAGATTGGGATCATTTGGCATGTATAAATAAATATGGGTAATATAAACATTTTAACAGCATTTATCTTTCCAATCCAGGAAAGAGCTTTGTATTGCATCTCTCGCAATTGCTCTTTGATTTTATTCAGAAGAGGGATATAATTGTGATTAAAAAGATCATCTAGTTGGACTGTCAGTTTTATTCCCAGGTAGCTAAGTTCTTTCTTGCACCATTTAAATGGAAGCTTGGCTTGTATAGCCCTCTGTTCCTCTGTTGATACTGTTAAATTTAATATCTCGGATTTTCTGTTGCAAACCGAACAGGAGGGTGTTCGGCTCATCCCTACTGCCAGCAGAAATGCTGTGGTCTGTGGCTTAACTTAACAGCTGTGCAATCCAACCATTTTGATACCACATGCATGAGGAAAAACATGACCCTGCACCACAAAGCTCAGTGGAAGCAGTACCCCAATGAGACAAGTCACTTTCTGTGCCAACATCCCCTCCCCAAACACACACATACACACACACACTTAGGATATCCTCCTACACCTAGCCAGCTGTCTCCAGCAGCATCCTTTGCAGCTCAGCTTCTGGAGAAGAAGAAAACTATGTTCCTAAAACACCCTAGGTCAAGTGCTGTAATTAAAGTGAAAGTGAATCAATAAAAATGAAAAATTCCTTTAAATATAGTGCCTGGGGGGATCCCCTTAGTCTGTCTGTAAAGTGGCGCATCTGTAGCGTGTATAGAACCTGCTTATATGCAAGTTATTGGGCATAAAAAGGGTATGGGGGTCTAGGTACTGCCCTGGGGGATATGTATCAATTTAAGAAAAGTTTTAAAAAATATTGTTTTTAAAGGAGCAGTGTGTATTCTTTTTTTTTTTATATTGCTGGCTGGCAATTGAAAGTCAAATTAAATACTATTTGACTTTTTTTTCTTTAGAAATGCCATTTTTGCTGCAGCAGGTTCTATACATGCTACAGATGTGCCACTTTACAGGCAGACTAAGAGGACCTCCCAGGCACTATATTTAAAGAATTTTTTAATTTGTATTGTTTCATTTTAAGCATCATTAAAATCACTGGTCCTGTAAAAACAATATTTTGTAAAACTTTTTTTTGCATTGATACATGTCCCCCAGGGCAGTACCTGAGCCTCCATACCATTTTTAAGGTCAATGACTTCCATATAAGCCTTCAAAATGGGGACTTTTGTTGGTTTCTCATGTTTGGCTCCCATAGACTTCAATGGAGTTTGCGGTTCAGGGCCAAACTTTTTCCCTGTTCGGAGTTCTGGTGCGAACTGAAAAAGGCGGAGTTTGGCCCATCTCTAATTATTAATAAAAATAACCCCAGATTATACTGTGCAATCAATTATTGCTCAAGTGAGTATTTTGACCAAATCATAATTTGTATGCATATTGTCCAACTCCAAGCTGTATAAACTTGAATTCTTGTTGGATTTAAGCATATCAAGTGATGTGTATTTGTGTAATGAGGGAGGGTGTGGCATAAGAAGATCAAAACTCTATACCAAGGTCTGCATAATTATTAGGCAGATTCTTTTCCTCAGGCAAAATGGGTCAAAAAAGGATTTAACCGACTCTAAAAAGTCAATAATGTTAAAAAGTCTTCCAGAGGGATGCAACACTCTTGAAATTGCTAAGATATTGGGGCATGATCAAAAAACATCAAATATTTTGTTGAAAATAGTCAACAGGGTCGCAAGAAACGTGTTGAAAAAAAAAGATGCAAATTAGCTGCCAAAGAATTAAACGTGAAGCTACCAGGAACCATTATCCTCCAGTGCTGTCATATTTCAGAACTGCAACCTACCTGGAGTGCCCAAAAGTACAAGGTGTTCAGTGCTCAGGCCAAGGTAAGGGAGGCTGAAACCCGGCCACCACTGAACAAGACACATAGGTTGAAACATCGAGACTGGGTCAAGAAATATTGGAAGACAGATTTTTCAAAGGTTTTATGGACTGATGAGATGAGAGTGACTCTTGATGGACCAGATATAAGGGCCTGTGGCTGGATCAGTAACGGGCACAGATCTCCGCTTCGACTCAGACACCAGCAAGCTGGAGTTGGGGTACTGGTATGGGCTGGTATTAAAGATGAGGTAGCTGGACCATTTCAGGTTGAAGATGGACTAAAAATCAACTCCCAAACCTACTGCCAGTTTTTATATGACACTTTCTTCAAGCAGTGGTACAGGAAAAAGTCTGCATCTTTCAAGAAGACCATGATATTTATGCAGGACAATGCTCCATCACATGCATCAAAATACTCCACTGCATGCTAGCCAGTAAAGACCTTAAAGATGAAAGAATAATGACGTGCCCCCCTTCCTCACCTGACCTAATCCCTATAGAGAACTTGTGGGCACTTCTTAAACGGGAGAATTATGGTGAAGGAAAACAGTACATCTCTCTGAACAGTGTACATGAGTCTGTGGTTGCTGTTGCACAAAAAGTTGATTGTCAACAGATCAAGAAACTGACAGACTCCATAAATGAAAGGCTTTTGAAAAGAAGAGTGGTTATATTGGTTACTGATTTTTATTTATTTTTTTATGTCAGAAAACTTTATTTGTACATCTTGAGTTGTTTGTTTATTATTCTCACTTTAACAGATAAAAATAAACAAGCGAGATGGTTTTCATTTAGTTGCATAATAATTCTGCACACTAATAGCTGCCCAATAATTGTGCACACATAGGTATTCTCCTAAGAAAGACAAAGACTCACTTTTACTTTCTTAAATATTTAGGTTTGAGGCTTATTAACATTTTGGATTGACCAAGAGCACTATAGTTGTTCTATAATGTAATAAATCCTCAAAAATACAGCCTGCCTAATAATTGTGCACACAGTGCAATGTTGCAGCAAGGTTCAATTGCAGGCCCCCCTGGGGATGATAGTAATACGGTGTTGTCTTTATGTCAGAGACCTGAAGACAAGATCAGCAGCGATGGGGAGATCCCCCAACCATTGTCCAGCTAGCCTGGAAAGCAGATTCTCACCAGCAGAAATAGTTGTGTGGCACTGGAACTCAGAGTTAGCCTAACTACTCTGCGTCTTAGTCCCTAAAATGTTCTAATCTGTCATACAACAGAACCTCTAACTACCAGAAGGGGTTATTGGATCCCTGGCTCTACAGCAACAAGCCAGTGACTACAAGCCCCACAATAATCTCTCCCTACCCCCGCCCCCCATACGGTTTGTCAGTAGCACTCTCTATGCTTTCCCTATCACAGCTAAAACACATTGTCAATATGGCTGATTTATCCAAAAGCCCCCTTATTGGTTCTTCTAATCTAGCTGACTTAAGTTCAAAGGCAGCCGAACATTATGGTTAAAAAGTATTTGGTCTGGCGAATTAATGCATAAATTCTTTGGGACCGTGAACCACGGACAAACAAGTTTACATGCACATACTTATTTATTTTGACTGACATTTCATTTAATTTCAAACAGCAGGAGTTGGTTTTGAAAAAGCAAACTCTAAAAGCTTAAAAATAAAGTAGTTTCACCACTATAAACTTTTACATAGGCATGAGGTTTGGGTTCACCGCTACCTTATTATTTTGTTCTGTTTTGTTTTTTTAAGCTTTTTAAGTTTGTCTTTTTAAAACCAGCTCCTGCTGTTTAGATTGAAAAGAAATTTCAGTCAAAATAAACAAATGCATACATATAAAATATGAATAAAAAATAATAAAACATTTTGCAATAGTAACTGCCTGTAAGAGATAAGGGATGGGGTTTGAGTTGAGAGTCAGAATTGTTGATATAATGGGCAAGAAAAAGCACAAGGCAGACTTTTAAGGTACCCAAACCAATGTGTTATTAAAGCATATAATTATTATATTAAATATTATCATCATTAAGACATAGATAAAACCACAGCACGAATATTCGTCAAAGGAATTATATAGATCTCACCCAAGAAGTGTGTCTCACCCTCAGGGAAGATAATTACATAAACAATCAGTATCCATCCATGATAGTAATTTATATTTAAGAATCAACACTATTATATATCAAATTGTGAATGGGACTAGGCCTCAACTCAAAGCATTTTGCAGAATCTAGTTCTTCAGGAGTACGAATGAGATGTACAATCTAATGCCCAGTACATATGGGCCTAAAAAATGCCTGTTCAGCAGGAACCGGCTGACTTCCGGCCTATGTGTAAAACTGTCTGTTGTAACAACTGGCTTCTGTCGAACAGGCATGCTGGAAAATCAGAGTTTGATCAGCACTGGTAGCCAATGGCTGTGAGCTCTGCTCATTGTATTCTCCTGGGGGGGCAGTCTTCCTGTCAGAATACAATGTTCAACAGGGAAGATCGCTGCATCACACATCGCTTGTTTGTCATTTTTTGTTCAACCTACTGGTTCAAGGAATTAAAAAAAGGGAAAGTGTGTATCCAGCTTAAGATAGGGCGAGAATATATATAAAAAACACAATTATAGTGAGCATATTAAAGGTAAAGAATCATGATGAGTGCTTCCCCATCACCAGTCGCAGACAAAGGCAGGGTAAATATATACTCCTGCATGTGTGAGAGGGAGTGGTGGTGGGGGAGCAGTCATCTTTATTCTTTATCTTTTGCTATGCTCACTATAATTGTGTTTTTAAATATTCTCAATCTTGTACATCTTATCCATACCCCTGAAGAGGCAAAATTAGATTGAGTTGAGGGCTAGTCCCACTCCCAGTTCGATATTGTAATATTATTAATATTTCAATATAAATACTATCACTGATGGATACTGATTGTTTATGCATTTATCTACACTGGGGATGTGACACAATCTCACGATGAGCGCTATATAATTCCTTTAATGAATATTTGTGCTGTAATTTTATCTATGTTTTAATGATATGTACATAATAATAATTATATGTTTCAATAACACATGGTTTGGGTACATTTAATGTCTCCTTGGTGCTTTTTCTTGACTATTTGTATATTTAGGACTTTGTATCCATTTTTTACTTACCCCCCCCCCCCCCCATCCTTTTTTCTTGTTTTTTTTTTGACACCAGGATTGATGAACAGATTTGCAAGTTCCTGAAAATCCTGGAATGCTATTTGATTATCCAGGCTACTGGTGGCAAAACCGATTTTGCCAAGTTTAACCTTTTTCTACTGCCAGGAGAGGTATGTTTAGGGGTGGCCAGTGTACATGTAGCCTTGAATTCAACTACATTTGGAATTATTTTAAGGGTGATCCATGTTTCTTCTTTGTAAGAAGTATTCTATGGTTGGGTAAATTGCTTAATTATGTAAGTGTGTGCTAGGAGGATCTGGGTAAATATATACGATGGTGGGTAAACATCGTATGTTTACCCAGATCCTCCTAGCACAAACTTACATAATTAAGCAATTTACCCAACCATTCTTACAAAGAAGAAAAATTGACCACCCTTAAATCAATTCCAAATGTAGTTGAGTTTAAGGCTACATGTACACTGGCCACTCCTAAACTTAACTCTCCTGGCAGCAGAAAAACGTTAAACTTGGCAAAAAACAGTACTGCGATTTTGCCACAATTTTGCAGTGTTTGCGTTTTTTGCCAAAACGTTCATCTCCTAAACACGATTCTTTGGCATTCAGTAGAGGGACATCTAACTGCCCCTAAACACTGCTGCTCTTAAAATCTGATAAAAGCCTATGTGTACATGAACACATAGGCTTTTATTAAGTTGAATTCAGGGGCTTTGGCAAAAAAACACCAAAAGATCCCAAACTCATGCTTAGAAGCAGCAGTGAATCCTCTCTGCACTTGATGGATTAAATTTGTTTACATTTAGAAATCTTTGGAGAGAGGCCATTTTTTCTTCTTCTCTTCCCAGTAGTGAGAGGTAGCAGGGGGACTTTTGTCCTATGTTTTGTTTTTAGAATTCTTCTTCATTGGGTAATATGTGTAGTGGAAAAAAAAACATGACCCGTCAATCATCTACGATCAGTAGAGTCTGAAAATGACAGTGTCTTAAAATGTCCAAAGAACACATTTGTACTAACAGAGCCCACATCTAAATCAACATCTCCACTATACCCCCTCAATTCTGTATGAAGTTACCATGGTGGGAAAAGCCAGGGGCATAAGAAGATTTATTGTAATTAAACATAGAAAAGACATCTATATAACAGGAATAATCCACTT
Source organism: Lithobates sylvaticus (assembly GCA_028564925.1). Taxonomy (NCBI): domain Eukaryota; kingdom Metazoa; phylum Chordata; class Amphibia; order Anura; family Ranidae; genus Lithobates; species Lithobates sylvaticus. Next base: position 238,105,782 of record CM053030.1, on the reverse strand, counting down.
ACAGAAAGCTTCATCCCTAATGGCCTCTGCGTACAGCTACTGTATCACCCTTATCTCCCCTAAATTGTATCAATGGGAGTAAAATAAATCCATTGTTATTGTCAGTGGGAATAAAGTAATCCCCATGATTTTTCTCTCAGAGGAAGTAAAAAGGGCTCATCTTTGGTGTAGATTTTAGACAGAGACTACTCACTGTCTTTTATACCTTGGAGTCCAAGGTTTATTGTATTTTTTATGCTGTCACCAAGTAGACCCTGCATTTTTATTTATTTATTTTTATTTTTTGCATGGTTCACTTTAAAGCTTACCGTATAGATATATTTTTTTAATCACACATGCAAAATAGCACAGAAGAAGGAAATTCCCACTGCAGCCTTTTTTTTTTAACCATAGATTTTTATTGAGTTTTGCAGTTTACATGTGATACTGGAAACATTGCATACAACACGTAGTTACAAGATAAAAATAGTCGACATAAGAATATCCAACTTAACAGAAAGTATCATTAGTAAGCTACTAAAATAACTGTAGAAAATGGCCTCTCAAGAGGCAAAGCCTGTCACCCCATACGGGTTCACATTGTGAGCAGGCTTAGAGTAGGTGTAGTTCTAAAGTAGCTTCCCAGAGACCTTACTGAGGGTCTTGGGAGATATTGAATCATTGAAGGTTATCACGTAACAAATAAGCAACTTGTAGTCATGTAAACATATACTACGAACTTGTGAACTGTGATATATATTCATTACAAGGTAATACACATGTCACCATAAAGTAGCAGTGGTAGGCAATATCGGTAGAGAGAGTCACTATGATGATACCACTACTTCTTTAGGTGTCGCACACTCCTCGCAGTGGGTGGTCATACAGTTAGTCTACATATCATTGGGCGTAGGTAGTCGGTCAGAGATCACAAATGTGAAGAGGCATATTTTGAAATTCTCCAGTTTTCCCAACATTTGTGGAAAGCTGGAGCTCTTCTTTCTTTATATGCTAGGAGCTTTTCCATTGTGTATTGGTTATTGATTATAGAGATTACTACTTCTATGCGAGGAGGTGACGTAGAATGCTATTCTTTCGCCAGGGCGATGTGGGCAGCGAATAGGATATGTACTACTATTTTCCTTAGTACAGGAGGGAATTGCTCAATACCAAGGCTGAGTAACGCTAGTGCTGGGTCAAGCTTAACTGTGATATGGGTGATTTCCTTTATTATGGATGAAACTTCTTTCCAGAAGTGTTCTATTATCCCGCAGTTCCACAGAGTGTGAAGTAAATTACCATGGCTTCGACAATTTCTCCAGCAGAGAGGGGTTATTTTTGAATCCATCTTGTGAAGTCGTGAGGGTGTAAGGTACCATCTATGAAGTATTTTTTGGGCGTTATCCCAGTGGTCTATGCAAGCTGAGGACTTGCTGTTGATTGTTATTGCTAACTGCCATTGGCTAAGTGTAAATACTTTCTTTAGTTCTTGTTCCCATTTAGTCATACAAGATAGTTTAGAGTTCATATATATAGGGTGAAGCAGTTTGTAGAATAGAGAGATCCCTTTTTTCTTAATAGAGGGCTTATTAAGCAAAAAATCCCATAAAGCTTGAGGAATTTATATTGGTTTAACTGTGTTGGATGAAGAGTAGTGCTTTATTTGGAATAGTTGAAAAGTGTCTAGCAGTGTTTGCTTCTCCAGTAGGGGTGTAGGGAAGTGTATACCTCTTCTTTTCTAGTCTTGGATGGAAATGTTAGGTATGAGGTATTGGTAGGATGCTAATGGGGTCTGAATTTGTCTGATAGGTGTATCAGTGAACTTTTGCTGCTTTAGAGTTGACCAAGCTGCAACAGTGGCTTGAACCGTTGGGTGCGGCGGTATCTCTGGTTTATGGTGAATACTGGCTGCCATAGCTAGAGCTGGGAGGTCATGGCCAGGAGTGACTGTGCACTTCAGTTCTGACCATCTATTGTCAGATTGACATGAAAGCCAGTATTTCATTTGATCTAGTATCGCTGCTCGGTAGTACGAGTTTGCATTGGGTAGTCCCACCCCCCCCCCCCTAAATATTTAGGTTTGTATAATAGCTATGCACGTTTTTTTCCCCGCCCAGATAAAGGTATTAAGTAGTCTAGATAATTGAGTAAAGAATGTCTGGGGGATGGGGATAGGTAGGGTTCTAAAGTGGTATATCAATTTAGGCATAATTTGCATCTGATATGCAGCAATCCTCCCATTCCAGGATAGTTGTAGTTTAGCAATATGTTTCATCTCCTCTGCTAACTTATTCAGTAACGGAGGAAAGTTGTGGGCATATGTGTTCGCTGAGGAGGAGAATAGCTGCATCCCAAGATAAGTGATAGAAGGTGAGTCCCAATTGCAGGGGAAGATTTGCTTCAGTTTCTTTTGAGTTGTCAGTGGCATGTTTGGTGCTAGTGCAAAGCATTTGCTGGTATTGACTTTGTAATAGGATACTGAACCAAAGTTGTGCAGTAGTTTTTGTACAGTTGCGATAGAGGCTTCTGGGTTAGTGATTGTTAGAATGATATCATCAGCAAATAAGCCTATTTTATGGGTCTCTGTTCCTATTTTTATGCCATGTACAGATTCTGAGGAACGGATGCTTTCTGCTAGGGGCTCTATGATAAGTGAGAATATAATTGGAGATAATGGGCATCCTTGACGTGTGCCATTTGATAGCAGGAGGTGGTCAGATAGTAGACTAGAGGTATATATTCTAGCCGAGGGGTGGGAGTAGAGGAACATTATAGCTGATTGAATTTGGCCTGTTATTCCGAATTTAGTCAAGGTTTTTGATAGGTATGTCCAATTTACCCTATCAAACGCCTTTTCCGCGTCTAAGGCTAGAAATGCACTAGGGGTATTGGTAAGTGCTGTGAAGCGCAGTAAATCAAGCATCCTTCTAGTCCCGTCTGGTGCTTGTCTGCCTTTTACAAAGCCTACTTGATCCAATCCTATGAGAGTGGGGGGGGGGGGACTACCATTAATCTATTGGCCAGCACCTTGGCAAAAATTTTGAGATCGGAATTCAATAGTGAGATTGGTCTGAAATTTTGGGGGTGGGTGTGGTCCTTGCCTGGTTTTGGGATCGTGACTATAATGGCTTGCAGTATTTCTGTAGGGAATGAGCCCGAGGTAATAGCCGTGTTGAAGACCTCCACTAATTTTGGTGCCACGTTCATGGGAAGGGATTTAATAACTGAGATCACTTCCTCACAGGTAAAAGGGGAATTTTAATTTTGTAAAGTGGTTGCATCTACTGAGGGTAGATTAATGCCATGGAGGAAAGCCTCAATTTCCTCATCTGAAGGCTGGTGGGTAGATGGGTCGCTACTGAGATTATAAAGGGATTTGTAGTAGTCTTTAAAAGTGTTTGCTATATCTTTGGGGTTATAGGATATAGTGTGGGATCTGTGGTGTTGGATGTGGGTGAGATTGGTTTTAGCTTGCCTTTTTTTTAGTTGGGAGGCGAGAACTTTACCTGCCCTATTATTCTGGGAATAGAATGACAATTTCATCCTTTTAAAGTATATATCCTGATCTTTTCTGAGCTCCTGTCGTAAGTCCTCGCAACATTGAGTGAGTTGCTTCAGGATGCTAGGGGTGGCAGTATTAGGATTCTTGTGCTGTAATTCAAGTTCAGCAATGGATTTGTGGAATTGTGTCATGTGGAGCAGTTTTTTCTTACGCTCCCTGGAGGCCACTTGAATAAGAGTTCCTCTGGCAAATGCCTTATGGGCGCACCATGTCATGGTAGGGGAGCATTCTTCATTAGTGTTGAAGTGAAAGTATTCTTTTAGTTTTCCTTTGATTTCATCCCTAATTTGGGGATGAGATATAAGGAAAGTATTGTTGCGCCAAAGGGGTCTGCAGTGTATTTTGTTGGTATCCATAAGTTCAAGTGTGACTGGAGCGTGGTCCGACCACATGATATTATGGATATCAGATTTTACCACATTTTGTAGGGTGTACATATCAGTGAGGAAAAAGTCGATCCTGGAGTAACTGTCATGTACAGTAGAGTAGTAAGAATAGTCCTTTTCGGTGGCTCTGGAGCAGCGCCAGGGATCAAAGAGTCTTTCTTCATGACAGAAGGGGCCTAAGCAAGGCCTCTGTTTAAGAGTCACCGAGGAGGAGTCTAGATCTGCATTTAGGATAGTATTGAAGTCACCACATAATATTAAACAACCTTTCTGTAAAGATTTAGCTTTGTTTACCACTTTGCGAATACATTTCAACGGTTTAACATTGGGTGCATAGAGATTTACCAACGTGTAGACAGTTCTGTTGATTTCTGCGATCAAAATGATATAGCGACCATGTGGGTCAATATGTTCCTGAAATAAAGAAAAGGTTACGGAATCTTTAACGGCAATCATTACACCATTTTTTTTAGGATCATCATATGCATTAAAAACGTATGGAAATTTTCTGTGAGTACATTTTGGTGGTTTACTTCTGGCAAAATGTGTCTCTTGCACACATAGGATGTCACAGTTCATTTCTATGGCTGATTTCCAAAGCGCCCTTCGTTTGTAAGGACTGTTAAGGCCTCTCACATTGTGTGACATAAGCTTAATGTTCATTATTTTGTAGATAAGCAATGTGCTGCCATCCAGTGGGGGAGTTTGGAAGTACGCTGAGAAATGCAATACAATTGTGCATGTGTATAGAGAGATGTAGTTCTGCTTGCGTAGGTAGCAGTGAACAAATAAAACCAAAACAAGACCAAATAAAACCAAAACAAGACCTTTGTCGGTCAAATGAAGAACAGGACATAGGGGTCATCCTGTAGTTGAGATCAGGGGGAAACAAGTGTTCGGAAATAGATGAACAGCGGATGCTTATTTGAGCCACAGCCAATAAAGGCAAACAAACTGAAGGCACTGGGGGAAAGTCATTTTGGTCCTGGGGAAAAAGAAGCAAGGTTCAGCATAAAGTCATAACCATTCTTATCAGTTACTCATCTGTTCATTCTGTCATGGCTAAAGTAGTTGCGCCGGTCCTGGAGAGGGTCAGGGTCTGCAGCTTCTGCATCCGCAGGTAGAAGACGCCACTTCCGTAGGAGCTCCAAACCTTTTTCTAAAGAAGAGATTACATGAGGTTGATTATTCCAGTCAAGCATTAGTTTAGCTGGGAAACCCCATTTGTACAGGATTTTGTGATTGCGCAGAATTTTGGTGATGGGGACCAGATTGTGTCTGGCTGACAACGTAGCTTGAGATAGATCAGCATATAGTGCAATGCCTGCAAAGGGGTCAGGGAGGGACAGATGTTGTCTAGCATATTGCATGAGCTGGTCTTTCACATGGTAAAAGTGAATTCTTGCAACAACGTCCCTAGGAACCTGTTCAGATAGAAATGAGGGTTTAGGCAGTCTATGTGCCCTGTCTATGATGACGTCCGCAGGCCCTAGGGCTGGGAGGGCCGTGGTCATTAGCTTTTGAATATAGGCAGTCAGTTCAGCCGGTTTAACTGTTTCAGGCACACCTCTGAACTTAACGTTATTTCTGCGTGCCCTGTCTTGGATGTCCGCCATTTTGAGACGCATCGCTTTTATTTCATCCTCAACATTGAAATGGGCATCCACAATTTCATTATGTGCAATAGTAAAGTCCTCCATTTTGCGTTCAACATAAGATACTCTATTGCTGATTGCTGACATGTCTGCCTTAGTGGAGTGCATAAATTACACCATGTCTTGCTGAAGGGCCCCTCTCAGAGTTTGTAACATTTCTTTCATAGTGGTATCTATGATAGGTTGGCCTGAGGTAGGGATAGCGTCCAGCTGATGAGCATATGAGGAAGATTCCTCCATTGTGTCCTCATCTGTGCCTGTACTTGCTATGGGGTTTCCCTCCGCTATAAGCTTCCTCTTTTGCTTAACGGGGCTCTCAAAGGGGGATGAAGGTAGTGGGGCTACAAGGGGATATGACTCACCCCCGGATGGCTGCTGGTTTTGCAGATTAGATGTGGATTGAGCTGGGGAGGCCGCGGCCTGTCTCTCCTCGCGGGCGCCATCTTGGATTCCTATACCGGCCGCCGGAGGGAAGAATTCGGTCAGTTTTCTCGGTCCATCACTGTCCTTTCTCTTGGACATGCTGACCGGAGTGTTCCTGGAGTGTTCCCCGTTCATGTGGTGTAAAAATCAAGGCTGTGGGCTCGATGTGTGCCGCTGTGTGAATACCGCTGTGGCAGAGCCCTCTCCTCACACCACCATGCGCTCCGGCCACCCCCACTGCAGCTATTTTGACAGCCAGCCCTAACAGCTATCAAAATACCCAAAGTAATAGCTGCAGTTGCTGCTGCTGTTTATCCAAACAGTTTCTTCCATTTTTTAAATGTTTCTGTCATGGAATGTTGGGCTGGAGGGGCAGATAGGGCCACCCACAAATTCTGGCTTGTTCATCAGAAATTGCCCAAAATTCACCCTGTGCAGTTTAAAGGATATGTTCACCCTTGGAACCTACTTTGAGAGTAGACAGTGGGCAGGAGTTCCTCTCCCTGCACCTGTTGTCACTTTTTAAAAGTAGCCTAGTTATAAGGGGCTCAGCCTACACAGCCACATCATTCATTTACAATTTCCTGTGAATTAAAAAACTACAAGTAGTGTCAAACAATGTGGCCAACAGCTCTGCAATGACAGCATGTACACAAATATGGGCAACAGAGATGTAGGCAGTGTGTGCAGGAGCCTGATATTACACCCCCCAAGATGATGATTGCTGGTGCAATGCTTTCCATGCTCTTGTTTTAAAAAATATTAAATGTAAAGATGAACTTAGCCTTTAAGAGGAACTGTTGACAAGATCAATACTTGTCAAAAATATGACTGGATTTTAAAAGAAGAATATCTTCCCAACTTTAAAATATTGGATTACAAAATAGGATTTTTTTTTCCCTCTGTGGAACTTTAAAAGGCAGAGAGTCTTGAAAACAGTGAAATTCGATCAAATTTTATATTTATTAGAATAAGTGAAAATGTGCTAAATAAAATAATCGGATGCATATATACAAAAAGGTAGGTGAAAATAACAAGAAATAATTACAACGATACAATAACACCACTTTACTCTGTCCTGACAAGTGGGCTAGTGGTGGAGTAAATTGTTATCTAGAATTTTAACAAAAACAGCAGTAAGCGGTCAGAATCAATTACATGTGAGTAAAATTGACAGTAATTACAATGCTTAAAAATAATATGCATTCTACTTTTGCACTATAGCATATACTATGCTATTCTTCTATACTGTCAATTTTACTCACATGTTTTATCTATATGTAATGGATTCTGACCGCTTACTGCTGTTTTTGTTAAAATTTTAGATAACAATGTATTTCACCACTAGCCCCTGAAGAGGTTTCATCATTTTCAACCTTGAAACGCATAAGGCTTTTTTTTTGTCCTAGTACAATTGTCAGGACAGAGTAAAGTGGTGTTATTGTATCGTTGTAATTATTTTATTTTTTATTTTCACCTACCTTTTTGTGTATATGTTTCACGCACCTAGTGACGAGTCCAGATTGCAGGAGGAGACCTCTCTTGCGTCCCAGACTCGTGGCCCCTGGTAGAGGAGACAGGAGGCGACAGGAGTGCCTGGCAGGACCAATAGCTGAAGAATGGATCAGGTGGTTCTCAGGGAGCTGTGTCAGGATCAGCAGACATTGGCAGCAGGTGGCAGGAACCAGCAGGCGGCAGGAACCAGCAGGCAGCAGTAGACGGGAACCAGCAGGCAGCAGGTGACAGGAACCAGCAGGCAGCAGGTGACAGGAACCGATGGGTCCCACAGGGACAGGCACACAGGTAGGTCAGGCAAGCCGGGTCAAACCAGATGATCGTTACAGGAACAGATGCAGAAGGCAGAGGCAGGGTCGTGGAGCAAGCCGGGGTCAATAATGGTAGCTCACAATCACAGATGGACCAGGGGGATTAAGCAGGTGAAGAGTCGTGGACAAGCCGGAGGTCAGAGGCAGGCAGAGAGCAGAGAAGGTCGTGGATCAGGCCGGGTCAAACACACAGGGTCAGATTAGTTTCAGAAGGCAAACACTGGGATGCTGTAGATCAAGCAGCAAGAGCTAAGGGGAGAGCCAAGTTTAAATAGCCCGCCTGGCGCCGGTAACCGTGCGCGCACCCGCGCACCCGCGCGCACCGATGGGGTACTACTGTTTCCAGCCAGCCATTCCTTACAATATGCATCCTATTTTTTTATTTATCACATTTTAACTTATACTAATAAATATAACATTTTATATAGTTTCCAAGACTCTCTGCCTTTTAAAATCCCACAGAGGAAAAAAAGTTCCCATTTTGTACTTCAATTAGGGATGTGGGCAGAGTGTCTTTTTCCATAAAGTTCCTGGCACTACCACAATATAAACTATTGGATTGGTCTGCTATTTTTTTTAGGGTTAAATGGTAAGCTGTGCAACTAGAAATAATGTGCAGATAGCAGGGAAAATAGCTTTCAGTGTATGTTAACAAATTTAGAAGGCTAATGCCCCATATCAGGGAAGAAACAGTGAAGGGCAATTAAAGGCAGGCTGTAGGCAGCTGCTTACACAGGAAATTTTGCCACGTTAGTAAACTAGCTAGTCTACCTAGAATAGGGAAGGTTTAATGCTAGTTCTGCAGTTTCTGCTCTTTATGCACTCTGCCTCTCTCCCTGTGCTGTTATAAAAGAGGAGCGAGCTCTGCTCACATGGAGTCTGCATGGGAAAAAGACAGAGACAAGCCATACAGATGTAATCTTCAGCTGCTTTACAGAGAGGACTCTGCTCCAGCTCCAGTCACATGGTAACAGAAGCAATAGCCTCTAAGCAGAATAAGAAGATGTAACTCTTTATAGCCAGCAGCCACCCAGGAGCTGCTTGGGACTCTCCTGCCACAGCATGGACTGGTACCAAATAATGGACTCTCACCTTTGCAAGGTATGTCTGGGCAGTCACACTCTAGAGTAGCTAGTAAGGGGTGGATACATTGAACTGTGTTTGCACTTAACCTGTTATGCTGCAGAACTTTCAGTAAAGTATGTTAACTGTTTCCTGAGCCTGGTCTGAAGGTACAAAAGAAGTGCATGAGTGCCCCATGACAAATACACTACACTACTTTGGGTCAGTAATGCGCATACAGGGAATTAAGCAGGTCAGTTGCAAGGGGTTAACTCAGCAAGGCAAGAAGGAGTGAAGCCATTGCTAAGGGTAACTGAGTACAAGTTCAAGACACAAAGCAACCAGTCATTAGGCATGGTATATGGAGAAGTTGACAGGTCCTCTATTAGCAGGGGGGTCAATGTTCTCGCTTCCTCTCTAGTAGTCAGCATCCCATAGCAACCGGATCCGAACCTACATTACGGAGATCTATGGATTGGTCATGAGGTACAGGAAGTGAAATAATTAATAAGTGCATGCATGAGGTCCACGCTAGGTGCAGGGCAGTACCCAATTCTGTTACTGGAAGTGAGGTAACAGAGGTACGCTAGACTGGTGGAGTGGGCGAAGGTTCAGCATATCCCTCCTAATGCAAACATACAAGTTACAGTGTGTAGTGACATGGGACAAGTTGCTTTTCAGAGGAACTCTGTTCTTTAAAGCGGTGTTCCAGCTGAAAAATCTATTTTTTTAATTCAGCAGCTACAAACACTGTAGCTGCTGACTTTTAATAAGCACACTTACCTGTCCAAGGTGCCCGTGATGTCGGCCGCCGAGACCGATACGTCCATTGAATCGGGTCCCAGCGCCGCCATTCAAACTAAGGGAAACAGGCAGTGGAGTATGTGCGGCTTCACTGCCCGTATCCTACTGCACATGCGCGAGCCGCGCGGCACTTTGTGAATGGCTGGCTGTGTTCTGGGACACACACAGGTCCCAGAAGACAGCGCGCCCCATTCCCCAGAAGACAATGCGAGGAGGAGAAGAACGAAGACTACCGCGGAATAGGAAGTGGCGGATTAGGACGATCTGCCTAGCAACAGCCATTTCTGGTAAGTAAAACATTTTTTCTTTTCTTTTTTCACATTTTTTTCACATTTTTAGGAGACTTTTTATGTATTTATGTTTTTTTTTTTTTTTTAGGGTGGACCTCTGCTTTAATTGTTGCACACAGTAAAGGCTCATCTTTAAGTGAGCAAGCACCTCACTGGCAAGCTAGAGGCCTTACTCATCTATGCCATATATTTCAAGTGGGCACATTACTCTCTTTCCCAGAGCTACAGACTACATTTCAGCTTCCTAATTCTACGCTCTTCTATTATGTACAACTTAAGCATGAAGGTGGCTGCCCAAGGACCTTTTTGGGACTGGCTTCTGTCGTTCTGTCTCCCACTCCTATTTTCCACCTTATTCAAACTATACCTTCTACCAAAGGTCTAATTTTGCAGTGTTATAGGATGCTCCTCCTAGACTATCTAGAGGGCTATCCCTGTAAGGTTATGAAAAAATGGGAGGGTGATGTGGGTACATTTGAGGAAGAACAGTGTTTTGGAATCAGTCCACCTGAGGCTTTCACAGTTATACATTTTTTTTATTTGCCCATTATACCCCTAGTATGTTGCATGCCATAGGCCTTTTAGACACTCCTATATGTTATAAGTGCAGTCGGGGTAGGGGCAGTCTTAATTTGTGGCTTTGTCCAAAGCTCCATATGTATTTGACAGATGTCCTTAATACGGCCAATACTGTATTTCAAGTCATTATCCCTTTTGATCCTAAACCATGCCTCTTTTGTATATTAGACAGTCTTCAATTAATGGATCATACTAGGGTGGCCATTTCAAGGGCACTATTCCAGGCTAGGAATCTCATTCTGCAGCATTGGAAAGTGGACCAAGTGGAAGCCTCCAACATACCAGGAATGGGTTGCCCGCATTGGCTATATGCTGCAGTTAGAGAAACATATTTTTCAACATCATGGATGTCCAGTGAAATTTAACAAGCTTTGTGACTGCTGGTTAGATACACAGGGCGTATCACCAATGGACCTTGTCATTGATAGAGTCCTCTAGCTGACTCTCTATTGAAATGTGTTGCTAATAGATTGTACCCTGCTGTTCATGATTCGACACTTGTACGTCTGTGTGCTGGTGTATAAGCATATATTGTTGTACATCCTTTCTTTTTGTATGTTTTTGCTGTACATCTCCTACTGTAAAAGTTTGCTCTGGATAATTATTTTTCCGGAATAAAAAAAAGTGTCTATGCCTGAAGATCTGAGTGTGCAGCCTGTGGTCTAACACTTAGGGTCACTGATGTTGGCACCAAACGCCCGATTTAAAGTTTAACACTACCTAGTAAGTTGTTAAGTGGTCAGTGACCTGACCCTTTCTTCTGTGATCCTGTGTTTTACCGTTTGCCGCCATTTGTACCCTGACTTTGCCTTCTGTCTGCTGTCTTTGTACCTCCGCTGCTTGTCTGATCTTGACCTTGACCACTTTCTAAACTGGTTCATTTGATGCCTGGATGTTGCTTTCACTGGGAAAATCAACAAAATATGTTAAGAGACACCAAAGGCTGCCTTAACTCAATTGAACCCATTTTTGGCAGATGAAGCATGACATTGTGTAAAGATGAATTTCAGGTATAGTTTTTTTTTTACATAAGTGAGGTCCTTATGGAATCTAGAAATCACTGTAGTGGGCACCTCTACTACAGTAATCTGCACTAGCTTTCAGGTGCTATGTCAAGTGGTTGCCCTGCTGCTTACTAAACACTGTAGGTCGCTTGCTTGGCAGGGGAATCATTTAGAGAACACTTTACATTTTCTCAGTAAATGCAAAGTCTTCTCTGTTTGGACAAAGTGCTGATCATGGTGTCACTGCCTCACCTCTCCACCTCATCCAATCAGAGAACATTCTTCAAAGCATTTTTTGAATAGCACCCATGCCGAGCAGGCAACCTCTTGTGTTTACAATGCAGCAAGACAGCCGATCGGCATTGAGACCTGGAAGCTGTTGAAGGTCACTGGAGTTGTAGTTCCTAAAATAATGCTTTCCAGTCTTCATGGTTTCAGTCAGGTGTATAGGCATAGTTACATAGGTCCAAGACTAATGTGACTATGTAAATGCATCCACACCTGAAATTCATATTTAAGCTCCAAATTGTAGAAATTGCAGATATTATACTTCATAATACCTTGAATATTTGATAATTAAACAACTTTTGCATTTGCCTAGAATTATTCTTAACATATAATTGCTATGCATGACATTTTGTAATTGAATGTTATTATAAATTGTCCATCCATGTACAGCTCCAGTAATTCCCTAAAACTATCATTAATGAAACAAATATCAGTTCTGTGCAATAGCTATAGGTATTGTGTACATCATTGTTGCACAGAATGCACTCAGAAATCAAATTTCCTACTGTGTGATTGACTCACTGCTTTTCTAAAAAGCCTGTACTGGATTATCATTTTTGGTGAGGCCTACAGTAAAGGTTATAAGGGGATGCACACGCTGCAGCTTTTTTCCTTTTATAGAGATCGCTCAAATAATTATAAGGAAGGCTTGCCCTCCCCTTCGAAAATAAGTTTAAGAAAGGACAGCAAATTCTACAAAACAGAGAAAGGTATAAAAGTCAAAAATGTTTGCTAAAATCCTTGCACCTAGAAAGAATTTTTTCAACAAAACACAATTTTACTCGTATTCACTCCCTGAACTAAGTGAACATAACCTTTTAAATGGAGTATGCATCGTAAAAAGCGCACATACAGTCTACTCCTGAAGTGAATCCATCCCCTTAAATCACTCAGTTTAAAAGATGTAAATATGTACTTTTAAAGAAAATTAAAATCAATACCTGTCTCTCAAACCAATGTATCTCCAAAACTTAGATACTATAGAGAATTAAATTCATGGATTTTTCTTTTTTTTAGTTAAGGCTGTAACCAGGGAAATATCTACAATTCTTGGGGCTCCATGACAAAATTTTGAATGGGCCCCCAGAAACCTCTCTCTGTGACACCTGTCACTATCATTTGAGACAATAGTGGAATTGATCTTAATATATAGGTGTGCAGTTATTAAACCATGATAATGGTAGCATTATCATGGTTTATCTTTTATCTGCTCATCATGGTGGTGTCTTATCACTGCCCTCAGGTTGTTTAATAAACTGCGAATTGTAATTTGAGCTTTGTGAAGAGATGCAATAAACAGTGAGACCATCTTTCTTAAAGTGGCTGTAAACATTCAATAAAAAACAAAAAACAAACAAACATGCCTATGTTTCCCTGCTCTGTGCAATGCTTTTGCACAGAGCAGCTCCAATCCTTTTCCTATGGGGCCCCCCGCTGGCACTTCAGGCCCCCACTCTTCATTGGGTGCCCCCACAGAAATCCGCTTGACACAGACAGTAGGACTTGGCCCTGCATTGTTGTGCACTGCATAAAAATACAGCATGTCAGCATTTTTACGCACTGCAACACAGCATTGAAAGTTACTGTGGTGCATTGCAACGTGGTACAGTGTTTAGAGCCAATGAAGTGTCATTTTGTCACAATTCAATAAAGTTGTAAAAAAGTAAACGATTACATCACCCAGTTGTTAAGCACACTAGCGCATACACTTTATAATATGAATGAGCCCTTAACGTTAATTTGTTAAGAACACTGCCAGTAACTGTGTTTTATGTTAAAACGTAGGGTTTATTCACACCAGGTGCGCTGAACTGCTTTGATCAACTAGAGCAGTGATGGGGAACCTTAGCACTCCAGATGTTTTGTAACTACATTTCCCATGATGCTCATGCACTCTGCAGTGTAGTTGAGCATCATGAGAAATGTAGTTCCAAAACATCTGGGGTGCCAAGGTTTGCCATCACTGAACTAGAGTAACGCAGGCTCAATGCATGGACAATGGGAGAACAATTGTTCTCTAGGTCCCCTATTTACACCATGCAAGTCTGTTGATATACATTTAATAAATATGCAACATGTCTTAATTTTTATGCAATGTACCGCATGTTACAATAAACTTTATAAAAGGAGACATAAACAATGGCATGTGCTGTTATAGGGCATCACAGCATGGGTGCACAACACACACTGGCATGTGTGCATTATATGCAACATAGCATGTGTCGGTTGGTGTGAACACATCCTAATGTGAATTTGGTGAGGCAACTACAAGCAGCAAAAAACTTGTTACTTACAAAACTGAATGTGTTGTACATTTTTCCTGCTGCATTTGTGCAACAAAAAAATGGTGATATAAGTGACAATGAATTCCCACCTGATGGTCAAGGGAGGAGGAAGCAAGGAGCTACACGATGCTTAGTGCTTTATTGGATGCTTTGCAACAATAGCAATCCTGAAAATATAGCTGATAATGTGAAAAATGGTAATGTCCTGGCTATTTTCTCAGTGTTTCACCAAAGCGTTCTTAATCACCAAATCTAGGAGGATTTTCTCCATATTTATCACAGTTATTAGGCATGTCTGTGCCTTTCACTATTTATTAAACAAGCCTATTCCTGTTACTTTCTGTTACATTGCTGCTCTACTTCTGACAATTCTTGATGTCCAACTTTATGTTTATGTTGACCACTCGCTTTAAAATAAAAATGCATTTTCAGACAAAATGCACTTGTCCTCTACCACACTATGCTAGATGCCCAGATGCACACTTACATTATAATCATACCTGAGACCTCCACTTTTTGCTTACATTTAGGCAAGAGGTAGGAGATGGTTTCAGAAAACCCGGAAAAAATATTCTGCGCATACTTGGCTGATGCCCTAAGGATCGGCACCCATATGAAAACAGAATAAAGGTTGTGGGCAAAATTTCAAGGTAAGTATGCATCTAGCAAAGGTAGGTAGGGGCTAGCTAGACTATCATAGTGGAGGGGAAGAATGATAAGTGCACTTTGTTCAAAGCGTTCTACGCCACTGATGTACAACGCACACAGATTAGGAAGATCAGAGAAATGTTAGCAGTTCTTTCCAGCGTAAATTTTCTGGGTCAGTGACTCAAAAGCAAGAAGAACAGCATCACAAATACACAACTAGCCTTTCAGAAGAAGAGGTCAGCTGTGGCAGCCTCCACATTTCTCTAATAGCTTTCCTTTAATCATGAATTCTCTAGAACAATACAGATAGACCTTATTTGAGGATTGTACACTATATGCCATTATGTAACAGATATAGTAATTTCACATGAGAATGCCATAAGACATCAGTGAGCACGCAAATAATATACATGGGCATGGGAGAGACATGCAGATAACTCTAACTGTGAATTAAATTGTGTGACACCAAATTTAACTTCTGTGCCACCATATTTAGAATTATTTCTTACAAACTATTATCCATGATCATTATTTTTGCTATCTCTCTGGCATTGCTGAAAATAACATATGGTTTGGAAAATAACAGTTGTTATAGCTTAGTGAATTGAGCCTTTAGTGTCTAATGCTCCAGGTAAATTGTTTTTTACTTTCTGCCAGCAATTTTCATATTATGCTGCTTAGCACATAAGTGTATTTACCCTGCAATGTAAAGTTTCACAAGGGATTAAATAAACTAAAGTAGAACAACCCAGGGTTAGGCCTAATGCAAATTGTAGGACTTTAACGAAATACAGTGCTTCTGTACATCATGAGTAGGGATGAGCCGAACACCCCCGGGTTCGGTTCGAACCAGAACCTTCGAACGGACCGAAAGTTCGCGCGAATTTTCGAACCCTATACGTTATAATGGACGCGAACGTTCGAAATCAAAAGTGCTAATTACAACGGCCAATATGCATGTTAATGTCATAAAACAGGTTTGGGGACCCGGGTCCTGCCCCAGGGGACATATATCAATGCAAAAAGAACTTTTAAAAACTAACGTTTTTTCGGGAGCAGTCATTTTAATGATGCATAAAGTGAAAAAAAAAAAGTGACATTTTCCTTTAAATATGGTACCTGGGGGGTGTCCAAAGTATGCCTGTGAAGTGGCATGTGTTTCCCGTGTTTAGAACTGTCCTTGCACAAAATGACATTTGTAAAGGAAAAAAAGAAGCCATTTAAAACCACTTGCGGCTTTAGGTTTGATCTTAAGTAGAATCTGAACAGGTACATTATGAAGTGTAGCTCCATCCCAAAAAAATCTATTTTTAAGCTTTTTGGAGAACATAGGGAGGGGTTATCACCCCTGTAACATTTGCTGTCTTTGCACATCTGTTCAGAACATGTCACCTCACTTTCCGTCCCAATGACAAATGTTTTTGGAAAAGTGGGGTTTTAATTGAAACAAGGATTGGTGATAAAGTATCAGTAGAGAGGAGATACCTTTTTCCCAAATTAAATCTAACAGGATAGAATTTCCCTTCCTAGGGGTAGATTTCCTCTCACTTCCTGTTTTCTCTTTCCATTTGCAAGTAGGAGTCGTTTGTAAGTTGGATGTTTGAAAGTAGGGGCCTGGCGTATATACTCTGCAGAAATTTGCCCTATTAGATGTTGGTGTAGCCACAAGACTGGTGGGCACAGGAATGGGCCCTGCTGTGAGTTAATAGATCAAGATTTGTAATTGCATGCACCTGTTGAACAGGGCAGAAAAATTGGGGGTGGTGGTGGTGGTGGTGGTGGACGGTTTTGCCACAAGACTGTAAGCTCTCACAGTTACTCTTGGTGGGCGCAGGAATGGGCCCTGCTGTGAGTTATTAGATCAAGATTTGTAATTGCAAGCACCTGATGAACAGGGCAGAAAAATTGGGCCTTTGGCGGTGGTGGTGGACGGTGTTGCCACAAGACTGTAGGCCCTCATAGTTACTCTTGGTGGGCGCAGGAATGGGCCCTGCTGTGAGTTATTAGATCAAGATTTGTAATTGCAAGCACCTGATGAACAGGGCAGAAAAATTGGGCCTTTGGCGGTGGTGGTGGACGGTGTTGCCACAAGACTGCAGGCCCTCATAGTTACTCTTGGTGGGCGCAGGAATGGGCCCTGCTGTGAACTATTAGATCAAGATTTGTAATTACCCGCCCCTGTTAAACAGGGGCTGAAAAATTGTGCCTTAGGCACTGGTGCTGGTGCCACAACACTGCAACCCCTCACAGAGACTGTACTTGGAGCACAGCAGTCACACGTGTTGCGAAGCATTTTTTTTTAAAAAATTGTAAGTACACGCCCCTGTTAAACAGGGGCTGAAAAATTGTGCCTTAGGCACTGGTGCTGGTGCCACAACACTGCAACCCGGCCCTCACAGATACTGTACTTGGAGCACAGCAGTCACACGTGTTGCGAAGCATTTTTTTTTAAAAATTGTAAGTACACGCCCCTGTTAAACAGGGGCTGAAAAATTGTGCCTTAGGCACTGGTGCTGGTGCCACAACACTGCAACACGGCCCTCACAGAGACTGTACTTGGAGCACAGCAGTCACACGTGTTGCGAAGCATTTTTTTTAAAAATTGTAAGTACACGCCCCTGTTAAACAGGGGCTGAAAAATTGTGCCTTAGGCACTGGTGCTGGTGCCACAACACTGCAACACGGCCCTCACAGAGACTGTACTTGGAGCACAGCAGTCACACGTGTTGCGAAGCATTTTTTTAAAAATTGTAAGTACACGCCCCTGTTAAACAGGGGCTGAAAAATTGTGCCTTAGGCACTGGTGCTGTGGCATGGATCATTGAGGAGGAGGAAGAGGATAGTCAGTGAACATAAGAGGACAGTCACTCAGCATCAGCATAGGCAGTCTTGAAGGGATGTGACATTAAAAATTATTCGGTTATATCCGCCTCAGGTGCCTGGTAGCTGGTGGTGATCCAAGACTGATTCATTTTGATGAATGTCAGTCGATCAACCGAGGCGGTGGACAGGCGCACCCTATGATCAGTCACAAATCCTCCAGCAGCACTGAATGTGCGTTCGGAAAGAACGCTGGAGGCAGGACAGGCCAGTAGCTCAATTGCATACTGTGCAAGCTCTGGCCAGTGATCCATCCTCAGGACCCAGTAAGCCAGAGGATTTTCGGTGGGAAAGGTGTCCAAGTCTGACCTTGCCCCAAGGTATTCCTGCACCATGTATATCAGACGCTGGCGATGGTTGCTGGAACCGATCATACCTTGGGGCTGCGGACTAAAAAATTGTCTGAACGCATCGGTCAGACGTCCACCTTCCCCACCGCTCCTTCTGCCACTGACCGAAGCCTCAGCAACTCGTCGCCCAGGACCAGGAGTTTGTAGCCTCCCAGTTTCTGGGAACGCGTTGCACAGACCTTTCTGCAAGGCCTCCCTGAGATGTCTCATCCTCTGCTCCCTCTGCGACGGCAAGATAAGGTCCGCAACCTTACCCTTGTACCGCGGATCAAGGAGAGTGGCCAGCCAGTAATGGTCCCTCTCCTTGATCCGAAGAACACGAGGATCCTTCCGCAGGCTTTGCAGGATCAGGGAGGCCATGCAGCGTAGGTTAGCTGAGGCATTCGGTCCGGAGTCTTCTGGGTCACTGAGGATGACATGATCGCCAGCCACCTCCTCCCAGCCACGTACAAGTCCACTGGCTTGTTGGGACTGTACATCATCCCTAAAAGACTGCTGCTGCTGATGCTGAGTGCCAGGCTCCACCTCCATGCTCACACAATCCTCCTCCTCCTCCTCCTCCTCCTCCTCCTCATCCTCTTCCTGTGTGATGGGTGGGACAGAAGGAACACTGTCCGGATAAAGGGGGCCTTGAGAGGCAAGGAAGTCCTCCTCTTCCTGCCTCTGTTCTGCCTCAAGTGCCCTGTCCATTATCCCACGCAGCGTATGCTCCAACAGGTGGACAAGAGGGACAGTGTCACTGATGCATGCACTGTCACTGCTCACCATCCTCGTGGCCTCCTCAAATGGTGAGAGGACAGTGCATGCATCCCTGATCATGCTCCACTGACGTGGGGAAAAAAAACCAAGCTCCCCTGACCCTGTCCTGGTGCCGTAGTCGCAAAGGTACTCATTGATGGCCCTCTGCTGCGTGTGCAGTCGCTGCAGCATGGCCAACGTTGAGTTCCACCTGGTGGGCATGTCAGATATTAGGCGGTTCTTGGGCAGGTTCAGCTCCTTTTGCAGCTCAGTCAGCCGAGCACTGGCATTATAAGATCGGCGGAAATGCACACAGACTTTCCTGGCCTGCCTCAGGACATCCTGTAAGCCTGGGAACCTGCCCAAGAACCGCTGCACCACCAGGTTGAGGACGTGAGCCATGCAGGGCACATGGGTGAGCTGCCCCTGTCGCAGGGCGGAGAGGAGGTTGGTGCCATTGTCAGAAACGACCATTCCTGGCTTAAGCTGACGTGGCGTCAACCACCTCTCGGCCTGCCCCTGCAGAGCTGCCAGAACCTCTGGCCCAGTGTGGCTCCTGTCCCCCAAACACACCAGCGCAAGCACGGCATGGCATCTTTTTGCCTGCGTACTTGCGTAGCCCCTTGTACGCCTACGGAGCACCGCTGGTTCCAAGGACAGAGCACTGGAGGAAGAAGAAGAGGAGGGGGTGGAGGAGAGAGGTGTGTCACAACCAGTAGCAGTAGTCGCGTTTTGGAGGCGTGGTGGCGGAACAACCTCCAACACTACTGCACCTTGTCCTGCATCCCTCCCAGCTGCCAATAGAGTGACCCAATGGGCCGTGAAAGAAAGGTACCGTCCCTGTCCATGCCTGCTGGACCATGAGTCAGCGGTAATATGCACCTTACCGCTGACCGCCCTGTCCAGCGAGGCATGGACATTGCCCTCCACATGCCGGTAGAGAGACGGAATCGCCTTCCGCGAGAAAAAGTGGCGTTTGGGAACCTGCCACTGAGGAACCGCACATTGAACAAACTCACGGAAGGGGGCCGAGTCTACCAACTGAAAAGGCAGCAGTTGAAGTGCTAGCAATTTAGCAAGGCTAGCATTCAACCGCTGGGCATGTGGATGGCTGGGAGTGTACTTCTTTCTACGGTCCAGCAGCTGGGGCAGGGAAATTTGCCTGCTGCATTCGGACGTCGGTGTACTGCAAGTACTTGGTTGTGACACACCGAATTCTACACCTTCAGTCCTCTCAGAGCAGCTTTCAGAGAGGACTGAAGGTGTAGTGGGGATGGAGATCCCAGCTGAGGAGGAGCAAGTAGAGGTCCGCTTAGTTCTTTGGTGTGGGTCTTTTATGTGTGCCTGCCAACGAGCTGCATGGCAGGTCGCCATATGTCTGGTCATGCTTGTCGTGCCCAAGCGGCTGATGTTTTGGCCACGCGAGATACGCTTGAGACAAATATTGCAAATAGCAGTGGTGCGATCTGCTGCACTCGTCTCAAAAAAGGCCCACACCAAAGAACTTTTCTGATAACGTGCAGAGGCAGCGCCCTGCACAGGCGGAGCTCTGCGGTGTTGTACAGTTGCTGTGCTGGCCTCTACCTGGCCTCCAGGGGGCATCCTGCCTCGTTGGACATGTGACGCCGCATCCTCCTCCTCCTCGTCCTCCTCCTCATCCTCTCTCCCTTGAGGCACCCACGTGGAGTCAGTGACCTCATCATCCCCTCCCTCTTCACCACTAGAGCAAACCTGGCAGTAAGCTGCAGCTGGTGGAACTGTACTGCCAGATTCCTCAAGCTGGGTATCGTCATCC
The DNA here is from genome assembly GCA_028564925.1 of Lithobates sylvaticus. Lineage (NCBI taxonomy): Eukaryota > Metazoa > Chordata > Amphibia > Anura > Ranidae > Lithobates > Lithobates sylvaticus. The sequence continues at coordinate 238,085,228 of CM053030.1, read as the reverse complement.
GAGCCTTCGAATCGTTGGGCATCCTCCTGGAGCATGTACCCAACACTGTGCTCAAAGAGTTCGGGGGACTCCTCAGGAGGACATGGTGGGTCTAGGGAAGGGGTGGCTGATGATGCTCTGTCAGTACCCTGAGCCTGGGTGAGAGAGGATGAGGAGGATGAGGAGGGCTTGGTCATCCATTCTACCAAGCCTTCAGCATGATGCGGCTCCACATGTCCAGCTGCCGAAAACAAAGACGCGCGTGTCCCATGGCCACGTGCTGATGACGATGCACGACCACGTCCACGTCCACGGCCACGTCCACTAGAAACAGAGCCTGCCTGCCCTGTGTTCTTGGCTCTGCACGCTCTGCCTCCCCTTGGCGGTCTTCCAGCCATTGTAGTCGGTAGTCCTGTGGGTGCTGCTGAGAAGAAAATATAGGAGCTCTGTGTGATGCCACTAACACACTAGAAGTCCTATAGGTGCTTCTGCAAAGAAAATATAGGAGCTCTGTGTGATGCCACTAACACACTAGAAGTCCTGTGGGTGCTGCTGAGAAGAAAATATAGGAGCTCTGTGTGATGCCACTAACACACTAGAAGTCCTGTGGGTGCTGCTGAGAAGAAAATATAGGAGCTCTGTGTGATGCCACTAACACACTAGAAGTCCTATGGGTGCTTCTGCAAAGAAAAAATAGGAGCTCTGTGTGATGCCACTAACACACTAGAAGTCCTGTGGGTGCTGCTGAGAAGAAAATATAGGAGCTCTGTGTGATGCCACTAACACACTAGAAGTCCTATGGGTGCTTCTGCAAAGAAAAAATAGGAGCTCTGTGTGATGCCACTAACACACTAGAAGTCCTGTGGGTGCTGCTGAGAAGAAAATATAGGAGCTCTGTGTGATGCCACTAACACACTAGAAGTCCTATGGGTGCTTCTGCAAAGAAAAAATAGGAGCTCTGTGTGATGCCACTAACACACTAGAAGTCCTGTGGGTGCTGCTGAGAAGAAAATATAGGAGCTCTGTGTGATGCCACTAACACACTAGAAGTCCTATAGGTGCTTCTGGGAAGAAAATATAGCTCTGTGTGTGTAATGGGACTAACACACTTCAAGTCCTATAGGTGCTTCTGGGAAGAAAATATAGCTCTGTGTGTGTAATGGGACTAACACACTTCAAGTCCTATAGGTGCTTCTGGGAAGAAAATATAGCTCTGTGTGTGTAATGGGACTAACACACTTCAAGTCCTATAGGTGCTTCTGGGAACAAAATATAGCTCTGTGTGTGTAATGGGACTAACACACTTCAAGTCCTATAGGTGCCTCTGGGAACAAAATATAGGAGCTCTGCCTGCCTGCCACGAACACACTACAAGTCCTATAGGTGCTTCTGGTAACAAAATATAGGAGCTCTGCCTGCCTGCCACTAACACACTACAAGTCCTATAGGTGCTTCTGGGAAGAAAATATAGGAGCTCTGCCTGCCTGCCACTAACACACTACAAGTCCTATAGGTGCTTCTGGGAAGAAAATATAGCTCTGTGTGTGTAATGGGACTAACACACTTCAAGTCCTATAGGTGCTTCTGGGAACAAAGTATAGCTCTTTGTGTGTAATGGGACTAACACACTTCAAGTCCTATAGGTGCTTCTGGGAAGAAAATATAGCTCTGTGTGTGTGATGGGACTAACACACTTCAAGTCCTATAGGTGCTTCTGGGAAGAAAATATAGCTCTGTGTGTGTGATGGGACTAACACACTTCAAGTCCTATAGGTGCTTCTGGGAACAAAGTATAGCTCTTTGTGTGTAATGGGACTAACACACTTCAAGTCCTATAGGTGCTTCTGGGAAGAAAATATAGCTCTGTGTGTGTGATGGGACTAACACACTTCAAGTCCTATAGGTGCTTCTGGGAAGAAAATATAGCTCTGTGTGTGTGATGGGACTAACACACTTCAAGTCCTATAGGTGCTTCTGGGAAGAAAATATAGCTCTGTGTGTGTGATGGGACTAACACACTTCAAGTCCTATAGGTGCTTCTGGGAAGAAAATATAGCTCTGTGTGTGTGATGGGACTAACACACTTCAAGTCCTATAGGTGCTTCTGGGAAGAAAATATAGCTCTGTGTGTGTAATGGGACTAACACACTTCAAGTCCTATAGGTGCTTCTGGGAACAAAGTATAGCTCTTTGTGTGTAATGGGACTAACACACTTCAAGTCCTATAGGTGCTTCTGGGAAGAAAATATTGCTCTGTGTGTGTGATGGGACTAACACACTTCAAGTCCTATAGGTGCTTCTGGGAACAAAATATAGCTCTGTGTGTGTAATGGGACTAACACACTTCAAGTCCTATAGGTGCTTCTGGGAAGAAAATATAGCTCTGTGTGTGTAATGGGACTAACACACTTCAAGTCCTATAGGTGCTTCTGGGAAGAAAATATAGCTCTGTGTGTGTAATGGGACTAACACACTTCAAGTCCTATAGGTGCTTCTGGGAAGAAAATATAGCTCTGTGTGTGTAATGGGACTAACACACTTCAAGTCCTATAGGTGCTTCTGGGAAGAAAATATAGCTCTGTGTGTGTGATGGGACTAACACACTTCAAGTCCTATAGGTGCTTCTGGGAAGAAAATATAGCTCTGTGTGTGTGATGGGACTAACACACTTCAAGTCCTATAGGTGCTTCTGGGAACAAAGTATAGCTCTTTGTGTGTAATGGGACTAACACACTTCAAGTCCTATAGGTGCTTCTGGGAAGAAAATATAGCTCTGTGTGTGTGATGGGACTAACACACTTCAAGTCCTATAGGTGCTTCTGGGAAGAAAATATAGCTCTGTGTGTGTGATGGGACTAACACACTTCAAGTCCTATAGGTGCTTCTGGGAACAAAGTATAGCTCTTTGTGTGTAATGGGACTAACACACTTCAAGTCCTATAGGTGCTTCTGGGAAGAAAATATAGCTCTGTGTGTGTGATGGGACTAACACACTTCAAGTCCTATAGGTGCTTCTGGGAAGAAAATATAGCTCTGTGTGTGTGATGGGACTAACACACTTCAAGTCCTATAGGTGCTTCTGGGAAGAAAATATAGCTCTGTGTGTGTGATGGGACTAACACACTTCAAGTCCTATAGGTGCTTCTGGGAAGAAAATATAGCTCTGTGTGTGTAATGGGACTAACACACTTCAAGTCCTATAGGTGCTTCTGGGAACAAAGTATAGCTCTTTGTGTGTAATGGGACTAACACACTTCAAGTCCTATAGGTGCTTCTGGGAAGAAAATATAGCTCTGTGTGTGTGATGGGACTAACACACTTCAAGTCCTATAGGTGCTTCTGGGAACAAAATATAGCTCTGTGTGTGTAATGGGACTAACACACTTCAAGTCCTATAGGTGCCTCTGGGAACAAAATATAGGAGCTCTGCCTGCCTGCCACGAACACACTACAAGTCCTATAGGTGCTTCTGGTAACAAAATATAGGAGCTCTGCCTGCCTGCCACTAACACACTACAAGTCCTATAGGTGCTTCTGGTAACAAAATATAGGAGCTCTGCCTGCCTGTCACTAACACACTACAAGTCCTATAGGTGCTTCTGGTAACAAAATATAGGAGCTCTGCCTGCCTGCCACTAACACACTACAAGTCCTATAGATGCTTCTGGTAACAAAATATAGGAGCTCTGCCTGCCTGTCACTAACACACTACAAGTCCTATAGGTGCTTCTGGTAACAAAATATAGGAGCTCTGCCTGCCTGCCACTAACACACTACAAGTCCTATAGGTGCTTCTGGTAACAAAATATAGGAGCTCTGCCTGCCTGTCACTAACACACTACAAGTCCTATAGGTGCTTCTGGTAACAAAATATAGGAGCTCTGCCTGCCTGTCACTAACACACTACAAGTCCTATAGGTGCTTCTGGTAACAAAATATAGGAGCTCTGCCTGCCTGCCACGAACACACTACAAGTCCTATAGGTGCTTCTGGTAACAAAATATAGGAGCTCTGCCTGCCTGCCACGAGCACACTACAAGCCCCTCTTTGTCAATCAATCTTTGTAACTGAATCTATCTAACTCAATCTCTGCAAGTGAATCTCTCTCTCTACCTAACTAAATCGAGCAGAGTGTCACAGAAACAGCCTGCTCAATCTGCGCCGGAACAGCATGTGACCGGCGCAGACGGCGTGGCGGCGTTTTATAGGGGGGGGCGTGTACTACAGCCCCTGAGCTGTAATTGGCTACAGGCGTCCTGCCTGTAGCCAATTATGGCTCTTCGAGTTTCCGGGGCTGTGATTGGCCAAGCATGCGGGGTCACAGTGCATGCTTGGCCAATCATCAGCCAGCAATGCACTGCGTCGGCCGCGCCGGCCGCAATGCATTGCGGGGCCGCGCGCAAAACACCAAACTGATGCGAGCGGCCAAAATAGTTCTGGGCTCGCCGAGCGAGCGAACGCCCGGTGCTCGATGCGAACGTGGGTTCGCATCGAGCACCGGGCCCATCCTTAATCATGAGCAAGTGGTGTTGCTGATGTTTGGGTTGGTTATTGGATCTCTCTATTGAAGGTCTGCTGCCACTGCTTATGGGTAGCAGTTAGGTGTGCTGCAAACTTAAATGACCAAATGCAATAGTAGGGCTCCTCTTGAATACAGCTATACAAAAGGGACACAAATAAACTTACCGCTGTGGCTATTTGATAAATCAGTAATTTTGTACTTGGCATAGCAACCTATCATACTTTGTATAAAAAGATTCAGTAAGGACTTTTTATAGTATTTTTCTATGTAGTGGTGTTTTGTTTTAGGCCCTATACCACCTTATACCATCTTATACCCTGATATACATTCCATAGACCTCTGTGTGGCCAGTATGGTCACCTGATGAATCAGTGATTCTCTACAGACAGCTCAACTCTCCAATAAGACATGACTGTTTAATCCAATATAGTTTTACTTGTATAATGCAATACATGGATGTTCAGCCATCATATTGAAGTATAAATGGACAATGATCTTCTAGACCCTATGTCCACTATTGAGGCGGGATACTCACTAACATAAAGAATAAGGGAGGGGTCTAGCTAAGGAATAAACTAATCTAGACACATATTGTATGAAAGTTAGTTTGAGTTACAGTAATTATTCAAGCTGCAAGAACATCTAATGTGTATGAAAAAAAAAATGTGTGTACTGGGGCTGTGGCTTGCTCTCGGCCAAGATGGACACTTAGACCAGAAGCTCTGTCAGTCAGCAAGAATCGGAATTATAAAGTGCAGCGCTTATATAAAAAGAAAAATGCAAACGTGAAGTAATGGGAAATGCGTCCCTAAAGTGCAAAAATGAGAAATGAGTGTTCCTGTTTTGCATAAAGCCGCATAGAGGATTCAGACCCTATGGGCGGGAATGCATAGCAGGTATGTTAATAATAATCACTCATATCTCTAATATAGAGTGAGAAAATTAAGTGATCAATTGTGATGAGATGGCCCAACGATAAGGAGGGTCACTTTCTCATAAAGTGGAAAAACCAAACTGAAAGTTATAATGAAAATGTGTGCAACCCTGTCTCCTAGTATTAGGTTCAAAGTGCGTTCTAATAAGCCTTGTAAGGGCAGACTGTGCAAATTTATATCACAAATAGCAAGTATAGCAAATAGAGTGTAGCGACAAAATATGCGACTTATCTTAATTTAAAAATCGCATGAAGCTGTGATCAATGAATACAAACTCAAAAAAATTATAAAAATTGGAGAAGTGTGGACCGTTAGGCCACCCCAACGGGCTAACATGAAACCACTTAGATAGACAGGAAGTGGCTAAGTTCTAGTCTGCTGTACACAATTGTGATATTATTCATAAAACAAAAGGACAGTCCTAAAATCGCTATATTCAACTTAAAAAACTGCTAGATATTTGCCTAAAGCGACAGGAGTTTTCACTGTCAAACAGAATGTGCTATTTCAGAACACACATATACAGAGCAATCATGTGATTTTACCAGAACGTATATAGAGATGGCAGATATATATCGTTCTATTTGGAGACAAATATATAGATTTTAAAGTCAACCAATCTTAATGGCTATAGTAGGTTATGTTCACAGAATATGGTTCCAAGGGTATATTCCTCTTTGTAATGTTCAATCGGTTGGCTGTGTTCTACCAGTGATGTAGTGCTAGTTCACAGTCAGCCGTGGATGGAACTTTTTTATGGAGATGTAATTGCAAGGGGGACTGGTAGTATAGTCTCCGGATGGTAACCAATGGTGGTGGTCAATTCTGGCTTGGAGGGGAATCAACTTTCTCTTTAGCATAGAATATGGAATGATCGAGATACTCTTACCAGAGTTGGTGGACTCACAGACCTCTCGGTGGTGAGTCAAACAGGCATGTAACCGGATCCACCGGATATCAAGGGGAGAGGTGCGTCCTTTGGAGGTTTTTCCGTTTGCTGCAGCTGAAGGAGTCTCCAATACTCACCCCCGGCAGACTCTCCAATTTCCAAGGCAGAGAGGTGAAGGGACTCTGGGAGATTTTCTCTAATGTGAGTAGCTCACAAAGGAGGGAGAAAAGAAGGGCAAAAAACAAGGAGAGAGACTCCTCATGGTGTATTACCAAAAAAACAAAATGGGGTTTTATTTGAGATTTTGCAATCACAAACAGAAAGTAAAATATTTAAAAAAGCTTTTTAAAAAGGCGCAAAAATCAGGTAGTTAAGGCAAGCATTTAACCCTACATGTTTCGCCTACATAGGCTTCAACTGGGGTACATGCCTGCCAGCCATACTTGCGCCATATATATACAACATTTGATAACCTCATAGGTCTCACCTGTCAGTGTGTGGCTTCCCACTTCCGGTAATCCTATTTTGCGTTCCAAAGCGTACCAATGGGAGTGAGGGAATCGCAAAAAATGGAAAACCAAGCCTCAACGTTTTTCTCTATTCGGCCCAATCGTAGCTAGGTTGTGTCATGTGAGGCGCATCTTTGTTATGATACGAGCCAGGGAGGTGGGGGCGGGCGGGAGGACGCCTGCATGATACACACTGACATGCCAATACGCCACTATCCAATCCAGAGTCTATGACGCACCGCGTCATCGAGCGGGGCCGCACAATCTACGTCATCACGTCATCGTGCTCTAAAGTCAACAGGAGGGTATGGTTCCTCGAGGGCTTAGGTGGAACGTACATCCACAACAAGATGACTCTGAATTAGAATTATGGTTTCACTATTTTAACGAAGCAGGGGTCGCTTTCTTAAGATTTCTGACTGAGAAGAAAAGAAATAAGAGAATAGCTATAGATAAGGAGATTAAAGAAATTAAGGACAAACTTTTACCACATAAACCTACTCCAGAATATACCACAATGTCGACAAATCTAAAAAACCATCTAGAGAAGGAAGAGAGAGAGCAAAGAGTCAAAAAACAAAAGAAATATACTAGAGACGTTAATGACTATAAAACCGGAGGTGTATTTAGCTGGCAAAACAAAGAAAGCTTGCCAACTAATGTAGAAATGGAACAATCATCCATAGAAACCTCGGGACAACGTACCCAGAGAGTATCTACATCTCAACCATCTTCCTCTAGAAATGTCCAATACTCAAATGTTGTACAAGAAACTTACTATCACCCCAACCCTCATCCCCAAACCCCTAGATTCAAAGACTCCCATCATAATGAAACGAGAAGAGAATATAACAATGGTGGTAGAGGGAGGGGTAATAGAGGAAAAGGGAGGGGCAATAGAGACAATGGCCAATCCCAACAATATTATAAACAAGAAATACCCCCCCAGAGAAGGAGACCAAGTCATGATGACTACTATGATCACTACCCTCCACGAACACCTGTCTATACTCAAAACAGATTTTCCCCTCTTAAGGAAAGTAGACCTAGAGAAAACCATTATTCTCAATACGCCTACTCTGAAAGAGACAACCAGTACCAAAATAGATCACCATTCAACTATAATTACAATCAACCAGGGCCCACCTACACGGGGGGTTTTCCCGGGACACTAGAGGGACGCAAATCAAATCTAGAACCAAACGGGGTACCAGAGGGGGGCGGAGTGCCCGGAAAAAGAAAGCGAGTTTAGACAACAGTGGCATCTTTAACCTTAGCAAAACCACCCTCACCCCATCCGAAAATTTAGTTTTAAATAAAGGTTTGAAATACGCCCCCCCCAAAAAACTGAATAAGTTTTCTACTTTTATAGATATCCAAAAATTCATAAGAAAGATGAATATACAGAGGTACATTGCATCGAACCCTAGGACTTTACATACATCTGACACTAGTTTACAGATGGTTCACACAGGGCTTTCAAACCCGTCACTCTTCAATCCCCCTGTCCCCATAGCACCATCTATTAAAGTTTTTAGGGACTTAGTCCTGGAAGACTTGGATAAACTCCCCCCAAAGAAAATATTTAGCGATCCTAACCTAAAAATAGGATTAAAACAACTGTGCGAGAGGAAGGATCTGATCATCCGACCCGCGGACAAGGGTGGAGGGATAGTGGTCTTAGATAAGACTGACTACAACCAAGAGATGATGAGGATTCTTGGTGACACGGAAACTTATCAGCGTCTCACAAAGAACCCCACATCTGACTACAAGAAAATTTTAATAGATCTTGTTGACACAGGATTCAACATGGGTATACTGAATAAAAAAGAAAAGAACTTTCTAATTCCCACAGTTCCAAGAATACCGGTTATGTACTACTTGCCAAAAGTACATAAAAACATCACCAACCCTCCCGGCCGCCCGATTATTAGCGGGATTGATTCCATCACGTCCCGCATCGGGAAATACATAGACCACCATTTGCAACCACTGGTGAAAACAATACCTTCATATCTAAAGGACACAAAAGACACAATCATGAAGTTAAGACAAATCAAGTATAGTGAGGACCTACTTTTGGTCACTGCCGACGTGACAGCACTCTATACGAGTATACCTCATAGTTTGGGCCTCACAGCGGTTAACTCATTTTTGTCTAGAGATAGAGCGATTTCAGGAACTCAAAAAAGGTTCATTATGGACCTACTAAGGTTTGCTACCAGACACAATTACTTCTGGTTCAACAAAGAGTTTTACCTGCAACAAAAGGGTGTTGCCATGGGGGCGAAATTTGCCCCCAGCTTGGCTAACATCTTCATGGCCAAGTGGGAGGAGGATGTCGTCTATGCCCAGGGACTGCCAGAGATAGCCCTTTGGGCTAGATACATAGACGACATCCTCCTCCTATGGAGAGGCGACCAAAATTCCTTGAATAACTTCATGACATTTCTAAATGATAATCAGGCAGGCATCCAACTTACATATGAGGCCAGCACCTCTACAATTCATTTTTTGGATCTGGAGATATCCGTTTCGGGGGGCCAATTGATCACCAAAACGTTTTTTAAAACGACCGACCGAAACGGATATATTCCAATTGATAGCTGCCACCATTCAGCTTGGCTAAAATCAATTCCTCGCAGCCAACTTACCAGGATCCGACGAAATTGTACAAACCTGTCTGATTTTTTCCAACAAGCAGAAACAATTAAACAAAGATTTGAGGATAAAGGATACGACACTTTGAGTATAGATAGGGATATCAAACATGTTTCATTGCTCAATAGAGAACAACTTTTTGAGGACCGCCCAAGAAAAACACAAGACTCCCGACACAAATGGTCGTTACTGACCAATTTTTCGGTACAACATAAACAAATTAAAAATATTATCTCCAACCATTGGAAGGTCATTAAGAACGACCACATCTTGGGACCCCTCTTGCCCGAAAAAGCCGGAGTGATCTACAGAGGAGCTCCATCACTTGGAGGACAGATTGCACCAAGTGTGCCCGATCCTCCTCAGATCCCGTCTTTTTTCTTTAACATTAACGGCTTTTTTCCCTGCCGCAAATGTAACGTTTGCTTGCATAACTCCTTAGGGAAAAAGAAAACTGAAACTTTTACCTCCAGTTCTACTGGCAAAGAATATAAGATCAAACATCTATTAACGTGTCAAACTAAATTTGTGGTCTATCTCATTACCTGCCCTTGTGGCAAACAATATGTAGGCAGGACGATCTGCACCTTTGCTGTTAGATGCAATGAGCATATTGCAGGCATCAAAAAAGGCCGCACAGACCATAGTGTCCCCAAACACTATCTCCGTTATCATAATAAAGATCTTAGAGGAACCAAGTTCCAGGCTATAGATAAATTTGTGCCACACTGGAGGGGTGAACCAAATATTAGAGGCGTGTCCAAGCTTGAAACCTTCTGGATCCATCAATTAAAGAGTTATACGCCCCACGGTCTCAATATAGAGTGGGACGTGAACGCTTTTATCAATAAATCTTAATGTCTTTCATAGCACTTATTTTATCTCCAACTAATATTTTGCCACATTAATTCCACTCAGATGGATTTTTTCTGCTACAACTTTACATATATGTTACATGCTCTTCTAGTATATTTTGATGTTTTTTTGTTTTGTACGCGATGACATGACGGAATCACTTTTTGAAGCTGTATGTCAAGCTACTAGTACTACTTCTATGTAAAGGGAATTTGTCTTAAATGCTTACCTTCCATGCACTAAAATGTCTATGAAATGTTAGCCATATGTTTGAGGGTCGGGCACATCATGTTAGAATGCAGTCAGTAGGTGTATTCTCATTTCCGGTAATCCAATATTAAAATATTGGGACAAAATCAACAAATAGCTTCCACTTATATATTACATTACCCTGGAGCCCCGTAGGACTCCCTCTATAAACCTACTTCACTGTGGGCCTTTATATTTTATATTCTAATTTTCAAAAAATAAATACAATTTTTTTATTCAAGATCCTTTTAACCCATTCATATAATTTTTCCCCACGTTATATTTTTTCCCTCTTTGACTCTTGCTCCTCTTGTATTACATCGCCTTTTTTCAATACCACTAAAATGGTTCCCCTACTCTTTAAGGCTGTAGTAATATATACGTATCAGATTGCCTGGTTTTCACCAATTAGGCCATCCACACTTGCCGTGGTTATAAGGTGCCCGGCTCCTTTGTAATGTTGTCACATTGCCCTTTCGCGCTGTGGCAGCCCTTCGCCTTGGAGGCATCTGGTTGCCATAGCACCCCTGTCAATATTATGGAACAGCGGAACGAGCTGTTGATTTCGGAGCGTGATGACGTAGATTACACGGCCCCGCTCGTTGACGTGGCGCGTCATGGACTCCGGATTGGATGGTGATGTGTGGGCTTGCCAGTGTATACCACGATGGCGTCCCCCCGCCCGCCCCCACCTCCCTGTCTGTTGACTTTAGAGCACGATGACGTGATGACGTAGATTGTGCGGCCCCGCTCGATGACGCGGTGCGTCATAGACTCTGGATTGGATAGTGGCGTATTGGCATGTCAGTGTGTATCATGCAGGCGTCCTCCCGCCCGCCCCCACCTCCCTGGCTCGTATCATAACAAAGATGCGCCTCACATGACACAACCTAGCTACGATTGGGCCGAAAAGAGAAAAACGTTGAGGCTTGGTTTTCCATTTTTTGCGATTCCCTCACTCCCATTGGTACGCTTTGGAACGCAAAATAGGATTACCGGAAGTGGGAAGCCACACACTGACAGGTGAGACCTATGAGGTTATCAAATGTTGTATATATATGGCGCAAGTATGGCTGGCAGGCATGTACCCCAGTTGAAGCCTATGTAGGCGAAACATGTAGGGTTAAATGCTTGCCTTAACTACCTGATTTTTGCGCCTTTTTAAAAAGCTTTTTTAAATATTTTACTTTCTGTTTGTGATTGCAAAATCTCAAATAAAACCCCATTTTGTTTTTTTGGTAATACACCATGAGGAGTCTCTCTCCTTGTTTTTTGCCCTTCTTTTCTCCCTCCTTTGTGAGCTACTCACATTAGAGAACATCTCCCAGAGTCCCTTCACCTCTCTGCCTTGGAAATTGGAGAGTCTGCCGGGGGTGAGTATTGGAGACTCCTTCAGCTGCAGCAAACGGAAAAACCTCCAAAGGACGCACCTCTCCCCTTGATATCCGGTGGATCCGGTTACATGCCTGTTTGACTCACCACCGAGAGGTCTGTGAGTCCACCAACTCTGGTAAGAGTATCTCGATCATTCCATATTCTATGCTAAAGAGAAAGTTGATTCCCCTCCAAGCCAGAATTGACCACCACCATTGGTTACCATCCGGAGACTATACTACCAGTCCCCCTTGCAATTACATCTCCATAAAAAAGTTCCATCCACGGCTGACTGTGAACTAGCACTACATCACTGGTAGAACACAGCCAACCGATTGAACATTACAAAGAGGAATATAACCTTGGAACCATATTCTGTGAACATAACCTACTATAGCCATTAAGATTGGTTGACTTTAAAATCTATATATTTGTCTCCAAATAAAACGATATATATCTGCCATCTCTATATACGTTCTGGTAAAATCAAATGATTGCTCTGTATATGTGTGTTCTGAAATAGCACATTCTGTTTGACAGTGAAAACTCCTGTCGCTTTAGGCAAATATCTAGCAGTTTTTTAAGTTGAATATAGCGATTTTAGGACTGTCCTTTTGTTTTATGAATAATATCACAATTGTGTACAGCAGACTAGAACTTAGCCACTTCCTGTCTATCTAAGTGGTTTCATGTTAGCCCGTTGGGGTGGCCTAACGGTCCACACTTCTCCAATTTTTATAATTTTTTTGAGTTTGTATTCATTGATCACAGCTTCATGCGATTTTTAAATTAAGATAAGTCGCATATTTTGTCGCTACACTCTATTTGCTATACTTGCTATTTGTGATATAAATTTGCACAGTCTGCCCTTACAAGGCTTATTAGAACGCACTTTGAACCTAATACTAGGAGACAGGGTTGCACACATTTTCATTATATCTTTCAGTTTGGTTTTTCCACTTTATGAGAAGGTGACCCTCCTTATCGTTGGGCCATCTCATCACAATTGATCACTTAATTTTCTCACTCTATATTAGAGATATGAGTGATTATTATTAACATACCTGCTATGCATTCCCGCCCATAGGGTCTGAATCCTCTATGCGGCTTTATGCAAAACAGGAACACTCATTTCTCATTTTTGCACTTTAGGGACGCATTTCTCATTACTTCACATTTGCATTTTTCTTTTTATATAAGCGCTGCACTTTATAATTCCATGTCTGTATACAATTGAGTCTGATTGTTGTGCTAGCAGCTACTTTTTTGCTTGAGTTTTGGCGCAGTATTTCTTCCAAAATTTTCCAGTCAGCAAGAATCAGCAGCTCTTAGAGGCAAACTAATCAATATACGCTTATTAGGATTTTTTTTTACCACAAATATGTAGCAGAAAACATATTGGCCTAAAATGAAGAAATTAGATTTTAAAAAATGTTTTATTGGATATATTTTATAGCAGAAAGTTAAAAATATTGTTTTTTTTAATTTCCAAATTGTTCAAGCTCAATTTTATTTGCAAACAGCATCGCACGACCATGCAATTGTGTTAAAGATGACCACTGCCGTGTTAAAGAACCTGATGGTAAAGGTGATGGACTGGCCAAGCATGTCTCCAGACTTAAACCCTATTGAGCATCTGTGGGGCATCCTCAAACAGAAGGTGGAGGAACTCAAGGTCTCTAACATCCACCAGCTCCGTGCTGTCGTCATGGAGGTGTGTAAGAGGACTCCAGTGGCAACCTGTGAAGCTCTGGTGAACTCCATGCTCAAGAGGGTTAAGACAGTGCTGGAAAATAATGGTGCCCACACAAAATATTGACACTTTGGGCCCAATTTGGACATTTTCACTTAGGGGTGTACTCACTTTTGTTGCCAGCGGTTTAGACATCAATGCCTGTGTATTGAGTTATTTTGAGGGGACAGCAAATTTACACTGTTATACAACCTGTACACTCACTACTTTACATTGTAGCAAAGTGTCATTTCTTCAGTGTTGTCACATGAAAAGGTATAATAAAATATTTACAAAAATGTGAGGGGTGTACTCACTTTTGTGAGATACTGTAAATGACATCTTGGTCATCACTGCAGTTGCAGCGATGACCAAGATATCACCCTTCACATTCAGTGATGTACCGGTTTGACTCTGAACTTGAAGTGGTTAGCACAATATACAGTATTCTGTAATGCTAAATAATTTTTAAACACATAAAATATCAGCATGCAATTTTATGGCAATTGACGGATTGTATTTTATCAGAAATTAGAAATATGCATTATAAAATATATACTATATATATAAATATATATATATAGCATTCCAACTACCTAAATCTACATAAATAAAGCTTTTTACTTTTTCATTTTCCAAAGATTGTCACTATGGTAATACAGGGGAAGTTGTGAATGATCCGTTCAATGAAAACAAGTAGATTACAAAATTATAGATGTGAATTTGCTATCCATTCTGAGGTCTGGTAAAAAAAAAAAGAATCCATCACATTAATAAGAAGGCCGGTTTGATTAACAAACTAAATTACAGCTTGCTATTGTGTCAATAGCTGAAGATACCGTGTTAATTACAATTATGTTTCTTTGTTACTCTTTACACAGCAAAACATTTATGGCATGACCGCAGACAAAGACCAAAAGCCCATCAAAGGTCATGTTATACTTGTGAGGATAAATTATATTGCTTGTTTATTCTGATACTTAAAATATATCTCCATATTTTGCAGTTAAATTTTAGAAAACACCACCATATGTTTGTTATGTGTTTGAAATCACACAACGTACAAATAATTATTTTTTTAAATATTTTTTACCTTTTAGATGTTTCTCAGGAGAAGGCCTCATGGCTGATTGCAAGGATTTTTAAACAATGTCAGAGTGATTTTGACCAAGTCTCATCTTCTTAAAGCCTTTAACTCTTTGTTAGATCAGACAGTGTCCAAATCTATAAAAAAAAAAAACTGTGCTATCATCTTCCAAATATACTGTACATATATATATATATATATATATATATATATATATATATATATATATATATATATATATATATATATATATAAAATCCAAATATATTAAATAAACTAATGTATACAGCATTTTTTTATATAGTTATATTTATACTTAGTACTAGGGATACGTATTTCACTGTAAGCTAATTTATGGCATTGTGAGTGTTACATGTATTTTTATTATTTATGCTGATTTTTTTTTTTTGTTCATTTATTTTAATATATTTGGATTGCATATAGTCACATATTTAGAGGGTGTTAGCATTATTTTTTTATTTATATTTTTATACTGATTATCCAGGGGGATAATATATTCTAGCTACTGAATCTATAGGAGGGTGAGCACATTTTTCTGTTAATACAGTATAGTGCTCAAACCTAGTTTATAAGCGATAATAAAGATCTGATTGTACAGTATAGACAGGGTTAAATATGGCAAAGCTCCTTCATAAAAGATTAGCTGAAAATATTTTCTTTTTATGTCATGCTATGGTAATGAGAACATGTAACAAATATAAAGTAGGTATTATCCCCATTTGGCTGCAAAAGTAGAAATACACTTTAAGACGTAGTTAAATCTGATTAATGAAAACTGTAGGAAAGGGAAGGGGAGCTAATGGCCATAGCAGCCTGCAAGATTTGAAGTGAACCGGAGAAGCTAGAATATGGAAGGTGCTATTAATTACTTTTTTAAGGAGACAGACACTGGTTATAATTTGGACCCTATCTTTACTGCAAATTGGGTCACTGTCCTTGATCAAGTATGTGAAAGTTAAGGTAAAATTTTTAGTCTTAACTGGATTCACTCTGGTTTCAGGTCAGTTAAATCTAAAAATCCTGATATTCAATTATCTTTACCATTTATGATGTAGCGCAACAAATCTCAAAAAATTACACTCACAAGAATGTGCACGTAAAGTGCCATGTACAGCACATTATATCATTTTTGGCTTCATCCCTCTCACCACAGACTCTGCCATCGGTATGGCCACCGTATGATGTCATTGATGTAGATCCGACCCTATACATGTTTACCCCAATCCACAAGTATCCTGTGGTTGTGGTGGAAGCCTGGGAATCGGGCGTAATACGTATAGGGGCTGAGCTACGTCAGTGACCTCATATGGTGGCCACTTGTGGTCGGCAGGGTACGTGGTGAGAGGGACATTGCCAAAATGTATGCATGTGCTGTACATAGTACGTTGGGGTTGATTTACTAAAGGCAAATAGACCAAGAACTCTGCAAGTGTTGTTGCTCCAGCACTTAGTAAATGTGGTAAAGCTTCACTTTGCAAAAAGTACTCAATCACATGCAAGGAAAATAAAAAAAAAACTGTTTTTTTTCTTGCACAAAATTGGCTGATGGAGCTGTTGCTCATTTACTAAGCTCTGGAGCAACTGTTATTGCAGAGTGCACAGTCTATTTGCCTTTATGTGCCCATTCTTGTGAGTGTAATTTTTAGAGATTTATAATAAATGGTTTTAAATGTATGGAGAGCATTATTGGTCCCAATTCTTTTTGCCTGCATTTGGTGAGATGGGAGAAGAGGAGGAACATCTTTAGGAACCATCTGGTGTGTAGCCCATGGGAGGGCAAGAGCGCTATTGACCTTGATTTGCATAGGTTATATGTAGTGTAAAGATATATGGAAATGTCAATTTCACCGGTGGTTTGAAACACTGAAAATTTGGTGCACTTTCACTGAAGCCACCACATCTGTGTGCACTTTGTGTCTTTATATCATTTTTATTTTTTTATTCTTTTTTATTTTAGAAGTTGTGCTACATAATAAATGGTAAAGTGAATATTTGAGGGGTGGAGTGAAATCACCTAATGGTGTTGGGGCATCAACTAGTGGCTTTATATGTATTTATTTCATCATATTGACTTATTGTTTATTATCTCTGCATGCTTTACCTAGGTCAGTGAATCACTAAGTAAGATGACAAGAACGGGAATGTCAACCCTAGAGCTTTTTAAACCAAGTCATATTTTCATCCCCACAAGTTCTCTTTAAGCTACATTGGAAATTGAATCTAGTTGGTTTCTAATGCTTTTTAGACCCAATAAAACAACAGTGGCAATCAGGTTACATGGAAGAGATAAATTCAGGATGATTCTGCTTATTTTTCAAGGGTTAATAGTCCATGGTTATTTCATTAGAGATAGGCAGGTTTACAATGCTACAAAGCCATTAGGATTTATAGGATTAAACCTGTTTCCAGTGCTGCAACAAAGGAAAATTTTATTTTCAGTGACATGACATATACACTTATTTACTTTATATAATGTGTTGGGCACTGTCCAGCTACTGAGATTTTTAGATGTAGGAAAGATACAATAAATTTGGTCTGGAGGTGGATGATTGAAATATGGTGCTAAGGCAAGAGGTGTCTCTCTCATAACTTTGAAACTTTCATCTTCTGTCTAAACTGGAATGCTGTTTTCAGATATCTCACTGCAGGAAGCAACATTGCAAACCCTACACACTGATTAAAAAGAGCTGCAATCGCTGAACTATGTTTATTGGCAGATTATCTCAGACAAGCTGCTATCACTGTGGCAGACAAATACACTTGTTACAGCTGTCAGTAGGGATACCTGAGGCAGGGGAATTTGTTTATTAGCAATGAGACTGGTCCACAAATTGGTATAATTTGTACAATACTTTCTTTAAAAGAATTAAAGAGAACCATTTGTTGTTGGGCTTAAGCAAGATTCTGAAGGTGAGATCAAGAAAATAATTAGTTAATCCAATGATTTACACTTACATTTAAAATAACAAAAACGAAAGTACTGTATTTATACATTATACAGCACTCACAAATATCCACAAACAGATATCAAGAAAAATGACGCATAAAAACCTGTAGTGCTATTCCTTTACATGCATAACAAGAAATAATAAAACCCCAAATTTTGCAAAACAGTGCAATGTCCAGACATAGCATAATACTGCAAGGAATGATCTACGTTTATTCAATAAGGCATCTATTCACAAAGATAAGCAGTGAACAGAATGCACAACCTTTTGCACCACTTGACGTGTGTGCGTGGTAACGTCAGATTGGGTGAAGCATAAGATCTGACGTCACCGCGCATGTATGCCAAGACTATTCACTTTCTATGTACGGCTTGCATGCAGCTCCGTGGCAATAAAAAGTAAAAAAAATGCCTCTGGCTGCTGCAGAGGGCTGATCACCCATGGGAAGGAGCTCTGATAGGGATCCTGTTTATAGTTGTAACAAGCAAGAAATCAGGAGTAACATATTGCCGCAGGGGAAAGCAATACAGAGCTTAGCTCTGCTCTAGACACAGACTGACAGGAAGATGCAACCTATGATGTCAGAGCACTTCCTCTATAACTACAATGTGTAAACATTGTGTTTACAGTGCTGGTCTTAAGTTTCACTGACATCCATCAGTTCAAACACTAAAGTTGACCTAAACCCACAGCAACCTCTGGAACCCAATCTGCTGCTAGCTGTCCTTTTTACCTGACTTAAAGTGTATCTAAACCCAAAAACAAAACTGTAATATTTTGCAGCTTACCTGTGCAGCTTACCAGGGTAGGACTACGGAACCCATCCCCTCTCCTGTTTTTAATAAAATTAATTTACAAGCTTCTGTTATCTTCAGAGATAGCCAGAAACATTACAATGTAATGAGTAACAGTCAGCACAGGCAGAGCACATGTAGGCAGGTGCAGTTTAGCCTACCCACTGTTCTGGCAGCTGCTGTACATAAAAAATGGAGGTTTAGAGAAGCTTTGTTTCTCTAAAGCCTACATAGGTGTCATCAGGGGAGCAGCTGTCTAATTGGATGCTGTTGCACTTGAATGACTAGTGTTGGGTGAACAGTTGGAGCTGAGCAAAAGTTTGGGCTGAACATCACCTGTGTGCCCATTAAGCGAACACCCAAATTTGCAGGTTGCTCAGGAGGATATTCGCCCACTGAGCATCCCACAATGCACGGCACGCTTTACAGAGAATTTTAGTGCCCTTTTAGTGCCCTAATTAGATAAAGCTTTGCACCTGACCAGCTTCACCGATTAGCACTGTCAGAGCCCTGATTGGACAAAGTGATGATTACTTTCTCTAATTATCGCTCAGTGCTCATAGTCCCACCCCACACTATAAAAGGTCAATTCCCATAGAAAGCTTTTGCAGTGTGTTGGAGTGGAGATAGATAGAATGGGGCTCAGTTTGCTACTAGCGAGTTAGTGTGTTCAGTGACT
Source organism: Lithobates sylvaticus (assembly GCA_028564925.1). NCBI lineage: Eukaryota > Metazoa > Chordata > Amphibia > Anura > Ranidae > Lithobates > Lithobates sylvaticus. The sequence goes on along the minus strand of CM053030.1, from coordinate 238,065,991 downwards.
CTGAGTGTTACTGTAGTGTTAGTATAGTGTGTAAGTATAGTGTGTCAATATAGTGTAGTGTTTTAATGTAGTGGTAAATTTAACATAGCATGAAATAACATTTAATGCTGTATACAGTGTCAGTCCTCAATTTAAAGTGCATCAAGCACCACTTTTCATTCAAAAAAGTGCATCCAATCACATTGATGAACATCAAATTGGCATGTTCCCTCAGTCACAGCGTATTGCCAAGTTGGCTCCAGTGATGATGAGGATGGAGGGGGTGATGATGATGAGGTCACTGATGCGACTTGGGTGTCGGATAGAGCAGACGAGGAATGTGAGGGGAAGAAACAACCCCAACGAGGCAGGATGTTCTCCAGAGGCAGCCATCATGGAAGAGTAGAGAGCATCCACCCTACTCCATCAGATTGTGGAGCTGTTATCTCCTAGCCCACTTCCCACAGCTCAGCAGTGTGGGCCTTCTTTTAGCATATTTGCAGCCGATCGCACTGTTGCAATTTGCAATCTCTGCCGCAAGCAAATCAAACATGGCAAAAACACTAACAATTTGGGTACCACATTGACAAGGCATTTAACCTCCCACCACTCAGCCCATTTACAAGAGCACCTGAAAAAAACACACACAAGGGACCCAGTTCTTCTCCTCCTCTACTCTCCCCACCTGTCATGTCTACCCCTGGAAGAAGTCCTATAGTGACAAAACTAGTAGGTCAGAGTTACTTGTCTACGTCATTGTGCTACATGGAAGTTGAGGGGGATGTCATTTTACCTGCCAGGATATGCTCTGTGGGTGTTTGTGGTCCTTACTGTGGGTCGCATTGGGAGATGACACTTCTGCTGTATCCGTGATCCTTGCTGGAACATGCACACTAGGATTATAACCCCAAAGTGTGTTTGACCCTCCTGATAGGGCATCCTGTTTTTCTGGTAAGAATAAATCTTATCTGGTTTGGTGGTGGTCGGCTTCTGCAGTGGAGGGAATGTGATTGATTTCATCTCTGACCCCTGGCTACAAGATTCTCCAATTCATCTTTTTTCATCATTTTTTCTTCGCTACATATATATTTTTTCATCACTATTTTTGGGATTGATTGCAATTTGAGACTTTATTCACCATTGAGCACATTTATTTTGAATATGTCACTTTAATAGTGCAACAGCTTATTTAAATTTTTTTTCTTATTCTTATTTGTGATAAATATCTCACAGTTTGTGCTTATCATTATATGATGTTGACACAAGCACAGTAATTTTTTGTTTTTAATTACCTCCGCTCTATCTCATGACCTCTCAGCAGCCTCCACTGACAGGGATGATGTATAGCAAAGGGTGTCACAGGTCCTTGCAACACGTCTGCCAGCAGCACACCGCCAGCTGTAGAGTATAGCAGGCAAATTTCTCTGCCCCAGCTGCTGCAGCAAAAAAAATATATACTCCCTGCCACCCACATGCCCAGCACCTAAATTCCAGCTTGTCCAAATTACCTGTTTTACAACTCCTGCCTTTCGGTCTGGTGGATTCTGCCCCCTTATGTGAATTTGCAGAATGTGTTGTACCACAATGGCAGGTTCCCAGACGCTATTTCTTTGCACGTAAAGCTATTCCAACTCTGTACCATCACATGGAAGGCAATGTTTTGGCATCATTGGGAAAGGCTTACAGGCGCAAGGTCCACATTACTGCTGATATGTGGTCCAGCAAGCATGATCAGGGATGATATATTTTGTTCACAGCACACTGGGTATCTCTGCTTGCAACTATGAAGGATGCAGGACAAGGCTCAGTGCTGGAGCAGCTGGTGGTGATACAGCTACAGATACAGGATGCAGCTGGTGGTGATGATGCAATATTTGTCAGCTCCATCCCCTCCTCCTCCATGCCCTCCTCTGCTGGATTGTCCTGTGAACCACCAGTACCTCCTAAGCATTCAAGGGGCCATTCAATGAATCATACAAAAAAATGCCATGCAGTGCTTCAGCTGGTGTCTATGGGACAAGAGCCACACCGGAGCAGAGATTCTTTCAGTTCTGCAGGGGCAGGCCCATAGGTGGTTCACGCCACGAAAGCTTGAGCCAGGAATTGTGGTATGTGATAATGGCACTAGCCTTCTGTCTGCCCTTCCACAGGGAAAGTTGACACATGTGCCATGTCATTGGTATTACAGTGTTTCTTAAACAGGTACCCAGGTTTGCAAGACCTTCTAGAGCAAGCCAGAAGAGTCTGTAGCCGCTTCAGGTGGTCATACACAGCCAGTGTTCGGTTGACTGAAATTCAGGGGGAATTACACCTGCCCATAAACCGCCTGATTTGTGACATGCCCACCAGGTGGAACTCAACTTTGGATATACTGCAGCAGCTGCACATGCAGTAGAGGGCCATTATTGAGTACCTGTGTGAGTATGGCACAAGGACAGGCTCAGGGCAGCTCGGCTTTATTTCCCCATGCCAATGGCTGCTGATAAAGGATGCATGCACTGTACTCTTACCATTTGAGGAGGTGACAAGGAGGGTTAGCCCTGACAATGCATGCATCAGTGACACAATCCCTGTTGTGTTTCTGCTGGAGCATACTTTGCGTGGCATTATGGACAGGGCACTCGAGGCAGAGCAGCAAGAGGAAGAGGAGGATTTCGTTTCCGCTCAAGACCCGCTTTATGCAGACACCATTCTTGCATTGCCACAGAACACACACAAGGAGAGGGAGTCAGTTTTGGAGGCATAGAAGCAGAGGAAGACATACATCAAAACTTAAGAGATGGTTTTCAGTTCCCAGAAACCCCGGGAGTAGTACATGGCTGGGGGAGGCAGGTCCAGATACTGTAATCCTCTGTGACCCAGAGGACTCTGCTTATCATGCCTCTGCAAACTTGCAGTGCATGGGCTCCCTTATTCATGAAAGCCTGTGAAAGGACCTGAGAATTTGTGGCATCAAGTATAAGGATCATTATTGGTTGGCAACCCTCTTTGACCACCGTTACAAAGAGAAAGTCTTGTAGAGGGAGCACAAGATGAAAGACCTTAAGGACACCTTAAATAGGAGTTTATGTAAAGCCTTTCCAGACTCTGGTAGGTTGCAGTCTCATGCAAAAGCTAGTTTTAAGGCTTCTGTTGGTCAAAGGAGGAGTGGTAGAGAAGAGGGGCCACCTCAGTGATGCATTTCGATTTTTTTTTAATCCTCTGCGATCAGGGCTGTCAGTTTCAAGATCCCATTGGCAGCGTCTGCATCATATGGTGTAAGATTATCTAGGTGCGGAAACAGACATGGATAGCTTTCCAGTAGATGATCCACTGGGTTTTTGGGTCATGAGAATAGACCACTGGCCAGAACTTGCCCATTATGAAATTAAGTTGCTGGGCTGCCCTGCATCCAGTGTGCTTTCCGAATGGGTGTTCAGTGCGGCCGGAGGTTTTGTGACAGATAAACAAGCACATCTGTCCACAGACTCTGTCGACTGGCTGACATTTGTCAAAATGAATCACTCCTGGATTAGCAGAAGCTATCAAGCCCTTGATGCTGATGTCGCTGATTAAGTGTTATTGGGATTTTAAATCTCTGCAAGACAGCCTAGGCTGCCTAGCCTTGTGGGTGTTGATTTTTAACATCCAAGGACCAATTTTTCCACAACTGTTTGATAGGTACATTAAATAAAAAAATGTTTTTACAGCAGGGCAAATTCTTGCTTTCATCAAGAGTACCCCTACAAGGTTAAGGGGTGAAGGCACCACCAACACCCAAAGACCAATTTGTCCGTAACTGTTTGACAGGGGCATCAAATTTCAATTTTTTACAGCTAGGTCAATTCTTGCTTTCATCAAGAGTACCTCTAGAGGTTACGGGGTGAGGGCACCACCAACCCCCAAAGACCAATTTTTCCGCAACTTTTTGACAGGGGCATCAGATTTCAATTTTTTACAGCAAGGCCAATTCTTTCTTTCATCAAGAGTACCTCTAGAAGGTTACGGGGTGAAGGCACCACCAACACCCAAAGACCAATTTTACTGCAACTGTTTGATAGGGCCATAAAATTTCTGTGTTTTACAGCAAGGATAATTCTTGCTTTCATCAAGACTACCTCTATAGTACTACAGTGTGAAGGCATCACAAACACCTAAAGCCTAATTTTTCCACACCTGTTACTTAAATAAAAATTCTGTGAAAGAGACAATACTTTAGCTAAAAAAAATTGTTAATCTTGGCCTGAGTGTACTATAATTTGGCTTCTTCACATAAGGCTTGCTCACTGTGGTGCAAAACATTGTTATTTCCATCCAAAGTCTGACAAAGAGACACCAAAATGTATACAAAAAATGTCTAACTTTGTTCCGAGTGCACCAAATTGTGGCCTCATCAAACAAACTGGCTCCCCAAGCCTTTGTTTACAAAATAAAGAAAGCTTGCAGGAAAAATCTATTTAAATTTCTTTTTTTTTTTCTTTATGTATGTCAGTTTTGCTGCAGCAGGTTCTATACATGGTACAGATGTGCCACGCTACAGGCAGACTAAGTGGACCCTTAGGCACTATATTTAATGGATTTTTTTATTTTTATTGTTTCACTTTAAGCATCATTAAAATCACTGCTCCTTTAAAAGCAATCTTTTTTAAAAGTTTTTTTTTGCAGTGGTACATGTCCCCCAGGGCAGTAGCTGGGCCCCTGTACCCTTTTTTATGGCCAATAACTTGCATATAAACCTTCAAAATGGGGACTTTTGATTTCTCAAGTTTGGGTCCCATAGACTTCAATGGGGATCGTCTTTTGGGTCTGAACTTTTGCGAAATTCAAGAGTTCTGGCTTGAACCGAACCAGGGGGTGTCCAGCCCATCTCTATGAATGACCTTCACAGCCATCTTTAGTAAGGGCAATCAGTGGCGTACTAAGTGGGGGGCGGGCCGCACCGCGTGCCACACACTGGTGGGGTGTCAGGCTGGCGCCCCCCTCTGCGTTTGAATCGGAGACAGCGGACAGATTTAAGCAGAGGCACGGCGTGGTGACAGGCAGCGGCAGGTAAGAACTGTCTGTTGTGGCTTTGCAAATGATGGGGGGGTGTTCGCCACAACGATCCCCTTCACTCCATGGCCGCGCCGCAGCTCTGATCTGTTTCGGCTGTCTCATACAGCCGAGCAGAGTGAAGCTGCCGGCACCGCCTCCCCCTCCTCCTTTTACACGTGTGCTGTGCAATGCATCATCATGTCCCGCGCTAATCATCTGAGACGACTCAGCCAAGGTACATTATGGGTCTGAGGGGGGGGCTCTGTATTGTAGGGGGGGTCTGCACTGTAGGGGGGTCTACATTGTAGGGGGGTCTGCATTGTAGGGGGGTCTCCACTGTAGGGGGGTCTGTACTGAAGGGGGGTCTGTATTGAAGGGGGGGGGGTCTGCAATGTAGGGGGGTCTGTACTGAAGGGGGGTCTGTACTGAAGGGGGGGGTCTGTACTGAAGGGGGGTCTGCATTGTTGGGGAGTCTGTACTGTAGGGGGGTCTTCACTTTAGGGGGGTCTGTATTGTAGGGTGGTCTGCACTGTAGGGGGGTCTGTACTGTAGGCGGGTCTGTGTAACATGCAGGGGGTCCAGAGCTGTTAGGGGGAGTGTCTGTGTAACATACAGGTGTCCAGAGATGTGGGGGGCTGTGTAATGTAAAGGGGTCTAGAGGTGCAGGGTGCTGTGTAATGTAAAGGGGTCTAGAGGTGCAGGGTGATGTGTATTGTAAAGGGGTCTAGAGGTGCAGGGTGCTGTGTATTGTAAAGGGGTCTAGAGGTGCAGGGTGCTGTGTATTGTAAAGGGGTCTAGAGGTGCAGGGTGCTGTGTAATGTAAAGGGGTCTAGAGGTGCAGGGTGCTGTGTAATGTAAAGGGGTCTAGAGGTGCAGGGTGCTGTGTATTGTAAATGGGTCCAGAGGTGCAGGGTGCTGTGTAATGTAAAGGGGTCTAGAGGTGCAGGGTGATGTGTAATGTAAAGGGGTCTAGAGGTGTAGGGTGCTGTGTATTGTAAAGGGGTCCAGAGGTACAAGGGCTGTGTAATGTAAAGGGGTCCAGGGGTGCAGGGTGCCGTGTAATGTAAAGGAGTCCAGGGGTGCAGGGTGCTGTGTAATGTAAAGAGGTCTAGAGGTGCAGGGTGCTGTGTAATGTAAAGGAGTCTAGAGGTACAAGGGCTGTGTAATGTAAAGGGGTCTAAAGGTGCAGGGTGCTGTGTAATGTAAAGGGGTCTAGAGGTGCAGGGTGCTGTGTAATGTAAAGGGTTCTGGAGGTGCAGGGTGCTGTGTAATGTAAAGGGGTCTAGAGGTGCAGGGTGCTGTGTATTGTAAAGGGGTCCAGAGGTACAAGGGCTGTGTAATGTAAAGGGGTCCAGGGGTGCAGGGTGCTGTGTAATGTAAAGGGGTCCAGGGGTGCAGGGTGCTGTGTAATGTAAAGGGGTCTAGAGGTACAAGGGCTGTGTAATGTAAAGGGGTCCAGAGGTACAAGGGCTGTGTAATGTAAAGTGTGCAGGGTGCTGTGTAATGTAAAGGGGTCCAGAAGTGCAGGGTGCTGTGTAATGTAAAGGGGTCCAGAGGTGCAGGGTGCTGTGTAATGTAAAGGGGTCCAGAGGTGCAGGGTGCTGTGTAATGTAAAGGGGTCCAGAGGTGCAGGGTGATGTGTAATGTAAAGGGGTCCAGAGGTGCAGGGTGATGTGTAATGTAAAGGGGTCCAGAGGTGCAGGGTGATGTGTAATGTAAAGGGGTCCAGAGGTGCAGGGTGCTGTGTAATGTAAAGGGGTCCAGAGGTTCAGGGTGCTGTGTAATGTAAAGGGGTCTAGAGGTGATGTGTAATGTACACAGTAGTGACAAAGAGATATTCAAGGATACAGAGGTATGCAGGGGGCACAGTGGGGTGTTTTTACATTTTAAGGTGGGGGGGTGCCAGATATAGGATCCGCCCCGGGTGCCAAATGCACTAGGTACGCTCCTGAGGGCAATGCTAATAAATTGTACTGCCCCACTGCATTTGGCGTGCATTTGTGAAGTGGATAATGTAGGGACAATGTATTTAGTGCTAGGGAGAGGTTTCGGTCGAGGAGGGATAGTGCAGGGATTCCATGCCTGGCTCCGCTATCTGGCAACTTTAAAAAGTTGCGACAAGGACCTTAATATCAGTTTACTAAAGACACCTGAAACCATGTTCTGCCTATCAGCCACCCCCTTCATCAGATGCTGCTCCAGTAATGTAAGCCTATAAAAGTGTTCTCTCAAGGGCAGAAACTGTGCTAAAGTACCTCCAACCTTGTTAAGAGCTGTTGTATATGGGTTGCTTGTGATATTAGGACTTCATGGCCATATTGTTTGAAACTGTGGAGTAAGCAACGTGCCACTTTCATGACTTCCATGTGTTATTTGTTACTTCTTATCCAAATAATAATTATGCCACCTTCCTTCATCTCTGTGTACCTTTACTCCATCTTGGGTACCAAGCAACTGGCCCCATTCAAAGACACATGCAATTATTAGCTCACAAGACTTGTATAAAGATTGACAGGTATTTTTTAACCTATCAAAAAGATATAAGAAAGTACTTTCAATTGTTTAACAGACCAAAAGGGACCAGATGTGAGATGCATTTTTAGGCTGCTAAAGATGCATTATTACACTATAGCAGCCTATTTTTTCCCTATTAGTCCTACTTAAAAAAAAAAAAAAATAGCACACTTCTGATTTAACATTTTTGTGTTATATTTTGCATCTGATTATAAAAACCATATGAACAGTTATTATATAATGATCTGGTAATGCAGTATTTTAACAACACATTTAAAATGAATGAAAAACATGGCTACTGTTATCAATGTCCTTGAGTTTGCAAGTGCTTGGAAATATATTGTACGTAATACTCATCTCTAATCCATAAACCATCAAACTGAAAAGCAAAAGAAAAGTAAATGTTCCAATAATAACATGGAATAGGTGCTAGATCTAAAGTTTTTCTATGTTTGAAAATAGTAAGGAAGTTCAGAATGCATCTCCAAAGTAGCAGTAAAAATATTAAACGAATGGAAAACAAACTCCATCTGCGATGGAACAGAGGTTACACCAAGCAAAATCTAAAATGAATGCACACTCATGAAATGGTCCCAAATATTTTCCTTGCATCTAACACTTATATCAGCAGTAAAATAGTAAAGTGTATCCTCCTAACCTAATTTTTTAGTGAATGGTCAAAACCCCTGTTAAGATTGTACCGCTATATATGACCCTACTGGGGGGGGGGGGGGGGGGGGGGGGGGGGCGCGGGGGGGGGGGGGGGGGGGATTATGCTTTCATTTTGTCTTGGTGACAATTATCACAGAGGCAGAAAGTAACAAAACATCCAAAATTTCACAGCTGTCACAGGAACAGGAGGTTAAAGGAACTCTTCCAATTGGGACTGTTCCAGTCATACCTAAATAGTAGATTTCCCCTAACTTTAGAAAGGATTTCTTGACACTTCCTATTCTGGCTCCATTTTGGCTGGCAATACACTTTTAGAAAATATGTTAAGGATATCAAAATGTCACCATTCACTCATGATAATTTGCTGATATGTACTCATCCTACTGAAAAATGAAAGTTTTATAGAGAAATAATATGCCCACCAAACATTTAAGATGATCATTAAAGCAGAGCTCCACCCTAAAGTGGAACTTCCGCTTATCAGATTCCTCCCCCCCTCCGGTGCCACAATTGGCACCTTTCAGGGGGAGGGGGGTGCAGATACCTGTATAATCCAGGTATCTGCACCCACTTCCGGGACTAGCTAACCGCAGCTGCCCCACCCCTATCCGAAGATGCCGCCCCCCCCCCCCCCCCCCGTTGTGTCTTGGGAAACACACAGTTCCCAGGACACAACGGGAACCAATAAAGACACGCAGCACGACTCGAGCATGCGCAGTAGGGAACTGGGCAGTGAAGCCGTTGCGGCTTCACTTCTTAATTCCCTGACAGAGGATGGCGGCGGGGGCAGCCGAGAGACGAGCGATTGCTCGTCATCTTCTGCCGACACCGCTGGAACAGGTAAGTGTCCATTTATTAAAAGTCAGCAGCTGCAGTATTTGTAGCTGCTGACTTTTAATATTTTTTGTGCGGGTGGACCACCTCTTTAAGATAAATCTCACTTTTTGCAATAATTAAGTATGAAGAAGTTACAACAAGAATATTAATTTGGTTTCATTGTTTTTTCTTGATTACCAGGGGTATTTAAAACACAATTAATTTGCAAGGCTGCAGTTGTTACCTCTATTGTCAACAGTTTTGTGTGTCTGCCACTGCATTAATGTTAGTGCTTTTTATATTAAAAAGTGGAGTGAGTAGGAGATTTTGTGCCAGTTGTCCCTACTGACAAATCTATTTGCCCCCTTGCATAGATTCATTAGATGACACATGACCCTAGAAGAAGCACATATTTCCTAAACTCATTCTCTTGAATATATAATAATAATAATAATAATAATATTATTATTATTATTATTATTATATTATTAGTATTATTATTATTCATGTAACTAGCCTATAAGCTACAATATAAAGGATGTACATAGAGCGTAATGGCTTACCTTTGAGTTCAAAAATACATTTACAAACACAAAATGGATATAGTGGGGGGCTGGTTTCCCTATTCCTTCAGATTATTGGCTCTTATAACTCACAAGGATCAACCATTATGAAGTGCATTGTGGGCTCAGATATACACTTTCAGCCATAAATAAGAAATTTGGCAGAGCCATGAAACCACAAAAGATATGCCACACATACAAGGTGGTGGTGAATCCTGACTTCATAACTATTTAGGAGTGATCACTTGTGGCAGCAGGTGCTCAAAATGTTTGGGGGGGGGGGCGCAAACAAACTGAAAAATGATGAAAAATACTGAAACAAAAACATCAAATGCAGCCACTGTGCCCCATCAAATGTAGCCACTGTGCCCATCAAAATGCAGCCACTGTGCCCATCAAATGCAACCACTGTGTCCATGAAATGCAGCCAATGTGCCCCATAAAATTCAGTCACTGTGCCCATCAAATGCAACCACTGTGTCCATGAAATGCAGCCAATGTGCCCATCAAATGAAGCTTCTGTGTCCAAAATATGCAGCCACTGTGCCCATGGAAGGCAGCCACTGTGCCCATCATATGCAACCTCTGTGCCCATGAAATGCAGCCTTTGTGCCTGTGACAGACCTAGCCGGGACACAGGCTTTTTGAGAGGACTAAATGCGAGCCTCCTGCCAACCGATTATGGGCCCTGGATTTTAAGGGGCACAGGGTGAAGGAGAACCCCAACCATCAATAATCTGTGCTAGTCATATTCAATGCTGTATATATGTGTATATATAATGTGTGTTGTCTCATGCTGTTGGGACACACACTGTCAGATGCTAGGGTCATGAACTCAAGATGTTAATTGAGAGAGCTAATAACATTGTCCTCTGTACAATGTAGTAGACGGTCCGTCTGTTACTGGTGTTCTCCTGCTATTGTGATAAAATGTCTTGTGGTTGTAATTATGATAATTTATAATCAACTGTGTTTAGCTCGGTGACAACAAGTCTGACCTGTAGTGAAATCCTGATGGGCACAGAGTCACATCGGCTGCTTAAAGGGATTAGTTAATTCGTTTATGTTAAGTTGTTACAGGTGTATTGTTAGAGTAATATGAGCAGGAGAGGGGACCTCCTCTTCTACTGTATATAAATACTTGTCAGTTTGGTTCTAATAAAACAGTCCATGTTGAGCAGCTAAGCAAGTGTCGTCTCGTTTGGTGCTTGGGAGCGGTTGGAGTATCTGAGATCTGTATCCAGACTGGAAGGAAGTGGTATATGATGAAAGCACTCAAGAGGAGTGTGGGAGCGTTTCGTCACAGTGCCCATCAATTTCAGCCACTGTGCCCATCAATTTCAGATCCTGTGCCCATCATATGCAGCATCTGTGCCCATGAAATTCAGCCTTTGTGCCCATTAATTGCAGCCACTGTGCCCATCAATTGCAGCTACTGTAACCCATCATATGCAGCCTCTGTGCCCATGAAATTTAACCTTTGTGCCCCATCAATTGCAGCCTCCATGCCCATGAAATGCAGCCTCTGTGCCCCATCAATTTCAGCCTCTGTACCCATGAAATGCAGCCTCTGTGCCCCATCAGTTACAGCCTCTGTGCCCATGCAATACAGCCTCTGTGCCCCATCAATTGCAGCCTCTGTGCCCATCATATGCAGCCACTGTGTCCCCACGCCCGCTCGCTGTCTGACTTACCCCATCTTGGCGGCGGATCAGGCAACGAGTGACGGCGGTGAGCTGTGGGACGGGTAGTCCAGGTCAGGCGATAGCTCCTGTGTCCTCTGTGCGTCTCTTCTTCGCTTCTGCTAGCTGGCCATTGAGATCGCCTGTGCCTTCAGCCAATCAGGTGACCGGTATTAGACCCACGCCTCCTGATTGGCAGAGAGGTGGTTCAGTGTTAGAAAAGCAAATATTAATTTGCTTTCATAACACACCTGGGTGGACTGTGAGCGCAATGCTCTGCGCTCCAAGTCCACCTTTTTTTAAGCCTTTTAGAGCCTATGGCTCTAATCGGGTGCTTCAAAAAACACCCCTGCCACTGGAATTTAGGCGCCCGGCGTCTGAAAATGGGCCGCACACCTGGATAGGGGTTGGCTACAGTGGCCATGGATAGATTCTGAAGCAATTCAGTTCACATAGGTAGTGCTATACAAGTCATTAATTCATTCATGCAATGCAATCCAATATGTAAAAATTTAATAATAAAGCATGGGGTTTGTGACTAATGAAACAACCTTTTTGACTGGCTGAAGGTGCAGGGAGAGAAGACACAATGCACCAAATAAGAGGCCAACGAACATCCCCAAGATGCATAAAACTTTTTAGCGCAAATTGCATAAAATGCCCAATTATACCCCTATAGGTCAAGTTTCAAAACTGGTGAATCTGTTCAGTCAATATCTATAGCATAAAAATATGAAAGCTATTTCTAGTTGGTGTAAATGTGCACAATGCCATAATCTTACTTTGCATGTGACAGAGCCACTTAGCTAAGTATGTATCATTAGCGTGCTTTACAATTCATAATAATGCCACAAATATATACAGAATTTCCATCTTTCAGGAAATGTGTGATGCAGTACATAAAATTAATTTTCTGTATTTGCCTGGATATTTTTCACCTAGTAGATAGCACTATAAAAGCCCCATAACATCACTAAACAGTTGCAAAAACAATAATTGAACAGGAGGTGACCAGCATCCCACTCTTGACCTTACCATAGTGCCTTCACAGTATTCCTCCTGAACGTAAAGCTTACTTCACTATTGGTAGAACCTGGACTGTATTACAACAACTCTTTTAGAGGATAGACAAATCCCCCACTCAAGCCATAAGCTCAGAAACTCATCATTTGTTCCAGGGCTGCAAAACCTAAAATTTCAAGAAGTAGTGAGCTCCCTGGTGTATAGAGACATCCACTTTATCACCAATCAACAATGGCTTACCTTGGAGCAAATGTCACTTGACTCCAGACTGCATAACTTAGGATTCTGTTAGGAGACCCACATTTCCCACTTTTTCAGAACCCTTCCCAACGCACAAGACTTTGCACATCCACTAACAGCTTTCAAGAGCAAATGCTCTAGCAAGAACCATTTACGTATACAGTCTGTCTAATGCAATCATTGATCAATTCCCCACCATCTGATTATACTCCTACATACTTTACCATGTGCCTGAGCTTCCCCCTGTTTTGTGCTCACCGCAGTGCTGCTCCTCCCCCCCCCCCCCCCCCTGGCTGTTGTGGGAGATGTTTCAGGATTAAGAGCAGGGTAAGGGGCTAGTCAATATGTCATTCACCAGCCCCTACCTTTTCTAAATGAACATAGTGAACACCAGGCCTGGGTTGGCCATAGGGCAAACCAGGCGCTTGCCCGGTGGGCTGCTCTTTGAGCCCACACCGCTCACCCGGCCTCTCCACGGCCACCCGGCTGCCAGTTAAGCTTATCCATCAGTCCAGGGAAACTGAAACATGAAGGGTGTGGAACTTCTATCACTTTCTAGACCCTTTCCTACTACCTTCACCCCCTCCCCTTCTCGTCCACTTTAGACCCCTTTATCCCCACTTACATTTCCTTACTCCTTTCTTACCTAGTTACTCTTTAAAATTCATGCACTGAAATGTATTCTCTAGCATCTGCAACCAATTGTTCTTGGGCACTGAGTGATATAATACAAGTATTGGATGAACCCCTTCCAATTGTAAACTGGAATATCTATGAGTACATTATCTGACATACTTAATGTATTCATCCTTGTGACTAATTTATCCACCGTATTGCTTGAACATTTTGTCTGAATTATGTCACATTTATTGTGCATGTGTTTCTTTTGGAAAAATAATGAATGTATATAAAAAATGCAAAATTCCTTTAAATAACATGTCTGGGGAATGCCCTTAACCTTCCTGTAAATTGGCACATCTGTATGATATATACAACCTACTACAGAAAAACTGCCATTGATAAAAAAAATCCATTTAATTGCTGGCAAATGACATCCCCATTGCATATTTACTGCTACAGGGTGGCTGCGCTGTGCAGAATCAAGTATATATACGTGATCCTGCACTTTTGGGTTTTGGGTGCAAGTGTGTGCCACTGGCAGCTTGCTCCCACTGTGATTTAACACAGCGGGAACTGATCAGTGGGTCTGCGGACCTGATTGTCATTCTATCAGTACAGAAGACATGGATACTGGGTTTTCATAAAAGCAGAAAAACTGATCCATGTCTTCCACTAGTAAAAGCAGTAGTAAAGCACTAGTCAGGCACACAGGTAACCCTTTGATGGCCACTGGTGTTAACCCCTTCCCCGCCGGTTCCATTAGTACAGTGACAGTGCATATTTTTAGCACTGATCACTGTAATAATGTCACTGGTCCCCAAGAAAGTGTCAAAAGGGTCAGTTAGGTGTCCGGTTTGTCCGCCGCAATATTGTAGTCCCGCTATAGGTCGCTGGTCACCGCCATTACTACTGAAAAAAAAAATATATGTATGCCATAGGTTGTAGACACTATAACTTTTGTGCAAAACAATCAATTTAAGCCTATTGGGATTTTTTTTAACAAAAATATGTAGCAGAATACATATTGGCCTAAATTGATAAAGAAATTACATTTTTTTTACATTTTTCTATTGGAAGCATTTTAGAGTAGAACACTGTTTTTTTTTCTTTGCTTCCATAGCAAAAAATAAAAGAACCCAAAGGGGATCAGATACCACCAAAAGAAAGATGTATTTGTGGGGAAAAAAGGACATACACATATTTGTGTACAGTGTCGCACGACATCGCAATTGTCAGTTACAGTGAAGCAGCGCCATATTGCAAAAAATTGCCTGGTCAGGAAGGGGGGGTAAACCTTCTGGAGGTCAAGTGGTTATTAAAAAGAAAAAGCCAGGGATTCCCTTCATCTATACCAGATCCTTATCCTAGATGACAGTCTGGTATAGATGTTAACGGGGGACCCCATGTGTAAAAAATAAATAAAAAGGGCATGGGTGTTTCCCTCAAATTACATACCAGACTCTCCTGGTCTATAAATTTTAAGGCTAAACCCCACACAAAAAAAGACTAAAGGGTGGGATCCCCCCTTAAAATATATACCAGACCCCTATCTGAGTATGTAGCCTGGTAGGTCAGGAAAGTGGGAGGAATGAATGTGCACCCCCTTCCTGGACCTGAGGTCACATGCCCTCAACATGAAGGGATACCTTGCCAGGGGAGTACCCTCTGGCAAAGCACCTTGTCCTCATGTTGATGAGCCCAGTTGTTGTAGTGGTCTGTGGGTCGGGAGCTTATCAGAATCTGAAACTGTCCTTTAAAAATGAGGGGTCCCAAGATACAATGACAACCCCCATATGTGAATGCGTAAAGAGTGCATATTAGCGTTACTCAAAAAATGGAAAATGTTAATGTTTGGACTGAACCGTGTTCTCCCTCTAACGGAGAAGCACAGCCAAAGCTTGTTTGGCTGTACTTCTCCTGTGGGTCACAGGAGTGCAATTTGTTCTGCTGAGGCTAAAGCCCGCTGTTGACTGACATCACCAAGCCAGTCCAGGCTCAGAAAGGATTGTTACTATATGGTCGATATCTACCCACATGCCTGAACCAGAACCCCGGTCATCCTCTCAGTCGGCCACCCCAGCCCCCTCCAAAGCCCAATGCTCCAGTGGGGTGGGGTTGGGTGGGTGGGTATGGGGTTTGGGGAAGAGCAGAGAGCTGCTGACTGACAGTCACAAGTTCTCTGCTCAGGATGCTCTGAGAAGCGAGCGATCAGTGGTGTTTCATTGCTCGGTTCTCAGTGTTAGAGCCGCCGGTTGACAGTTGCAGCATCAGACCGATGATGCATCCAGCTAGGTTAGTGTGAGTCTAAAAAAAAAAAAAAAAACGTACTTCTCTTTTAATGGAGAGCAGAAGAGGCTGTATCCTCACACGTTATTAGAGCATTGTCCATAAATGCCACCATTAGCCTTCCCTGAGAAATGCCACACAGAGATTGCTGGAGCAACTCCATGTTGAAAGAAAGTGGCCGAAAGAGACTTCAGTAAACTGCGAAGGATAAAAAAAAATGTGAACACAAATATTTCATGTGGATGTCTGTGCATATATGTGTATCTATCTATCTATACAGTATATATATATATATATATATATATATATATATATAACAATTGTTAGATTATTACTCAAGAGTATTGCATTGTATTACAACTACACTGACTCCCTTTATATTGTAAGCACTATGCAAACTGTTGGGCTCAATATAAATCCTATAAAATAATAAGAACATTACTTGATCCCTGCATGTGTTGGTTTAATAAAGACCTGGGTGAAAAGTGTAAGGGATATCCACCAAATAAACATGAAGGTCAGGGGACACATAAGTATTTAAAAGAGCATAAATAATCCAATAATCAATGGCTTTATAAAGGAGGGCTGTGACCCACCAGAATGTCAGTAACTAAATCCTTGGATTAATTATGCTCTTTCAAATACCTGTGAGTGCTCTGAGCTTCATTTATATGTGTGTATATATATATAGATATATATATCTATCTATATATATATATATATATATAGATATATATATATATATATATATATATATATATATATATATATATATATATATATATATATATATATATATATATATACATATATATATACATATATATATATATATATATATATATTATAGGTGTGCGCAGCCTATTGCATTAGGATGTGCACCTCAAATGTAATAAAGCATGGACAGTGTTAGTAGAGCAGGAGACTTGTCAGTAGGGCAGAGGTTGGTTTCAGTAGGGCAGTGGATGGCGTCAGTAGGTTTTGTTTGTTTTTTTTTATTAACAATTCTTTTTAGGAGCCCTGTTTAGGGGCTTTGGTGAACTATCAGCAGGGGAAATCTGCGCCACACGGAGTGATTAGGGTGGTACACCCGGCACACCCCCTGCACACGCCTATGCTATGTATGTATGTGTATATATATATATATATATATATATATATATATATATATATATATATATATATATATATATATATATATATATATATATATATTTATGTGTATATATATATATATATATGTATATATATATATATATAGATAGATATATATATATATATGTATATTAGGGTGGTACACCCGGCACACCACCTGCACACGCCTATGCTATGTATATATATATATATATATATATATATATATATATATATATATATATATCTATATCTATCTATCTATCTATATCTATCTATCTATCTATCTATCTATATATATCTATCTATATATCTATCTATATATATCTATCTCTATATATCTATCTATCAATCTATCTATATATATATATATATATATATATATATATAAAAAAAAACATTCCAAATAATACCATGCAGTCACAACCAGTGACTTTAACTGCTTCTTTAGTGTATTTTATTGCAATGTGCACTTGCTAGGTATTGACTTGTGTAAATGACATAGGCGTCTGCTTGTAGTTATGGTTTTAACTATGAAAATGTCATGTCTCACAAAGCAAAATCAATAGAGCAAGTGATCCTGTAACAAGAAAGGGAGTCTGCTCATCCTCCTGAGAAAGCCATTTGAACAATATCTCTTTCCCTGTAACAGGCAGCTGCCTTTCTTAGTTAGAGCAATGTGAAGGCAATGTTTAAGCTGCATCCCTCCCTTGGGGATCACCCTGAGGTGTCCAATAAAACAATCCTGCAGGGACTGAGCCAAAAAGGGGGGGTTGAGAACTGGACACTAATGACTTCCATCTGGTGCTGGTCCAGACACCTCCTGAGAAGGAAGGAGTGCAGCTCTTGGCACCAATTGGCTAATTCAATTTACTTGAGCAGCATTAACCTCTGTCAGAATATTCATGAGCAGGAGAATGAGAAGCTGTGGCACAAGCAGACAGAATCCACTTAGAGAGAAAGAGAGAGAGAGAGCATGTGAGAGAGCAGGGTGCGTGCACCAAACTAGTGTACACTATCGATCTGCAGCCTTCACAGCCATCGCTAGACATTGAGAACACACACACACAGAGGATTGGAAAGGAGCCTGGAGGAGTGGACAGCAGGCAGGGCACAGGCAGCACTCTGCTTGCTCTGTACAAGCAGCTCAGAATCACAGGTACATTGCTGGATCCTTTGGGAACATTTCCCAGACAAGCAGGAGGACATAACATCCCTGGAAGAAGTCATCAGACAGCAGGTAAAGAAGTTTTTATTCCTTCTCTTTTAAGCTGTGTTACATAGGAATGCCAGGGGGTCTACTAAGGTATCATGATGGCAAAGCTAGGTAGCTCTTTATGTTAGTTCAATAGAATCTGGGAATACATAATGATCAGACACAAGGTTGAAGCCTCTGGTGTTAAATGTGTGGGTTATGTACAGTATGTGTAGATTGAAATACATCAGGCAAGTTTAATGTGTTGACTTCAGCACCATGGACAGCTCCCATCTGCCATGGGCATTCCTATAGAGCTGTACGTTCTTGTGTAACCTACTGTATATGTACCTGTGTACCTGTATATATTTTTTTTATTATTATTATTTGTTCAATTTTATCTGTTAAATATACCACTGAAATATTTAATTATATCTGTTGGACAAGTGCAAAAAAAAAAAAGTAGTGAAGTTCATAACTGTGATAACCTGTGCTGTCTGCCTCTGAACTGTTATTAGTTAGCATTGCCCCTGCTATCTCAGTATGCTGCAAAACAACTCCCCCTGTTATGAAGAAGAGAGGTAGGTGGTAGGTAGTCCTAACACGGGGTTATGTAGTGTTTACTCACTCCCTGTGCTAGGATGACGGTGCTGCTCAGTACGGTTGTCACCCTAGGAGTAGAAGTGTGTTGATGGCACAATCACCAGGTTCAAATACATTTAAAAAAAAGTGTTATCAGTTAGCATCGCCCCCTGTTATCTCTGTGCACTACAGAACACATCCCCCTATTATGGAGGCAGATGTTATGTAGTCCAAACACAATGTTATGTAGTGCTAACTCACTCCCTGTGCTAGGATGATGGTGTTGTTCTGCATGTTCTGCACAGTTTTCACCCTAGGATAAGAAGTGTGTTAATGGCACCATGACCAAGTTGAAATACATTTTTTAAAGTGCTCCCTGCTATCTCTGTGAGCTACAAAACATCACCCCTGTTATGGAAAAGAGAGGGAGGTGTTAATTAGCCTTAACACAGTGTTATGCTGAGCTAACATACACTCTAGGGTGCCAACGATGCCCTATGGTGACAGAGCTGCTCATTATGGTTGTCACCCTAGGACAAGAAATGTGACATTGGCAAGAATACCAGGTTAAAATAAATATAAAAAAAGTGTTATCAGTTATCATCACTCTCTGTTATCTCTCTGCACTAAACAACACCTCCCCTATTATGGAGGCAGGTGTTATGTAGTCCTTACACAGTGTTACGTAGTGCTAACACACTCCCTGTGCTAGGATAACAATGCTGCTCAGTATGGCTGTCACTCTAGGACACGAAGTGTGTTAACGACACGATCACCAGGTTGAAATAAATAAATAAAAAAGTGTTATCAGTTAACATTGCTACCCGCTATATCTGTGGACTACAAAACTGTTAAGGGGAAGTGGGGGAGGAGTTATTTAGCCGTAACACAGTGTTATTTTGGGTTAACACACACCCTAGGGTGACAGCTCTGCTCATTATGGTTGTCACCCTAGGTTAAGAAGTGTGTCATTGGCAAGATTACCAGATTGAAATAAATATAAAAAAGCGTTATAAATTAGCATCACTCCCTGTTATTTCTGTGCACTACAGAACACATCCGCCTATTATGGGGCAGACGTTATATAGTCCTAACACAGTGTTATGTAGTGCTGACACACTCCCTGCCCTAAGGTGACAAGACTGCCCATTATGGTTGTCACCCTAGGACACGAAGTGTGTTAATGATACGATCACCAGGTTGAAATAAATAAATAAAAAAGTGTTATCAGTTAACATTGCTACCTGCTATATCTGTGGACTACAAAAACCTCACCCCTGTTAAGGGGAAGTGTGGGAGGAGTTATTTAGCCATAACACAGTGTTATTTTGGGTTAACACACACCCTAGGGTGCCAGCGCTGCACTAGGGTGCCAGCGCTGCTCATTATGGTTGTCACCCTGGGTCAAGAAGTGTGTCATTGGAAAGATTACCAGGTTGAAATAAATATAAAAAAGTGTTATAAATTAGCATCACTCCCTGTTATTTCTGTGCACTACAGAACACATCCGCCTATTGAGGGGCAGACGTTATGTAGTCCTAACACAGTGCTATGTAGTGCTGACACACTCCCTGCCCTAAGGTGTCAAGACTGCCCATTATGGTTGGTCACCCTAGGACAAGAAGTGTGTAATTGGCAAGATTATCAGGTTGAAATTAATATAAAAAAGTGTCATAAATTAGCATCACTCTATTATTTCTGTGCACTACAGAACGCATCCTCATAATATTATGGCAGACGTTATGTAGTCCTAACACAGTGTTATGTAGTGCAGACACACTGCCCTAAGGTGACAAGACTGCTCAGTATGGTTGTCACCGTAGGACAGGAAGTGTGTTAATGGCATGATTACTAGGTTGAAATAAATAAAAAAGTGTGATAAAACAAATGCAGCCACCACATCTAAGGACAGGTGAGCTTTGGGCAGCTAAATGCCATTACATAAAATACCCAACTTTTCAATAATACCCAGAAAAAAGTTTCTTCAACTTCCCAATGAGCATTGGTTTATCTGCTTTATTATGCCAAGGGGCATGTCGACCTTTGCTGTACTCCCCGTGACTCTTTCCCATTACCTGTAAGTTATTGACTTGTACTTGTTAACTTTCCATCTGAAATATATTCCCGCAGAGCCCCAAGTGGTAATATCCAGGTCACCCTGTTCCCGAGAGATTGATAAGAAAAGCAATAGATCTCTGATTATGTTGAAAAATTGGTACCAAGCAGGGTGAATAAAAGGGGAAAAAAACTGTCTGCTAGTAGAAGAGAAATTGAATCCAGTTGTTAAGAGCAGTTATCAGACTTGCTCTATGCAGTAATAGAATGGAATAGAATAGGACTTTTTAACCATTAAACATTTTACTCCACAGAGAGAGTCGAAACAGATTATTGGCAGGGAAATACGGCGCTGCTTAAAAAAAAAAAAAAAAAATGCAGGCAGCTGATTCTCAGGGAAGCCAAAGGGTCCAGCTAGACTCAGTTTGACAAAAAAAAAAAAACTGTCAGGCAATCTCTGCCAAAGCTTGCTGTAAACACGGAATAAAGATTTCATTGTATGGGATCTGACTGGAATAATTATGCGCTTAATTGTTTATTCTGATAGGGGACTCTGTCATCAGTAGTGTTTTGTATGGGGACTGTCAAGAAAATGCTGAAATTAATAGCAGTGCATTTCCATTGCTCATTACATTTAAGAGATGATAGGATAATGTTTTATATTAAGCAAGTATAATTAACAGTGTTTTTTTTTTTTTGCTTTTTTTAATGTACACTTTGACTGCGTTTTGAGAAAGCTTTAGCATCTGCAAGTGACCGTTTTACAGATAAGAGATGAGAATAAATTGCTGTTTTCTCTCAAAATACATTTTATGCTTAACCCAAAACCCTACAGTTCTCTTTATGCCCGTATGTTCAGAATTGCCAGTGTTTAAAAATCCAAAAACCATACTGGTAGGTTAATTGGCTTCTGACCAAACTGGCTGGAAAGAGTGTGTTCTTTTATCAGTGTGGTAGGGACCTAAGCTTTTCTGGGGGCAGGGACTGATGTCAATTCTTCTATGTACTCTTCAAAGCACTCCAATATATCAACGCTATACAGATATGGTATATAAATAAAATGATTTCCAGGGACACTTTAAGCTGAGCTGATGAATTGCAGCCAGACATATGCAATAATCTCTTAGCTATGCAGTGTTGTTGTTGTGGCTGATTACACCACCATGGACTAAAAGCTGAAGTATGGCCAAATAGTATTCTTGGCCATTTGCACAATAAAAATAAGTTAGCTGTAATGAAATGTGCCCCATGTCTGGCTGCTGTAGTGTTTGTTACATATCTCACTGTTATCCAGGCAGCAGTTGCCTCTTGCCACCAAATGTCCGGTGTGCTGAGACTTGTAGTACCATCTGCCATACTCTGAATACTGTGGGTCCCTCGCTAAACAGCTTCTTCATTCAAAAAATACAAGGCGCTCTATGATAGGAGGAGGGAGGATTATGACTTTTTCATCTACTCCTTTTCCAATCACAGAGTGCCTTGTATTGATTGACAATAATGCAATAATATTTTTGAATGGAGAAGGTGCTGAACATGTGATAAGTGTAGTGAGTGAACTACAGCTGGGACTACAAGACAAGCACTGTATGTTTGGTGCTGTCAGGAGACTGCTGACTAAGTAAAAGAAAGATACTGTATGTTAAAAATAAAATGGGGCACATATAATTAGCCATTTAAGGACTGGTAGGATTTGCCCCCTTAATGACCAGGCCATGTTTTGCTATATGGCACTGCATTGCTTTAACTGGCAATTGTGCGGTCGTGCAACGTTATACCCAAACAAAATTGAGTCTTCCTTTTTTTCCCACAAATAGATCTTTTTTTGGTGGTATTTGATCACCTCTGGGGTTTTAATTTTTTTGCACTATAAACAAAAAAAGAGCGAATATATATATATATATTATTTTACTTTTTGCAAAAATAAATATCAAAAAAAAAAATGTCTTCTTCAGTTTAGGCCAATATGTATTCTTCTACATATTTTTGTTAAAAAAAAATCGCAATAAGCGTGTATTGGTTTCCGCAAAAGTTATAGCGTTTACAAAATAGGGGATAGATTTACGGCATTTTTATTGTTTATTTATTTTTTACTAGTAATGGCGGCGATCTGCGATTTTTAGCAGGACTGCGACAGATCGGACAAATTTTACACTTTTTTGGGGTGTTTCTAACTGTGGGGGCAGCGTACTGGCTAGAGGAGGAGAGAGAGATCGCTGTTCCTGTTTACTAGGAACAGCAGATTTCACTCTACTCCCCTGTCAGAATGGGGATCTGTTTGTTTACATACACAGATCCCTGGCCACGTGCATTGGCTCTGGCATCGCGCCGCGGGTGCACGTGCCTCCTAACGATTTTAAAGCTGCCGACATACACCTATGGTGATTCACGCAGCCGTGCCAACCTGCTGCAGTATAATGACAGTGGCTGGTCGGCAAGCGGTAAAAGCTATTTTTTTTTACTGTACAAATTATTTGGCCATACATAATCTTTAAATGGCACATATTGTATAGAGGGCCTCATGTGTGGTCCCACACAATTACAGAGGGACACACAATAGCAGCTGCTTTTTATGCATTAAAGTGCATTGTATCCAGTTAGGCAGTCTATTTGTGGGCTGGAAAACACCTCATTGCCCACAAATGTCAATTCTGCTGCGTTTTATTTACCACAATCTACAATGAAAAAAAGTAGGAATAAAATAAAACGTATTGTGCCAGTGGCAGTCATAGTAATTTCCAGCACTGGTATTTCTGGCCGCAATAGTAACCCCATGATTGGTGCTGGTGGATACAAAAATAACCTCCTGCATTGGTGTCTGCAACATTACCCCCTAGCATGTGTCAGTCATTGCAATAATAATATCCCGCATTGGTGCCAGTGACTGCAATAATAAATACCAGCATTGGTGTTCATGACCAAAATAATAATAGAACCCCCACATTAGTGGCCAGTAGCATTACTATATAAACCCTCCTTCATTGGTGTTCAGTCACAGTGCTTATACCCCATATTGATGATCAACCTCACTTAATGTTTTCTTACCTGATCACCTGCTCCCACATCAATCTCTCTCCATTGTGACATTGAGCCATGACAGGTTAGCTTGACAGTATCTGATTGATTTCATTGCAGGGGTGCAGAGAGCATCCCAGCACCTTGCACCAGTCAGCCACTGTGTAAGGTGCCCAGGGAGTGGTGGACTCGGCAACTTAGGGTCTATTTATAAAACTTTTGTTGGACAAATGTCACAAGCATTTCCCAGGGTTGCACCAATTTTCCCCACATTTTCTCTGAAAATATGACTTCCTCTGATAGTCAGCTTCATCTAGTGGCCAAAATGCTGTATATTTTACTGAAATGCTCAATCTAAATATATACAGAATTTTGGCAAATAGATGGACCTGACTGTCTTAGGATGTCATAGTATTGGAGAAAATATGAGGATAATGGGAGCACCCATTGAGAATGCTTTTGACATTTATCCAACAAAAGTTTTTGTGTGCTTCTGTGTCCTTCATCATCCTTTGTCACGTGTCCTTATTCTGTCAGAGAAACTATCACTTTGTATGGCACCATTTAGGCTAAGTCCTTAACAAGTGTCTGCATCCTGACCTATCTGTTGATTATTCTCAGCTATTCCAAGTGGCATGTTTGAAAAGGTACTGTACTGTGAAATCCAAAGGGCTAGAGCTGTTGCTGCTAAGTGGTAACATGAGCCTGCATTACACACGTTGCTATATTTTTATAAACTAGGGACCATTGGACAGGCCAGATTCAAGTTTTAGGGTCATTGTTTGGCCAAAGTCTCCACTCTTATAAAGGATTTCAGCCAAAGGTAAAATTTCAAGTGGTGTAATGGCAGACGATTTTTTATCTTAATGCATTCTATGCATTAAGATAAAAAGCCTTCTGTGTGCAGCAGCCCCTCTCAGCCCCCCTAATACTCACCTAAGCCTCATCTCGATCCAACAATGTTGCACGAGAGACTTGTCCATCCAGGACTCCCCGTCCTGATTGGCTCAGACAGCAGCAAAGCTATTTGCTCCTGCTGTCAATCAAAGTTATTGAGCCATATGGAAAAGAGGGGGGGTGGGGTTGGGCCACTGCTCTGTGTATGAATGGACACAGGGAGCCGCGGCTCAGCTTGGGTGCCCCATAGCAAGCTGCTTGCTGTATGGGGCACTCAACAGGAGGGAGGGGCCAAGAGCACCAAAGAGGAACCCGGAAAGGGGAGGATCTGGGTTTCTCTGGGCAAAACCACTACACAGAGGAAGTAAGTATAACATGTTTGTTATTTTTAACCCCCAAAAAAATCTAACTTTAATATCACTTTAAATAGGAGCTCCAGCCCCCCCCCCTCCAAAAATTAAAAGTCAACAGCTACAAATACTGTAGCTGCTGATTTTTAATATTAGGACACTTATCTGTCCAGGGATTCCGCAATGTCAGCACCCCAGCCTATTTTTTAATTGGCTCTCGGGTGCTGCCGCCATTGCTCGTAAAAGCAAACCGGAAGTGAAGCCTCCCTACTGTAGATACACAAAGCACGCTGCACTTTCTGAATGGCCCGGCAGCGGTAGAAGGAGAAGGGGGGCCAAAAACAGATACCAGCTGTTGCCAAATGTACCAGGTGCCAAATGTGGGGGAAGAAGCAAACAAGCAGAGCTTCCTCTTTTAGGTGGAGCTACGCTTTAAATTGGCCATTCACTGATGGATTTTGAACTGTTTCCCCTATCAACACTAACAGCGTGGGCCGAAGAATCTCCTATGCCAGGATATTGCATTCTGATTCTGAAGGATGTCAGGCAGGGAGGGGCTTACAGGGCCATCCATTAGGCAAATATTAGCCTGCTTATCAGGAACCGAATGAAATTTGCACAGTGTATGACCAGCAATATGCATAAAGACACACATAAATGGTATAGCTGGTCATCTTCATCATCACAAAACATTGGTGTGTATGTGTGTGTTTTTGTGTAAGTTACCTATTATCCCAAGAGCTCTAACACCAAATATATACATGCTAGTTCCAGGTCAGAGACTCAGCAAGTTGTAAAGAAATAATGATGCCTGCCCCAATGCCTGTTCCTTCAAAACAAGTCAACAGTGGAAACCCTTATATTTCTATTTTGACAGGTTCTTTTTAACAATAAAAGTTAATATGCTAGCTAGTGAAGGGATGTGTATCCAGATGATTGACAAAACAATGGCAGCTGTTTATTCAACTGCAGTAAGTAAAGGTGTTAGCATGCCAATCAATGATTTTAGTAACAGAGGATGTACAGCAAGGGACATAACCTCTCACCAGGATATTTTTCAATTCATGTTGTCAGTAACTGATATTTTTTTACACACAGTGGAGAAAAAAGAAAATTGATGGATTACTCTGTTTATTACTTTCCTCTTTTTGATTCAGTGGAATACTAGAAGCAGAGGAACAGAAATTTTATGTGAAGTGAACATGTTTTGGTGGGTGATTTACAAAACAGGATAATTTAGAGGCAGTTCAAGCAGGATTTAAAAATACATACCTATCATATTTTAAAACATATATTTTGCCTTCTTCTTGCATTAATGCAGTTTGACATTGCTTGATCATAGGGGTTGATTTACTAGAGGGAAATCCAATCACATGCAAGCAAAAATGCAGTTTTTTTGTTTTCCTTGCATGCAATTGGGTATTCTTTACAAATAGAAATTTCACCTCATTTACTAAGCTCTGGGGAAAATCCTCTTGCACAGTGCAACTTCTCAAAACCGTGTAAATAGGATGGCCTACTACCCAGATAATAGACATCTTTGTCCCATTACATGGGAAAATATATAATATGGTACTGCCAGACATTCACCCATCTGTATATAGATATTTTATAGTCCAGGTCATTTGTGTAAAGGAGCCCAGGGTATGTATAAGGGACCATGCCTTTTCACAGTAGGGAATTCCAGTGTCTGGGAAGGTATTTCGATTTATTTCATGTCACCGAAAAGAATAAGAATGTCATCACATTAAAAGTCATCATCTGAAGAATGTAGAAAAATTCCTACTACTTTTATAAACTGGAATAATATGAATGAAAAGAAAGGAGCACACAGATTTATGTTGTATCTTTAGTTTATCAACAACCTTCAAGCTACATATTTCTTCTACCAAGTGAAATATGTGAACAAATCAGAATTTTATGAAAAACGTCCTTTCTTTCTCAGAGAATTGGGTTGTTATACACAGCAGTCTAGAGAGAGAGAGAGAGAGAAAATATGTGTCTTATGAGTGGACTATATGAATAGTAAGAATAGGGGGGTAGGCTTTGTAGTTATTGGATTTGTCATTACTAAGAACCCAAATAAGCTTGTTCATTCTAACTATTAGGACTAGGATTTAAATTTATTAAGATGCATTCAAACTTAAATCTGTATTATATGGATTGCTACAATGAATGTATGCTTAAATAGCAACTTTAACAATGGATAGCTATATCTTATAAGTGTATTGAATGCTAGTCAATGACCGCAAACCTGCAAAAATTCAAATGCCATATAAATATTGCTGCCAGTGTTTAAGCCACAACTGGCACCATTGAAATATTGCCAGACCATTAAAGTCCTCTCCAGCCACAACTTTATTTATTTTTGTATAAAGTAGGAAAAGGTTAGGTTTCCGGTCTGATTTTTACTGAGTGTCTCTGCCCACTAGAATAATTCCCCCTATGGTGTTTGTATTGAAACTATGGTGTAAGATTTGAAACTGCAATTCGCCCCTTAAACTTTTTTTATTTCAGTGAATAATAGCCACCAGATACAAGTAACACATGGCAATATAAATAAAACTTGGTGCAATTCCTAGTCCGTTTGGTTTCTAAGACCAGAAGATATTATCACATATCCTGTCATATTTACAGCATATCTATTTCATGCCTGCAAATCTTAGATAGCAAAAATAAAATGTCTTCATTCAGCATCTGAACAATGACTAAAAGAAAAATGGTACACAGTGCATTTGTGTTAACTCAATCCATAAACCTTTTAAAAGTAAAATGGAAACAATTCAATTTAGCTAGTTTATAAGTGTATGTGCATGAATACATAGTACCCCATTAAGCTATTTTTATTTCACTCATGCTGTATAATTTTTTATATATCTATGTATTCATTGGTGCAATTTAGTATGGCTAAATGGAAGTTAAAAGCTTTGCAGTAATGTTAACTCACGTGGTCCACATGTCATTCATGATCCACTATGCTATGTATTCATATGTACACAGGCAGGAGGTAATCGCATTGCCTAACTTTCTGTTTCAGTATTATCTCCTGCTTGAACCATATGGACATTTTATATACTCTCAATTTCATTACTTAGTAATTTCCATTTGATCTTAATAATGTGGTACTTCAAAGTATGCCTAGTGGGATACTGCTACAGTACATTAAAGTATTTAAATGACTTGTCCTTCAACGTACCAACAGGCAGTATATGCATCACCTTAAAATTCAATAAAATGAAGTTTTAAACACAAGATTTAGAAGTACACCTAGACTAGTTAGAAATATTCCTGATCATAAATGACATTTTGTGTTAAGTTGCTGTAAATGTGGTTTTATAATATATATATATATATATATATATATATATATATATATATATATACGGTATATATATATATACGGTATATATATATATATATATACAGGCATACCCCACTTTTATGTACACAATGGGGTTTATTTACTAAAGCTGGAAATTGCAAAATCAGGCTTCCTTCTGCATAGAAACCAATGAGCTTCTAACCCCAGCTTGTTCAATTAAGCTTTGGTAATAAAACCTACAAGCTCATTGGTTTCTATGCAGAAGAGAGCCTGATTTCGCACTTTCCAGCGTTAGTAAATAAACCCCATTGCATACTTAAAAGTGGGGTATGCCTGTATATATATATATACCTAACCTAAAATCCAACTGCATTACATTGAAGCAACTAAGCATAATAATATCTTAAAGTGGAGCTTTAATTAAAAAAAAAAAAAAATGTGACATTTTAAACACAAGATTTAGAAGTAAATCTACAATAGTTAGAAATATTCCTGATTATAAATGTATATATTTATAATCAGGAATATTTCTAACTATTGTAGATTTACTTCTAAATCTTTTGTTTAAAACTTCATATTTTTTAAAATTATTTATAATATATATATATAAATATATATATATAATATATATATATATATGTGTGCAGTATTATAAAAGGTTTGTATGAGAACCTAAAATCCAACTGTGTTAAGATAGTAAATATTACATTGAAGCAACATAGCATAATAATATCTTAGAAACTTTAATTCAGGCATGAACTTTAATGCAGAAGAGACATAATATGTCTCTTCTGCATTAAAGTTTCTTACCTGCCTATCCACCACTGTACATTGAGCTGTGCATATGTAACTCAGTGCACAATTTTAGCAATGTCAAGGTGGTTTAAGCCCCACGCATGTGCAGGAGTGATGTCACCTCGGCCTGACCAATTAAAATAGCCGGATATTGGTACCCAATATCGGTACCCGAAGCTGACTAACTGGAGGTGACAGTGGCCTGTGGGCTGCTCCGGGACAGCACACAGCTGGAGTTAAGCTAGGTATAGTTCAATTTTATGATAATTAATTCATAACTTATTTTAATGCTAATAATCATTGTATTGGTTTCACTTGATGTTCTTACCCTGCATTACTATCACAAAAAAAAAATCAGTAGTTAATGCAAGATTCCAGTAAAAATCTTGGGATCAGTGTCAGTGTACTGGAAGCTGTTGTAGGGGAAGCTTACAAACTGCATAGGGAGAGATTGTGGGCAAACTGTACTCTAACTGTACTCTAAATATGATTGCTAGTTCTTTGAGAAATTACGGTAACCCCTTTGATGCCTTTTACTTTATTCTTATTATTTGGAGCGTTTTAGCTTTAATTTTACTTCTTGGTTAATCTGAGGTTGGCAGTCACTTTAAGCTGCTGTCCCATCCATAGCAAACCTTTTTGTGCTTTAAGACTTCCCTTTAAAAAAAAAAAGGAAAAAGTGGGCTTTGGTCTCAGGGGTCGTCTGTTGGGGCTTTAATATTCTTTTTTTTCTTTTATATTGATAGGGCCTTTTAGGCTTGGGGTGCAGAGCATTTATTTGTTACTGTCTATAAACAGTTTAAACAGTGTGCACCTGTTACTGCAGGCCAGTTTTACACTGCTGTATCCTTTGCAGCACCTTGTTTTTTAGTAAAACCCCAGCCAGGGTTGACAACCCCTGATAGCGTTTTATACTGAGAAAACTTGAAAAAAATTACCGTTGGAGCACATTTTAAAAAATGAAAATATGAAATATGACAGAAACATGTATTAGAAAGTAAGACCTATGCCACAGACCTTGTACCCACAAAATACTCCTAATCAGTGTGCTACAAGTGGCAGTCTCACATACAGTAAAAATCTCAGGACTAAGAATTGAAAAAAAAAATTAACTTTGTATTAAATATGCTTTTTGTCCACACACTTTGTATGAGGCCATCTTAGGAGAGGGCAAAGAGGGAGAGGGAAGGAAGGGAGAGAAGGAAGGTAGAAAGAGAGAAAGAACTAAGAAGGACAAAGAAAAACGGGAGGGGGAGAGGGTAAAAGGTATGAGAGGAGGATAGAGAAAACGAGAAGTAACTGAGAGAGAGAAAGAGAGAGCAAAGGGAGAGACAGGTGAAAGGGAGAGTGGGAAGGCAGTGAGAGAGATAAGAAGAGAAAGAACTAAGAAGGAAAGAGACAAAACAGAGGGAGTGAGGTGAGGGAGGGGGTAAAAATGATGGGGAGTGGGAGAGAGAGAAAATGAGAAGGGGAGGGAGAGAAAGCGAGAGCAAAGGGAGGGAGAGATGTAAGGGAGAGTGGGAAGGCAGGGAGAGAGAGAAAGAGAGAAATGAGATAGCGAGGGAGAGAGAGAGGTGAGGGGGAGGAAGGAGGGAGATAGGTGAGGGAGTGTGAGAGAGAGGGAAGGTGGAAGATGGAAAGAGGGGGAGAGAGGAGGAGAAGAGAGTGAAGGAAAAGAGCAAGTAGGAGGATAAAGGGAGGAAAAGAGGAGAGGAAGAAAGCAAAAAAGTGTGGGAGGAATATATAAAGAGAGAAGGAAAAAGGTGGAGGAAGAGAAAGGAGAAAGGGTGTTCAGTGTACAGAATGCTCACTCACCAATTATGGCCCCCCATGGACCAAGGTTCAATCACTAAACCCGAGTGTCAGGCATTGACTAACCCCAGGCCGAGGTAGTGGTAGCAAGCAACCAGCATCAGTTGCCCACTATAAGTTCCAAATCTGCTGTCCACACAAGCCCTTTACAGGCACAGCATAGGATCCAGTAGATCATATGATTGCATTCCAGGTGTTGTAGTGTGGACAAAGGAAATGGAATGGAAGGGGGAGCAGATACAGCCTCTAGCCTCTTTATGTAGAGATCAATGGTAATGGAAGATTTCTAGGGTCTAGGAAACAGTCACAGACTTAGAGAATGGTGTATCCACCGCCAGCCAGGGTATTTTTATGGAAAATGTCTGCCATTCAAAGATTTTAAGAGACAGGAGAAAACAGACTGTTTCTTACAAACTGTCAATGGAAATTTTGACAGCTGGCAGCTCTGGATCCAGCCTGTGCTCTCTGGATCTAGTATATTTGGACCTAGGCTTACTATTTAAGATTGTCCTTCTGATTGCCAATTGTTCACTGCTTTATCATTCGCAGTTTCTTAATTCTAATAGTAAAACACCTCTCTGTACTCTTTTTCCCTAGTACATTTCAGCCAATTCTCCCTCATTAAAAATGTCCTGCTGCTGACGAATTTTACCCTAGTGTAACATCTGCAGTCTTTTAATTTTTAATGGGAGCTTGATAGAAATTGGCTAGTGGCAGGATGGTTTTGCACCAGCGAGAACAAGGACAGCCACAGTGAACTACTGACCAATACCGTTTTTCCAGTTAAAGCTGGCTTACTATCATTTGATGGAAAAGCATGTGCCACTTCTAAAGCCACCTAAAAAATCCTTTTGTTCAAGCTCAAATGAATCAGATTAGGGTGCTGCTGCTGTATGTAAGACAAGCTAATTTTTAAAGAAAAAGTGGAAACTGATTGCTGAAATTAAGCTCCCTTCGTTACCTTTACTCCTTTAGACTATCATCCAGACAATAAAAGACAGGTATATTGAAAAGGTCATACCTTTGATTTCTTTGTCAGCATGATTATGCTGTTAGACTAGCATTGGGCAAAGAAGAGGAGCCTGATTGACTCATAGTGCTATCCATCTAATGTGGGGAAGTTCATTTGAAGACATACTAGCTGATTTTTTTTTTTTAAAGAAATTTGATTAATTAAAGTTAATAATTTCTCAGCGCAGCCAGAAAATAATCTACCAAATACTAAATGAGCAGCTTGCTCACACAAAGTGTGTTTCATACCTTTCACACCAAGATAAAATAAATAAAACTAAAAAGTGTAGCGTTCATCTATTTTCGGTGACAAATACTTAATTATATACTTTTACCATCCTTCTGAAGTGAAAATAATATCAAACTAACGTGTGTCCAGAATAAACCCCTGGAATTTATAAAGACTAGCACAGGCAGATTTTGCAAAACTGTCTCTCATGCATTCTAAAAGTGGTGAGGAAAGCGCCAAACTCATATACCTGTCTAGAACTTGTACTTGGATTTGGCTCATGCTAATCCACTTTTAGAGTGCATGAGAGACACTTTTGCAAAATATGTCTGAGCCAGTTTTTCTCTCTGTAGCTCTTAGCTCTACATTTACATTTGGCACATTCAATGTGACACAATGTAAAGGTGATGCATTCAATCAAACAGAATGTAAAAGTGGTACATTTTTAGAATCGCCTCAATTTGGTGCATGAATCGCTGTCAGAACCAAATGTGTCTTAAATGATTCATTAATTTGGTACAATATATTAACAAGAGGAATAATCACCAAAAAAGTGGTGCAGCAGCTTTATTGAACCCCCCTCCCTCCCCGATGTACCTCTACATAGATATGCATAAAATAGTCATAAAATATCATATATGGGATTAATGTCCCAATTAATTGATGTCCCAATATTCACTCTTTTTTCATTTGTGAAAAAACTTGTGTTTTGTAAGCCAGATAACTCAAGTGAAGTCACCTGATTCCTGTCCCTTAAAATCCCATCAACAATAAGAATCAACAAGCTTATTTGAACCTTTATGTTGGTGCATACAGAATCTGTGCACTATTAACCGATAGGGGAATTATACATATAACGTGTGTGCTCGTTGTCATGTAGAATAGTAATGATGGGATGTCTATAAAGGTCTATAACTACCGTGGTATGTTTTACATGGGAACAGTATTTATGTATCTATTACAAGTACTTATATATCGTCAATTTACACAGCTCTTTACATATATATTGTACAGTCACATCAATCTCTGCCCCCAAGGAGCTTACAATCTATAGTCCCTAACTCACTTTCATACATACACATACTAGGGTCAATTTAGACAGGAAGCAATTAACCTACCAGCATGGCTTTGGAGCATTTGTTAGAGGAAACTAGAGTATCCAGAGGAAACAGTGCTAACCACTTATCAACTGTGCTGTCCATGTTGGTTGTTTAAGCTTTTATATTGCCTTTGCACAATTTTCCCAAAATTGTTGCATGAAGATTTAAATCAAAACAATACTATAGGTTCACGCTAGTTTTTAAATACAGGTTTTCAATTAAAGTGGAGCTATAGTTTTAAAAGTTGTAGTGTCTGAACCAACATGTGGAAAGTTTGAGATGCTTTTGTTAGGCGTATGTAAAATATTTTCTCAGTTCCATTAAAGATACTAGTTGCAAACATTATTTCAGTTGTCACTATCAATATGTGAGCACAGACATATCTGTCCTAAAGGTGTTAACTTGTTTTTTCTGCCATTCTCATTAAGCTCTCCAATCTTTCTGTTCACATACTGTCTTTCTATAATTGCTATTTTTCATGACCCTTGCTCTGTCCTCCCATTCCTTTAACCACTTCCCGACCGTCGGCCGTCATATGACGGCCTCCGGTTTGCGGGGGTATATCTGAATGATGCCTGTAGCCACAGACATCATTCAGATATTGCCGTTTTCAGCCGGCGATTCCCTGCACCATAAGTATGATCATAGCGGCTGTTCCGCCGCTTGATTGTTCTTATGGGCGGCGGGAGGGGACGCCCCCCCCTCCCGCCGCCCTCCGGTGCTTCTACCGACTCACCGCTTCCATCGGTGAGTCGGACACAGGAACCGCCGGCACCGGATGATCACTATAGAGATTTCAGGCGGACCAGATGGTCGCCGGAGTCTCTATGATCGTTCGGAGGCCAGGCGCGATGTGATGACGTCACGCCCGGCCTCTGCATTCGAATAACGGCGCCGCCTCCGCTGGGAAGCGGTGATCTTTTTTTTTTTTTTTTTAATTTTAGGCTTTCCAGCCTAGAGGTGAGATGTGGGGTCTTATTGACCCCATATCTCACTGTTAATAGGTCCGATCAGGTAATATTCCTATTACAAGGGATGTTTACATTCCTTGTAATAGGAATAAAAGTAATCAAATTTTTTTTTTTTTTTTTTAACTGTCAAATTTTAAAAATAAAAGTCAAATTAACAATAATAAAAAAAAAAAAAATTTTTTAAAGCGCCCCTGTCCCCGTGAGCTCGTACGCAGAAGTGAACGCATACGTAAGCCCCGCCCACATATGAAACTGGTGTTCAAACCACACATGTGAGGTATTGCCGCGAACGTTAGAGCGAGAGCAATAATTCTAGCCCTAGACCTCCTCTGTAACTCAAAACATGTAACCAGTAAAAAATGTTAAAGCGTCGCCTATGGGGATTTTAAAATACCAAATTTTGGTGCCATTCCACAAGCGCGTGCAATTTTGAAGCGTGACATGTTGGGTATCTATTTACTCGGCGTATCTTCATCTTTCACATTATGCAAAAAAAATTGGGCTCGAAAAATTGCTGCGCAAATACCGTGCGAGATAAAAAGCAACGAGCGCCATTGTATTCTCTAGGGTCTTTGCTAAAAAAACATATATAATGTTTGGGGGTTCTATGTAATTTTCGAGCAAAAAAATTATGAATTTTACATGTAGGAGAGAAATGTCAGAATTGGCCTGGTTGCAAAGTGGTTAAAGTGGTTGTAAACCCTAGGACAAAAAAAAAAAAAAAACCCTGCAAGACAAAGGCATAATGAGCTATACTAGCTCATTATGAATTACTTACCTGAGATCGAAGCCCCTGCAGCCGTACTCGTACACCACTCCGACGGCCGACATCGCTCCCGGAGGTACTTCCGGGTATCACAGGCTCCGGGCGCTGTGATTGGCCGGAGCCTTGATGATGTCACTCCCGGGAATGCGCATAGGAGCCGCCGGTAATGGCACACTCACTGAAGCAATGGCAAGTGCTTGCCATTGCTTCAGTTTGCTTCAGTGGGCATGTGCCGATGACGTCGGCACATGCAAATACAGGGGATATCTCCTAAACTGTTCAGGTTCAGGAGATATCCAGGGTAGCTACAGGTAAGCCTTATTATAGGCTTACCTGTAGCAAAAAGTGTGTTGTAAGGGTTTAGAAATCCTTCTATTTCACTTCACAGCTCTTTTTCATTTCAAATAATTTTTATCATATTTCAGTTTTATTTTGTCTTTCTTAATCCCCATTCTTTTCCATGCCATTGGACAGATATCTCAATTTAACATTTAATGTAAAGATAAACATATTGGATTCAGGGATACAATACTGTATTTTCACACAAATCTCTGAAAAAGAGGGAGCAGTGGAGGAATTCCCACTCTTTTCATGGTATGTCTCACAGATGTCTTAATCATCCAGGCAATATCCATATGGCTTCTGTTGGCATAATATTGATGTCAGACTGGCACCTTGTTGAATCTCTTGTGACTGATCGTTAGCAGCTGTCCAAGTAGTAGAAGTGACCTGAAAATTCAGAAAATGAGATCTACTGGTAAATATTGTAGACTAAATAATGCAAACATTTTTATAAATGTCTAAAGCCTGTATCATTTTAAATTAGCTCATTATAGTCCAGGTGCACCACAACCAAAGGTTGCAAAAGTCTTACAATTCAATTATCAGGCAGTGTGAGCATTCCTGACTGTAGAACTATGGGTCTGACTCAGTAGAGGAGGGTGTTGGATGTCTGAAGTAAGACCACTGCTTTCACGCAAACACCTAGAATGTATTTAGCTGATTTAAACTAAAGGTTCAAGAATAAGAATTTGTGTTATAATTTGTTTCAAAATGTGCCTAATGTTCACCTTTCACCTTTTGATAACCCATGTTTTAGTAAAATTATAATGCTTACCTTTAGTAATTACCTAAACCCTAACAGAGTGCATCTCAACCTCTTTTAGTCAAGGCTCCCTTTAGAATTGTGCACAAACTCAGATCACACCAGTATGAGGGCTTGTTCACACCAGGAGAGGCATCCAGCGCACATGCTTCTT
This sequence comes from Lithobates sylvaticus, assembly GCA_028564925.1. Classification (NCBI taxonomy): domain Eukaryota; kingdom Metazoa; phylum Chordata; class Amphibia; order Anura; family Ranidae; genus Lithobates; species Lithobates sylvaticus. The sequence goes on along the minus strand of CM053030.1, from coordinate 238,030,092 downwards.
TTGCATGTTCCTGCACTTTGCATTTTTCTGTGGGCTATTCTATTTACACACAAAAAAGGCACCCCAATGATTTTTAAAATTGTGCCACACCAAAATACATGCATGCATTTTAGTAGGCGTGAACAAATGTCCATTTGCTAGACGTGTGTGGTGCATTAATGGCACCCCTGTGCATCTGCAAAAGGCATTGTTTTTGTGTGCGGTGTGGGAAACTGTGCACCTCATGTGTACAAACCCTAAAATTGAGTTTGTGAGTTCAGTGGTCAGTAGATTGTAAATCCTCTCTCCTCAAATCCCTGCCCGCTAGCACAAATCTCCCCTCCTAGCACAAATTCTGCCCCCCCCCCCTGGAATTCCCCCCTCCTATCACAAAACAATTGTTTGGTACACTTATACCATTGTGTCACCAGTACAATTCCCCCTTCCCAAAATTTACAGATGGCAACTGGATATATGAGTAGTAACAACAGCAAAGAGGGGAAGAGACCTGGAAAGAGATGTAGGCTGTGCTCTCTCCCCCTACCCCCTCCAGCTCCTCTCCCTCCTGTCTGTACACAGGAGTTAACACTGGATTGCTCTTAGATCGGGTGTGTGCAGGGTTTGATTACTGCCCCCACTCACACCTCCTCCTGGCTCTCTCCTTCTCTCTGCCGCTGCCACTACTCCTCTCTGCAACCCAGAAAGGTATGCAGGCAACCAACGTGTATTTAGAAACCAATGACGTGAACTTATTATGTTCTGTGAATTTAATGGGGGTTTAAAATGGATTGGACCAGCAGGGGCAGTAAAAAAAAGAAAAACTTGATCTGACATTAAAAAAGATTGGATTTAATTGCCTACTTTAGTCGGTTTTTAATCCCTTTGACGCGGAACACCTGAGAACTTTATTTAGCACCCTGGTTGAGAAAGGCTGCTCTAACAATTAAACAATTGCTGTCCTTAGGCTGTATATATATACATATATATATATATATATATATATATATATATATATATATATATATATATATATATATATATATATATATATATATATATATATAGGCCCTCAGCTGAAGCCATGATCTTGGTGTAATTTTCTAGTGGCTGAGATGGCCTTTCTGGTAAAAGTAATCCGAGTGACTCTAAATGTCTTGGAAGGGCCCATCCCCCTGCCGCTGGCCTCTGCTACAACCTGTCAGGCTGGCATACCCGCATACCTCTTACACTCTCTTCTTTGTGATGAATGAAGCTGTACATGACAAGGATTTTGTCTCTTCTGGTTTCAGTTCTGTGTTTACTTGGCCAGGGAATCAGCCGATTAAACTGATCTTAGTTTGATCAGCTGCCTTGGAGGGCAAAGGGGGGATCAGGAGTTCTAATATACCCCTAATCCCTTAAAACAGGATACTTATCGCTGTCCAAGCTATCACAAGGGATGTTGTTCATCCCTTGTGATAGCAATAAAGTTGAATAAAAAAAAAACGAATAGAAAAATGTAAAAACAAATTAAAGACCGTGCATACGTGCAAATGTAAACACGCATTTACGCCTTGCACACATATATAAACAGTAATTGCACCACCACTGCAAAAATCAGAACGAGAGCAATAATTCTACTGCTAGAGCTCAGCTTAAGTTTAACTCTAACTGGTAACCGCTGTCTATAGAGTTTTTTAGGTCGTTTGTTGCCATTTCACAGGCATGGAAAATGTGAAATCTTGACATGTTTGGAATCTACAGGGGGGGTTATTTACGAAAGGCAAATCCACTTTGCACTGCAAGTGCACTAAAAGTGCACTTGGAAGTGCAGTCGCTCTAAATCTAAGGGGTAGATCTGAAATGAGTGGAAGCTCTGCTGATTTTATCAACCAATCATGTGCAAGCTAAAATGCTGTTTTTTATTTTCCTTGCATGTCCCCCTCGGATCTACAGCGACTTTACTTCCAAGTGCACTTGCAGTGCAAAGTAGGTTTGCCTTTCGTAAATAACCCCCAGTACGTACTTGGCAAAACATCATCTTTTACATTTTACTAAAAAAGCTGGGTTTTTATGCACTATAATACATGAAAATTGTTAAATGGCTGTGTCAATATCAAATTTAACAAAGTTTCAAGCAAAAAATGCTATTTTTTATATGCATGTGAAAATTGTCTCTACAATAAGGGGGTAAAATGTACACAAACTGAGGACCATTGCAGTGTGAACAACTGCAGAAAATCATAATTAAAACTGTAATTACATCTATTGAAGCGACAACACAGAACAGTTTTGGAACAGAGACTCCTCACATTTGCGAGTCTTTCTTTTTAGGTACTAAACTCATGTTTCTACACAACTAGAGTTATATATGATTCTATGAATTGACCTAGAGTTGTGAAGATAAAACAAAAATGTGCTCTCTGGGGATTTAAGAGGATCCAACAAAGGTCAATGAAGTTACTGAAGCCCTCAAAACTGCAGTGATAATTAGCAGATTATGTCCTGCAGGTAATAATCCATGAAAGGTGACAGACCTAAATGAACTCAAGACCTGTCAATTTTCAGTGATTTTAGCTGCAATAAAATTATCCATCAATGATCACTACCTATTTAGATTTAAAGACTTTTTCTTGTTTGATTACTTGAACACTTGGTTTTTACTTGAGAGAGCAATAAATATGTCAGTCTTCAGTGAGGTAAAGCAGCTTTAACCTTTTTCCTCCATAGTTAGGAATGTTTTGACCTTGGTTCATACCAGCGTACATAAAAGCAATAGGTTTCCTGTTAGGATAACCATCAAAAGAGCCTAATTTCTTCTAGCATTCTAATATGGGTGACATAATCAGAATTATGAATACATATTTTACATTTACATATAAGAATACATAACCTGACCTTGGCCTTTATCTTTCTTTACAGCTATCATTTTTCAGTACTCCATGTAGCCAAAAATATACTGTATCTCAGCAAATTTAAAAAATACACTGCAGCAATTTTTACATTCTACAACAGAATGCCCATGATATATGAAACAAATGTATATTGTGCTAAGACTTGTAATATTTTTTTTTTTTTTTTACACAGCTACCATTAATCCATGTTGGATGCATAGCCAATCTCATCTACATTATGTCAATTATGCTAAAGCTACATTAGTGATATGATGTGTGGTGAAATTCTTTTGATAGGTATTACCTTTCCTACGCTACTGTCAGAGATTCATAAAAAGAAAGTAACGTTATCACATTTATAATTATTTTTCATGATCATTATTCATGTAATAAAGTATCACAGGCAGAATCTATCCCTTCAAGTGCTGTGTCTTAGTCAAGCCAATTATGACTAAATTACTGCATGTTCTGTGCTGTATCAACTAATTAAAGATGAATTAATAAAATTATAATTCCATTTGATGGCACCGTCTACAGCTGTTTATGAGAGCTAAATGTTGTTTGACATCTGGCTAAATGGTTAGCTTTTAGAAAGTAGAACTACTAAACACCTGGCTGGAATGCAGAATCTGTGAGCATTTAGATCCAGTTCTCTGCTCCAAGGTGTCATTGAATTTATGAGCATACCTCAACTTCTTTAACCATAACATATATTATTCCCATAGCCACCCTTAAATGAACCATAGTCCTCACTAGGGACTGAGGCAAAGCAACTGAAACAGAAAGCTGGTATCTTTCCAACTGACTTATCTCACTGAGATGTAGTTAATAGTCATTTCAAATAAATTGTCCAGCAGTTATGTTATAACTGGATGAGAAAGGTTCATTTACCTTATATACCTCTATGTGCTTTTTATATTTTTTCAAATCCATGAGAAAAGCATGACTACATTAACTGTCTAGATCCATTTAAAGGGGAACTTTGGGCTGGAGAAAAAGTTACCCTTCCAGTGTTTTCCCCTCCATACTACAAGCAATAAATGCTTATTTTGTATAGGGAATGGTGAATAGGGTGAACTAATTACCTTATTCCTCACTCCTGCAGGCTTCCTCCACTTTGTAAGACTGGTCCTCTAAAGCAGTGCTTCCTATTTGCCTAACTGGTCGCAGCTCTCTGACGCCATCAACTACAATGCCGGACCATTGGTCCTGCATTGCATTTAAGAATCTTGAAGGCATACCCACATCTCAGGAACTTCAGACAGTGGTGGAGTTTCCCAGATAAAGGGGAGAAAGAAATAATTGCAGCAGCCTTGCCTCGCTCTCCATTACCCCCCCCCCCCACCCCCGTGACAGCAGGATCTTGGAGAAATCTTCACTGCAGGAATGCTGGTCCTTCTCCTGTCTCCAAATTTCTGCCACTGTGGTGGTTAGCAGGTTCAATGTCTTCACGAAGGACACCATTTCAGATGGTTCAAAAAGGGGCATGTAAACTCATTGCCTTTCCTCCACTGAAAAAAATCTATTTTATTTATTTATTTCAGGTACTTATATAGCGCTGTCAACTTATGTAGTGCTTTACACATATACTGTATATTGTACATTCACATCAGTCCCTGCCCTCAAGGAGCTTACAATCTAGGGTCCCTAACTCACATGCATACATACACATACTGGGGCCAATTTAGACAGGAACCAATTAACCTACCAGCATGTCATTGGAGTGGGGGAGGAAACTGGAGTACCCAGAGGAAACCCACACAGGCACAGGGAGAACATGCATTGGTTACACTACTTGTAAAACTAACTGTGAATGGAGGAGAGTCTGATCAGTCACAGGATTGTCTCCCCCATTCACAGATCATGATACAAGCAGTGTAAATAATGAGAGCACTTATCTACATTAAATATGACGATGTCAAGGGCCTGCCCACAGCCTGGAGCTTCAGGGAGAAGAGAACAGCACCAGAGCCTGTCGTAGTGGGGGGGGGGGGGTTAGTGAGTATTACATCCTGTTCAGCTCCCCCTAGGCCTAATGTGCATGTAACCCTTCCACTGTGGAGGGACTTCACTGCAAGGGTTTTATTTTATTTTATTGGGCTTTAGGTGCATGACAATGTTAAAGATACAATAGTTAGTAAATGCTATTGCCTTGCTTGAACACGCACAGCTTTTTCTTCTCAGAAAATAATTATTTAGTTCTTATAGTGGATCCTGTGATAGTCCACTCTGCGCTCATGTCACTGATCAATAAATAAGCTCCCGACTCAGCAGGAAAGTGCTTTGCAATAGAACTTTATAAAACCTCCAGTATTCTTTTTATTTTTTCTTCTCGGTAAAACAATGATTAAAGAAGTAACGGAAAACTGCACTTCCTGTCTAACAGAATGCTTGCAATTTGGCTTAACGTGAGATTGAAATATAGCATATATTTATGAATTAAGCACCTTATTTTCAATCCATTTTATATTCTTGTACTATTTGTAAGACCGATTCCAATTTAGATATAGGAGATGTATAGTCTTATTGGACATGTCTAACTTTTCCAACCCAGCTCATCCTTAATACATATATTTTGTTCAAATTCTGTTCCTACTTTGCTAGACGATGGCTTCTTTACTGCACCTTATTTCAGTACAAGTCTATGAGTATTCCAACTAACTGAAAACAATGCACTGCCTGGGTGGCTAGTACCTCAATGGGTGTTACACAGAGATAAAGAGTACATAATGGCTAATGTTCCCTGTAACGCTAATCTGTAAATCTTTGCATATAATACAGTTCCAAAAATACCAAGCAAGCATGTAAAAATATGAAAGGCAATTAAAAAAAGTCTCTCAAAATAGGCATTTACAAAAAATATACTATACTTTCCCTTTAGTAGTAAAAATAACAACGGGTCCATGCTTAAAAATACATCAATTATTGTTTAACTATTTTCTCTTAAATTTAAATATCTACCGTTATGGCATACTGAGAACAATTACTATTTTAGTTCTCTATAAAAATAAGTAGTGGCCTACATATATTTATAGTACATATATTTAGCACCCTCATATGCCTGATTTTTCAAAATCTGGTGGGACACCCACTTCATGGAATTAGAAGTGTATTATTGTGCAGTGATAACCTGAAATCATAATCGGTAAAGGTTCTTTCTGAGCAGGGAGCTTTTCTCCTACAAAGGCATACAAACTCATGAAATGTTTAAACACAAATTCGGAAAAACTGTGTAAAAGTGACTTATGTTTTAGAGGATATATCTTGTAGGAGTTATTATCACTGCTGATATGCATTTTGCATTTAATAATTTGCTATATCTATCTGTGTGTCTTTGAAAGTGACCTGTTGACAGGGGAATACAAAGTGAGTTGTAGATGGTGGAAAGTGAACTGTGGACAGGAGTCCAGAGTTGATCTCTGGGTAGGAGAACAGAGGTGAGCTGTGGATAGTGGTAAAATAGGTGGGCTGTGGGTGGAGGAAAACAAGGTGAGCTGTGGACAGAAGAAGAAGAGGTGAGTGGTGGACAGGGGGAGATGAGGTGAGCTGTAGATGAAGAATGAAGAGTTGACCTGTGGATGAGGGAAGAAGAGGTGAACTGTGGATGAGAGAAGAAGAGGTTCGCCGTTGATTAGGGTTGCAGAGGTGAGCTGTGGCCAGGGAGTACAGAAGTGAACTGTGGATGGGGGGGGGGGGGTAGCAAAGAGGTATACAGAGGGGAGCAATAAATGGTTACTTTTTAGGCGGAGGGTATGTAAGTACTATCCCTAATGCTGATTATGCTATGTGCTATACACTCCTCAGTGCATAAGTACTGCAGTGTTGAAGGGGTGGAGTTGGCCAGGGAGGGCTAGTTCCTGTACCTTTTCTCTAGGAAAGAAATGTCTTGACCATCAGGGAACTGGGAAAGATCTCCCTCTGACCTGCTCTGTCATAAGAGCCACTTCCCTTTCACTGTGCCACTGGAGAGATGGTGTCACGTACCTGGATAGTGAGCCTGACGTGAAGAGGAAGTACAGCTCCAGGCTCGGGTGCCACTGGTCGTGAGACAGCATCCACGAGAGCACGGTGGGGTATGGGTGCCTGTGATCAGTCCAGTAGTCTGCATGGTAGCAATTGTCAACAGGCTAGTGTGGCAGCAGTGCAGGCTGGTGGCAGATGAGCTGGCAGTGGATGAGCAGCAAGAAGCAGGAGCCAGATGTATGCTTACTGTACTGAAGGAGCTGTAGCAGGCTGGATGAGCAGGATTCAGGGTCAGACAAACCAGTTTGGTAACAGTTGGACAGATCAGGCATAAACGGCAGGCAGCAGGGTAGTCAGGTCACAGGCCAGTGTCAGCAACAGTGAGGGAGATTAGGCAAGAACAGAAGGCAGAAGCAAAATAATCTGACAAGCCGAGGTCAGGGCAGAAAGCAGACAAGCGTGGTCAGGAGAAAGCAGGTCAAGATCAGAGGTCAGACATAGGAATCAGGAACAAAGTATGCAGAAGGCCAAACAGCAATGAGCCAAGGCTGCAGCCATGTTTAAATAGCCCATTATTGGTGACAGGCGCATGTCAGGCCTTCCGCATGTGCCTATGCACACGTCTATGCACATCTGCCCGGCCAGTTGCTGGCCTGATAATGAGCATATGTATGTACCTGGAAACTTCATCTGTGCTATGGGCAAGCCTTCCCAGACAGATGGGAAAGATCTCCCACTGACCAGCTATGCCATGTGTATATATATACACCCACACATATGTGTGCGAGTTTGGGAGTTTATACCCTAATGGAATAGGCTGCACACACCTATGTTAGAGATAGACTTCCCTAGCAGCTAGTACTTCATTGGTCAGTGCAAACTGACCCCAGCCTTACAAGTTTTGTAACACACCCTTACCCACGTACATCCTGGGGGGTTAAACACAAAAGTTTTCCTTGACATGTTGTTTTTCCCTGATAATTCTGTCATGTATTTTCTAATCCCTCATGTTAACTAAAGTGTTCACAAACAGTGCCTAGGGACGCTTCCCATTGGATGCATGTGCTAAGAATGCAAGTAGCACCCAATACATTAATGCACTCACTTTGTGAAGGGGCACTATTTTTTATGTTGACCCTGTATTGAACTCCCGAACATGGTAAAAGTTCTAACCCAAATGGCGAACCCCATTGAAGTCTATATGAGCCGAACAGGAAAAATCAAAAGTGCCCATTTTGAAGACTTATGTGCAAGTAATTGACCATAAAAGGGGTCTGGTTACTGCCCTGGGGTACATGTATAAATGCATTTTTTTTTTAAACTATATTTTTTTTTCAGAAGCAGTGATTTTAATGATGCTTAAAGTGCAACAATAAAAAGGAAAAATACCTTTAAATATAGTGCCTGGGGCGTAAAGGAGTGTAAACGCCATTTTTTTTGTTTTAAAATGGCATGGGGTGCCCCCCAAAATCCATATCAGACCCTTATCCAGACATGCAGCCTGGCAGGTCAGGAAAAGGGGGGATGAGCGAGCGGCCACCCTCCTCCTGAACCATACCAGGCCACATGCCCTTAGATGGGGGGGTGGGTGCTTAACAAGGAGGCCCCCAGATCCCGGTCTCCCCCCTTATGTGAATGAGTATAAGGTACATAGTACCCCTACCTTTTCATAGAAACAGTATCAAAAAGTAGTAAAAACACACACAGTTTTTGACAATTCCTTTATTAAAAAATAAAGAAATAGGCTGCAGGCTCTGTCATTTGACAGTTCTTATATAGGGATAGGACAAGGCGCGTCTGGTATGGATTTTGGGGGGGCCCATAACATTTTTCTTTTAAATTTTGGTGTGGGGTTCCCCTAAAATCCATACCAGACCCAAAGGGCCTGGTATGGACTGGGGACACCCCATGCCATTTTTTTGTTTTGTTTTTGTTTAACTGACAGTTTTTTTTTTTTATTCAGCTGTCAGCCGGGAAACCCATTGACAACCATTGTCATTGGTTGTTAAGGACGCAGCGGCCAGCTTCCTGGCCCCACTCCTTAACAGCCAGCTTATACTGTGCCCTGATAGGGCAAAGTTTTACTCAATCAGGGCGCAAAATGCACTGTGCAGTGCGCAAATTTGGGTGTTGGACTTACGGGTCGAACAGCCAACACTACTTACAGGTCACCGGTTTGCTCCAATAGCCTAGCAATGCCCAAACATGATGCATGTGCACACAGGCTTACTGGACCTTCTGGCCCACTTATGGTGTGTACATACTCAGATGAGCCACACATTTGTTTCAGCCATGGGTCTAATGGATAGGACATCTGTTCCAATACGCCCTGTTTCCTGTGCATGATTATAAATAGTGTATACAGTATTAAAGACATTTAGGGATTGTTTACATTGCTTTGACAGGTAGTGAGGAGGTGTTGTATCATCTCTTCACCACCCGATTTAAACCCTTTGAATCCCACACTAGCACACTGCAACTGCGTGCTTTCAGAGCGGCCCTATTCATTTGAATGGGTCACATTCGACAGGTGCTATGCCCACTGAAAGCAACAGGGGATATAATTTCTGCTGAAATGCAAAGCATTGCAGCCACGACACATGTACACCCCCGTATGCTGCCTCTGCAGCTAAAGAGGGTAGCGGTTGGGGTGTGGTAAACGTGCAGCCCAATTGCAGAGTTTTACTACATCCCAACCCTATGTGCTGATTTAAGGCTGCTTTAGAATTCAGTGCCTGTGTGAAAGAACCCTAACTAATTGTTTTATATTTTACTTTTTCTTTTTTTTTACTTGTGTTTCACTGTTCACGGCTTTTTAATATCGAGGACACTAGCATTCCTGTCTGCTGCTCAGCTATGATTTGTATGTTCTTTTTGTTATGTCCTGGTTCTTGATACATAACTCAGGACTCTGTCCACTGGGTATTACCACAGTACATGCATGTGATAAAGATGTAGTATGTACTCTTTAGACAGAATCTGGCTATGCAGATGGACAACCTTTTTTGTTTACAATAACTCAAGTTGGATAGGGTTAGGTTTCTAGTGAATTTTCATATTTTTTACGCTTTCCTGTTTTTTTAACTTCTTTTGTCTTTTTCTCTATTCTCTCCATTCTTGTGTTCTGCTGCCTAGGAATGTTACATAGAACATTACATGGCATAAATACCTTGATACACTAAACCCTGTCTCTAGATAAGAATTACAGAGTACATTTGGTGTCCTTGCGATGTTAATGCTACTATGCATTAGCTTATTGCCAAAACACATGTGCATTGTTCCAGACATGAACTGCATATTGTATGTAAACTATTTTTGATATTAATCAAGCTATTTTTGACTGTGAATGTCTGATTAATATACTGTTATTGCAAATAGGGATTTGATATTTTTAAAGTGTGTACACATAATATTTTGCTATGTTGAAGGGGAAATGGGGTTATGGGCACTGAGAGGTTTTCTCCTATTGGTGGATGATTCCTTTATATATTTGCATTGTTTGTTATTTGTTTATTATATGCCTGAGGAATGGTCCCTGCGTGGGTCTGGAACATTGTGTATCTATGTGATCATATAAGAATAAAACGCTTTGCACTTTGAAACAAGCTTGCCTGTGTGCAGGCGACATATTTCATCCTTTCAGTATCTTAGGGCATGCTTAAGCCCATGTGAGCACACAAAGATTTATGTATACAGGTGCAATATACCCCATAAACCATATATTGTTATTTCTCAACAGGAGACAAAATGGGATAAAAATTTGTCAGTTTCAGAAGTTTGAGAAATGTGTATTTTTTTTAAAATACAGCTTCTATTCTGTTGTGCCCACTAGCTATTATGTTTCTATCTATTCATGATACAAGTTTCAGACATCCCATAAGGCTTTGTTCAGAATTCATGGAAACTGTCATGACTAGCACAGAAGGAAGCCAGACCACTTATCATCTGAGTTAAAACAACATGTTTGGTATCTCACTGCAGGGTGGCTGTTTACTCAAAAGGCAAAGAGACAAAGACAGAGTCTTGTAGAGTTGAATAGAAGTTGCATCTCTGTAGTTATCACGGTTGCATTGTGTGTTTCATTACAGTTTTTATAGTCATGTTGTCCAGAAAAATTATTTTTTAGACTGTGTGTTGTACTATCTAATTTATATTTATATTTTAATACATATGTATGTAGTTTTGTCTATTTGCAACATATTTTGATTTGCAGTTGACAGAAATAAATACTATAAATTTCAGACGTGTATGTCAATTCTCTAAAAACAATGTACAAGGGTTACATCAACTCAGCTGTAAGTGATGATTTCATCAAACCTTCTGGAATGATCTCATTGTACGTGCTGTTTTTGTTTTTAAAGGTCCTCAAATTTGGGAGAAACTATGCCCCATCATTGTTGTCAGTTGCAGTGCCCAACTCATTGGTTTCAATGGCAGAAATAGTGCCCCATCATTGGTATTGGTGGCCAAAAGTGCCAATTAAAGGCAAAAGGCAGCATTTGGCTCATAGGTCGCCGTTTGTGGACCACTGCTCTAACCCATCCGACCACTCCCCCACTCACAACCCTTATAATTTTTGTTTTTATTGTTTTCCATAAGGCAATCATCCTTTTACTACTTAAATGCATTACCATTTGGCATTGACGCTATTTTACTGAGTGAGCTCACAACTAAAATAAATCTGAGAGATTTTACAAGAATTGCCATTCTAGCCTGTCAAGATTTTCTTTTGTAATCATTTAGTCTTCAAAGCACTGAGAGTGTCACAGGATTTATCCAAGATCCGAGAGCTCTGAAACAATAAGGTTCCCTTTCTAAAGAAAAAGAATATGTTCACTTTGAAAAATGTAAAATTAGCTTAGTGAATGAACTTAGTGAATAAATATTAGTAAAGATGTGCTTGCTTTAATCATGCAGTCATGTGTCTGTTTTTTTATAAAGTGATTGTAAACCTTTTTTTAAATAACTAACATATTATACTTACTTGCTCTGTGCAATGATTTTGCACAGAGCAGTCCCAATCCTCCTCTTCTCGGGTCTCCCGCTGGCGCTTCTGGCTCCTCCCCTCTGTTGAGTACCCCAAAAGTAAGTCTCTTGCTATGATGGCACTCATGCTGGCTAGCTCCCGAGCCCATTGCCACACAGAGCCATGCTCGGCTCTGCCCCCTGCTCCCCTCTCACTGGCTGGGATTTAAAGCAATGGGAGCCAATGTCACTCTATTCTGTCTCTTAGCCAATGAGAAGGGAGAGATCCAAGTGAGCCACTTCTGCACGTCACTGGATCGAGATCAGGCTCAGGTACATATAAGAGGGGATGGGGGGGTGGTCATTGAAGATTTTTTTCCATAATGCAGAGAATGCATTAAGGTAAAAAAACATTCAGACTTTACAACCACTTTAAGCTGGCCATATTCTTGTAGAAATTTATTTGAAAAAAATTATTTTAAGCACATTTGTTCAATTTTCTAATTGTTAGTAGGGTCAAAATTATTTTCATGACCAGAAAATTCAAAAGAGAAGGATGGACATCTTTTCTTGAATTAATGAATTATTAACAGTGACTGTGGTCAGAAAGTCATAAAATCCATTGTTTTGGAAAGTCTATTCACTAAAAAAATGAATGTTAAAAGCAAATGTTTTCTAAGTATTTTCAAATGACATATGTCAAGTTATTGTATGTACTGATGAGAATTTTTATACAAATGTTTGCACAGATACTCATACTAAGGTTTGTTTGGAAATCTACTAGGGTATGCACATCTTTCGATTCCCTTTTACTTGATTGGGTACAAAGTGAAAGTAACTTCCCTTTGTTTACCAATCTATTTGACCATACATTGTGCAAAGTGAACAGTCACTTTACTAGGTGAAAAGCCTTTACTGCTTTAGTTAAGCAACTCGAATTACCTTTTCTGTATAGCTGTGTTTACAAAGTGTGTAGTCTATGAACCTGAAAGTTGTTATCTATATTGTGGCTTGTAAAATCAGGGGCAGAACAAAATACTTTTGCTTTGACAACCTGTTGGTTCTTCCAAAAAGTCTATTTATTGACATTCTAGATGTATTGATGCTTTAATATACCAAGCTGTAAAGGTACCGTATTTATCGGCGTATAACACGCACCGGCGTATAACACGCACCCCAAGTTTAGGAGGGAATTTTAAGGAAAAAACGTTTTAGGAGAGAAGTTTAGGGAAAAACCGCATGCGCGGCCGAAAAAGACCGAACCGCGGCCGAAAAAGTTCTCTCCTAAAACGTTTTTTCCTTAAAATTCCCTTCGGCTTTTTCCGGCCTTTTTTCGGCCGCGGTTCGGCCTTTTTCGGCCGCGGTCGCCATTTTTCGGCGCCGCAACCGATTTTTGTCATTTTTTTTTTGGGTATCGGCGTATAACACGCACCCACGACTTTCCCCCGATTTTAAGGGGGAAAAAGTGCGTGTTATACGCCGATAAATACGGTAATAGTTTTTTTTTTCATTTTGATATTATCAGTGATACCAGCCAACTAGCCTGGCATCATTACTCTTAAATTATATCTTAAAATGATATACAACCCCAATTTCAAAAAAGTAGGGACACTGTGTAAAATCTATATAAAAACTGAATCTCATATAGCCATATTTTATTCACAATAGAAAACATAGAACATATCAATTGTTTAAAAAATAGAGGTCATTTTGAAATGAATGGCAGAAGCACATCTCAAAAAATTTGGGACAGGGCCATGTTTATCATGGGAACTGAGGACACTAGTTGCTGGAGTTTTGGGAGAGGAATGTTGTCCCATTGTTCATATAGGATTTTAACTGCTAGACAATTTTGTGTCTTATTTGTCACATATTTTGTTTCAAGATGTGCCAAATATTTTCAGTTAGTGAAAGGTCTGGACACCACCCAAACTCTTCTACTAAAAACCCTTGCTGTTGTCATGAATTCAGTATGTGGTATGTCATTGTCTTGCTGAAATATGTAAGGCCTTCCCCGAAAAAGACATACTCTGGATTTGGACCATGTACTGCTTTAAAACCTGGTTATATATCTTTCAGCATTGATCCTGCCTTTCCAGATGTGCAAGCTGCCCATTCCATATACATTAAGGCACCCGCATACCATCAGAGTTTTAGGCTTTTGAATGCTGATAGCAAGCTGGAAGGTACCTTTTCTCTTTAGTCCAGAGGATGCGGCACCCATGGTTACCAAAAAGAATGTAAAATTTGGATTAGTTTGACCACAGAACAGTTTTCCACTTTTGCAACATACCATTTTAAATGAGCTTTGGTCCAAAGAAGATGGCTGTGTTTCTGGGCCATATCCAGATATGGCTTCTTCTTTGCATAATAGAGCTTTACCTTGCGTTTTTGGATGCCATGGTGAACTGTGTTCACAGATAGTGATTTTTGGAAATATTCCTGACCCCATGCAGTGATATCCATCACAGGATCATGGCTGTTTTTAATGCAGTGCCGTCTGAGGGCCAGAACATCACGGTCATCCAATATTGCATTTCTGCCTTGTGCCTTGTGCACAGAGATTTCTCCAGATTGTCTGAATCTTTTGATGATATTATGTACTGTAGACTATGATATGTTTAAAGTCTTTGCAATTTTACATTGAGGATCATTATTCTGAAATTATTCTACAATTTTTAGACATGGCTTGTCACAGTGTCAGGGATATCGACTGCAGGCATCCAGCAGCAGGGATGGCCAGATCTGCATAGCTACACTTGGGAAACTAAGACAAGACTATATATGATTAAAGCAAGTATATTACCAGTGAAACAAAGCTTATCCAAACACCAGCAAACAGGATACACAGCAAATGTGAAGATACACGTGAACCATAACCAAATAACAAAATACCTAAGCAACCTAACTAAGTAACAGACAGCCTAACTAGCAAATTAACTATACAATATATGCAAAATGGGGAACACAGAAAAACAGGGTAAAACCGAAGATGCAAGGAACTGGAATCAGGATCAAGAGGAGCAGATACTGTACAATGCAGCTGAATAGGGACCAGGGTCAGGATAAATTAGCAACCAGTATCTGGCTAGCAAGGCAAAGCACTGAAAGAACATGGAAATGTAGAGCAGGGACTACAAACCCTCCCAGGGGTTACTGGGATCTTCTGGCTGCTGAGAGACACCTGCTGGTGGACATTGGAACTACAATCTTCTGCTCTGGGAACCACAGTTCCACCAGCAGGTGATCCAGGTCCTGACATACAGATTGGTGAATCTCTGCCCATTTTTACTTCTGAGACACTCTGACTCTCTAAGATACACTTTTTATACTCAATTATGTTACTGACCTGTTGCCTAATTAGTGTCAGCTTTTTGTTGCCCTGTCCCAACTTTTTTGAGCTGTGTTGCTGCTATCAATTTCAAAAATACATTTTTTTCCGTAAAATGGTACCTAGTTTAAATTTGATATGTTTTCTATTTTCTATTATGAATAAAATATGGATTTATGACATTTGAAAATCATTGCATTCTGTTTTAATGTAGATTTTACACTTTTTTTGGGGTTGTAGTTTTATAGAGTTATGACTCATAATTCTGCACTGGTAAATGAGAGACAGGCATTTCCAGGTGACTTATGGGCTAGACGTCATATATATTTGAGATATTATATGGCCAGTATGATTTATATCTGATTATGGTCATCAAAGGTTTATAAATATGTCAATTGCTGCCAAAAACATTCAAATTGTCAACTAATGCACATCAATGATTAATATTCATATATAATTATATATATTGGTACCTTAAATACCACCTTTAGAGTACTTCTTACTTATGGTTCCATTCATAAATGGATGTATCCTTGATTTTCTCTACAAAAAAAAAGGTCATATTCATGAAAAGCTTTATATATGCTTTCTTTTACATTTTTGACTTGGTTCATAAAACATGCTGTCGTTTCTATTTATAATAGCTAAGTAGCACAATGTAGGCATATGCTAAGATCTCTCATCTATATTTGTTGTCTAAAAACAAATGGCACACTTATTTATTCATTTCAATAGTGAAATGAAAATCCCTAATGCAGACTTTGCCTTGCTGTTTTTAAAAGGAAGAAATAAATGGATTGTATTTAAAATTGCAGGCTAATGCTAGCCCTGTATACATCTTTTATGCATTGACAGGAAAGATCAGAATTATTAAAGCCAGAGCAGAGGGGAGTATGAATATAACATACTGGTTACAGATAGTACTCCAAATGTCCATGTGTCGGTTTATGAATTGTGTCTTTCATACTAAGTATGTTGTTTCAATGTAAAAGTATGGTTTTAGTTGGAATAACAAGTGCACATTAGAATTCTAGACGTAACTAATTTCAAATACAGAAAATTCAGTATTGCGTTCTTTCATCTGTGGAAAGATAATTTGTGTTCTTTTTATGCTTTATACTTTGCAGGAGAAAAAAAAAAATGTAATAATGTTAACCCACTAATTACTATTGCCATGCTACTGCCATGCTTATTTTTTATTTGCTGCTGATTAACTCCAATACTTTTGCAATACTTTTAATACCTTACCTCTTCCTGTGCATAGACTAAATTCATATTCTATCTGTCTGTCCGACTGTCTATCTATCTATCTATCTATCTATCTATCTATCTATCTATCTTTCTATCTCATCTATCCTGGATATCCAGACTGCGTTTGCTGAGAGTATTTGGCGTATAGCAGTTTAAGAAATTAAATATTCTAGAATATTAAAGGCAGAGGCTTGCCAGAAGAGCAATGTTAAAAGAGGGTAAAGGTGATTTAGGAGATTGAGAAATCATATAATGCAACTTAAATGTTAATGTAGGTTTTATTACACTACAATTAAAATTTACATACATTACCCTGTCTATTTGCTAGCTGTATTCAAGCGCTGCATGAGGGAGAGCAATCAGCTTTAAAAACTGTGGCATGGGAACATTAGCAAACTTCTTAGAAGTTGCTCCACTGGCAAAGTGCCTGAACTACTCCTGTGATCCTATTTACAAGGTTGAAATCTGCTTTTCTCCCACATTTTATTGTTACCTAATGTTTAAAATAATCACTACTGCAAAATAACAGCCTGACACATAGTGGCATCAGTTGACCCAGGCATTACATGTTCTGCCAGGTGCTCTGAGTCCTAGGTTTGTGGCTTCAGGACTGAGTAAAGATTTCAGATCATGTTCCTTAAGGCTGAACTCCAGACACACAAACGTTAAATCTATCCCTCAATAGCCACAATGGATAAAAATCTATTTTGTATGCATCAAATGCCTTTGCAAAACCAGTTATTAATATACAGAATGCCAGAGCTGTGACAAGCTCTTAGGCAGGTTAAGTGCATTGTGCCATTATTGTATTTGTAAACCCAGATCATATCTAGATATTTGCAAATGTATTGTATGTGGAAGCCACATGGCAGGATCGATGCATCTCTGATAAATGTGCTCCTTATGTTTCAACTATCTGAGTTTCCTAACTATGGGAACATACAGTATATAGCAATGCACAAAGAAAGAGCTGGCTCACCTGGAGGTAGCCCTTTTACACAAAGGTGCATCAACACAACGGAAGCCCAGAAAAAAAGGGTTGATTTACTAAAACTGGAGAGTGCTAAATCTGGTGCAGCTGCGCAATGTAGCCAATCAGCTTCAGCTTTTTCAATTAAGCTTTGGCCATAAAACCTGGAAGCTGATTAGTTTATGTGCACTAGGTTTTGCACTCTCCAGTTTTAGTAAATCAACCCCATAGTCTTTATAAGCTGATGAATACCTTTAATCTAAATGGGTTGAAACTGATTTGTAAGATTCTTTTTTTCATTCACAATGTGTATATTAGTGTAATATGTAAGAAATATACAGTCATTACTGTTTTGTAAAGAATTAAACTATTTTTATTTATGTTATAGTATTACATTGTGTACCAACAAGCTGCTCATATACTTTATATATGAATGCTCTCGTCTACAAACAACCAGATCAATCACTTTCCAAAAACGTTATTATTACATTAATAAATAAGGTGCCTAGGCATGTGGTATGCTTGTGGGTCATAATGCCAGGCATGAAATCACTAATTTATCATGTATAAAACTAATTTAGCTATCCTTGGCAATAGTTCAATGTATATCTCTTTATTCAATGTAAAGAGGCAGTTTAAAGATCCGATTCCGAATAGAATGAGATTTCACCTGTAAGGCCGCGTACACACGAAGGGACAATCCCGCGGGATTATCCTCTGGACTGAAGTCCAGCGGATAATCCCCTCGTGTGTGGGCGCCGGCGGACTTTTTGGCGCCAAAGTCCGGTGGACTTTTTGGCGCAAAAGTTTTAAGTTTGGTTTTAAAATTATCCGCTGGACTTGGCAGTCCGGCGGACAATCCCGCCGTTAGTAGGCAAGTCCGCGGGACTTTTGAAATGAACGGACTTGCCGCTCATCGGCAAGTCCGTTCATTTAGCACGTGACTTCAGGTTACGTAGCTAGCGTAGGCAGTTACTGCCGCCGCGCTAGCTCCGTGACCTGGCATGGATTTAAAGGGACTCCCCACGCCGAAAAAACGGCGTGGGGGTTCCCCCCAAATCCATGTCAGACCCTCATCCGAGCACGCAGCCTGGCAGGCCAGGAAAGGGGTGGGGACGAACGAGCGCCCCCCCCCTCGTGAGCCGTACCAGGCCGCGTGCCCTCAACATGGGGGGTGCCCTGGGGAAAGGGGGGCCGTGCGGCCCCCCCACCCCAAAGCACCTTGTCCCCATGTTGATGAGGACAAGGGCCTCTTCCCGACAACCCTGGCCGTTGGTTGTCGGGGTCTGCGGGCGGGGGCTTATCGGAATCTGGGAGCCCCCTTTAATAAGGGGGCCCTCAGATACCGGCCCCCCACCCTATGTGAATGAGTATGGGGTACGATGTACCCCTACCCATTCACCTAAGGTGTAAAATGTAAAGTACAAAAACACACACACTTTTGAAAAAATATTTTATTGCACTGCTCCGGGGGTCTTCTTCCGTCTTGGGGGTCTTCTCGCCGGACTCCTCCGCTCTCTTCTGCTCTTTTACCTAGCTCTTTCACGAGTGGAGGAGTCCGGCTACCTTCTTCGTCGTCGCCGCCGTCGTCTGGGGGTCTCGATCCGCCTTCGGGCGTCTTCCGGGGGTCTCTTCTGTTCTTGCGGCGGTCGTCGTCTTCCGCGCCGCCGGCGCCTTCTTCTTCTTCTTGTCCTTCTTCTTGTCCTTCTTCTTGTTCTTCTTCTTCTTCCGATGTTGACCCGATGCTCTCTCTGCCCGGAATGGCAGAGGTGCGCTGCGCTGGGACTTATATAGGGACATGGGGGACAGGGTCACATGCTCATGTCACATGGTGACCCCGCCCCCCTGTGATGTCACAGTCCCAGCATCTGCCAGGCTGCTTGCTCGGATGAGGGTCTGACATGGATTTGGGGGGGACCCCCACGCCGTTTTTCAGCGTGGGGACTCCCTTTAAATCCATGACAGGTGACGGAGCTAGCGCGCCGGCACTGCCTACGCTAGCTACGTACCTGAAGTTACGTTCGAAATGAACGGACTGCTCCGTGTGTGGGCAAGTCCGTTCATTTTCAAAAGTCCCGCGGACTTTTGGCCGGCGGATTATCCGCCGGAGAAGTCCGTGCGTGTGTGGGCAAGTCCACACGCTCGGAAAGTCCAGCGGACCCAGCTGGAAAGTCCGGCGGGATTGTCCGCTGGACTAGGTCCGCCGGCAAAAGTCCGCACGTGTGTACGCGGCATAAGTTCACTTTAGTCAAAACAGTGGAAACATGTTTTTGATTGGTTGATATTGGTTACAAATCCACATTAAAATTGTAACTATTATCATTTTTAGTATAAGGTCTGTGGGTGTTGTTGGAAGATTGCATAATACATATTTGTCATGATGTTAGACAGATAACTGATGCCTCCATTGTGCTGTGATCACAGTTTTTCTTTTTCTTTTTTCCAAGTGCTCTTAGCTGACACTTGCATTACACAGAAGAAAAAGGGGGTGCAAATATTTTAGCATATACCTAATATATTATACTATAACTTTGTAGGGAGCAGATTTTTATGTATATACAGTACAATATGAGATAAGAAAATGTTTGGGGCAATTAATAAATCCTGTTTAAAAGAAAAGTATGGGGGTATATAAAAAAAACCTAGATAGATGCAGCATCAATCCAATGCTGCATCTGTCCTTCGCCTCTGCTCTGAGAACTGATCACTCAGTTCTCCCCTCCACTCTGAGCAGAGAGTCATGACTGTCAGTCACCAGCTCTCTGCTCTGCCCTGCAACGCTAACTGGAGCGCTGAGCTGTAAAGGGGGCTGGAGGGGCTGGCTCAGTCTCCCAGCAGCACAGCTGAGAGGCTGAGCCAGCTGCCAGTCCAGGAATCTGGGTGGATCCTTACTTGGGATCTGTCCCTACCCTGGACTGGCTCAGTGATGTTAGCCAAAAGCAGGCTAAAGCCCACTGTCGGCTGAAAATGGGTCACAGAAGTGCAGAATGAACTGCACTCCTATGATCCATAGGAGATATACGACCAAAAAATATTTGGCCATACTTCTCCTTTAAATTCCCTAAACTCAAATTTGTGATAGATATTATGACCTCTGAAGACCTGCCTGGAGAAGCTATTACCCATCAACCCATCAATTTGGTGGATGTTAAAAGATGATGCTGCATCTGTCCCCCACCGACTCTGCACTGAGCACCAAACCATCAAACACCGCCGATGGCTCAGTTCTCTGCCTGTCAGTCAGTAACTCTCTGATCTGCCCCCCCCTGCTCCCTGTGGTGGGGCAGAGATCGGCCGTCTCAGTCTCTCAGCGGCTCGCTGAGAGGCTGAGACAGGCACCAGTCCAGGCACCTGGCAGATCCAGACTTTATTGTTGTGATGACGCAGTGCCTGGACTGATTCCAGTGACGTCAGCAGAGAGTGGACTTCAGACCGCTCTCTGTTGAACAATAGTGCAAAACGAATCGCACTCCTGTGACCCGTAGGAGAAGCCCAGCCAAACAAGCTTAGGCTGGACTTCTTCTTTAAAGATAAATAAATGCTAAGAAATAATAAATCCTACTTGGAAATTTGGGAAAATATTTTATACTTAAAAGCATTGGAAAAGGCCTTGTGATGCTTGGTAAGGTTAATAGAAAATATTACACACAGTTCGGTTTACACTTTTCACGATATTGTAAAATTTCCTATAATCATATTATAGTAAGAATATTATGAAATGTTTCTAGCTTTATCATAAATTGTTATGACGTGTCAGGTTTATATTACTATAATATTAAAGAACTTGTAACAAAGGGTTATATTCCTTGTTACATTTATTTATTTGTTGACAGGTTCCTCTGCTAACCCTTTTAGATTTGTGGGTGTAGTGCAAACAACTCACAAATAGTATAGTAATAAAATAAATTTACTTAGCTGTGGTTAAAGATGGAATACAGATGATAAACTGGATAAATACAGCTTCAATTCAATCCGGGGAGCCCCTCAGAGACCATTGTCTCTCTTATCAAGAAAGCAATAGAAAATCAAACATTTTTGAGTTGTCACAGAAAGAGTAGGTGAAAAGAAACTATGCCCTGGGAAAACTTGTTCTGGTAATAGCTGCCTACAAGTGGATATCCTCTCACAACTTCCTGCTGCATCTCTGGGGCAGGAAATAAAGGGAAATCTCCCAAACAAAACTGGTAGGTTTCCTAGGGGGGTCTTAAGCACCTACCCTATCCAGCAGTAAAATAAAAAAAACATTTTTGGGGATTGTATACACTTTCAGCATCATCTGGGCCAGGAGAGGGAAACAAGAATGGCTATGACTGCCAGGCCTCTTGTTACTTTCCACCTCCTTATTAATATATAGTGCCCACCTTCTTCCCCACCAACCAGTTTGTAAACAAATAGTCTTGATTATTGGCTGCACATGATTGTAGGAAAAGCAACAGGAAGTAGTTAGGATGGTATCTTCCCTTACAATCTATATTAAATATTTTGGAAATTCCAGTTAAATATACATGTGTTAACAAACACCTGTCATAAGCGTGTCGGGACCCCATGGGGCAAAGGACCGTGCTATACCGCAGATGGACACTGGCGGCAAAAGAGCCTGAGGCGATCAGTTCGCATAGGTAGCACTATACAAGTCATTCATTCATTCATTCAAAAGAAAAGCATGGAGACTGCCATTAGTGGCTTCCTTCTGAAAATGTGAGTTGCCTTGCTTTGTCTGGCATATATATTCTATCACAGACCCAGAACAGGGATGTTGTAAATGGGTGCTAGAGAAGTATGAGAACTCCTTATCTCTATACTTGTTCCAGAACAGGGGTTCAGAGCACTGAAGGTTTAGCATCAACATGAAAGCCAGACAGGTGTCATTCTTAAAAGAAAAATGTATCAATGGTAGTCTAAATAATTATCTCATGACAGGTGACAGCTATGAGGAATCGTTCATCTGCTTAAAGGTACAGACATGTCTTGTTAGGTGGGGTGGCAGTTTCAACTTCCTCCCAATTCATTATCCAAAGTGATCTCTTTGATTATTGTCCTCTGTTCATTTTACGTCTGTAAATCAAGGTTGAACCCTAAAGTGTTGTATGCTGGTTATGCTGTAGGATGTATTTCAATATTTAATTTAAGTAAATTATTCCACATAACCTATGCACTTTTTGCTCTAGTGTTATATGAAAGTGCTTACTTTTACTTCATACATACTAATAGACATATGCACATATAGACATCACTCTAAAGTGCAAAGGTGTCTGCTTTTCCAATTACAGAAACTGGCAGAGTAACTGAGAAATGTAAGATAGAGAAATTATACTAAGTATAACTGTAATAAAATGTTAGATAAGCAGAATGCATGGAACATATACACAGCTATCCAATAATAACAAACATAACTTTTTAACCACTTGCCATCTGCGCTATAGCCAAAAGAGGGCTACAGTGCGGAAAATGGTGGAAGAAACCGCGCTATCTTTATGCACCAACAGATATATAGCAGCCAGCACAAACAAAATATGTTTAAATAAAGCAAGTGAATATCAAAAGAGTGCAGCGCTCATAAAATGTCCGTTATATAATCAATGGACAATCATACAAAAAATTGTGAACTAAATAAATAGAAAACAATACAATACCAATATGCGTGAGTGATTCACTCTCAAAAGAGTAAATGTGAAAATAAGTGTTTTGTCCATAAACACACTATACAATATAACCATGTGGAATCTCTATCAAAGAGACGTGAAATAAACTATAATATATATATACTATGTTTGACCATAGAAAATAATACAAGATGCTTCTAAACAATGTAATAATACACCTTAATTGTGTTACTAAAGTGTAAAAAACTAAATAAACGTGACTTTTGTGCGGTTTGTCTGAAGAGGTTCGTCACCACTAGGACTGAGGCTTACCGGAATTTGTGGTATATCTCCCCAAGTATGACCGGTAATAAAGAAAAGGGGACTATATAGTGTTTTACCGTCAGGCGGAAAAAAATTATTAAAATCTGACAAAGTGGGTTCTCACATTGACATAAGGATTAAAAGCATGGATATAGTACTGGTAGCAGTAACATCAGCAAATCATCTCCCATGGATATAGTACTGGTAGCAGTGACATCAGCAAATCATCTCCCATCTCCCATGTCAATGTAAGTACCCACTTTGTCAGATTTTAATAATTTTTTTCCGCCTGATGGTATTACACTATATAGTCCCCTTTTCTTTATTACCGGTCATACCTGGGGAGATATACCGTACCATACACTGCCTACCATCTTGTTCCTGAGTCCCTTTGGAAGACTTTACAAAGACTTGGTTTGCGTTACTACATACCTGGGCTGGGAGTCGTTTCCATTGGTGTGGCTGACACCATCAAGCCTTTGTGACTCACATGGTATACACCTATCTGAGGAAAAATGTGTATTACTGCGCTGTCCCAAGATCAAATGAATAAGTACTGTGTCACAGAAAGAAACGAAAAATAAAAATAAAAAGCTGCTGCAATCATACATGTGAGATACCCACACTAGAATGACAAAAAGGAAAAAATTACTGTGCTGCAAAACTACTAATTAAACTCACCAGTGATGGAGTGTAGTAACTATACTCAAAAATGTTATACCAAAATTAAGAAATATAAGAAATATAATATACATCAAATATTAGCAAATATCGATAGCATAATCTGAGGAAATAAGTGAACATTTAAGTGATGAAAACATTCAAAATAAAGAAAGCCCCATTTCGCCATATAACATTCACGAGCTAAATGGAACCGTGAAGTAATGTGAACATATCAATGAGCAAAGAGTTCAATGATCAACATATTGTCCATATGTCAAAATTCAGGAAATGCAATGGTGACACCACTCATATAGCACCCAAAGGAAAGAAGTGGCCCGATAGAAAAACCTCCACCACCGAGAACAGCTGCCTCTTACCCAATCGCAAGATCTCCTGTCAGAGAGATCACAAGGGCCTTAGGCTTATCTCCCCAGCCACGGGTCTCAGGAGGAGGTGAGGTAGTTTTCACTGGATATAAGATGACGTTTCCTCAATGGACACAAGCGGGTAGTTTTAGTCGGTGACACCGGAAGGAAGTCGGGTGTATTTGTTATCTCTGCGATGTTCTCAGGAGATCAGTGAGGAGACTCAGGAGTGTTTTCATCACATCTTATATCCAGTGAAAACTACCTCACCTCCTCCTGAGACCCGTGGCTGGGGAGATAAGCCTAAGGCCCTTGTGATCTCTCTGACAGGAGATCTTGCGATTTGGTAAGAGGCAGCTGTTCTCGGTGGTGGAGGTTTTTCTATTGGGCCACTTCTTTCCTTTGGGTGCTATATGAATGGTGTCACCATTGGATTTCCTGAATTTTGACATATGGACAATATGTTGATCATTGAACTCTTTGCTCATTGATATGTTCACATTACTTTACGGTTCCATTTAGCTTGTGAATGTTATATGGCGAAATGGGGCTTTCTTTATTTTGAATGTTTTCATCACTTAAATGTTCACTTATTTCCTCAGATTATGCTATCAATATTTGCTAATATTTGATGAATATTATATTTCTTATATTTCTTAATTTTGGTATAACATTTTTGAGTATAGTTACTACACTCCATCACTGGTGAGTTTAATTAGTAGTTTTGCAGCGCAGTCATTTTTTCCTTTTTATACACCTATCTGAGTCCACAAATTCCGGTAAGCCTCAGTCCTAGTGGTGACGGACCTCTTCAGACAAGCCGCACAAAAGTCACGTTTATTTTGTTTTTTACACCTTAGTATCACAATTAAGGTGTATTATTACATTGTTTAGAAGCATCTTGTATTATTTTCTATGGTCAAACATAGTATATATATATTATAGTTTATTTCACGTCTCTTTGATAGAGATTCCACATGGTTATATTGTATAGTGTGTTTATGGACAAAACACTTATTTTCACATTTACTCTTTTGAGAGTGAATCACTCACGCATATTGTATTGTTTTCTATTTATTTAGTTCACAATTTTTTGTATGATTGTCCATTGATTATATAACGGACATTTTATGAGCGCTGCACTCTTTTGATATTCAGGGCTACAGTGCGGACTTAATTTGCTGGGAGGGCATCCCTGAACATCCTCCCGTGCTTGAGTGGCCTGTACGCTCCTCTGGGTTCCGTGTGTCTATGAGACCCCTTACAACGTGATCAGCTGTCAACCAATGACAGCTGATCATGTGACGGTGTCGGTAGGAAGGAAGGGGAAAAAAAGCCGATCACCGGCGGCTGCGAGAGGGACATCGATCCCGATCGTGGAGGTGTCACCAGTGTCACCTAACAGTGCCCACCAGCACCACCTACCAGTGCCCACAGTACCACCCATCAGTGCCCACAGTGTCACCTAGCAGTGCCCTCAGTGTCACCTATCAGTGCCCACAGTGCCACCTATCAGTGCTGCCTATCAGTGCCAACAGTGCTGCCTATCAGTGCCCATAGTGCCACCTATAAATCACCAATCAGTTCGTCATTACCAGTGCTGCATATAAATACCACCTACCAGTGCCCATCAGTGCCACCTACCAATGCCCATCAGTGACATCTATCAGTGCCATCCATAAGTGCCACCCATCAGTGCCACCCATCAGTGCCAACCATCAGGGCCCATCAGTGCCATCTTATCAGTGCCCATCAGTGTTGTCTTATCTGTGCCTATCAGTGTTGCCTTATCTGTGCCTATCAGTGGCACCTTATCTCATCAGTGTAGCCCATCAGTGCAGCCTCATCAGCGAATATCAATGAAGGATAAAAATTACCCGTTTGCAAAATTGTATAACAAACTATGAAACATGTTTTTTTTTTATGTCTGTCTTTTTTTGTTTGTTAAGCAAAAAATAAAAAACAAAATGGTGATTAAATACCACCTAAAGAAAGATCCAGTTGTGTGAAAAAAATTATAAAAATTTCATTTGAGTACAGTGTAGCATGACTGCGCAATTGTCATTCAAAGTGTGAGAGTGCTAAAATCTGAAAATTGGTCTGGACAGGAGGGGGATTTAAGTGCCCAGTAAGCAAGAGGTTAATAATACCAATACTTTAACTTAATATAGAGCATAGGTATTGAGAGTTATTCACTTTAAACAGAAATAATTTTAAAAATAAATGAAATACTAACTGGCTAAAACAGATGCCTGCTGAGTGCTCATTTAATATAGAGCAACCTTCCTTTTAAAATGATCCTTTCTGAAATTAATATAATGCTCATGAAGATGTGGGTCATTTATGACATGCAAAAGGTTAAACCATTCCCCCACACCCGTCATAATTTCTCAACATATATAGAGTCTGTATTACTAATTTCCAATTTGGTTATATGCTTGTAATTGTCTATATCCATGGGTGCAACCTTCATTTAAGACACAGTCTGCATTTCTTTCTTGTTTGGTAATGAACACTTTGAAACTTAAAGCATATTTCTGATTCATTATGCTGTGAAGGAAATCTAAAGTAGCTGAGCACATGTGGATAATTGTGCACTTTCCTCCATTTGATGTACTCAATTCAACATATTATCCAATCCAACAATTTGTTTTAGCTATGATTTACCTTCTCTAATAAAACTGTAATGGTGTGGTATAAAAATGGTAGCTGCTGTTTCACAGGCATAGCGCAATCTACATAATCCTTAACAGAACTCTCTGTGTGCCCAATGTTCTTTATGTCACATACTGTTTCCCAGCAAGTACACTACTAGTACTTCTAAATTCTCAATTGTTTAATCAAAACTTTCTAACATTATACCCTACCATTCAGGATTTTGGCTATTTCCCTTTCATTTAAAATGTAACATTATTAATCCTTATAAACAGCTTCATTAAGTGCTGGTTAAACTCAACCACTTTCCAACTTTTAAAATATTTGTGTGCTTAGTTTACAGAAACTTTCTCACAGCATGGAACCCTTAAAATATCTGTGCTGTTTGTACTACGTAATTATATTTGTATACTGATTGGAAGCTTATGTGTTAGTCTTTTAACGTTGCAAAATGGTTTAATTCCAGCACATCCTTGGATGTACAGATGGAGCATAATTTGTTGGGATTAAAGGAAAAACAGAAACACAGTACCCTTGGCTGCTTCAAGTTACTTGGTAACGCAGCATGAAACCTGTCCAAAGTGCAGTCATTTCAGCCAGAAATATCTTCCCGATAAAACTGAAGTATGAACTTTTAAATGGTAGAGGTTAATGTACTCCGCAACTCGTGGTTTTTGTATGGACTGCTACTTTCAATAAACTTGTGTCTTGATTATGTGGATCTGTAGAGTCACTCTGCAGACTTCACTTTTGCAACACTTCCCACTGCAAGAGAGAGGGAACCCTCACTAGTATATTAAAGATAAATGAAAGTTTTTTCAATGACGTTCAGTTTCAAATGCCACTTTATTCTTTGGCATTAGGGATGAGCCGAACACCCCCCTGTTTGGTTCGCACCAGAACCTGCGAACAGACCTAAAGTTCGCGTGAACTTTAGAACCCTATTAAAAACTATGGGACTCGAACATTCAAAATCAAAAGTGCTAATTTTAAAGGCTAATATGCAAATTATTGTCATAAAAAGTGTTTGGGGACCTGGGTCCTGCCCCAGGGGACATGTATCAATGCAAAAAAAAGTTTTAAAAACGGCCGTTTTTTCAGGAGCAGTGATTTTAATAATGCTTAAAGTGAAACAATAAAAGTGTAAAATTCCTTTACATTTCGTACCTGGGGTGTGTGTATAGTATGTCTGTAAAGGGGTGCATGTTTCCCGTGCTTAGAACTGTCCCTGCACAAAGTGTCATTTTTGCAGGAAAAAAAGCTATTTAAAATCACTTGCGGCTATAATGAATTGTCCGCTCCTGTAATACAGAGAATACAGTCATTGAAAGTCATTGATAAAAAAAAAAAAAGCTTGGGGTTCCCCCCAAATTTAATTACCAGGCCCTTCCGGTCTGGTATGGATATTAAGGGGAACCCTGGGTCAAATTAAAAAAATGGCGTCCCCCCAAAAAAAATTTAATTACCAGGCCCTTCCGGTCTGGTATGGATATTAAGGGGAACCCTGGGTCAAATTAAAAAAATGGCGTGGGGCTCCCCCTCAAAATCCATACCAGACCCTTATCTGAGCACACAACCTTGCAGGCCGCAGGAAAAGAGGAGAAAGCGCCCCCCCCTCCTGAACCGTACCAGGCCACATGCCCTCAACATTGGGAGGATGCTTTGGGGGTCTCAAAGCACCATGTCCCCATGTTGATGAGGAGAAGGGTCTCATCCCCACAACCCTTGCCCAGTGGTTGTGGGGGTCTGCGGGCGGGGGGCTTATCAGAATCTGTAAGCCCCCTTTAACAAGGGGACCCCCAGATCCCGGCCCCCCTGTTTGAAATGGTAAGGGGGTACAAAATACCCCTACCATTTCACAAAAAAATAGTTAAAAAACAGACAGAGACCGTTGGGAAAAGTCCTTTATTAAAAATAAAAAAAAAAAAAAAAAGATTCCAGCGGTGGTAATCCACTCTTGCTATCCAGCGATGGGTGATCTCTTCTCTGGGGTCCAGCGATGACTGATCTCTTCTCCGACGTCCAGCACAGCGCATCCAGTCTCCATGGAGACACTGAGGGAATCCCATCTTAGCAGAGGAGGACCGGGCCACTCGTCAACTGACCCCGCCCCCTCTGACGCAACGCAAGGGGGAGCTGGACTTCCCCAGTGACGTACGGGTGACCCCGCCCCCCTCTGATGTAACAGAAACCTGCGTTACATCAGAGGGGGGCGGGGGTGTCCCCCCTCTTTTCCTGAGGCCTCCCAGGTTGTGTGCTGGGATAAGGTCTGGTATGGATTTTTGGGGGGACCCCCACGCCATTTTTTTTACATTTTGGCATGGGGCTCCCCTTAAAATCCATACCAGACCTGAAGGGTATGGATTTTGAGGGGGACCACCACGCAATTAAAAAAAAAAAAATTTGGTTCAGGGTTCCCCTTAATATTCATACTCGACCCAAAGGGCCTGGTAATGGACTGGGGGGATCCCATGCCGTTTTTTTCAATGACTTTTATCTGTATTGCCAGGACCCGACAATTCATTATAGCCGCTAGTACTTTTAAATTACTTTTTTCCTTTAGAAATGTAATTTTGTGCAGGGACTGTTCTAAACATGGGAAAATACTCCACTTTACAGGCATACTATAGACACCCCCAGGTACGAAATTTAAAGGGATATTTTCACTTTTATTGTTTCACATTAAGCATTATTAAAATCACTGCTCCCTAAAAAACAGCCTTTTTTAAAACTCTTTTTTGCATTGATTAATGTCCCCTGGGGCAGGACCCAGGTCCCCAAACACTTTGTATGACAATAACTTGCATATAAGCCTTTAAAATTAACACTTTTGATTTTTCATGTTAATGTCCCATAGACTTTAACGTTGTTCCGGCGGCTTTTGAATTTGCCCCAAACACTGCATATTGTTTGGTGTTCACAGAATATCTGAACAACCAAAGTTTGGCCCGAACTTATGCTTCGGCCGAACCGTTCGCCCATCCCTAGTAATGTGCTGACGTTGCACCATTCACTGACAGCTTAATTCTTCAGTAAGACAAAAGAGGTTGGACCCAACACATTTTTCTTCCACTAATTGCAGTACAGAGAATGTGTTTCCAGTCTTTTAAAGTGTATGAAGACAATGGAGTTGATTTACTAAAGGCAAACAGACTGGGCACTTTGCAAAGTGAAGTTGCACTCTGCAAGTGCAGTTACTTCAGAGCTTTGTAAATGAGCAGAAGCTCTGCTGACTTCCTTCATCCAATAATGTGCAAGCAAAAATGCTGTTTTTTTCCCCTTGAACGTGATTGGGTATTCTTTGTAAAGTGAAGCTTTATCCCATTTACTAAGCCCTTGGAGCAACTGCGCTTGCAGAGTACAACTGCACTTTGCAAAGTACACAGTCTATTTGCCTTTAGTAAATCAGGCACACAGACTTTTCCAAGCCCTGTTTCTGCAAAGTACTAACAATGACTCTTGAACCATGGAGGAAACAGAGAGGGTCTAGCTAGGACTGAACTAATTAACACTATAAAGGAGGGGATGACAGAGGGAGAAACCAATGAAGTAAACCAGTTGTAGTGGCCCAAAACCACCACTAGTTGTCAGCATACATCAAAGCAATAACTAACCTTTAATACAACATTACTACATTTTCAGTGTAAAAGTGTGTAATTATATATTGTATATACATTGGGGCAACTCTATTTACAACAGAGTGGGCATAGCACCATCCACTTTCTACTATACTGTGCATCTCTGCATACATAAAAAAATATTAGTCAGTGAAACTTTACAGAGGCTTATGGAGTAGAAAGAGTTCCATGATTGGGGTGAACTATTGTTCATTAATTTTTATTGTGCTCCTCTGCCTTTAGGGGGCATCACTGTGCTTTGTAAATGTGCAGCCATACCACTGCTTTTTTAAATGAACTCCTCAGAATGTTTGGTGACTTTGTGGTTGCAATGTTTTTTTATTTATTGCAACAACAAAAATATGAAATATTATGTAAAAGTGTGTGACAATCACAAATTTAAAGTTAAACAAATTTAAATTTAAAGTAACTATGTGCTTACTGAAGGAAGGAGAGGAAGTCCAGATCACCCAAACAATCCTGGCAGTAATGTGGGTGATAGTAGCCTCAGGCTAGTTCCATCCAGGCCACACTCATGAAGCATTTTGCCCCACCCACAGGGCTTAGTCCTGTGACTATGCGCAGGCACGCGCGCGATCCGCCTCCTTCTGGGGGACATTCCTGAACGTCCACTCAGAAGGAGAGAGCGCCCAGCCGAGCCGTTTATGTGCAGTGGCTGGGTGAGAAGTGATTAAGTTGCAATTGAAAGGTATAAAAACATCCATTTACTGTTACTGATTTTCAGACCAAAGAGTTGATTTTATAAAATGTATAGTTGTGTTTAAGAGTTGCATAGATTATAACACAACGAAAATAGATTGCTATATAAAAGCATTCTCTTTTTAATTTTCAGCAAAAATCTTAGCTAAAGGAAACTATAGCCATCTGTTAGAAAGCTAAAATAAGGTTACTGTACATTAAGTAGAGTGATAAATGATGTGTCCAGATTATTACTAACAAAAGCATTTTATCTAAACCTTCTGAATACTATTTTATTGATTCGTTAATAAAAAAAACACCTAATATAAAAATATTTTTAAACAAGGTGTGCCTAAATTTGTGCATTCAACTTAACCCCTTGAAGACCAGGCTTTTTTTGGCACTTTTTGTTTACATATAACAATTCAGGTTTTTTTTTTGCTAGAAAATTACTTAGAACCCCAAACATTATATATTTTTTTCAAGCAGTGGCCCATGAGAATAAATTGGTGGGCTGTTAAGCTTTTTATCACAGGGTATTTTCAAACGCAATTTTGGGGAAAAAATACACTTTTTTTAGTTCAATAAAGTTTTATTAGACACTTTTTTTAATTTTAATGCAAAAAACACAATACATAACAATTTTTTGTAAAAATATAAAAGATGATGTTACACCAAGTAAATAGATACTAAACATGTAAAATGTCTAAAATTGTGCATGCCTGTGCAACGGTGTCAAACGACATACATTTTACTATCCATAGACGATGCTTTAAAAGCCTTTACAGGTTACCACTTTATATTTACAGAGGAGATCTAGTGCTAGAATGCCCATGATATGACCTTCCCAACAAAACCTCACATGTGTGGAACGATCGCTGTTTGCATGTATGCGTGCGGGACTGATGCACGCGTTCGCCTTTACACCATAGCACGGGGGAGGGGGGCACTTTCCTTTTTTTGTATTATTATTAATTTTTTTTTTTTTACACTGTTTATTTATTTATTTATGTTTTATCGCTGTCACAAGGAATGTTAATATCCTTTGTGTCATCAATAGGCGCATGACAGATACTCTTTATGGTGGGATCTGGGGTCTATAAGACCCCAAATCCCTGCTTTGCTGTTGAAAGCATTAAAAACAGCAAGATCAGTGTTTTTGAGATCTTTTAATTTTTAAAAAGTGGCGCTGTTGAGATCTGGGTAAACCGGAAATGGTGTCTGATTAGCCGGCAGATGTGCTGGCTGGTAGCCCAGGTCTCTTATTGGGACAGAGAGCCTGAGCATGCCACGGAACGTGGCGAAAGGGGGGTTGGATGTCTCCTCCCGCTGCTTGTAATAGAGTTGAGTGGTTAGCTGCTCCGATTGCTATTGCAAAAGAGAGCCGACCATCGGCTCTAAAAAATCATACTTGGGGGGGAAAAGCCTGCAGCTACAGGCATTACCCCGGTACAACCACTTGAATTCCAATGACATACCATACGGTGGGAGTATGGAGGGATCTCTGCTAGCAATAGTGGTAACACTGTAGTGGTCACCTGCTAAGTCTAATAATGCTAGTTATGTTTCCCTGAGTGTATTGTTAATCCTGCAACTACTAATAGAGATGGTAGGAAGGGCCTGGCATAATTGTTATTTGTAAAGTAGCCCCCAGAAGACGTCATTGGACGAAACGACGTAGGGAGGCTGACGCGCTGACGTCATCGCGTTCCGCGTTTGAGCGGGTGTACGATTTGCCGGCCGGCACATGCTTTTATCTTTTATTCCTGCCCACCTATTTTGATTTTGATGTAAGTAGGAGCATTTTGTTTTTTCATAAAACCTGTTACTCTGATATCACACTATGGGAGCATCCTTTTCTTCTCTACATGTCCTTATTGGCCATTAAGTGATTATTGGTATCACTGGAGAGTGTCCTTGGTACGATCGGTACTAAGGGGGATTGTGATCGTGTTTCCTGTTCCTGGTTAACCCTACGATAGAGACCGCATCTGGAGTCCATTTGGCTGGGATTCATCATAACATCTACTTATGGGCCCATTTGAGCTTGCCCTCTGGTAAGCACATTCAACTTATGGTGGTGGATCACGTCAGTCACTATTTGGATTTTCACTTTGCCATTTTTGGATTTATGTTTCTACATTGGACTTTTCTTTGAATATTTATCAGACCATATCACTTAAATTGTCTAGGTCTCTATTCACTTATTCACTGGACTTTCACGGTCACTTTTTAGAATATATTACATGATACTGGTTTAGGGTTTCATTATTACATTTGTACTTATTTCCTGTATTATTTAGATATTAGCGCGGCTTTTTGTATTATTCTGTTCATTTATTGTGTATATCTCACAATTTTTTAGCTGCTGCTTTAGGGTTTATTTATTTCTTTCAATATTATTTGTCTTTTATATGTTGATGATATTCATTTGATTATCACTAGGAATTTTTTTAGGGATCAGCGCGGTGTTTCACCTGTTTTTGTCCATAACAATCCCTTCAGGTCTGGTATGGATTTTAAGGGGAACTCCATGCCAAATAAAAAAAAAATGGGGTGGAGTGTCCCCAAAAATCCATACCAGACCCTTTATCTGAGCATGCAACCTGGCAGGTCGCAGGAAAAGAGAGGGGGACGAGAGAGTGCCCCCCCTCCTGAACCGTACCAGGCCACATGCCCTCAACATTGGGAGGGTGCTTTGGGGTCCCCCCAAAGCACCTTATCCCCATGTTGATGAGGACAAGGGCCTCATCCCCACAACCCTGGCCGGTGGTTGTGGGGGTCTACGGTCAGGGGGGCTTATCGTGATCTGGAAGCCCCCTTTAACAAGGGGAACCCCAGATCCCACCCCCCCTGTGTGAAATGGTAAGGGGGTACAAAATTACCCCTACCATTTCACCAAAAAAAGTGACAAAAGTGTTAAAAATGACAAGAGCCAGTTTTTGACAATTCCTTTATTTAAGTCTTCTTCTTTCCATCTTCTGCCTTCTTCCTTCTTCGTTCCTTCATCCTTCGGTTTCTTCCTCTATATTCTTCTTCCTCCATCTTCTTCTTCCTCCGATCCTCTGCTTCTTGCTCCGGTGTTCTCATCTGGCATCTTCCTCCATGGTGTCTCTTCTTCCTTGGGGACTTCCCTATGGCTTTCCCCATGATGTCAGAGGGGGCGGGGGTCACTGGGTGTTATATAAGAACTGTCAGAAGAAGAGAAGCGTCACACAGCGGGAGCCTCCCATTGCGTGGAGCGGCCCAAGAACGAAGCAAGGAAGAAGAGACGCCATGGAGGAAGATGCCGGACGAGAACACTGGAGCAAGAAGCAGAGGATCGGAGGAAGAAGAAGATAGAGGAAGAAACCGAAGGATGAAGGAAAGAAGAAGGAAGAAGGAAGAAGATGGAAAGAAGAAGACTTAATTAAAGGAATTGTCAAAATCTGGCTCTTGTAATTTTTAACACTTTTGTCACTTTTTTTGGTGAAATGGTAGGGGTACTTTTGTACCCCTTCACCATTTCACACAGGGGGGGCGGGATCTGGGGGTCCCCTTGCTAAATTAGATTCCAATAAGCCCACCGTCCAGGGTTGTGGGGATGAGGCCCTTCTCCTCATCAACATGAGGACAAGGTGCTTTGGGGGGGACCCCAAAGCACCCTCCCAATGTTAAGGGCATGTGGCCTGGTACGGCTCAGGAGGGGGGGCGCTCTCTCATCCCCCCCTCTTTTCCTGCGGCCTGCCAGGTTGCGTGCTCGGATAAGGGTCCGGTATGGATTTTTGGGGGAACTCCATGCCATTTTTTTTTTATTTGGCGTGGAGTTCCCCTTAAAATCCATGACTGTTCTCTGTATTATGGGGAGCCGACAATTCCTTATAGCCACGAGTGCTTTTAAATAACTTTTTTTCCTGCAGAAATGACACTTTGTGCAGGGACAGTTCTAAGCACGGGAAACATGCGCCCCTTTACAGGCATACTTTACACACACCCCAGGTACGAAATTTAAAGGAATATTACACTTTTATTGTTTCACTTTAAGCATTATTAAAATCACTGCTCCCGAAAAAACAGCTGTTTTTAAAACTTTTTTTTTGCATTGATACATGTCCCTGGGGCAGGACCCAGGTCCCCAAACACTTTTTATGACAATAACTTTTTAAAAATCAATGACTTTCAATGACTGTTCTCTGTATTACGGGGAGCCGACAATTCATTATAGACGCGAGTGCTTTTAAAATACTTTTTTTCCTGCAGAAATTACACTTTGTGACAAACTGACAATAACTTTTTAAAAAGCTCCATTACATTGCCGAACACCGAACTCTAACCCGAACATACAGTAAATTGTTCGGGTTCGGGTCCGGGACCCAAAAATCCAAAAGTCCTAGTATTGTGATATTCATTCTTTAACAGCATTATCTGTTGCAGTTCCTCCCTGGCTTTAGTAGTGTTTGTCCTGGCTGTAGCGGTCTTCACTCCTGGTTGTAGCATTGTTCAGTCCCTGGACCTAGCTGGCTGTATTATTGGTTATCCTGTTATAGCTTTCATCAGTTCCTGGTGATATCAGTAGTCAATCCTTGTAGTGGTCATTTTCTGGCTGTGGTAGTGGCCAAAGAAATTAATCATCAGTCTTTGTCTGTGGTGTCTCATTCCTGGTTCTAGTGTTAGAACATTCCCTGGGTGTAGTTTTGGTCCATCTTTAGGTCTTGTGGTTTTCCATCACTGTCACAGTAGTGACCCAAATCTGGGTCACTCTATGTATTCGTAGTTGGTCCTTGTACCAGGTGAAGTCCATCTTTTCTAAAACACCATTTATTACCATAACTGTGGGGTAGTAGCATTCCCATGCATTTATTGTATGACTTCAATTATTTGCTTTTGACAGTCACTGTATTAGTAGTAGAATCTGAAATAATGGAAAAGTCTGAGGGGACAATCCCTTTTCATCATTGTTTATAAAATAAAGTTTTAGCCACTTCCTATTATTAAACAATGAGTAATGTGGTTGTAATGTAACTGCAATAGTTCCTATTGAATGGGCAGTTAACTGTAAAGATGCCGTGGTCCAGTATTACTATAGTGATATTCAAAAGAAAATTCCTCAGCATCTACATTGTACTGGCTCAGTAGTGTTGGTTCCCCAAAGTAAACCCTTGCAGAGGATTTTGAAAAAAATAAGACAACTTTGTGTGGGTTTTTAGTTAGATCAGTTTAGTCCTGTCTAAGGAGTGCTTAGAAAATAGTGACCACCTGATGGGTATGACACCAAACACAAGGCAGTAAAAAGGTGTGTGTGCACTTCTGAATAGCCTAAACATGAACTGGCTGTCATAATCAGCCCTTTTAATAACAAAACAAGGTGGACAAAAAGAAATCTATAAAAAAATATATTTTTCCATGGTCAACCTTAAGTCCGGTACTTTTCTTCTTGGGGACAGTTATTACTTTGATCATTGTGTCCCCCCTTGCTAAGCCAGTGTTTTCCATGCAGTATCTATTCAAGATAGTGGGGCTAAGCAATCCATTGAATAGCTATTTATTACATAAATAAGCACCTTCAAGCAGCTTTATGGAAAAGTGATTTTTAATAAATAATAAGCTAACAACAAGTTCAAATTTGTGTTGCAAGTTGCATATTTGAACATTCCTGCCAGTTGCCAGGTCAAAGCAAGACATAAAATAATGTACATTTGTAATGATCTGACAGACACACTTATTCACCAAAAAATTCTAGCAGTGTCTACATACTTTTTGATCATTTTGTTTCAGATGAGAAAATCATATAGCATATATTTGTGTATTTAATTAAAGTCTTTATGATCAAATTGGTAGTAAAAATTCCTCTGCTGTAGACCTTAAAAATAGGATCTTACTACATTTCAATATCTATGACATTTCTTGCCAACATTATTACTAATATTCATGAATTTCTACTTGAAGCTTAAAGCAGTTTGTGTAAAGACAGCAGAACATTAAAATATTTTTGAAGAAACAAGCATAGCCATTTTGGTAGTAACTCATGTGTCTATATCAAAGAATGCAAATGGATACTTTGATGTTAAATTAATAGGCATCTCACATCCACAAGCTCTTCCCTACTATGTGAACCAAATGCGTTTCCTATTCAAGATACTCCTAATGAACACAGTACATAATGTATTGATATTATTCCACATCAGTTACTCATAGCTCTTTATTATATTTTCTAACCTTTTATGGAAAGCAACATGACACTAAAAATATTCATGAATAGTTTCAAATGTAGGTTTTTTCGTTATTTCATGTTGATGAGCTTTGTTAAATGCTTATTCACAATGACTAAATCTTCACTAATACATATAATGCTTTATAATTAACAATTTGTATAATTAGGCTTCGTATGGTGTGCTTGGTTCACTGCAATTATATTGTTAAAACTTTCGAAGCAAGCCAGCATAATTTTACAGTATATTAGCAAAAAATATAATGTGAAGTTTACTTGCTTAATTTTGCCATCATGCTTGTCTGAGATTGTTGAGAACCTGCCGCCACTGACAGTGCATAATATTTTGAAACCACTGAAAGTTGGCAAAATTCCCCAGTACACACAGCTGAAACATTTATGCACAGTAGATCTTTTAAGCCATTCTTATTGATCATTACATTAAATGTTAGACTGAAAATTTATATTGAATTCTGTGAAAAAAGTGTCTCTCACATTTACCAATGGCTGAGGCTGAGGCTAGTGAGAAGGACACAAGACACTTGGTGGAACCACCATCTCCAGAAGTGTGCCTTTTCCTGCATCCTCCCCAGTCACCAGAAAATTGTATCATCTCTGTTCATGATTACTGGACCACGTTTCCCATAGTCATGTCTACATGAAACCATGATCAAACAATACAGACAGATTATATTCCACATGCTGGTGGAGGGTAGATATAGCCTTTGGCAGCTCTGTAACTGCCAGCATGGTGTCACACAGGTTATAAACTAACTGAAGGGAGTTGATTCCACGGGCTGGAATGGGAGCAGATGCAAAGCCAGCAGTTTTGTCAAGCTGGCATTAACATGCTTTCAAAAGAAGTAATTTGGGGACATTTTATTCTTCTGTTCCAGCAGAAGAGGCAACTGTTTTGGAAAGGATGCTTCTACAGATTGTTGGTTGGGTATATGATATTTTTTCAGAGGTTAATGCTTTGGCTTGACCCTCCTCTGCATGGCCTCATTATCTTCTTCCCTGCCTATTGTGGCATTTCCTAAGCATCTGAAAGCCTTTGTGAGACTTCCCTCCTTGTCACTAGAGGCCACAAATGCTTCAGTGGATGCAGCATGAGGATTTTATAGAGAAAAGGGAGGTGTGGAGAAAGTGAGTCACATGTTTCCTTATGCAAATGATACCCAAATGGCTTGGTACATTTGCCATGGCTGATACCCTGCAAGCAAAGACTATGGGAAAATGGCGCTGTTGGTAGAAGATATGTTAAAAAAGGTCCACCCTGCAGAGCTCCGTTGATGGCCCTAGGGATAGTAGTGGCCTGTATCTGAGAAGCACTGCTGCCAGATGCATTAGGACAGATACTTCATCTAGTCCATTGCAAGCTTCCCCAGTCCCTGCTACTGAAAACAAATCATCCATTGTGCTGTTCTGCCTCTTCATGCAGAGTGGGACTACTGGAGACTCTACTCTTGTCTATCAGGGAAGCAACTACAGACACCAGTGATCTTTTTTTATTTGTCTGTAAGAGGAAAACACACTTCCCATTGACCATGAATGTAAGGGGAACCTTCTTCCACTGACCACCAGTGTAAAGGGCCAATTCTCCCATGGACAACCAATGTAAGGGGCTACATCTCCCACTAACTAACAATATAACTTTTCTGACCACCAATGTAAGGGGATTCATCACCCAGAGACCAAAATGTAAGGGGGCAATTTTCACTGTCTACAGATGTAAGGTGGCAGTATTCTTCTAACCACCCATATACAGTTGCGCCCATAAGTTTACATACCCGGGCAGAATTTATGATTTCTTTGCCATTTTTCAGAGAATGTGAAAAATAACAAAAAAACTTGTCTTTCACTCATGGTTAGTGTTTTGCTGAAGCCATTTATTATCAATCAACTCTGTTTACTCTTTTTAAATCATAATGAGAACAGAAACTAGCCAAATTACCCTGATCAAAAGTTTACATACCCCAGTTCCTAATACTGTGTATTGCCCCCTTTAACATCAATGACAGCTTGAAGTTTTTGTGGTATTTGTGGATGAGGCTCTTTATCTTCTCAGATGATAAAGCTGCCCATTCCTCTTGGCAAAAAGCCTCCAGTTCCTGTAAATTCTTAGGCTGTCTTGCATAAACTGCACGTTTTAGATCTCCCCAGAGTGGCTCAATGATATTGCAGTCAGGGGACTGATGGCCACTCCAGAATCTTTATTCTGCTGTAGCCAATAACAGGTTGACTTGGCCTTGTGTTTTGGATCATTGTCGTGTTGAAATGTCAAAATACGTCCCATGCGCAGATTCCTGGCTGATGAATGCAAATGTTCCTCCAGTATTTTTTGATAACATACTGCATTCATCTTACCATAAATTTTGACCAAATTTCCTGTGCCTTTGTAGCTCACACATCCCCAAAACACCAGCGATCCACCTCTGTACCTTTCGTCATAGGCTTTGCTGACTTCTCTCCAAATTTAGTGTTCATGGTTGTGGCCAAAAAGTTACATTTTGGTCTCATCACTCCAAATGACTTTATGCCAGAAGGTTTGAGGCTTGTCTCTGTGTTGTTTTTTATATTGTAAGCAGGATAGTTTGTGACATTTGCGTAGTAAAGGCTTTCTTCTGGCGACTCGACCATGCAGCCCATCTTTCTTCAAGTGCCTCCTTATTGTGCATCTTGAAACAGCCCCACCACATGTTTTCAGAGAGTCCTGTATTTGACCTGAAGTTATTTGTGGGTTTTTCTTTGCATCCCGAACAATTTTCCTGGCAGTTGTGGCTGAAATTTTAGTTGGTCTACCTGACCGTGGTTTGGTTTCAACAGAACCCCTCATTTCCACTTCTTGATTAGAGTTTGAATACTGCTGATTGACATTCTCAATTCCTTGGATATCTTTTTATATCCCTTTCCTGCTGTATATGGTCCAACTACCTTTTCCCGCAGATCTTTTGACAATTCTTTTGCTTTCCCCATGACTCAGAATCCAGAAAGATCAGTGCAGCACTGGATGAAAGATGCATGGGTCTGTCAGAAGTCCAGAAACTCGTTGATCTTTTATACACACACTTATTACAAGCAAACAGATCACAGATGAGGATGGTTACCTTTAATAGCCATTCAAACCCCTTTGTGTCAACTTGTGTGCATGTTATCAGGCCAAAATCACCAGGGTATGTAAACTTTTGATCAGGGTCATTTGGGTAATTTCTGTTGTCATTATGATTTAAAAAGAGTAAACAAAGTTGAATGATAATAAATCGCTTCAGCCAAACACTAACCATGAGTGAAAGAAATGTTTTTGTGTTATCATTCATATTCTCTAAAAAATGGCAAATAAATCATAAATTCTACCAGGGTATGTAAACTTATGAGCACAACTATAAGGGGGCACTATACTGACCACCAGTGTAAAAGGGTTTTCCCCCACTGACCACTAATGTAAAGGAGCACAACAATTTTGACTTTGTGCATTTCTTTTGTGGACAGTCTTATTGTTTGTTTAATTTAAACATAGTAATTTATCAGGTAGAGCATTTGTAAAAAAAAAATAGCTATTAAAGAGTTATTATGTTTGTATTAGCAATGTAGGCATTTTGCCCTCCTTTATTTGAGCTATAACATTCCTGGCTTCATTTTGACAGAACAATACTTTTGATAAATCTGT
Organism: Lithobates sylvaticus; assembly: GCA_028564925.1. NCBI lineage: Eukaryota > Metazoa > Chordata > Amphibia > Anura > Ranidae > Lithobates > Lithobates sylvaticus. Next base: position 237,989,001 of record CM053030.1, on the reverse strand, counting down.
TTTTTAAAGGAAGTGTGAATGGGTTAGAACCTATGAAAGACTTTTATTGTTTTGTGTGCCAAGTTATCAATTAATTCTATTTGTCCTGCTGACCATTGTCACTGGGACTTAAGCAAGAGAAAAATCCAAAATTTTTAATTGTCACAAGAAGAGCAGATAGGAAATATCACCATGTAAAACTTGTTCTGATGATAGTGATTTAGGTGATGATTTCCCTTACTATGGAGATCTCTTCTTCCATTGTCTGTTATGCCCACAGAATGAAAAGTAAAACGAGATGGATAAAAAAAAAAAAAACTGACAACAGTTTTACGACTTCCACTTTACGCAAAATTTAAAAAAAAGTTTAGTTTTTTTAGATATACTTTAAGTTATATGCACCAAAATGTTATATACTGTGATTATTACACACTTAGCCTTGCCCACCTTTCAGAACAAAAGTCTAATGCCGCGTACACACGATCGCACTTTTCGACGGACTAGGTCCGACAGTCTTTCCGACGGACTTTGCAGCGGAGGTCCGCCGGACTTTCAAACGAATGGACTTGCCCACACACGATCACGCCAAAAGTCTGACGGATTCGAATGTGATGATGTACAACTGGACTAGAATAAGGAAGTTCATAGCCAGTAGCCAATAGCTGCCCTAGCGTCGGTTTTTGTCCGTCGGACTAGCACACAGACGACCGGATTTTTCGACCGGACTCGAGTCCGTCGGAAAGATTTGAAACATGTTTTATTTCTAGGTCCGTCTGACTTTTGGGAAAGAAAAGCCTGCTGGAGCCCACACACGATCAAATTGTCCAAAGGATTCCGGTCCGCCAGACCAAGTCTGCCGTAAAGTCCGATCGTGTGTACGTGGCATAAGAACCAGGAGACTAAGACTGACCAGGCTGGAGCTGAATGAAAAGAGTGCTTGGGTAAGCAAAAGCACCAATCAGTTGGAATGGCAAGAAGGCAGGAGTATAATACAGCAGAGGGATGCAATAACTCACAGAAAGGCAGGAGTGCTATAAAGAGTGCAAAGGAGCATGCAGAAGTTGGAAAACGGGATACTGGGGGGACTGCACAGGAGATAACTGGTGAGGGAAGGCTTGAGGACACAGATGCACTGTGGAAAAGTAGAAGGCACTGTTCTGAAGTGCACTGGGTCACAGGAGCTGGGAACAGGCCATAGCACATTGGGGCATGGAACGCAGGGAATAGGGGTTGTGACCATACAGGTAGGCTTGCAGCGTCTGCAGCCCCCACACAATTACAAGGCACTTTTTCTCAATGGTGGCATATGCTACCTCACTGGAGACAGTGGAGAGTAGCTTTTTTCTAAAATAAAGGATAGGACGTTGCTCACTTTACTATCCATCTGGCTCAGGAATACATCTAAGCCATTTTCAGAAGCATCTGTTTTCAGAATCCCATGCGTGAAATCTGTAGCTTGTAGCACAGGAACCCTGGCCTTCAAGGCCTAGAGTGCCTTATTATACCTTAGCATCCACGCCACCAGCTTAGACAGTCCTTGTCTTGATTATTTCAGTCAGAGGGTTATTTAATGCACTATGATTAAAAATGTCCTTTATTAGCTGGATGACCCTACGAATGACATAACCCATTTCTTGGTTTGAGGAGCAGGCCAGGTCATAATGATCTTGACTTTTCCTGTCTTAGATATCAGAGTGCCTCCTACCTAGTGTCCTAAGTACTGGACATTTATCATGCCTACCTGATACCTACTGAGTTTAACTGTTGGACTGGCTGCTAAAAGTTTGTCCATGACTTGTGACAGTTGTGCAAGGTATTCTTCCCAAATATGGCTGAACACTGCATAGTCATCCAGGTAGGAGACTTCAAATGCTCAAAGTCCTTCTAGCAGGTCATTTCCAGCCCTCTGAAAGGTGGCTAGCACATTATTCATCCCCAAAATAGCCTTAATGTGAACCATGCACATGGAGTCATGAAGGCTGATTTTTTTTCTGACCTTCAGGTACTATAAAAATTTGCCAGTGCCTCCTGCTCAGTTCCATGATTATTAGCTAGATGGTGGCAGCATTCATTAACCCTGTACATGGGGTAATTGTTTGAAGTAGTGATGGCAACTGTATTTAGTCCATGCAGAACCTGGTTGTCTGATCCTTTTTAAGGACCAGAACTACCAATGACTCTCAGACACAGTGAGACTTATGCATGACCCGTAACTGCACCATCACTATGATCTACTCTTCCATGCCTGACTGCACCTTCACTGAGACAGGATAGACAGTTGTTCCTCTGTGTATAACCTGTGGATGGCAAGGTGCAGCCTCCTTGGCTTCTCTGTGAAACAGTCAAGATGTGCCATAAGCACTTCCAGCAGCTGTGTTTCCTGTGTGTGAACTGAACTTGAGGTCTGCTACCAACTTCCGAGGGTCAGCTAACAAGTCTAAATGTGGATCTACCTCTTCCTCTTCAGGCTGGCTGCAAACTGACATTTCATATCCTTTCATGATGTGTCTTTAGCATACTTTCACGGAAAGCTTCCAGCAATATTGCCCTCCTAAGTCTCTTGGATCCTATATGTTCCATAATTTCTCTGCTGTAATTTACAGAGGTAACAGTTCCAATATCATTTACCTGCAGTGGCTCTGAGGATACCTTTGGCTGCAATTTCTCAGGGCTGCTGGCAGCTGAAGGATAAACGTAGCTGTGTCTGCCATGATGATTCTCTGAGTTTTTTGTCCCTGAGATACAGAGGATCTATGTCTGCAGAGTGATCCAACTGAGGTGGATACAAAGCGACCTGATCTGTCACCATTTTGGTCACCTGCCGTACTGAAATAAATTGGTAAATTGCCAATAACACACATCCAGTTCTAGGAAAACATAATCAGCTCATGTTAATCATTACTTTCACCAAAATGGCACAAACTAATGCTGTAAAACTATATTACGGCTAAAAATCAAAAATAAATGTAATTATAAATAATGGCATCATAAAAAGCACACATTGCAGCAAAAATGTATCACATATTTCACTATTTAAGTTGTCTGACTCATAATTAACAATGAAAACAATCCCCACTAGTTTGGGGCATGCTGGATCCTTCTAATGACAACAAAAGTATATTTGATCTATTTATTTTTTTCTGGACAACTTTTTGGATATGTGCCAAACAGGATGTAGGAACTCAAAAGGAAAAAAAAAATTCTCTGTTTTTCCAGAAAACAAAAAAAACATTTAATCCAATGTTGCAAAATTGCTGAATCTAGGCAGATTTGTTTTTGTGTGTGAGATAGATCTGAGGAGTGGATGAAGCAAATCATTTTAAGAAGTCGCTAGCTTTTCCCTGCTAAACATTAGTTATTATAAGGCTCCAAGGTAACAAATACCATATACATTGAAATTAATATTATTGTCATTTTTATAATAGTATTACCATTTTAACTGTAAAAGTATATCGCTTTTATAGTTGAGTCAAGTGCATGAGCCGCTAAAAATCCTTTATTTAAGTCATCAATTTGTGGATTACATATTGTGAATTCTGAAAAGAAAATGTCGCATTAATATTCATATCCTTTCTTGGATACATCAAACACACCATTGCATTTTCAAAGGGAAATTTACCTTAGAATTCCCCAAAGAGTACTGTTAAGGCAGAAAAAAGGAAACCTGTGTCAAATGCTTTAGGCTATAATTCTGTAAATCCTGGAATAATGAGATTATGTTGAACAAGTGTAGCCTTTAAGATCATTGGATTTAGGACACATCTTTTAAAACATAAAGAAATTATAGGTGCTTTTTTGAAACAGAAAGGGGTCCTAATGACAAGCATGCACACATCTCAGCATGGCAGGTCAAGGTGCAATTTTGCTGCTCTTCCTATGGAAATAACAAAGGGTTGTATTTTTTATTTTTTTGCTATATATTATTTTGTCATGCTGTTCAAATAATAGTTTCAAGGAAGTCTATATCAAATGTTCTAAAAAAAAAAAAAAATAATAATGATTTCTTCTACCTTAGCCCTTAATAATATATTGTAGAAAGAAATACATAGATATCCAGGGGTTAGTTTAGCCTAAGATAACAAATATACATTTAGCCTAGAGCTTTAAAGTTCTGTGAAAATGATGTGCATATCAATGTTACAAGAGTATACATGTAATTCAAGCAGTGACAAAACTGCGGAGGCTGCAAAAGCTGGATGACTTTAAGAGCCCAAGGGTTTGATGAGGCCTAAAGCCAAAAATGCAACATTTTATTGCTTGCCACAGCAGAAGTTCCACAATTTGTAGGCCTTCCCACCTCATTGCTCTACATTCAGTTGCTTCCTCTTGTCATTTAATTATGTGGCAATGCTTTCAGAGCATTGGTATGATGATACCATAGAAGGCCAAAACATGTTACTGTAACAGGGTCCATATTTCATAGTTAAAATGTGGTTCAAGATAAGAATTATAGCGGTTACAGATAAGTATGTCCAGTACATCACTGTCCCCTCCCCTCTATGTGCCTGATGTATGCTATGGGTTGCATGTTGTGCAATAGAAAGGTAAAGTATAAAGCATTAAATGTAGGGGTCGAATTATGTCTTAGGACAGTGGTCTACAAACTGCAGCCCAGGGGCCAGATGCTGCCCTTTGCTTGCCTTTATCTAGCCATTGATGCATTATTCCTCCCACCAAAACAAGGCGCTATCCCTCCCACTAACACCTACCATGGGGCATAATTGCTGTCACTGACACCAGCAATGGAGCGCCATTCCTCCCAGTGACCCAATGATGGGGAAATATGTCTTCCCTCAATACCAATGGTGCGCTATTCCCTATACTAATACCAATGATAAAGCATTGTTTACTTACATTGATGATAGGGCATTTTCTACTCATACTGGCTACAGTCTGGCCCTCCAGAGTCTGAAGGACAGTAAACTGGCACTTTGATTAGAAAGTTTGGAGACCTCTGCATTAGAGGTCAAGTGTTTGGATTAGGCTAGACAGCACAATGCACACACTTTAGTTTCTTTTAGTGCCTAAATCTCAATACTAAAAATAACCAGCACCTAGCTTCTGGTACCAAAATCAAATGTTTTGAACACAAGAAACCAGCACTAATCTAATGTACACAGTTGCAATCATGCAAGTAGAATGGTCTTATTTCTAGTCATAAAACTCCATGAAGTAAAACATGGTGCACTGCATTTAAAATGTGCTTCCAACATTTTTGTTAAGCAACTCCACACATAGCTGATCAGTGGAGTGGAAGAAAAAAAGAATTAAAGATCAATATCTTCTACAGTCAGTAGAAGGTGCAGGTCAATGGATCCTGAAAGTGTCTCAAGCTTGTCTTTAAACCAGCTGAACAGGGAAATGGTGGTTGGACAGTATTTGCATACTTCATCCACATCCCCGCACTATACCAGTCATCAAGAACAACATGAAAATAATTGAGAAACCATGCCTCTGTTATTTTAAAGATTGCTGACCCTTAACAATGTGTATAGTACATTTTGTTCTGACATATGAAAAAACAACACTCTTGCTTCTGAGGTCTGAAATAAGCACATGCCTCTTATCACCTCTGCATTATATATGGCCTTGAGTTTCAAACACTAGTCACTTTTCCATCTTTTGAAACACTTGACTGCAAAATTGGAATTTTCTGTAAATAATTTTTGTAACATGAATTAACAATGAAAAATAAAGTATAAACCGTATTTGAGTGTGCGTACAAGCATGTGTGCTGCTGTCAGTTAGACAGTTATCTCTAACAGGGTTGATGTTAATGCGATCAACAGTATCTTCTGAACTTAGCATTAAAGGCACTGGGAGAGCACAGCAATGTGTGACAGGTTCCTCAGTGCTGCTGTTCAGAAGAAGCAACATCAGAGAAATATGTAATTTACTGAGAAAAATTATGATTAAAAAAAAAAAAAATTATAAAAAACATTTATATATATGACAAGCTATTATGCAAATAACCTGCCAAAATGTTTACCTTAAAAATACCATTCAGTGGTGAATTGGATATTTATATATATAGTCTACTTTGTACAGTATTGCATCCCTACTTAATAGGACAGTTTTATTATATTTGAAATTACAGTTAAAATAATTTTAGAACATACTTGCAAAATAGTATGGGAGTGATTTATAAAAGTCAAAACTACCTCATCAAGCCATTGTAATGATGTCATTCAATGCATTTATTAAAAAGACCTTAGCATTGTAAATGCTTTTTGCTGGAACTGTGCATAAAGCCATACTCTCTGTGCACACATATTCATAAAATACTAATAGCAGCCTGCCAAGCTTTCATTTTTCACTTTTCACTTTCTTTTTTTGAAAATACTTTTATTTTGTATTTCAAAAGTAACAACAAGAAATAGAAACATGTTGCTTTAACACAATAACAAATGTGTAGCAAGTAATAGCAATGGTTACAGTCTAATGGTCCATTTTGATGAATACATAGATCAAAATATAACATCAGAGATTGGTACACTAGTTACAGACAAGACACACATTTGGGTATATTACTATCGGGCATTCTGGATTTGTAGCCAGGGTTTCCATGCACTGGTATATTTGACATAAATGATGTTTTTCAGAGCGGAAAGTTGTTCATAATCTTTCACTAAATTTAGTTGGAGCTTAACATCGAAGATATTCGGGATTAATGAACTTCTCCATTTCCGCATAATGAGTAATCTAGCGGCATATAATATTTGCATGACCAGGGTTCTGAAGTTGTATGGAACGGATTCTATTACTATGCTGAGAACAGCTAATGAAGGAGAGGGTTTGGTTAGGATACCTATAATGACGGAAATAAAAGAGAATATTTTTTTCCAGAAGGGATATATGTGGGGGCAATCCCAGAGAATATGTATTAGTGAACCTGAATGTGAACATCCCCTCCAACAATGGTCATCATCCAGGTTTGCAAATTTACACATTTGAACGGGGGTAAGGTACCATCTGTGATGGATTTTTTATGACAATTCCCAGTATTTAACACATTTTGACACTGTGTGATTATGTAGTATAGCTTTCCGCCATTGTGAGTCATGGAAGGAAGTTTGCAGATCTCTTTCCTACCTCTTTAATGCTGCTGTTTTAACAAATGTGGTTTTACTTTGAAGGAGATTGTATAGTATAGTAATCCCTTTCGTGTTTGGGGATTTGGAAGTCCAGAAGGATCATGCTTTATGGGGTAATTTGACATCCAAAGTTGTGTGTTTTTGTAGGTATGAGGCTATTTGCCTATATGTATATAAACCTTGTGGAGGTACTTGATATCTGGTTTGTATGTTTTCGAATGTAATGGTTTGATTGTGTTGCATTAATGAGGTTAACGGTTGGAGTTTGATATGTGACCAGTATTTGAGAGATATTGTAGGGAGGATGAAGTTAAGTGCTTCTATAGTAACAGGAATGACTTGGTCATCTTCCATTGGAAATATGATCTTGGAGAAATATTTCCAAGCTGCTAGAGCAGCTGAGATAGTGGGACAGTTAGTTTTTTTTAATTTTGTGGATACCGATTGCGCTAGAAGGTGAGAACTTATTCTTAACAAATTTGTTCGATAAACCTCCATTGTTTGTTAAATGCTGGTGTGATCATTTTTCACTTTTAAACGAGAAAATTATACTCACCTAGGTGAATGCAGCATTAATTTGATGCTGCATCTGTCCATCATTGAGAATTGAGTGATTAAACACCATTTATCACTCAGTTCTACCCTCCACTCTGAGCAGAGAGCAGTGACTGTCAGTCACCACTGGCTCTCTGCTGTGCCCCTCCAGTGCTCTTTGGTGCACTGGGCTGTGCAGGGGGCAGGAGCAGCTGTCTCAGTCTCCCAGCAACTTGCCGGGAGGTCGAGTCAGCTGAGAGTTCAGACTTCTGGGTGGATTCTGACTGTAAGTGACAACAGCCAATAGCGGACTTTAGCCCGCTGTCATCTGAAATTGTATCACAGAAGTGCAGAATTAACATAGGAAATGTAGGGCCAAAAAAAACTTAATAAATTGGTATTAACTTATTTTATATATAAATGTGAACAAAGTTACAGAGGTTCATATAATCATACATTTCATTTTCAATAGTAGTACAATTCTGTTAATTGTTATGAAGGGCTCACAAGTCTGTAGGTATCATGAGAAAGAGAGAGAAAAGAGAGGAAAAGGGCAGAATAAGGAAAGGAGAAAGGAAAGGAAAGAAGATAGTGGAGCCCCCTGTATGATCCCCTCCAGAATATGAGTCTGATAGGGAAGTGATGTTTTCAGGTGGAAGTGAGGTTCGGGCACATTGGAGTCATAAGGTCCACAAAAAGGGAGTTTCTTGTGGATGTCCACAAGTATACTAGGGAGTTTCTCATTGATTTAAAAAAAAAGGCATCTATGTGTTGCCTAACTTACAGGGATTGTGCAAATTGCTTCTACCAAGCCTAGTGATGGTTTCCTTGGTGGCTAGTAGCACATAAATAGTTAGCTTTCATTGAGATTTAAGCACAAACAAGGGGTCTCTTGGGCAAGAACCTTTAAAAAAATGTTTGTAGGAATTGAAACCCTTTGGTCCAAAATCTATAGAGCAGGGAACCACTCCACCAAACGTGCATTACCCGTCCAAAAATGTTGTGATCTCTAATGCATGTATTAGCAAATGAGGAATGGAGATGTGTCAATCTTGATGGGACCCTATACTATCGGGTGAGGACCTTAAGTTCTGAGTTGGCAGAAGTTATAGTAATAGAGCAAGTTCCCTTTTTTTGCCCAGATTCACTAAGCAGGGGGGAGCAACAACGTGAGCAATCAGGATATATTCCATTTAATGTAATAATAGAGGGGTATAGTATACTCTATGCAAGAATTTTGTCTGAAATAACTTGTCCCTGGAAGAGGTTAACAATTTGGGGTAGTCCTTGAGACACTCCTCCCAGCCATCCTGGTCTAGGGTTGGGATAGTAACCTTCCAGAGGTCCAACAGGCAGTCAACGTTTGGAGATTCAATGCTAAGAAGAGCAACAAATAGGGAGGATAGGGGCTTTTGAAGATCCTCTTGGGACAATAGTTTCTAAATCCAATCTGCTTAGGGGACAGGTGTATCTGGAAACAGAGACTGAGTTGCATGGCTTAATTAAAGTACTTAAACACCATCCAGCAAAGCAGGGGATATGTAGAGGAGAGTTGTGATAAAAAGAGAAATGTGCCAGCCGACATGATGTCGCAAATGATTTTAATATCAAACCGTGCCCATAATTGGGGGTCTGTAACAGTACAAAAATGCATTAAGGCGGTATTCCCCCACAAATGTTGGAAGGGAGACCAGTGGTTGGGTTTAGAAATCTCTGTCTAGCTACCATCCATGCCTATAGGGTAGTCTTGGTAGGACCCTGAATATCCGTATATACCAAATTGTTCTGAAAGGGATCCCAAGAAGGCAGCTTCCAGGCACACTGCTGCATTAGAAGGAGAGTGGACAAACTACTATTGAACAGTAACCAAAAATGGTTGCCCAGTAATAGAATTGAAGGTACGGAAGGGCAAGGCCTCCCCTTCGGGGTGGAAGATGTATAATAAATTTCACTAGTCAGGGTAGGGTGCCATTACATATGAAGGAGCTCAGACAGTGGTCAAATTCCTCAAAAAAGAGCCCTATAGCCAAAAAAGGCAATTACGGAATATGTAATTAAGTATTGGAAGAATCATCATATTTAGTATATTGTATTAACAACCGGGAGGTGCACTGTTCCTAGGGGAGAAAAAGGATAGTTTGTAATTGGACAAGGAAGCTAGTCAAGTCCCATTTAAGATGAATACCCAGATATCAAAATGTATTCACCCACCTCAACAGGGAAGGAGGTGCTAGTGTCCAAGCCTGGGGTCTAAAGGGAGCAAAACAGACTAATGCCTTGTACACACGGTCGGACATTTTGACCACAAAATCCGTCAGATTTTTTCAGACGGATTTTGGCCGAAACTTGTCTTGCATACACACAGTCGCACAAAGTTGTCGGAAAATCTGATCGTTCAGAACGCGGTGACGTAAAACACGTACGACGGGACTACGAAGAGGCCAGTAGCCAATAGCTTTCGCCCCCAAATTTATTCTGAGCATGCATGGCACTTTGTGCGTTGGAATTCTATACACACGATCAGAAAAAGTCTGAGCGTATTTTGTTGTCGGAAAATTTTGGGTCCTGCTCTCAAACTTTTTCCGTCGGAAATTCCCATGGAAAAAGTCAGCTGGAGCCCACACACGATCGGATTTTCCGACAACATAATCCGATCTAAATTTTTCCGTCTGAATTTCAGACCGTGTGTACGGGGCATTAGACCAATTAATTCATATACCAGAGAAAACTCCAAAGGTATCAAACAGATCCAGGGTGTCTACAAGGGAGGGACCGGCATCATGTATATATAGAGGGTATCATCCATATAAAGAGACAGTTTCTCCTCCAGAGCACCCATTTTATGACCCTGGGACTTCTTAATCATAATTGCTAAAGGCTCAAGGACCAAGGGCGAAAGGGACACCCTTGATGGGTCCGTCTCTGAAGTTGGTAAGGCTTCAACAGTCTGTCATTAGTACGAACCCCAGCCTCAGCCATAATAAAAAATTAGGTCTGCAACTGAACCTCCACAGGATCTCACAGAGATAGACCCACTTCACCAATTAAAATGTATTTTCAGCATCAAGGCAGGAAAGGACTCTACTCTTAGCTAGAAACCTAGTGCCAACCTTCAAAAAAAGATATCGGCCTATAAGAAACACATTCTTCTGGATCCTTAACTGGCTTGGGAACTAAGACAATAATTGCTTCAGACATAGACTCTGGGAGTGATCTCTGGGAAGCAAACTGGGCAAAAAAGCTGTAAGTCTAGGGGCTAGAAGCTCAACATGTTAGGAATAAAGTTAGGTAGGGTTCCCATACACCCCAGGGGTCCTCCCATTACTGACCTAACTGTACTTCTTCAAGTGTGATGTAAATTTCTAAAAGGTCCCTGGCTGAAGCCTCTAGCGAAGGACAGGTAATGCTGCTCAAATATGTTTCTAGCTCAGTCACACTATAGGCAGCCCTAGAGGTATATAGTTCAATAATATTCCATGGAATATGTATTAATCTGATCCAGAGAGGTGATAAATTGCCCTGTAATAGCACAGCCAGTTCCAACATTTTCAATTCTTGTCCCCATATTTGAACACCTGTTGTGCTGAATGCAACTGGAATTTCTTAATTTGTTCAACTCTCAATAAAAGAAACTTCCCTCGAAGCATGTTGCCAGGCTGTATAATGAGCTTGGTTCAGAGTCTCCACATAGACCGCCTTCAGCTGCCACATCTCCTCCATAAGACATAAGTGACATACAGTAAGAGAATTAGCAGACTCTTGTTTAACCACTTCAGCCCTGGAAGGATTTACATCCTTCCTGACCAGCCCTTTTTTGCGATACAGCACTGCATCGATTTAACTGAAAATTGCACGGTCGTGCGACGCTGTACAGAATTGACATGCTTTTTTCCCCACAAATAGAGATTTTTTTTGGTGGTATTTGATCACCTCTGCGTTTGTTATTTTTTGTGCTATAAACAAAAAAAGAGTGTAAATTTTGAAAAAAAACACAATATTTTCTATAAATGTCCCATTTAAAAAAAAAAAAAAAAAATTAAAAAAAAAAAAGTTTAGGCCGATATGTAATCTTCTACATATTTTTGTTAAAATATAAAATTGCGGGGGGGGGGGGGGCGTGGCGACCGAGCTCCGTAATGGACGCCTAATCCAGAGCTCCGCTAGGCCGCTGGAGAACATCCAACGACATCCGTGCCCCAGACCGCCATCCACGGCCAAACCATACCTCGCAGGCATCCCTCAGCTCTGCTGCAACGGCGGACATGACCCCCCAGCGAAAAAAAACCCAACACTCGCAAAAAATTGCAGGAGTTCTTCAGAGCGCGCGGGCCTCCACAAGATGGCGCCGGCGCCTCAGGCATACAAACGGCGCAGCAGGCCAGGACATCTGACGGCCGCTCCGGTCACCCACAGGCCAGAAACGGACCCCATCTGACAAGCGGATCCTCTTCTGGGACCTCTAGTCCATCCACCAGGAGCCCTGCTAAACAGAAGCAGAGGACCAAATCCCCTGTGAGACCGCTGATGGACCCTGAGATGGAGGTAAGCAGGCCTTCTAATATAGGGGATGTCACCACACAGCCCACACAAGATCCCATAGCTGCCTTCCCTACATCTGAGGCCAGTCTCAGAAACTGTTCTTAAGGATATGTTAATGTCCTTAAAGGCATCTATCCATGCTGATCTAACTGCTGGTATAACTCTTTGCCACAGAGAAGTTCAGGCCCTGGGTGATAGAGTGGATCAAGTGGAGCACAGCCTCAATAGGGTTACCTCATCATTCAACACAATGGTGGATGCACACAGTAACCATAGTGAGGAAATCGCATTGCTTAAAAACAAAGTCGCAGATTTAGAAGACCGATCCAGAAGGAACAACTTAAAAATTAGGGGGATCCCTGAATCTGTACTAACTGCGCAACTACTACCATACGCCCAGGCCTTGTTCTCCACTCTACTGCCTTCCTTGTCCTCTCAGGATCTCATAGTGGACCGTATACACCGTATACCTAAACCATCATTTCTCCCGGAAAACACTCCCAGGGATGTGCTTCTCAGAGTCAACTACTATTATGTCAAGGAACAAATCCTAATTGCGTCTCGCAGAGCTGACAATAAACATCCACAATATGCTGATTTGCAAATACTCCCAGATCTATCTAGGCATACTCTCCAGCTACGTCGCAACCTGACGACAATTACTAAAGCCCTGCGGAACCACAATATTTCACACAAGTGGAAATATCCCGCCAAGCTGTCAATTACACACAATGGAGCTTCCTTACTTGTCAACACACTGGAAGAAGGCTTAGCAGCACTCCGCCAATGGGGCATACTGCCCGACAATACATCTCCATCTGCACATAATTCCTCCTCCTCCCCATCTCCAATGCCTGAAGAATGTCAGGTAGTATCCCGCAAGAGGTCCTCAAAAAAGGACACTGGTGGTCACGGATGATAACCACACAACCTATGTCACACTTTTTTCTCCGGACACAGGGGTTATATGTTACGATCCCTGTTTTTTCCCTTCAGAAAGCTGATAGCAGTTTCACCTGCACATGGATCAGTTTATGGATCCTTTTCTTATTGTGTTCAGTATCTACTTACTACTAACTATGCTCAACTTCTGTTGTTTATATTTTTTTTTAAGTTCTATCTTTGAAGCACTACAACCGGAACAGGACCACCATACATTTGCAGATTCACCTGACATCCATGATCATCGCCAGATCACACTACTCGGTCGCAGTGAGTATATGCATAACACCGCCCTGCATAATCCACACCAACTGACCCATGCCTATTAACTGCCTATCTATAAATGCCCGTGGTTTGAATCACCCCGCTAAACGACTGTCCATGTGGTCTGAAGCCAAAAAACACAAGGCTGATATATTGTGCGTTCAAGAAACGCACTTCCAGGATACAAAAGCCCCCACTTGCTCCCACAGAGAGTACCCTCATGTATTTTTGGCCAACACTCCTGGACATAAAAAAGGAGGCGTCATGCTCGCTTTAAGGGATACCCTTTCCTTCCAACACAAAGAAACCATCACTGATCCGAACGGCAGGTTTATCATTCTTAAAGGAGACATAAACTCCGTGCCCTATACACTAGTATCCTTATATGCACCGAACTCTCACCAAATCCGCTTCCTTAGCAGACTGCTGAAAAAAGTAAAGGACCACCCTTATGGCTCTGTACTCTTATGCTGTGATTTCAATCTCATAGTGGACCCTAAACTGGACTCTTCTGCTCGTAAAACTAACAGTTCCTCATACCTCAGTAAACTGATGAACAATGCTGACCTGTTCGACATCTGGCGATGCATGCATGTAAATGAAAGAGACTACACTTTTTTTTCACACAGGCATTGCTCATACTCTCACATCGACCTATTTCTGTCAGACAAATGGTTACTACAAAAAGTTTCCTCGGCTTGTATACACGACATAACTTGGTCTGACCACGCAGCCGTGACCATTGCTATTACTGATCAGGTTGTCTCCTCTTCCCCACCCATCTGGCGCACTAACACAAGGTTATTACAAGAACCCCGTACTTCCACAGAGATCTCCAAACATATAAAATACTTTTTTCTCAATAACACAGATTCTGTCAGTGATCCATTTACCCTTTGGAATGCCCACAAGGCATATATGAGGGGTATCTTGATCCAATTAGGCGCTAGGGAAAAAAGGCGCAGAACAGCACAAATCACAGCTATCCTACATGACTTACACACTCTAGAGGATCAGAACAAACAAGCACCGACTACTGCTCTCACTCACAAGATATCCCAATGTAGAGAAACACTTAGGGTAATCCTTTCACAACAATACGACTACCACCTCAGACGCCTGAAATTGACGTCATACGCCAATGCCAATAGAGCTGGCAAATACCTGGCGAACAGACTCAAGACCGCACGTGTGAAAACAAGAATTTCCCACTTGCTCCACCCCACCCTGAAACACAAAAACACCAACCCGCAAGACATTGCTAACCAATTCGCAGACTATTACAGTAGCCTATACAACATTAAGGAAGACCATTCCACGACACAACCCACTCCGGAACATATACACAGTTTCCTAGAAACACTAAATTTGCCCTCTTTATCGGAGGACCAACTTACATCCCTGAATGCACCATTCACAGCATCTGAAATAGCTGCTACAATAGCCACACTACCCCCTGGTAAATCACCTGGACCTGATGGGTTCGCCAATGAATATTTTAAAATCTTTCAGTCACACCTTTCCCCACACCTACAAACAATCTTCACCAAAGCTGCTGAATCTGCGTCTTTTCCCCCAGAAATGCTGAGGGCTTACGTTGTCACGTTACCTAAGCCGGGTAAAGATCCCACAACCCTTCCCAATTTCTGTCCGATTTCCTTATTGAACACGGACATTAAAATATATGCCAAACTTATTGCAAAACGCTTATCTGATTTTATACCACTCCTTATACAACGCGACCAGATGGGTTTTGTGAAGGGGAGACAAACCTCTGACGCTACCAGAAGAATCATTAATATTGTTCACCATGCTGCACGTACTCAAACGCCTTCCCTGCTGCTCTCTATTGACGCAGAGAAGGCGTTTGACAGGGTGCATTGGAAATACATGTCTATGACCTTATCTAAGTTCGGTTTTTGTGGTACTATACTCAATGCAGTGCTGGCCTTGTATTCTTGCCCATCGGCGCAGGTCTATACCTCCGGCATGTTATCAACCCCCTTTCAGATCACTAATGGTACTCGCCAGGGGTGCCCTTTATCCCCGACAATTTTCAATCTCATGATTGAACCTCTGGCGGAGACCATTAGATCTCACAAGGATATCACCGGTTTTCAACTGGGCTCTAAATCCCACGTTATCAACTTATTTGCTGACGATGTAATACTCATGCTTACTCGGCCTCTCTCCTCACTTCCTCAAGCCCATGAAATACTTAAAGCCTTCGGAGACGTCTCCTACTACAAAGTGAATTTCTCTAAATCTCTCATCTTAAATATGGGTCTAGCTACTAATGATTGTCTTAAACTACAACGACACCTCCCCTACTCATGGACTGACAAGGGATTACCATACCTAGGTATAACCCTGACTAAGGATGGGCCCGGTGCTCGATGCGAACCCACGTTCGCATCGAGCACCGGGCGTTCGCTCGCTCTGCGAGCCCATAACTATTTTGGCCGCTCGCATCACGTTGGTGTGTTGGGAGCGGCCCCGCAATGCATTGCGGCCGGCGCGGCCGACGCAGTGCATTGCTGGCTGATGATTGGCCAAGCATGCACTGTGACCCCGCATGCTTGGCCAATCACAGCCCCGGAAAATCGAAGAGCCATAATTGGCTACAGGCAGGACGCCTGTAGCCAATTACAGCTCAGGGGCTGTAGTACACGCCCCCCCCCTATAAAACGCCGCCACGCCGTCTGCGCCGGTCACATGCTGTTCCGGCGCAGATTGAGCAGGCAGATTCTGTGACACTCTGCTGCATTGAGATAGTTAGATAGATTCACTTACAGAGATTGAGTTAGATAGATTCAGTTACAAAGATTGATTGACAAAGAGGGGCTTGTAGTGTGCTCGTGGCAGGCAGGCAGAGCTCCTATATTTTGTTACCAGAAGCACCTATAGGACTTGTAGTGTGTTCGTGGCAGGCAGGCAGAGCTCCTATATTTTGTTACCAGAAGCACCTATAGGACTTGTAGTGTGTTAGTGGCAGGCAGGCAGAGCTCCTATATTTTGTTACCAGAAGCACCTATAGGACTTGTAGTGTGTTCGTGGCAGGCAGGCAGAGCTCCTATATTTTGTTACCAGAAGCACCTATAGGACTTGTAGTGTGTTCGTGGCAGGCAGGCAGAGCTCCTATATTTTGTTACCAGAAGCACCTATAGGACTTGTAGTGTGTTCGTGGCAGGCAGGCAGAGCTCCTATATTTTGTTACCAGAAGCACCTATAGGACTTGTAGTGTGTTAGTGGCAGGCAGGCAGAGCTCCTATATTTTGTTACCAGAAGCACCTATAGGACTTGTAGTGTGTTAGTGGCAGGCAGGCAGAGCTCCTATATTTTGTTACCAGAAGCACCTATAGGACTTGTAGTGTGTTAGTGGCAGGCAGGCAGAGCTCCTATATTTTGTTACCAGAAGCACCTATAGGACTTGTAGTGTGTTCGTGGCAGGCAGGCAGAGCTCCTATATTTTGTTCCCAGAAGCACCTATAGGACTTGAAGTGTGTTAGTCCCATTACACACACAGAGCTATATTTTCTTCCCAGAAGCACCTATAGGACTTGAAGTGTGTTAGTCCCATTACACACACAGAGCTATATTTTCTTCCCAGAAGCACCTATAGGACTTGAAGTGTGTTAGTCCCATTACACACACAGAGCTATATTTTGTTCCCAGAAGCACCTATAGGACTTGAAGTGTGTTAGTCCCATTACACACACAGAGCTATATTTTCTTCCCAGAAGCACCTATAGGACTTGAAGTGTGTTAGTCCCATTACACACACAGAGCTATATTTTGTTCCCAGAAGCACCTATAGGACTTGAAGTGTGTTAGTCCCATTACACACACAGAGCTATATTTTGTTCCCAGAAGCACCTATAGGACTTGAAGTGTGTTAGTCCCATTACACACACAGAGCTATATTTTGTTCCCAGAAGCACCTATAGGACTTGAAGTGTGTTAGTCCCATTACACACAAAGAGCTATATTTTGTTCCCAGAAGCACCTATAGGACTTGAAGTGTGTTAGTCCCATTACACACAAAGAGCTATACTTTGTTCCCAGAAGCACCTATAGGACTTGAAGTGTGTTAGTCCCATTACACACACAGAGCTATATTTTGTTCCAGAAGCACCTATAGGACTTGAAGTGTGTTAGTCCCATTACACACAAAGAGCTATACTTTGTTCCCAGAAGCACCTATAGGACTTGAAGTGTGTTAGTCCCATTACACACACAGAGCTATATTTTGTTCCCAGAAGCACCTATAGGACTTGAAGTGTGTTAGTCCCATTACACACAAAGAGCTATATTTTGTTCCCAGAAGCACCTATAGGACTTGAAGTGTGTTAGTCCCATTACACACACAGAGCTATATTTTGTTCCAGAAGCACCTATAGGACTTGAAGTGTGTTAGTCCCATTACACACAAAGAGCTATATTTTGTTCCCAGAAGCACCTATAGGACTTGAAGTGTGTTAGTCCATTACACACACAGAGCTATATTTTGTTCCCAGAAGCACCTATAGGACTTGAAGTGTGTTAGTCCCATTACACACACAGAGCTATATTTTGTTCCCAGAAGCACCTATAGGACTTGAAGTGTGTTAGTCCCATTACACACACAGAGCTATATTTTGTTCCCAGAAGCACCTATAGGACTTGAAGTGTGTTAGTCCCATTACACACAAAGAGCTATATTTTGTTCCCAGAAGCACCTATAGGACTTGAAGTGTGTTAGTCCCATTACACACACAGAGCTATATTTTGTTCCCAGAAGCACCTATAGGACTTGAAGTGTGTTAGTCCCATTACACACAAAGAGCTATATTTTGTTCCCAGAAGCACCTATAGGACTTGAAGTGTGTTAGTCCCATTACACACACAGAGCTATATTTTGTTCCCAGAAGCACCTATAGGACTTGAAGTGTGTTAGTCCCATTACACACACAGAGCTATATTTTGTTCCCAGAAGCACCTATAGGACTTGAAGTGTGTTAGTCCCATTACACACACAGAGCTATATTTTGTTCCCAGAAGCACCTATAGGACTTGAAGTGTGTTAGTCCCATTACACACAAAGAGCTATACTTTGTTCCCAGAAGCACCTATAGGACTTGAAGTGTGTTAGTCCCATTACACACACAGAGCTATATTTTGTTCCCAGAAGCACCTATAGGACTTGAAGTGTGTTAGTCCCATTACACACAAAGAGCTATATTTTGTTCCCAGAAGCACCTATAGGACTTGAAGTGTGTTAGTCCCATTACACACAAAGAGCTATATTTTGTTCCCAGAAGCACCTATAGGACTTGAAGTGTGTTAGTCCCATTACACACACAGAGCTATATTTTGTTCCCAGAAGCACCTATAGGACTTGAAGTGTGTTAGTCCCATTACACACAAAGAGCTATATTTTGTTCCCAGAAGCACCTATAGGACTTGAAGTGTGTTAGTCCCATTACACACACAGAGCTATATTTTGTTCCCAGAAGCACCTATAGGACTTGAAGTGTGTTAGTCCCATTACACACACAGAGCTATATTTTGTTCCCAGAAGCACCTATAGGACTTGAAGTGTGTTAGTCCCATTACACACACAGAGCTATATTTTGTTCCCAGAAGCACCTATAGGACTTGAAGTGTGTTAGTCCCATTACACACAAAGAGCTATACTTTGTTCCCAGAAGCACCTATAGGACTTGAAGTGTGTTAGTCCCATTACACACACAGAGCTATATTTTGTTCCCAGAAGCACCTATAGGACTTGAAGTGTGTTAGTCCCATTACACACAAAGAGCTATATTTTGTTCCCAGAAGCACCTATAGGACTTGAAGTGTGTTAGTCCCATTACACACACAGAGCTATATTTTGTTCCCAGAAGCACCTATAGGACTTGAAGTGTGTTAGTCCCATTACACACACAGAGCTATATTTTGTTCCCAGAAGCACCTATAGGACTTGAAGTGTGTTAGTCCCATCACACAGAGCTCCTCTATTTTCTTTGCATAAGCACCCACAGGACTTCTAGTGTGTTAGTGGCACCACACAGAGCTCCTCTATTTTCTTTGCAGAAGCACCCACAGGACTTCTAGTGTGTTAGTGGCATCACACAGAGCTCCTCTATTTTCTTTGCAGAGGCACCCATAGGACTTCTAGTGTGTTAGTGGCATCACACAGAGCTCCTATATATTCTTCTCAGCAGCACCCACAGGACTTCTAGTGTGTTAGTGGCATCACACAGAGCTCCTCTATTTTCTTTGCAGAAGCACCCATAGGACTTCTAGTGTGTTAGTGGCATCACACAGAGCTCCTATATATTCTTTGCATAAGCACCCACAGGACTTCTAGTGTGTTAGTGGCACCACACAGAGCTCCTCTATTTTCTTTGCAGAAGCACCCACAGGACTTCTAGTGTGTTAGTGGCATCACACAGAGCTCCTCTATTTTCTTTGCAGAAGCACCCATAGGACTTCTAGTGTGTTAGTGGCATCACACAGAGCTCCTATATATTCTTTGCATAAGCACCCACAGGACTTCTAGTGTGTTAGTGGCACCACACAGAGCTCCTCTATTTTCTTTGCAGAAGCACCCACAGGACTTCTAGTGTGTTAGTGGCACCACACAGAGCTCCTCTATTTTCTTTGCAGAAGCACCCACAGGACTTCTAGTGTGTTAGTGGCATCACACAGAGCTCCTCTATTTTCTTTGCAGAGGCACCCATAGGACTTCTAGTGTGTTAGTGGCATCACACAGAGCTCCTATATATTCTTCTCAGCAGCACCCACAGGACTTCTAGTGTGTTAGTGGCATCACACAGAGCTCCTCTATTTTCTTTGCAGAAGCACCCATAGGACTTCTAGTGTGTTAGTGGCATCACACAGAGCTCCTATATATTCTTTGCATAAGCACCCACAGGACTTCTAGTGTGTTAGTGGCACCACACAGAGCTCCTCTATTTTCTTTGCAGAAGCACCCACAGGACTTCTAGTGTGTTAGTGGCATCACACAGAGCTCCTCTATTTTCTTTGCAGAAGCACCCATAGGACTTCTAGTGTGTTAGTGGCATCACACAGAGCTCCTATATATTCTTTGCATAAGCACCCACAGGACTTCTAGTGTGTTAGTGGCACCACACAGAGCTCCTCTATTTTCTTTGCAGAAGCACCCACAGGACTTCTAGTGTGTTAGTGGCATCACACAGAGCTCCTCTATTTTCTTTGCAGAAGCACCCATAGGACTTCTAGTGTGTTAGTGGCATCACACAGAGCTCCTCTATTTTCTTTGCATAAGCACCCACAGGACTTCTAGTGTGTTAGTGGCATCACACAGAGCTCCTCTATTTTCTTTGCAGAAGCACCCATAGGACTTCTAGTGTGTTAGTGGCATCACACAGAGCTCCTATATTTTCTTCTCAGCAGCACCCACAGGACTACCGACTACAATGGCTGGAAGACCGCCAAGGGGAGGCAGAGCGTGCAGAGCCAAGAACACAGGGCAGGCAGGCTCTGTTTCTAGTGGACGTGGCCGTGGACGTGGACGTGGTCGTGCATCGTCATCAGCACGTGGCCATGGGACACGCGCGTCTTTGTTTTCGGCAGCTGGACATGTGGAGCCGCATCATGCTGAAGGCTTGGTAGAATGGATGACCAAGCCCTCCTCATCCTCCTCATCCTCTCTCACCCAGGCTCAGGGTACTGACAGAGCATCATCAGCCACCCCTTCCCTAGACCCACCATGTCCTCCTGAGGAGTCCCCCGAACTCTTTGAGCACAGTGTTGGGTACATGCTCCAGGAGGATGCCCAACGATTCGAAGGCTCGGATGACGATACCCAGCTTGAGGAATCTGGCAGTACAGTTCCACCAGCTGCAGCTTACTGCCAGGTTTGCTCTAGTGGTGAAGAGGGAGGGGATGATGAGGTCACTGACTCCACGTGGGTGCCTCAAGGGAGAGAGGATGAGGAGGAGGACGAGGAGGAGGAGGATGCGGCGTCACATGTCCAACGAGGCAGGATGCCCCCTGGAGGCCAGGTAGAGGCCAGCACAGCAACTGTACAACACCGCAGAGCTCCGCCTGTGCAGGGCGCTGCCTCTGCACGTTATCAGAAAAGTTCTTTGGTGTGGGCCTTTTTTGAGACGAGTGCAGCAGATCGCACCACTGCTATTTGCAATATTTGTCTCAAGCGTATCTCGCGTGGCCAAAACATCAGCCGCTTGGGCACCACAAGCATGACCAGACATATGGCGACCTGCCATGCAGCTCGTTGGCAGGCACACATAAAAGACCCACACCAAAGAACTAAGCGGACCTCTCCTTGCTCCTCCTCAGCTGGGATCTCCATCCCCACTACACCTTCAGTCCTCTCTGAAAGCTGCTCTGAGAGGACTGAAGGTGTAGAATTCGGTGTGTCACAACCAAGTACTTGCAGTACACCGACGTCCGAATGCAGCAGGCAAATTTCCCTGCCCCAGCTGCTGGACCGTAGAAAGAAGTACACTCCCAGCCATCCACATGCCCAGCGGTTGAATGCTAGCCTTGCTAAATTGCTAGCACTTCAACTGCTGCCTTTTCAGTTGGTAGACTCGGCCCCCTTCCGTGAGTTTGTTCAATGTGCGGTTCCTCAGTGGCAGGTTCCCAAACGCCACTTTTTCTCGCGGAAGGCGATTCCGTCTCTCTACCGGCATGTGGAGGGCAATGTCCATGCCTCGCTGGACAGGGCGGTCAGCGGTAAGGTGCATATTACCGCTGACTCATGGTCCAGCAGGCATGGACAGGGACGGTACCTTTCTTTCACGGCCATTGGGTCACTCTATTGGCAGCTGGGAGGGATGCAGGACAAGGTGCAGTAGTGTTGGAGGTTGTTCCGCCACCACGCCTCCAAAACGCGACTACTGCTACTGGTTGTGACACACCTCTCTCCTCCACCCCCTCCTCTTCTTCTTCCTCCAGTGCTCTGTCCTTGGAACCAGCGGTGCTCCGTAGGCGTACAAGGGGCTACGCAAGTACGCAGGCAAAAAGATGCCATGCCGTGCTTGCGCTGGTGTGTTTGGGGGACAGGAGCCACACTGGGCCAGAGGTTCTGGCAGCTCTGCAGGGGCAGGCCGAGAGGTGGTTGACGCCACGTCAGCTTAAGCCAGGAATGGTCGTTTCTGACAATGGCACCAACCTCCTCTCCGCCCTGCGACAGGGGCAGCTCACCCATGTGCCCTGCATGGCTCACGTCCTCAACCTGGTGGTGCAGCGGTTCTTGGGCAGGTTCCCAGGCTTACAGGATGTCCTGAGGCAGGCCAGGAAAGTCTGTGTGCATTTCCGCCGATCTTATAATGCCAGTGCTCGGCTGACTGAGCTGCAAAAGGAGCTGAACCTGCCCAAGAACCGCCTAATATCTGACATGCCCACCAGGTGGAACTCAACGTTGGCCATGCTGCAGCGACTGCACACGCAGCAGAGGGCCATCAATGAGTACCTTTGCGACTACGGCACCAGGACAGGGTCAGGGGAGCTTGGTTTTTTTTCCCCACGTCAGTGGAGCATGATCAGGGATGCATGCACTGTCCTCTCACCATTTGAGGAGGCCACGAGGATGGTGAGCAGTGACAGTGCATGCATCAGTGACACTGTCCCTCTTGTCCACCTGTTGGAGCATACGCTGCGTGGGATCATGGACAGGGCACTTGAGGCAGAACAGAGGCAGGAAGAGGAGGACTTCCTTGCCTCTCAAGGCCCCCTTTATCCGGACAGTGTTCCTTCTGTCCCACCCATCACACAGGAAGAGGATGAGGAGGAGGAGGAGGAGGAGGAGGAGGAGGATTGTGTGAGCATGGAGGTGGAGCCTGGCACTCAGCATCAGCAGCAGCAGTCTTTTAGGGATGATGTACAGTCCCAACAAGCCAGTGGACTTGTACGTGGCTGGGAGGAGGTGGCTGGCGATCATGTCATCCTCAGTGACCCAGAAGACTCCGGACCGAATGCCTCAGCTAACCTACGCTGCATGGCCTCCCTGATCCTGCAAAGCCTGCGGAAGGATCCTCGTGTTCTTCGGATCAAGGAGAGGGACCATTACTGGCTGGCCACTCTCCTTGATCCGCGGTACAAGGGTAAGGTTGCGGACCTTATCTTGCCGTCGCAGAGGGAGCAGAGGATGAGACATCTCAGGGAGGCCTTGCAGAAAGGTCTGTGCAACGCGTTCCCAGAAACTGGGAGGCTACAAACTCCTGGTCCTGGGCGACGAGTTGCTGAGGCTTCGGTCAGTGGCAGAAGGAGCGGTGGGGAAGGTGGACGTCTGACCGATGCGTTCAGACAATTTTTTAGTCCGCAGCCCCAAGGTATGATCGGTTCCAGCAACCATCGCCAGCGTCTGATATACATGGTGCAGGAATACCTTGGGGCAAGGTCAGACTTGGACACCTTTCCCACCGAAAATCCTCTGGCTTACTGGGTCCTGAGGATGGATCACTGGCCAGAGCTTGCACAGTATGCAATTGAGCTACTGGCCTGTCCTGCCTCCAGCGTTCTTTCCGAACGCACATTCAGTGCTGCTGGAGGATTTGTGACTGATCATAGGGTGCGCCTGTCCACCGCCTCGGTTGATCGACTGACCTTCATCAAAATGAATCAGTCTTGGATCACCACCAGCTACCAGGCACCTGAGGCGGATATAACCGAATAATTTTTAATGTCACATCCCTTCAAGACTGCCTATGCTGATGCTGAGTGACTGTCCTCTTATGTTCACTGACTATCCTCTTCCTCCTCCTCAATGATCCATGCCACCACACCAGTGCCTAAGGCACAATTTTTTCAGCCCCTGTTTAACAGGGGCGTGTACTTACAATTTTTAAAAAAAAATGCTTCGCAACACGTGTGACTGCTGTGCTCCAAGTACAGTCTCTGTGAGGGCCGTGTTGCAGTGTTGTGGCACCAGCACCAGTGCCTAAGGCACAATTTTTCAGCCCCTGTTTAACAGGGGCGTGTACTTACAATTTTTTTAAAAAATGCTTCGCAACACGTGTGACTGCTGTGCTCCAAGTACAGTCTCTGTGAGGGCCGTGTTGCAGTGTTGTGGCACCAGTGCCTAAGGCACAATTTTTCAGCCCCTGTTTAACAGGGGCGTGTACTTACAATTTTTTAAAAAAATGCTTCGCAACACGTGTGACTGCTGTGCTCCAAGTACAGTCTCTGTGAGGGCCGTGTTGCAGTGTTGTGGCACCAGTGCCTAAGGCACAATTTTTCAGCCCCTGTTTAACAGGGGCGTGTACTTACAATTTTTTAAAAAAATGCTTCGCAACACGTGTGACTGCTGTGCTCCAAGTACAGTATCTGTGAGGGCCGGGTTGCAGTGTTGTGGCACCAGCACCAGTGCCTAAGGCACAATTTTTCAGCCCCTGTTTAACAGGGGCGGGTAATTACAAATCTTGATCTAATAGTTCACAGCAGGGCCCATTCCTGCGCCCACCAAGAGTAACTATGAGGGCCTGCAGTCTTGTGGCAACACCGTCCACCACCACCGCCAAAGGCCCAATTTTTCTGCCCTGTTCATCAGGTGCTTGCAATTACAAATCTTGATCTAATAACTCACAGCAGGGCCCATTCCTGCGCCCACCAAGAGTAACTATGAGGGCCTACAGTCTTGTGGCAACACCGTCCACCACCACCGCCAAAGGCCCAATTTTTCTGCCCTGTTCAACAGGTGCATGCAATTACAAATCTTGATCTATTAACTCACAGCAGGGCCCATTCCTGTGCCCACCAGTCTTGTGGCTACACCAACATCTAATAGGGCAAATTTCTGCAGAGTATATACGCCAGGCCCCTACTTTCAAACATCCAACTTACAAACGACTCCTACTTGAAAATGGAAAGAGAAAACAGGAAGTGAGAGGAAATCTACCCCTAGGAAGGGAAATTCTATCCTGTTAGATTTAATTTGGGAAAAAGGTATCTCCTCTCTACTGATACTTTATCACCAATCCTTGTTTCAATTAAAACCCCACTTTTTCCAAAAACATTTGTCATTGGGACGGAAAGTGAGGTGACATGTTCTGAACAGATGTGCAAAGACAGCAAATGTTACAGGGGTGATAACCCCTCCCTATGTTCTCCAAAAAGCTTAAAAATAGATTTTTTTGGGATGGAGCTACACTTCATAATGTACCTGTTCAGATTCTACTTAAGATCAAACCTAAAGCCGCAAGTGGTTTTAAATGGCTTCTTTTTTTCCTTTACAAATGTCATTTTGTGCAAGGACAGTTCTAAACACGGGAAACACATGCCACTTCACAGGCATACTTTGGACACCCCCCAGGTACCATATTTAAAGGAAAATGTCACTTTTTTTTTTTCACTTTATGCATCATTAAAATGACTGCTCCCGAAAAAACGTTAGTTTTTAAAAGTTCTTTTTGCATTGATATATGTCCCCTGGGGCAGGACCCGGGTCCCCAAACCTGTTTTATGACATTAACATGCATATTGGCCGTTGTAATTAGCACTTTTGATTTCGAACGTTCGCGTCCATTATAACGTATAGGGTTCGAAAATTCGCGCGAACTTTCGGTCCGTTCGAAGGTTCTGGTTCGAACCGAACCCGGGGGTGTTCGGCTCATCCCTAACCCTGACTCATGACATCAAAAATATAGTTGACACTAATCTAAAACCTCTCCTAGCCAAGATAGGACCTCAGATTACTAACATTGCCAAAAAAGAATTGTCATGGCTTGGTAGACTGGCAGCATTTAAAATGCTAGTACTCCCACAAATTCTATATGTTTTCAGGGCTATCCCACTCGACATCCCCAAATCTTATATAAACTCCCTGTCTAACCTTCAATGGCGACTACTGTGGGGAGACAAAAAAGCCAGGTGTTCAAGGACTAATCTACTACCCCATAAATTGGCGGGAGGTGCAGGCCTTATTGACATACAGGATTATCTATGTGCCACCAGATTTGACCAACTTAAACACTGGTACCCTTCAGATGACGGGCCACTATTGGTGGACATTGTAACCACCTTAGCTCCCATACCTGATTTACCTACAGTTCTGCTGGGGGACAAATGGCTGCCCTGGAACCTACGGAAGCTGCCCCCTACTATTGCCACGTCTCTACGGGCCTGGAGGTTCCTACTATCCAGCCACCTCAATAATAGCAAAACTATAGACTACTACCTTCCACTTAATATAATAGAGACTAACGTCCCTATGCTATCCCTAAAACGACTCCCCTCCCTAGGGATTACGTTTTTCCAGGATTTACTTCACGCCGACAACCCACTGACAGCATCGGACTTAATGTCCAAATACAACATGCCTGACTGTATGCTATTCACATGTATAGCACACTTTATGAAGAACAATCCATTTAGTACCCTAGCTCTACCTACTTCGGTGTGGCAACACCTCACCAAAGGTCCACAGAGCAATAAAGGTATAGCAATGTACTACAATCTTTTGCATGACAAAAAGGTATTTGTTAAATCGGTAGCACATATGAAGTGGGACTCCGACATGGGTATCACAATTACAGATGACCAATGGAAATTTGCATTTCACATTATACAAAAATCTTCCCATTGCATTAGCCACTGGGAAACTTCACTTAGAGTTATCAACCGGTGGCAATACACCCCCTGTAGACTCGCGAAAATGTTCCCGGGTACTTCTCCTTTCTGCTGGAGAAACTGCGGTCACAAAGGCCATATTCTCCACATTCTCTGGGAATGCCCTAGTATCACCAGTCTGTGGAACCAAACGTTCACATCTCATCCCTAACGGGGTTGATTACACCTCCCACCCCCACATTGGCTATACTACTGACAGGTTTGGAAGATTTTCCATACACAATGAGACATGTGGTGTCCCACATTATATTGGTTACCAGATCCTTGATACTACAACATTGGAAAACCATTCTGACTGTCAATATCACTGATGTTACCAGAAAAGTCCACCAAAACTACACGTTCGAACGGCTCTTGGCAATTAACTCGCTTAATTGTTCTAAATTTGATGACATGTGGAAAATACGGACTGACAAATACGCTATTACATAGCTTTCTACATTATTTACTGATGTTTATATGCATTGAATGAGAATGCTGTACATACTCTGGTTCTGTGCTTCTATATGCTTATGATTTTTGTTTTGTTCTATTTACTTCTTTGTATGTTACAAAACTCAATAAACATTTTTGAATGACTAAAAAAAAATATATAAAATTGCAACAAGTATATATTGAATGGTTTGCGGAAAAGTTATAGCATCTACAAAATAGGAGATAGATTTATGGCATTTTTATTATTTTTTATTTTTTTCCTTACTAGTAGATCTGCGATTTTTTATTGCGACATTTCGGCGGACAGATTGGACACTTTTGACACTTTTTTGAGACCACTGACATTTATATAGCGATCTGAGCTATAAATAGCCACTGATTACTGTATAAATGTCACTGGCAGGGAAGGGGTTAACACTAGTGGGCTATCAAGGTGTTAAATGTGTTCTCTCATGTGTGTTCTAACTGTGGGGGGGATGGGACTTCCTGGGGGAGCAGACTGGTCGGTTTTCCTATATACTAGGAACACACGATCTGTCTCCTCTCCCCTGTCAGAACGTGGATTTGTGTATTTACACACACAGATCCTCATTCTGGCTCTGTCAGGAGCGATCACGTGTGCCCGGTGGACATCCCGGCCGCCGGGTACGCCCATCGGCTTCTCAGTACTTCGGGCGGGTCTGGTCCATAACCCAGTTTCCTGTTCATAACCCAGTGTCTGAACAGCCTCCAAAACTCCACGCATCCATTAGTTTGAAAGTGGAGGCCCACTGGGACAGATCTGATAAAAAATATGTACAGGAGTGGAGTCTATCCGGGGTTAATTCCTCAGTAAATAAAACAGCCTCAGTATCATAGGGGAACACTATCTGCATCAAGGTACAGTATACAACACCTGGGAATCAGGTAAGGGTGAAAAATAAAGATCAACAATTACCATTGCAATATTATAGATCAAAACAATATACCTGCTCTCTGGGTCCACTTTGAAGTCGATAGGTTTATATGGCAAAGATTTATGCACCGAGATGTTAACTCGTCAAGCATAACTAGAGTTGGCTGTGTGATACTATGAGCCCACCCAGAAGGGGCGTATCATGAAATGAGTGGGCCCGTGCACAAGATAAAAAGTGGACCCTAGGCAGTGAAGTAAAAATGTAATAAAATAAAAATAATAAAAATAAAGAACTACTGACACTGTCCACTACCCTACTGACACCATCCTGCACATACTACCCACCACTGTACACTCCACACTCCTTTTGGAAAAAAATGATAAAAATGTCATTAGGTTACAGTGTTGTCATTCAAAGTGCGACAGCACTGAAAGCTAAAAATTGGTCTGGACAGGATGGAGGGTTTAAGTGCCCAGTAAGCAAGTGGTTAAATGCTTCTTGGGTGTCAGTAAGGCAGTGGACGGTGTCAGTAGAGTAATGGACAGTGTCAGATTTTTTCTTTTTTTTTTTTTTACAATTTTATTTTTGTAAATATATTTTTTTACAGTGATTGGGGCTAGGGGATGTAGTGGAGAGTATCAGTAGGACAGTAGACTGTGTCAGTAGTTTTTTGTTTTTATTATTTTATCTATTATATTTTACAATTTTATTTATTTTTATTTTGTTTATAATTTTTTTTAAGGTTCCTTTCACAGTGCTTCTGGGGAAGGGGTTGGTTATGTGGCAGTGGATGGTGTCAGTAGGGCAGTGAACAGTGTCAGTAGGGCAGTGGATGGTGTCATTAGTTTTATATTTATTTATTTTGCTTTAAAAAAAAAGTACATCTGTGTGCGCCGGTCGGGAAGTGGTTAAGCGGGAAATCCCCACTAGTATATTAGGGCACAAAGTATGCAACTAAAGTTTAAATCTGAGCATGCCACAGGGCTTTTACCAAAAGCTCCAAAGCATAAAAAAAAGTGAATAAACCACATGAAACTGACCACTGGGATACCACTGGAAGATTTTCAGTGTCTCATTTTCAAAATATACAACTATTTCACTATTTTGATATTTTCCTATTTTCAGATTATAATACATTTCCACATATTAACAATACACATCATTGTTTTAAGTGAGCAATTTTCTGTTTACCTGAATTGAAATATGGATGATTCCATATTCATTACAGAACTGACCTTTTGTGCACTGCTAAAATGATAAGTATTTTTTATAATTGGTAAAGCTAAGCTTCACAGTAAATTCAAAAGACATGTAAAATATATTAAGTCAAATGCATACAGTGAATTACATTAAAAGGAGCTTGTGATTTTAAACTTCAAAACCATAAGCAAAATCAACTAAAGATTAAAGGCTAATATATCTAAGAAGCAGAATATTGCATATTCAGCATTTTTACTTTATTTCAATATTGATGTTCAGTATTAAACACAATAGAAGAAACCTTACATCGTATTCATTTTTGTATCTAGCCTTATTGCATCCATGGGGTCACCATGGATATGTTTTTAACTGTATTTTTTTTTGACTTCTTAATTTTTTTTCCATCCTAATGTGTGAAGTTTTTATGACTAATATGGAATTGAAACTATGAGGAGAGAACTATTTATTAGGGTAGCCAACAAGTACCACAAAGTATACAGGAAGCATGAAATTTAATAGGAAGGTATTATGGGAAGACAGTTAAGACAAAAAAGGGCAGTCTCTTTTCCTGTTGTCCCCATAGTGGATTTCTGCTCAGTTGAAGACAAGCCACTGCCTCAAGATTCATTAGAATCCAACTCTTCTAGAGGTGTCAATTTTCTGGTTTCTCCTGCTAGCAATGCAGCTGTGACATAGAGGTCGGTGTATCCAACCACCGAGCACAACAGGAGACCTGGAAACTGACACGCCCAGAATTGTTGGAATTTAAAGATCTATTAGGAAGGATGTACTGGAAATGGAGCGAGTACAAAGAAGGGCAACAAAGCTAATAAAAGGTCTGGAGGATATTAGTTATGAGGAAAGGTTGCAAGCACTGAACTTTCAAAGAATGGAGAGTTTCCCTAGGGGTTTTTTTTAGCAGCAAAACATTGAATATTAGTATAAAAGTATAAAATCAATCAAAATTAGGAAATAGATTCAAATGTGCAATAGATTTATTAAATAGTATATACAAACTCTGGTTCAAGTTCACAAACAGCAGCATATAACATCACTCATGGCAAAAGGGCCCCCAGGAGAACATCGTTTGAGAGTTGCATTTATGACATTAGTAACATTAATAACATTATTGTCCACATGAATACCCCAATGCATTTTCGACCCATTCTGGTCTTCTTCAGGGGGATTTAGATTCTAGGGAAATGTATCAAAACATTTTTAATTTAATTTTAAACTTTAATCAGTATACAGAACATCATTATAACATTTCGGATGTCTCTCCATATACTTGGAGGTGTATTTACCATTAAGTAGATGATAAAGTGAAGATGCATCGCACAAGCCAGATTGTTAAAAGCATTCAAATTCAAAGATCCCAATGACCACACATGTTCCCTCCTCGCTCTCCAGGTGGGCCCACAGTCCATCGGACTTGCAAGGGGCCACACACTTGGTCCTAAAAGGGAGGACCCAACATGAGATGGGGCATACCCCAATTGCCTGAGGGTGTAGCCTGGATAAATTGTTTAAACCATTCAGGCTTAGGAGAACAATACTCCTGGGATGAAGGAAAACAATAATTTTTCCCTCCCCATCTCTCATCCATTTGGTCAAACCAATATGCTTTCACCTCCTACAATAAATAATTAAAATAAATAAAACAACATAATATGTACACATATGATCAAACTAAATTAATACTTCAGTGCATTTAATTTTATAATTGTTGTTTTTCAGCATCATGTTTGGGCACTCAGTGTTCATTTTCCATGGGCCATTGCGTTCCACTCCACTACACTGGGTGGGAGTTCCCCCTTTCCATCTGGCTTCCCAGCACGGGGGGGGGGGGGGGGGAGATGCAATTAACGCCTAATTGCGCATGCGCGGAATGTCGCCACTGCATACAAGAAAAGGTTAAGCACTAGGTAAGCGTAGCGCTTTTAACATACAAGACTGGCTGATATTTGTACTATGTTTTAGAACATTTCATTTATTTATACTTTCCCTTTTTGGGTTTTCTATATAATTATTATTCAGTGTAGTTATTACATTTCCCCATCATTGTAAAGATAAAGTTTCATCAACATCCTAACATTCATACCCAGCGCTATATAACGTTTTATTCTGTTCAATTTAACCAAGATATAGATTGTCTCACCTTCACAGGCACACTATATACACTTCAACACTTTACACAATTATGCTATATAGGTTTATTAATTACATTGTTGTTTGTTTTTTGTTTTTCCCCACTATCTCCTTAGTGCTTTTTATCACGTCTGCATAATATTCCTACACCTTTCCCATCATTGCACCTTGCACACTTAGCACACCCACTTTTATATTTTCACCAAATGGGATATCTATACCCCATCTACTGCATTCCAATTTAACCTATCCAACTGTATTCTACTTATATTCAGTAAAATGAACAAAATTATAAATTAATCTAACCAACAGTTAAATCATACAATAAAAACCAATAAGTCCTATTAATATAAATCAAATACTTGTGCCAGTCTGTAGTCGCAAAACTGCACCAGATACTTATAAAATACTTTAATATTAAGGTTTCTCATACCCAATTGCAGGTGCCTTGCCCCCCGTCCTCCCTTCTAGGACCAAGTGTGTGGCCCCTTGCAAGTCCGATGGACTGTGGGCCCGACTGGAGTGCGTGGATGGAACATGTGTGGTCATTGGGATCTTTGAATTTGAATGCTTTTAACAAGCTGGCTTGTGCGATGCATCTTCACTTTATCATCTACTTAATGGTAAATACAACTCCAAGTATATGGAGAGACATCTGAAATGTTATAATGATGTTCTGTATACTGATTAAAGTTTTAAATTAAATTATACTTTTTTGATACATTTCCCTAGAATCTAAATCCCCCTGAAGAAGACCAGAATGGGTCGAAATGCATTGGGGTATTCATGTGGACAATAATGTTATTAATGTTACTAATGTCATAAATTCAACTCTCAAACGATGTTCTCCTGGGGGCACTTTTGCCATGAGTGATGTTATATGCTGCTGTTTGTGAACTTGAACCAGAGTTTGTATATACTATTCAATAAATCTATTGCATATTTGAATCTATTTCCTAATTTTGATTGATTTTATACTTTTATACTAATATTCAATGTTTTGCTGCTAAAAAAAAAAACCCTGGGGAAACTCTCCATTCTATGAAAACTCATTTTGGGTTGTGCAGCCCCGGGTACTCTCACATATGTGTTTCTCTATTTGCGAGCACTGAACTTATTCTCTCTGGAGAAGAGACACTTGAGAGGGGATATGATTTAAATTTACAAATACCGTACTGGTGACCCCACAATAGGGATACAACTTTTTCACGGAAGGGAGTTTAACAAGACTCGTGGACACTCATTAAAATTAGAAGAAAAGAGATTTAACCTTAAACCACGTAGAGGGTTCTTTACTGTAAGAGCGGCAAGGATGTGGAATTCCCTTCCACAGACGGTGGTATCAGCGGGGAGCATCGATAGTTTCAAGAAACTATTAGATAAGCACCTGAACAACCACAACATACAGGGATATACAAGGTAATACTGATAAAAATCACACACATAGGTTGGACTTGATGGACTTGTATTTTTTTTCGACCTCACCTACTATATTACTATGTTACTATGTAAAGTATTCTGTGGCCCATAGTGAAACGCCTGTTTTGAGCTTAAAACAATACATTTCTAAAGCATTATGTTTTGGGTGAATGTTTTTCCGCCTGACCATTTTATTACCAAGAACTGACTCCTCAATCTGCACCCAGGGTGATTAAAAGTGTTCTGTTGGATACAGTAATGGGTTGGATAAGAGTGGATCATTTTCTCTGCCCTTCACCAGTACATACAATGGGTTCCATTGACTATGGTTTCCAATCTGTAATTAGGTTCATACTAGTGCCAATTGGAAACATGTACAAGCAGAAAATATAATGGGGGTTATTTACGAAAAGCAAATCCACTTTGCACTACAAGTGCAAACTACAAGTGAAAAGTGCACTTGAAATTGCACTGAAAGTGCACTTGGAAGTGCAGTCGCTGTAAATCTGAGGGGTAGATCTGAAATGAAGAGAAGCTCTGCTGATTTTATTATCCAATCATGTGCAAACTAAAATGTTGTTTTTTATTTTCCTTGCATGTCCCCCTCGGATCTACAGCGACTGCACTTCCAAGTGCACTTTGCACTTGTAGTTTGCACTTGTAGTGCAAAGTGGATTTGCCTTTAGTAAATAACTCCCAATGTTTCACCAACTTTTGCTTGTATTTTGGAAAATTTCATTTTCAATCTTTTTTTTTTTCTTTAGTATATTCTCCTACTGAACCGATAGAACAAATCTTGCTACTGGCATATGCCAGACAGGTTAAATGTATTTCAGTGGTAAGTCTATTAGTGGTGTTGTAGAGATCCATTTTTTAAATTTCCTGACTTGTTCACAAAACACCTTACCAGCACGTCTAGCATTTTAAAATCTTCCTCTCTTGCACAATTCCAAAGGCACAATTTCTTAGTTTTAAAAAATATTGTGGAAGAGAGAAAGATTTCATGGCCCAGACCAATATGCTGATAGGTAGATTTATAGAACAGGAATACAACTAACAACAATTGGAATCCACCAGAGAAAAAGTCAGGAAACTGGATCGTCACACCCTTTTAAGACCAAAAGTTGAGGAGTGATCACCCAATTCGGGTGATGGCAACTACGAGTACATATATATCAATTACCATCAGTATCTTTAAAATGGGTCAGAGTCCCCAAACTGCATAGCCAATCAGATTACTTTTACTGAAAAGAGAATTGTCTGCTTGAAAAATTGATACCAGGATAATGATTGTAGCCTCAACCATGATCCCGGTATAACCTCTTCAATACCAGGCTGTATATGTACGTATGTTGTTGAAGCAGTAAACAGCAAAGGATTTCTGTATTTTCAATGTTGCTCCTAAAGCTGCATTTTTTTCAATTTTTGAATTGGCAGTGCCCAGCCTCTCATAACTTTTTTTTGGTAATAGTTTTCCTATTTGCCCTAAAAAATTCTAGAATGTAACAGCAAGATGTAACCCCCATTGACTTTATTGGGATTTGCCTTTACGTTCACATTCACATAATGTTGAGCAAGATTTGCTGAACCTTCAGTGAATTCACACCTGCACAGATTCCACCATCACTAATTGCCCCATGTTACTCCAGGCACAAGCAACCTCAACATGGGCCTAACCTTCTATCTTTGTCATTTTAACTGACTTTTTGCAATCAGCTAAATGCTAACAGCAGGTAGAATGCCTCTGGTCACCAGTATTTTGTATTCACACTATCAACAGTACAGCAGATTATGTCATGTTTGTGAGGATGTTTGGGATGTGGAATCTATTTAGCCAGGGCAAGATATCTGAATATGTAAAGATAATTGAATGTAGACTTTAAAACAGAACCACAAAAACATTGTAAAATGTATAAAAATGTGCTATACCATGACCTATTGATCAATTTTTCCTGTGATGTAGACTCTTCACAATTCATTCACTAAAAGTAGTGTGCTATAAAGAAACTCACTGTTGATCTTGTAAAGCTGACTTGGACACTAGAAGGTCCTCAAGCCTATTGAGATTTACCGTAATTCAAACCTAAAAGACCTACATCTTCTGGTATATACACCTCCTCCCTATTGGTAAAAATAGTTGTGTCTTTTTGGAAATGATCTGTTACTCTTGAACAGTGCTCCTCTTTGGGTAACAATATTTCATGGACGTTGCCCTGATGTAAGCTATATTAGTATTGTTTATTATTGTCCATTATTGTATACATTCTTACTCCACCTTCTCTGAAGAAAATTGACAAATCTTTGGCAGTGCAGATGTAATCTTGTATTTGTCTCTTCTATACCATCAATAGTATTTTGTGAACTTTTACAAGTAAAAGACCTGCATAAGAACAACATCAGATATGTTAAGTTTATTTGCCACAAAAGCTTCTTCTGTGTGTCTCTTAAAGTTGTTGTAAACCCTTACAGACCACTTTGACCTACAGGTGAGCCTAGATTAAGGCTTACCTGTAGGTCCAAGAAATATCTTCTAAACCTACACGGTTTTGAAGATATTTGCAAAAAGACAGGCACCGCTGTCTATGGATCATGCGCCGTAGACAGCGGCGCACAGGCGCACTGAGCTCGCCGCTGTTAACGGTGATATAAACCTAGTGGAGGCTCCCGTGCGCATGCTCGGGAGTGATGTCATCGCGGCTACGGCCAATCACAGCGCCGGAGCCGCGAGACCTGGAAGTCACTCCGGGATACATGGCAGCGGCGGAGATAAAGAAGGAGGACCGCCTAGGGGGGCTACGTTCTCAGGTAAGTTATTCATAATGAGCTAGTATGCTATGCATACTAGCTCATTATGCCTTTGCCTTGCAGGGTTTATTTATTTTTTTGTTAGGGGTTAACTTCCTCTTTAAGTTAAAGTGACTTTTTCACTAAAACAAAAGTGTATAGATTGCATTCATATTCATATTTTTGCCACCCAAATGCATTATTTAAAATGTTTCTACATTGAACCTCATTTGCCATTTAGTTGTCCACCCCATTAATTTGTTTAGACCCTTTTGCAAGGTTTCCACATTCTGCGGAGAAGTTATTGCCCTGCTTAGCTTAGTATCGTCCGCAAATACAGAGATTGAACTGTTTACCCCATCCTCCAGGTCGTTTATGAACAAATTAAACAGGATTGGTCCCAGCACTTTCATACCAGTAGAATAAAGTAGAAGCTTTTATGCTGGTTGTCAACATGGGAGGTAAATGGTCTTCACTCCTCTGTAACTAAATTAGAACTATTTAAAACCAAAAAAAACACATCAAAATATAAATTAACTGCATTTTATTTTTGGTGTTTAGAAATTACATTATGACACATTTTTCCACATCACATTTCTTATTGTAGCATATAATAAATATTAAACCATCTTGCTTGTGTAAATAATGCACTGGGCTGCAACACCTGCATTTTTTTTTTTTATACCAAATGTTATGTTTATCAGGTTATGTTTAGATTGGATATATTTCAAATGTATCTCACAGTACATAATTTCTTGGAAATTAGAAGATCGGACAGATCAAAACAGAGGCACAATTGGTCTGTGTGGGACCAGCTTTAGGATTTCTTGCACTATAAGGAGAAAATATTGAAACAGAAAAGTGACAATAGCAACCTTATCACCATTAGGGATGGGCCCGGTGCTCGATGCGAACCCATGTTCGCATCGAGCACCGGGTGTTCGCTCGCTCGGCGAGCCCAGAACTATTTTGGCCGCTCGCATCACGTTCGTGTGATGCGAGCGGCCCCGCAATGCATTGCGGCCGGCGAGGCCGGCGCAGTGCATTGCTGGCTGATGATTGGCCAAGCATGCACTGTGACCCCGCATGCTTGGCCAATCACAGCGCCGGAAACTCGAAGAGCCATAATTGGCTACAGGCAGGACGCCTGTAGCCAATTACAGCTCAGGGGCTTTAGTACACGCCCCCTCTTATAAAAGGCCGCCACGCTGTCGGCGCCGGTCACATGCTGTTCCGGCGTAGATAGAGCAGGATCGTTCTGTGTCACTCTGCTAGATTTAGTTAGAGAGATTTACTTAGAGAGATTGAGTTAGATAGATTCATTTAGAATGATTGATTTAGAAAGAGGGGCTTGTAGTGTGTTCGTGGCAGGCAGGCACTGGCAGGCAGTGGCAGCAAACAGAGCTCCTATATTTTGTTCCCAGAAGCACCTATAGGACTTGTAGTGTGTTCGTGGCAGGCAGGCAGAGCTCCTATATTTTGTTCCCAGAAGCACCTATAGGACTTGTAGTGTGTTCGTGGCAGGCAGGCAGAGCTCCTATATTTTGTTCCCAGAAGCACCTATAGGACTTGTAGTGTGTTCGTGGCAGGCAGGCACTGGCAGCAAACAGAGCTCCTATATTTTGTTCCCAGAAGCACCTATAGGACTTGAAGTGTGTTAGTCCCATCACACAGACCTACATTTTCTTCTCAGAAGCACCTATAGGACTTGTAGTGTGTTAGTCCCATCACACAGAGATCATATATTTTGTTCCCAGAGGCACCTATAGGACTTGAAGTGTGTTAGTCCCATCACACAGACCTACATTTTCTTCCCAGAAGCACCTATAGGACTTGAAGTGTGTTAGTCCCATCACACAGAGATCATATATTTTGTTCCCAGAAGCACCTATAGGACTTGAAGTGTGTTAGTCCCATCACACAGACCTATATTTTCTTCCCAGAAGCACCTATAGGACTTGAAGTGTGTTAGTCCCATCACACAGAGATCATATATTTTGTTCCCAGAGGCACCTATAGGACTTGAAGTGTGTTAGTCCCATCACACAGACCTATATTTTCTTCCCAGAAGCACCTATAGGACTTGAAGTGTGTTAGTCCCATCACACAGAGATCATATATTTTGTTCCCAGAGGCACCTATAGGACTTGAAGTGTGTTCGTGGCAGGGAGGCAGAGCTCCTATATTTTGTTCCCAGAAGCACCTATAGGACTTGTAGTGTGTTCGTGGCAGGCAGGCAGATCTCCTATATTTTGTTCCCAGAAGCACCTATAGGACTTGTAGTGTGTTCGTGGCAGGCAGGCACTGGCAGCAAACAGAGCTCCTATATTTTGTTCCCAGAAGCACCTATAGGACTTGAAGTGTGTTAGTCCCATCACACAGACCTACATTTTCTTCTCAGAAGCACCTATAGGACTTGTAGTGTGTTAGTCCCATCACACAGAGATCATATATTTTGTTCCCAGAGGCACCTATAGGACTTGAAGTGTGTTAGTCCCATCACACAGACCTACATTTTCTTCCCAGAAGCACCTATAGGACTTGAAGTGTGTTAGTCCCATCACACAGAGATCATATATTTTGTTCCCAGAAGCACCTATAGGACTTGAAGTGTGTTAGTCCCATCACACAGACCTATATTTTCTTCCCAGAAGCACCTATAGGACTTGAAGTGTGTTAGTCCCATCACACAGAGATCATATATTTTGTTCCCAGAGGCACCTATAGGACTTGAAGTGTGTTAGTCCCATCACACAGACCTATATTTTCTTCCCAGAAGCACCTATAGGACTTGAAGTGTGTTAGTCCCATCACACAGAGATCATATATTTTGTTCCCAGAGGCACCTATAGGACTTGAAGTGTGTTAGTCCCATCACACAGACCTACATTTTCTTCCCAG
This sequence comes from Lithobates sylvaticus, assembly GCA_028564925.1. Taxonomy (NCBI): domain Eukaryota; kingdom Metazoa; phylum Chordata; class Amphibia; order Anura; family Ranidae; genus Lithobates; species Lithobates sylvaticus. The sequence continues at coordinate 237,950,243 of CM053030.1, read as the reverse complement.
AAGCACCTATAGGACTTGAAGTGTGTTAGTCCCATCACACAGAGATCATATATTTTGTTCCCAGAAGCACCTATAGGACTTGAAGTGTGTTAGTCCCATCACACAGACCTATATTTTCTTCCCAGAAGCACCCATAGGACTTGAAGTGTGTTAGTCCCATCACACAGAGATCATATATTTTGTTCCCAGAAGCACCTATAGGACTTGAAGTGTGTTAGTCCCATCACACAGACCTATATTTTCTTCCCAGAAGCACCCATAGGACTTGAAGTGTGTTAGTCCCATCACACAGAGATCATATATTTTGTTCCCAGAAGCACCTATAGGACTTGAAGTGTGTTAGTCCCATCACACAGACCTATATTTTCTTCCCAGAAGCACCTATAGGACTTGAAGTGTGTTAGTCCCATCACACAGAGATCATATATTTTGTTCCCAGAGGCACCTATAGGACTTGAAGTGTGTTAGTCCCATCACACAGACCTATATTTTCTTCCCAGAAGCACCTATAGGACTTGAAGTGTGTTAGTCCCATCACACAGAGATCATATATTTTGTTCCCAGAGGCACCTATAGGACTTGAAGTGTGTTAGTCCCATCACACAGACCTATATTTTCTTCCCAGAAGCACCCATAGGACTTGAAGTGTGTTAGTCCCATCACACAGAGATCATATATTTTGTTCCCAGAAGCACCTATAGGACTTGAAGTGTGTTAGTCCCATCACACAGACCTATATTTTCTTCCCAGAAGCACCTATAGGACTTGAAGTGTGTTAGTCCCATCACACAGAGATCATATATTTTGTTCCCAGAGGCACCTATAGGACTTGAAGTGTGTTAGTCCCATCACACAGACCTATATTTTCTTCCCAGAAGCACCTATAGGACTTGAAGTGTGTTAGTCCCATCACACAGAGATCATATATTTTGTTCCCAGAGGCACCTATAGGACTTGAAGTGTGTTAGTCCCATCACACAGACCTACATTTTCTTCCCAGAAGCACCTATAGGACTTGAAGTGTGTTAGTCCCATCACACAGAGATCATATATTTTGTTCCCAGAAGCACCTATAGGACTTGAAGTGTGTTAGTCCCATCACACAAACCTACATTTTCTTCCCAGAAGCACCTATAGGACTTGAAGTGTGTTAGTCCCATCACACAGAGATCATATATTTTGTTCCCAGAAGCACCTATAGGACTTCTAGTGTGTTAGTGGCATCACACAGAGCTCCTCTATTTTCTTTGCAGAAGCACCCATAGGACTTCTAGTGTGTTAGTGGCATCACACAGAGCTCCTATATTTTCTTCTCAGCAGCACCCACAGGACTTCTAGTGTGTTAGTGGCATCACACAGAGCTCCTCTATTTTCTTTGCAGAAGCACCCATAGGACTTCTAGTGTGTTAGTGGCATCACACAGAGCTCCTATATTTTCTTCTCAGCAGCACCCACAGGACTTCTAGTGTGTTAGTGGCATCACACAGAGCTCCTCTATTTTCTTTGCAGAAGCATCCATAGGACTTCTAGTGTGTTAGTGGCATCACACAGAGCTCCTATATTTTCTTCTCAGCAGCACCCACATGGCTTCTAGTGTGTTAGTGGCATCACACAGAGCTCCTCTATTTTCTTTGCAGAAACACCCATAGGACTTCTAGTGTGTTAGTGGCATCACACAGAGCTCCTATATTTTCTTCTCAGCAGCACCCACAGGACTACCGACTACAATGGCTGGAAGACCGCCAAGGGGAGGCAGAGCGTGCAGAGCCAAGAACACAGGGCAGGCAGGCTCTGTTTCTAGTGGACGTGGCCGTGGCCGTGGACGTGGTCGTGCATCGTCATCAGCACGTGGCCATGGGACACGCGCGTCTTTGTTTTCGGCAGCTGGACATGTGGAGCCGCATCATGCTGAAGGCTTGGTAGAATGGATGACCAAGCCCTCCTCATCCTCCTCATCCTCTCTCACCCAGGCTCAGGGTACTGGCAGAGCAGCTGCCAACGCGTACTCAATGGCATCATCAGCCACCCCTTCCCTAGACCCACCATGTCCTCCTGAGGAGTCCCCCGAACTCTTTGAGCACAGTGTTGGGTACATGCTCCAGGAGGATGCCCAACGATTCGAAGGCTCGGATGATGATACCCAGCTTGAGGAATCTGGCAGTACTGTTCCACCAGCTGCAGCTTACTGCCAGGTTTGCTCTAGTGGTGAAGAGGGAGGGGATGATGAGGTCACTGACTCCACGTGGGTGCCTGAAGGGAGAGAGGATGAGGAGGAGGACGAGGAGGAGGAGGATGCGGCGTCACATGTCCAACGAGGCAGGATGCCCCCTGGAGGCCAGGTAGAGGCCAGCACAGCAACTGTACAACACCGCAGAGCTCCGCCTGTGCAGGGCGCTGCCTCTGCACGTTATCAGAAAAGTTCTTTGGTGTGGGCCTTTTTTGAGACGAGTGCATCAGATCGCACCACTGCTATTTGCAATATTTGTCTCAAGCGTATCTCGCGTGGCCAAAACATCAGCCGCTTGGGCACCACAAGCATGACCAGACATATGTCGACCTGCCATGCAGCTCGTTGGCAGGCACACATAAAAGACCCACACCAAAGAACTAGGCGGACCTCTCCTTGCTCCTCATCAGCTGGGATCTCCATCCCCACTACACCTTCAGTCCTCTCTGAAAGCTGCTCTGAGAGGACTGAAGGTGTAGAATTAGGTGTGTCACAACCAAGTACTTGCAGTACACCGACGTCCGATTGCAGCAGGCAAATTTCCCTGCCCCAGCTGCTGGACCGTAGAAAGAAGTACACTCCCAGCCATCCACATGCCCAGCGGTTGAATGCTAGCTTGGCTAAATTGCTAGCACTTCAACTGCTGCCTTTTCAGTTGGTAGACTCGGCCCCCTTCCGTGAGTTTGTTCAATGTGCGGTTCCTCAGTGACAGGTTCCCAAACGCCACTTTTTCTCACGGAAGGCGATTCCGTCTCTCTACCGGCATGTGGAAGGCAATGTCCATGCCTCGCTGGACAGGGCGGTCAGCGGTAAGGTGCATATTACCGCTGACTCATGGTCCAGCAGGCATGGACAGGGACGGTACCTTTCTTTCACGGCCCATTGGGTCACTCTATTGGCAGCTGGGAGGGATGCAGGACAAGGTGCAGTAGTGTTGGAGGTTGTTCCGCCACCACGCCTCCAAAACGCTACTACTGCTACTGGTTGTGACACACCTCTCTCCTCCACCCCCTTCTCTTCTTCTTCCTCCAGTGCTCTGTCCTTGGAACCAGCGGTGCTCCGTAGGCGTACAAGGGGCTACGCAAGTACGCAGGCAAAAAGATGCCATGCCGTGCTTGCGCTGGTGTGTTTGGGGGACAGGAGCCACACTGGGCCAGAGGTTCTGGCAGCTCTGCAGGGGCAGGCCGAGAGGTGGTTGACGCCACGTCAGCTTAAGCCAGGAATGGTCGTTTCTGACAATGGCACCAACCTCCTCTCCGCCCTGCGACAGGGGCAGCTCACCCATGTGCCCTGCATGGCTCACGTCCTCAACCTGGTGGTGCAGCGGTTCTTGGGCAGGTTCCCAGGCTTACAGGATGTCCTGAGGCAGGCCAGGAAAGTCTGTGTGCATTTCCGCCGATCTTATAATGCCAGTGCTCGGCTGACTGAGCTGCAAAAGGAGCTGAACCTGCCCAAGAACCGCCTAATATGTGACATGCCCACCAGGTGGAACTCAACGTTGGCCATGCTGCAGCGACTGCACACGCAGCAGAGGGACATCAATGAGTACCTTTGCGACTACGGCACCAGGACAGGGTCAGGGGAGCTTGTTTTTTTTTTCCCCACGTCAGTGGAGCATGATCAGGGATGCATGCACTGTCCTCTCACCATTTGAGGAGGCCACGAGGATGGTGAGCAGTGACAGTGCATGCATCAGTGACACTGTCCCTCTTGTCCACCTGTTGGAGCATACGCTGCGTGGGATAATGGACAGGGCACTTGAGGCAGAACAGAGGCAGGAAGAGGAGGACTTCCTTGCCTCTCAAGGCCCCCTTTATCCGGACAGTGTTCCTTCTGTCCCACCCATCACACAGGAAGAGGATGAGGAGGAGGAGGAGGAGGATTGTGTGAGCATGGAGGTGGAGCCTGGCACTCAGCATCAGCAGCAGCAGTCTTTTAGGGATGATGTACAGTCCCAACAAACCAGTGGACTTGTACGTGGCTGGGAGGAGGTGGCTGGTGATCATGTCATCCTCAGTGACCCAGAAGACTCCGGACCGAATGCCTCAGCTAACCTACGCTGCATGGCCTCCCTGATCCTGCAAAGCCTGCGGAAGGATCCTCGTGTTCTTCGGATCAAGGAGAGGGACCATTACTGGCTGGCCACTCTCCTTGATCCGCGGTACAAGGGTAAGGTTGCGGACCTTATCTTGCCGTCGCAGAGGGAGCAGAGGATGAGACATCTCAGGGAGGCCTTGCAGAAAGGTCTGTGCAACGCGTTCCCAGAAACTGGGAGGTTACAAACTCCTGGTCCTGGGCGACGAGTTGCTGAGGCTTCGGTCAGTAGCAGAAGGAGCGGTGGGGAAGGTGGACGTCTGACCGATGCGTTCAGACAATTTTTTAGTCCGCAGCCCCAAGGTATGATCGGTTCCAGCAACCATCGCCAGCGTCTGATATACATGGTGCAGGAATACCTTGGGGCAAGGTCAGACTTGGACACCTTTCCCACCGAAAATCCTCTGGCTTACTGGGTCCTGAGGATGGATCACTGGCCAGAGCTTGCACAGTATGCAATTGAGCTACTGGCCTGTCCTGCCTCCAGTGTTCTTTCCGAACGCACATTCAGTGCTGCTGGAGGATTTGTCACTGATCATAGGGTGCGCCTGTCCACCGCCTCGGTTGATCGACTGACTTTCATCAAAATGAATCAGTCTTGGATCACCACCAGCTACCAGGCACCTGAGGCGGATATAACCGAATAATTTATAATGTCACATCCCTTCAAGACTGCCTATGCTGATGCTGAGTGACTGTCCTCTTATGTTCACTGACTATCCTCTTCCTCCTCCTCAATGATCCATGCCACCACACCAGTGCCTAAGGCACAATTTTTCAGCCCCTGTTTAACAGGGGCGTGTACATACAATTTTTAGAAAAAAATGCTTCGCAACACGTGTGACTGCTGTGCTCCAAGTACAGTATCTGTGAGGGGTTGCAGTGTTGTGGCACCAGCACCAGTGCCTAAGGCACAATTTTTCAGCCCCTGTTTAACAGGGGCGTGTACTTACAATTTTTTAAAAAAATGCTTCGCAACACGTGTGACTTCTGTGCTCCAAGTACAGTATCTGTGAGGGGTTGCAGTGTTGTGGCACCAGCACCAGTGCCTAAGGCACAATTTTTCAGCCCCTGTTTAACAGGGGCGGGTAATTACAATTTTTTAAAAAAATGCTTCGCAACACGTGTGACTGCTGTGCTCCAAGTACAGTATCTGTGAGGGGTTGCAGTGTTGTGGCACCAGCACCAGTGCCTAAGGCACAATTTTTCAGCCCCTGTTTAACAGGGGCGGGTAATTACAATTTTTTTTAAAAAATGCTTCGCAACACGTGTGACTGCTGTGCTCCAAGTACAGTATCTGTGAGGGGTTGCAGTGTTGTGGCACCAGCACCAGTGCCTAAGGCACAATTTTTCAGCCCCTGTTTAACAGGGGCGGGTAATTACAATTTTTTAAAAAAATGCTTCGCAACACGTGTGACTGCTGTGCTCCAAGTACAGTATCTGTGAGGGGTTGCAGTGTTGTTGCACCAGCACCAGTGCCTAAGGCACAATTTTACAGCCCCTGTTTAACAGGGGCGGGTAATTACAAATCTTGATCTAATAGTTCACAGCAGGGCCCATTCCTGCGCCCACCAAGAGTAACTATGAGGGCCTACAGTCTTGTGGCAACACCGTCCACCACCACCGCCAAAGGCCCAATTTTTCTGCCCTGTTCATCAGGTGCTTGCAATTACAAATCTTGATCTAATAACTCACAGCAGGGCCCATTCCTGCGCCCACCAAGAGTAACTATGAGGGCCTACAGTCTTGTGGCAACACCGTCCACCACCACCGCCAAAGGCCCAATTTTTCTGCCCTGTTCATCAGGTGCTTGCAATTACAAATCTTGATCTAATAACTCACAGCAGGGCCCATTCCTGCGCCCACCAAGAGTAACTGTGAGAGCTTACAGTCTTGTGGCAACACCGTCCACCACCACCACCACCCCCAATTTTTCTGCCCTGTTCAACAGGTGCATGCAATTACAAATCTTGATCTATTAACTCACAGCAGGGCCCATTCCTGTGCCCACCAGTCTTGTGGCTACACCAACATCTAATAGGGCAAATTTCTGCAGAGTATATACGCCAGGCCCCTACTTTCAAACATCCAACTTACAAACGACTCCTACTTGCAAATGGAAAGAGAAAACAGGAAGTGAGAGGAAATCTACCCCTAGGAAGGGAAATTCTATCCTGTTAGATTTAATTTGGGAAAAAGGTATCTCCTCTCTACTGATACTTTATCACCAATCCTTGTTTCAATTAAAACCCCACTTTTTCCAAAAACATTTGTCATTGGGACGGAAAGTGAGGTGACATGTTCTGAACAGATGTGCAAAGACAGCAAATGTTACAGGGGTGATAACCCCTCCCTATGTTCTCCAAAAAGCTTAAAAATAGATTTTTTTGGGATGGAGCTACACTTCATAATGTACCTGTTCAGATTCTACTTAAGAACAAACCTAAAGCCACAAGTGGTTTTAAATGGCTTCTTTTTTTCCTTTACAAATGTCATTTTGTGCAAGGACAGTTCTAAACACGGGAAACACATGCCACTTCACAGGCATACTTTAGACACCCCCCAGGTACCATATTTAAAGGAAAATTTCACTTTTTTTTTTCACTTTATGCATCATTAAAATGACTGCTCCCGAAAAAACGTTAGTTTTTAAAAGTTCTTTTTGCATTGATATATGTCCCCTGGGGCAGGACCCGGGTCCCCAAACCTGTTTTATGACATTAACATGCATATTGGCCGTTGTAATTAGCACTTTTGATTTCGAACGTTCGCGTCCATTATAACGTATAGGGTTCGAAAATTTGCGCGAACTTTCGGTCCGTTCGAAGGTTCTGGTGCGAACCGAACCCGGGGGTGTTCGGCTCATCCCTAATCACCATATGGAGGATTTTATATGAAGCCATATCTGTAAAAGAAGTGTATACATACTTACATTTCCTGCTGGCCAAATTGCCAATCACTCAAACACTGAGAAAACCTTTGCTGAAGTCCATAATAAATCCACACTTTTGGAACTGGTTCCATCCTCTGACCTCCACCCCTTACAGCATACAATAGTGACATGGAGGTGACCAGGACAATCCAGTTAGGGACTGCAGGATACCCAGGAAATTGACTCTCTTGAAAGTGTCTGTTATCATGCAAACTTCAGAAAAAGTTTTTTTTCAGAATTGAATTGGAGTTCAGTAGTGCTGGCAGGAGAAAAATGTAAGTATTTACCATCTTTTTCTAAAAGTATGTGTTCATTTAAAATCATTACTATAGCAACAGAGTGACTTTAAACGAGACACCAGTACTTTATAATCTACAGAATGGGGATTTTAATTCAGAAACCTCTCTGCTGATACAGCAGTCTGTGTGCCCTTCAAACTTTGAAAGAATTACTAAGTAAACTGATTGATCTTTACTGCTCCTATATGAAAAGGTGACAGCTAACTGATGTTTCATTGTAAAAGATATTAATTGCAATCAGAATAGTGGTAGCAATATAAAGAAAACATTAAAGAAGCTCTGATGATATGTCTCAGTCCCTCAGTCTCAAGAGACCAGCTCAGAATCTTTAGATGATATAAGATATGTGCGCTGTGATAAAATATGCATTAGTGAAAGTTTTGAGTTTTTTTTAATTTTTTTATATTACATCAAAAAGTATTCTTTTCATTTTAGTAGTACAATTTTTTAAGTATATTAGATTGCACTATGATAATATGATGAAATTGATATATGGAAGTAAAGTCTTACTTAGCTTTTGGACCTTGCACCTGTAATTGTTGAATGCTTGTTAATATATTTTATTTAACAGACAGACTTATTTAAATTCTTAGCGTTTCACTGAGTGGGGTTGATCTACAACGACAGCACCAATGCTAGTCAATATTTCATTTCTGGTACATATTACATAAGAGATGGAAAGGAAAATTAACACTTTGGTATGGTTTTAATTTACAAAAGGCAAATAGGCTGTTCACTTTGCAAGGACATTTTCCCTTAGCTTAGTGAACTTGAGGAAAATTCACTTTACAAATAAATACCCAATTGCAACCAGGCAGAATATTGAGCACTTGTGTCATGTTCCTATATTGAGAAGAAGTACACTATGGGGTTAATATGCTAAACATATATTCTTTTTACTATGTAAGAGATTTGTCACTTTGCAAGGAAATTGTCCCTTAGCTTAATGAATGTGGTAAAAATAAAACAGTATAAAAAGCCGCGCTAATTACACAAATGGAGTGGTAAGTGGCCTATACCACGATGTGAAATAAAGTCCAAAAGCAACAATGTAGTAAGTGCAGGAAAAAAAAAAGGTTTGTGAAAAGAATATTGAAGTGACTTTGTCTGATGAAAGTGCCGAAAATAATATCAAAATAAATTGGTGACTTGTGCTGTGATCAACCAAAAGCAAACGTGCTCCACCACCGCTCAAAGAATGCGCTTACCAAAAGGCAAGCTCAATTAAGCCTGTAACTCAACGATGTCCTGGTGTAACCAAACCCTCAGACCTCCAGACCGAATCCAATCATCTTAAATGGATCCAAATACATTCAGTATTCCCTTGGACAGCCTCAGTGGGATGCGTCAATATGGAAATATTTTATCCTCCCGAATCCAAAGCCCAGACTCATCGATCAGCATTTAATAGCATGAAATCATGTAAACACACAGATCCATGTCCTGTCAGAGGAGAGGAGACCGATGGTGTGTCCCTTGTACATAGGGACACCGATCGGTCTCCTCCCCCAGTCAGTCCCCTCCCCCCACAGTTAGAATCACTAAGATAGGGTACATATTAACCCCTGCAGCGCCCCCTAGTGTTAACCCCTTCCCTGCCAGTCACATTTATACAGTAATCAATGCATTTTTATAGCACGGATTGCTGTATAAATGTGAATGGTCCCAAAAATGTGTCAAAAGTGTCCGATATGTCCACCGCGATGTCACAGTCACGATAAAAATCGCAGATCGCCGCCATTACTAGTAAAAAAATAATAATAATAAAAATGCTATAAATCTATCCCCTATTTTGTAGACGTTATAACTTTTGCGCAAATCAATCAATAGACGCTCTTTGCGATTTTTTTTTACCAAAAATATGTAGAATAATACGTATCGGCCTAAACTGAGGAAAACATTTGTTTAAAAATTTTTTTTAAATTGGATATTTATTATAATAAAAAGTAAAAAATATTGCGTTTTTTCAAACTTGTCCCTCTTGATTTGTTTATAGCGCAAGAAATAAAAACCGCAGAGGTGATCAAATACCACCAAAATAAAGCTCTATTTGTGGGGGAAATATGATAAAAATTTTATTTGGGTACAGTGTTGCATGACCGCGCAATTGTCATTCAAAATGCGACAGCGCTGAAAGCTGAAAAATGGCTTGGTCAGGAAGGGGGTGTTCATACCTGGTAGGCAAGTGGTTAAAGGAATGCTCTGTTGCCTTGCCAATTCAGTGTCTTGCATGGGAACCCAGGGATCTGTCCTGGATGGTAGGCATATTTCCCTGCTGTTTGGATTGTGATCCCTTTAATGGGGATGACTTGAATGCAATTTTGAATATTAAGGGGTTCTCACCCATGTAGGGTTAGTTCTCTTGGAGAGACTTTGGTTGAGAAAGAGCCTCCGAAACCTGATTACAGGGAATTTGGTCCCAAAGGGGTTAAGCTATCTGCAAGACAGGCCTAAAGGGGAACATGAAACCATCAACAGGTGTCTGTGAAGCAGTGTGCATAGCAGTGCAAGGTGAGTAAGTGAGCAGTTGTGGCTGAGACTCTGATTATTGATTGGAAACTTTCTCTTTGAGACCACTGAGGCAGGTGGGGACCTAACCCTGTTAAGGGACAAACTGAAAAGTGGCGAGCCAAACATTTAATTTTGTTATACCAAGAGTATGGGCTCTTTATTTTAGCTGAAAGAAGCATTTTCTGTTTGCCTGTTTTGCAAGTGCAATAAAGATGATTTACTTTTACAAGAGGCTGGCTTGTGATCTTGGGCCCTGCATATTACAATTTGTAAAGTGCTCCCCACACCAGTTATACTCACCTTACCAGCAAACCCCAACAGCCGCTGCCTCTGATGCAGCTGGGACTGAGATTGAAGCTGGCTTTGGATGCTAAGGGGAGCAGTGACATCATTACCTCAAATATTTGAGAGTTTTAGGGATTGACTAATAGACCCAAACTCAGTCTTTTGTGAGGAGGTTACATGCATACCCCCCGGTACCTGGGGTTGGCTGCAGTGGAAGAAGAAGTGATTGTGAGAACACTGGTAAGGTGAGTATACCTGGTGTAGGTGGGGACACTTTACACACTGTCACTTTGCCCTAATTGAGCAAGGTGACAATGTCTTTTTAAGTCTGTACCTGTGATGAAGCTAACACGAAACATATTCTCCTGCGCTCTGGTGTCTAGTCTCTCAATACGTGATGCAATCAATTTCTCAAAGTAATGCCTGGTGTCTTGCAGCCCTCCTCAGAATAATGGGTATTCATAAACTACAGAAAAAAGAAAAACAGGAGGGCGCACCGACCTTGTGCATTACCACTAAAAAAGCTTTATTAAAATATAAAACAGCAAAATTTATACTCACAAACGAGTATTGATAGAAGGCATAAACAGTAAAGTATGTCCACTGCTAAAAACTTCAACAAGCCTGTACTTGGTGTTGAGTGGATCTGACGATTCATCAAAAAATGGCTGACGCGTTTCTGGGGAGAACCCCTTTCTTTAGACCCTAAAGCGGGCAATCCTGTGATGAAGCTAACATACATTTTAGTATTAGATAGAGCAGGGAAAAGTTAAAACTCTTCTCAGTTTCTTTTGTTTTTGTTATATGCTATCTGTCTTCCGTACAGTTGGGGAAATTCCCAATAACTTCCTGTTGCAAAGACAAAAGAGGAAATAAAAGGACATTTCACCAATGAAATTTCACATGAAATGTTGGATTCTTCATCGCTTTGTGTTCCAGTGACACAAAGGTGAATATTCCCAACTTGAATGCTTTCCAAATGTATCCAAATGTTTTTTTAGCTTTAGATATATTTAATGGAAACCTGTCCTGAGAGAAATACATAGGTTACCAATAGTGACTTTTACTTCAGAAAATGCTGGTTGCTTTGATCTCAGTCTGATCCAAGAGGGTTGATTTACTTAAAGTAAAACTATAGCCAAAACTTTTTTTTATTTTTGAATAGAATAAGGAGGGGTTACAGTATAACCCCTGTAAGGTTTATTTTTCCCACATTTGTCACATTAGGGAGATTTACCTTCACTTCCTGTCTCATAGCCAAAAGAGGAAGTTAGAGAAAATCCCTGCTAATTAACCACTTCAGCCCCAGAAGGTTTCACCCCTTCCTGACCAGGCCGTTTTTGTGATACGGCACTGCGTTGCTTTAACTGACAATTGTGGGGTACCCAAATAAAATAGATTTATTTTTTTTACCCACAAATAGAGCTTTCTTTTGGTGGTATTTGATCACCTCTATGTTTTTTTTTCTCTATAAACAAAAAATGACCGACAATTTTGAAAAAAAAACAATATTTTTTACTCTCTGCTATAAAACATACCCAATAAAAAAAATGTAAATAATTTAATTTCTTCATCAATTTAGGCCAATATGTATTCTGCTACATATTTTTGGTAAAATTGCAATAAATTGCAACAAGTGTATATTAATTGGTTTGCGCAAAAGTTATGGCGTCTACAAACAATGGGATATTTTTATGTTCTTTATTTTTGTTAATGTTTTTACTAGTAATGGTGGCAATCAGTGACTTTTAGCAGAACTGCAACATTGCAGTGCACAAATCTGACACTAAGTGACACTTTTTGGGGACCAGTGACACCAATACAGTGATCAGTGCTAAATAAAATGCATTGCCACTGTATAAATTACACTGGCAGGGTAGGGGTTAACATCAGGGGCAATCAAAGAGTTAAGTGTGCTCCTAAGGAGTGCTTTCTAACTGTGGGGGGAATGCTGTGACTGATGGAAAACAGAGATCTGTGTTTCTGTTTAGCAGACACACAAGATCTTAATTTTCCCCCTCACTGAGCGGCAGCCTGCCTTGTTTACATAGGCAGATCACCGTTCTGCCCTTCCCCTTGAATGATTGCGGGTGGCCGGCTTGGCGCCCACCAGACCCACTGATTAGCTCTCGATGTGTCCAATTACAGTGGGAGGGGGTCGCGTGTGGCACGCAAGCATGCCCCAGACCTCGTGCACGAAATTGCGTACAATTCCCTGCCGCAATATATATGCTGTGGACAATTAAGGAAATCTCTTCGGGAGCCCCAGGTCCCCACAACTAGTGTCCCCATTGGAAGACTTTCCCTCTATCCCTTTTCTGGGGCGAACCCAGAAGTTGGGATTTTCTTTTACCTTCACTTTCAATGATAATAGTAAACAGGACTAAAAGAGAGGGTGACTCCCCCTAATGGGGACAGCAATAAGAACTGACAGGTATTCTAATCCCTCTCGCCTCTATCCAAAACTAACAAAAACTTTTTGCCTTTAGTAATACTTTAAGGCAATAGACTGTTCAAGTTGAAAGAAAAGCTGTACTTTGCAAGGGAATTGCCCCAGAGCTTAGGGAATGAGGTGAAGCTCTGCTGACTTCCATTATCCAATCATGTGACAAAAAAATACAGTTTTTATTTTCTTTCAACATGATTGGGTATTCCGTGCAAAGTGAAATTTCACCACGTTCACTAAGCTATGGGAAAACACCCCTTCCAAAGGTGTAACTTTACATTCAAAGCGAACAGTCTATTTACCCTAAGTAAATCAACCCCAATGGCTTAAACAATGTTTAGGCCTCTGAGGCTGACCTAATGAGCAAATAAGGTGCTCTGACTTCACTCTGTCATTACTAGCTGCATACACATTCCAGATCAGTGATTTGGAAAATGTTGCATCCATGGACAGGCAACTACCATTTTAGATGAAGGTCAGCAATAGCAAAACACATATTTCTCTCAGCTAAGGTTTTCTTTAATGAAACAAACCATAGATTTTATAGAGGAGTCTTGCATTTGTAATTGCACTGGGAGTGAAACAATACAAACCAATATGCCAATTCAGATTTTCGCTGAAAGATACAAAAAATACCAATTATTTTACCTCTGATTCCTCTTGTATTGAATTTTATTGTAACTGTACTGTCTGCCCTCACGTTGTAAAGCGTTGCGCAAACTGTGGGCACTATATACAGTAAATCCTATATAATAATAATATTAAATAGCAGTCTTTGAAAAAACTTCAAGAACAATGGTACGTGTTGTAATTCTTAAAAAAGAACTAAAGACACCCTTTTTTTATAAAGGACATAAAGGGTGTTTATTTTTTATTTTTGCCATCTGCATTTCATTGGGGAGATGTGCCTTAACTTCCTTTCTCATAGCCAAAACAGGTAGTGAGACAAAATCACTGCAAAATGAGGGAATCCATAGTTGTCACCAGGGTCACCAGAACTAGTGTCCCCATTGAAAGATTTATATTCCTGTCCTGGCGACAACCCAAAATTTGGTGATTTTCTTTCACTTTCACTCTTGGTGATAATGGTAAACAGGGCAGTTGCTCTACTTCCTCTTCTACCCCCCCCCCCCCCAAATGCCTTTAGTTATACTTTGATATTCTTACAAAACTTAAAAGCAATCATTTTGAATCTAGGGCATAATTTCAAAGAAGCTTCACTTTTCTAAAGCTGGGAAACAAAGCTCCAATGACAGATTCTAAACATTGTTCATCAAACATTGCGAGTATTAGCCATAAGTATTCATGAGATACTCATGTTACACTTAACACTTATCCTACATTATATGATCAGTGTTGCAGGTTGCAAACAGTATGAATAACTTAGCGTGGTAGAACATTACGATGGGGACCACTTACCTATTATATTCACTTCCCAGGATATTAGTATTTTATTCAGCATGCTTCCAAAGGTTATGAAACTTAATTGTCAATATATTATATCAAATCCAAGGTTCATGCTATTGTATGTATGACAAGCTAGCCGTTGCTAATGAATTTTTATTTTACTGCTAATGCGAATGTTTGAAATGTTTCCAACATTAAAAGAAAGTAAACAAGCTGTAGTTGGTAAATTACAGTACTTCCAATATAGATGCAGTGGTCATTACTAAAAAGCAAATAAAAGGGAAATTTCTAATTTTTCAAAAAATATCAGCAACTTCCTATTTAGAGGGTAGACAGTGAATTATACTAGCTAAATATAGGCAATGGTGAACAGGTTAGCTAGGGTCCTGGCTAGGTTGATACAGCTTCAAAATGTTATATATGGTCCACCATGAGGTAAATTATTTCTTCATGAGCCACACGACAGTTGTGCACCACTTTAGCTCCACCCTACACAATTAACCCTACATGAATCCGTAGACCCTTGGAAGATGTCCCATAGGATGAAATGCATAGGGTAGAGCTAGGCATTGACACCATCAAGCCTGCCTGGAGAACCGGCAGGTGTATGTGATATGCTTTTTGCTTGTCTCTGTTTGTGAGTACATGACATTACTGTATCTCTAAATAAACTGGGTTGAAACATACTTCACTACCCACACACGCCCAGACTTTTCCGGCGGAGAATCCGCCGGAGTTTTGGCCAAAGTCCGCAGGACTTTTGAAATGAACGGACTTGCCCACACGGAGGAAAGTCCGTTCATTTAGAACATGACTCCAGGTAGACGGGACTAGCGAAGGAAGTCAATGCCGACGCGCTAGCCCCGTCACCTGGTATGGATTTAAACGGTAATCCCTACGCCAAAAAAACAGCATGGGGATCCCCCCAGATCCATATCAGACCCTTATCCGAGCACGCAGCCCGGCCGGTCAGGAAAGGGAGTGGGGACAAGCTAACGCCCCCCCTCCTGAGCCGTAGCAGCCCGCGTGCCCTCAACATGGGGGGTGCCCTGGGGAAAGGGGGGCCCTGCGTCCCCCCCCCCACCCCAAAGCACCTTGTCCCCATGTTGATGAGGACAAGGGCCTCTTCCCGACAACCCTGGCCGTTGGTTGTTGGGGTCTGCGGGTGGGGGGCTTATCGGAATCCAGGAGCCCCCTTTAATAAGGGGGCCCCCAGATACCGCCCCCCCCACCCTATGTGAATAAGTATGGGGTACGATGTAACCCTACCCATTCACCTAAGGAAAAAAGTGTAAATAAAAAAAACGACACAATTTTTTAAAATACTTTATTGCACAGCTCCGGGGGTCTTCTTCCGTCTTGGGGGGTCTTCTCGCCGGACTCCTCCGCTATCTTCTGCTCTTTTGCTAGCTCTTTCACTAGCGGAGGAGCCCGGCTTTCTTCTTCGTCGCCGCCGCTGTCTGGGGGTCTTGTTTTCTGACTTCGGGGGTCTTCGGTGGTCTCTTCTGTTCTTCTTGCTGGGCCTCCGCTTTCTTCTTCCAGCTCTTTTATGAGCGGTGGCCCGGGCTTGTTGTGTTTCCGTCACCGTCGCTGTCGCAGCTGCCTTCTGCTTCTTCTGCTTCTTGTTCTTCTTTCTTCTTCCGATGTTGACTCGTCGCTGTCTCCTGTTCTAATGGCTCCGACGTGTTGCGCTGCCAGTTATATAGGGACAAGGGGCGGGTCACCTGCTCATGTCACATGGTGACCCCACCCCCTTATGATGTCACAGTCCCAGCATCCTCCGGGACTGTGACTCTAGTCCGGTGGACAATCCCGCGGGAAAGTCCGATCGTGTGTACGCGGCCTTTGTGTGAGTGACATTGCCTTCATTATGTGTGAGTTATTTATTCAGAGGAGATCCGAGCAGTATTACCTGGAAGTTTGGAGGGCCAAGCCTTACCTGCACTTTGTATTTAATGCTGTGGCCATCCATCCATTTTAGATCTGTCCCTTGGGCACTGTTAGACCTCTTTGAGCCTAAGTTCTGAATTTTTTAGCAATCAGCTTTGTGTTTTCACAGTTGCTGGTTCACGATGGTTGTGTTAATAATTACTTCACAGTGGACCTTATTATTTTGGACTTTATATATTTGGGATCATTTTATAATTGTTTTTTTTTTGGCATGTGATGAATTTATTGTTTTGTCAATTTAATTTAAAGTGACAGTGCAACACTTTTTTTGTTTAAGTTTAAAAGACACCTGCACCTTTTTCGTGCAGTGCTGTGTGAATTGAGCCCATCACTGCAGAGAATCGCATGCGATTTGAATAGGAATGCGGTGTGATTCCTATCCTAATCACATGCAGCCTCACGCACCAAGTGTGTTTATATATTGGTGAGTGCTGCTGTTAGGTTTCATCTGTTATTTTGATTTCTGGGGCACTTTTAGTGCAGGATAACACGTATTTAACACTGTATATATGTTGGCTTTGGGACTACATTTGGCAGCTGGCTCGGATTAAAAAAAAAAAAAACAGCTGCCAAATATATGGCATGATCCTAGCTAATTATGAGGTCTCTGGTGTTGGTATCTTAGTGTTAGGTGTTAGGTTATGGGTTAGATTTAGTTAACTTGGTGTTCAGGTCTGAAATTACCAAGTTCTCTAAACCTTCAGCAGCTCATATTCACTTTCCCTTTGAAAAAAAGAACGAAAAGCATGTAACTCTCTTCTTTTCCTCCCATTAAGAAGCATTGGAGGCTTGGCAATTTTCTGCCCAGGCACCTTAAACTATCACATGAGATTGGCAAGAACATTCTCAGCCCTATATAAACTCTGAGTGATTACTTGGTTGAACTAACCAATGGGGGGACAAAGGAAAGGATTATGTGTAGATGATTAAAGGACAGGTTCACTTAACTGCTGCCCTCCTTAGGCCAGCCATAGAAGGTTAGGCTGGCCTAAGGAGGGACAGGCTAAGATATGAACCATGTTGATCTATTGATCAACTTTGGTACAACCAGTCTGTTGGAATTTACATGCGATTAGAGCTAGCGACTATTATAGGTTTTCCCGCCAGGAGAACACAATGGCTTTACAGGAGGGATTCCCCATCAACACTGACTGTGTTGATAGGGGAATCAAGCAGTGGTTACAGGAAAGAAAATTGCTTCATCTATGGCCAGCTTAAGTTGCACATAATCACATATTCACAAGTTAAGGTTACAGATTAGGGTGTTAGGTTGTGGGCTAATTGTTGGAAAATGTAAATGTAAAATGGAGAAAACAAGCAAACAATAAAAGTACAATTTTTATAGAGTTATCTATGATAAAGTAGTAGAATACATTGTTTATAGAGCCTAAACTGAGCTGCTTTACCAAATGATTTCTTTGTTTTTCTTTTGCAAAAGGTACATACAGTATCTCACAAAAGTGAGTACAACCCTTACATTTTTGAAAATATTTTATTATATCTTTTCATGTGACAACACTGAAGAAATTACACTTTGCTACAATGTAAAATAGTGAGTGTACAGCTTGTATAACAGTGTAAATTTGCTGTCCCTTCAAAATAACTCAACACACAGCCATTAATGTCTAAACCGCTGTAATTTCTTCACCGTTGTCACATGAAAAGATATAATAAAAAAATTACAAAAATGTGAGGGGTGTACTCAATTTTGTGAGATACTGTATATCTAATGTGTCATAGTCATTTTAGAGAGTATCACAGATGCTCTTTATCAATTCCTATGTATCTGTTATGGCAAATTATTGGTGTGTTATAGTGGTTAAATGCTTTTAGCACTATGTAAATAAACATTTTGTTAAATTGTATTTTCTTAGGATATTAGAGATCACTTGAGATTTCTTGAGTATGAGGTCAGATTTATAAATAAGTATAATGAAATTAACTAAATACATTCATTATGCACCTGTTTGTCTAATCCCATTTCCCAAGTCACAAGGCTGAAGGTAGAAGCTTTAGAAATATTAAATCACTGTTCTGAATATTGCCAGTAGGACTACCCTAAATGTTTACCTACCTGTCTGTCTAATGATACTGTGGTTGTCAGCTATGTTTACTAAAAAGGGATAAGCCAAATCCTCCTCGTAAAAAAAATCTAGCAATCAGTAAAGACCGCACCCCAAAGATTCTATTAAACTAGGCTTAGCATGCCACACTGGAGCAGTAATGCCAAAATCATTGCAAAAAGAATTAACGTATGTTTACAATATGTACTCATGCAGGCTAACAACCATTCAGTTTTTACACTTTATATAATTTTCTCTGCAGCTTGTGAATTCTTTTCTAAAGTGTGTATTATTTGTGAAGCACAATTGTTTACTGTTTATTATATTTTGAAGTACAAAATTATGTATTAGGTATTAAATATACATTATTATAGTAATGTTTTCTCAATAAAACACTAGAACTGTTTCACTGTCAACAGTTAACCCTCTAGACACTATTACAGCTGAACACTTTTCTAGCAAACTCTGAATTTACCCCTTTTATAACTAGAGGTCTTTGATGCAATAGTATGCATCAGATACCTTGACAGGTAAATTATTTTTACATGTTTTAATGATTTTTAAGACTTTTATTTGGCACAATGTTTTAAAAAAAATGCCAAGCCCTGTTCTTTTTTAATATAGGTTGATTAACAAACAAATGGTTAAAAAATATGGCTTCACAAAATATTTTTTTAACATTAGGATGGAATCTTCCCTTTGCAGTAATAAACACAGACACTAAGGTTGCATTCACACCTGTTTCTGTGAGTGTCTTGGTGCAGCTGCCAGCCCCATTCATTATAATGTTAGATGGTTGTCGGCCGCAGTTATTTGAGGGTATCTGCACAGCCAGGAACTGCAGTGATGGCTGCTAATCGCTGGCATGTCCAAAAAGCTGCAAATAGCTGTGACTGTCCGCACAGAAGATTCCTGCTTCTGCAGTTTGCACTGACAAAACATTCCATATAAATTCAATACATTTTATTTGTACACAGCCTTAAAAATAAGAAAGGTATAAATCATCTTAAAGACAAGTTTTTTTTTTATACATTGACATACAGTACATAAATCCACATAGGGATAAATCCCAGGAGGTTTATGGATCAACGCATTTCACCCGAGATGTTGGCGTCTTCAGGATCCATGTTTCAAATGTTTTTAGAGCTAGTAGCTTACAACCAAAACAAATTAACAAGATAATGTATATGTCCGCTTTTGCCACTGCATGAATATTTTGATAGGGCCTAAAAAGAAATGGTGTTCAATCACACATGTGATGATCTAGTAAAAACAGAGCAAAAACGAATTATATACATACAAGGTTTTTACTGTAGTATGAATAGGGTTACTCTCTATTAAATATGTGGCCTTACACCATCACCCTGGGGTCTCCCTGTCAGAGCGCAGCACTGGCAGCAGTGCCAGGAAGGATGGCTCTCTGACAGGGAAACTCCATAAGGACACGTACAGGATGAGGGTGTAAGGCCACATATTTATAAGACCGCTCTTCCTAGGACTACTAAGGGCCCTGTGGAGAACTATACTTTGATATCCTTCCCATATATGACCCGCCCCTGCCATTTACCTTTTACTATTATGGTCTGTGACCAGATATTTTGGGTACCTCCATGGGACACACAGGTTCGGCTGGGGGGCAGTGTCGGAGATCTCCATTTGACGTCATCCTTTACAGTGATGCTTTCCATCTTTATTTGACTAGTCCAGCTAAGCATTGCACTATTCACTATATTTTATTCTGACAAGTATTTGAATTTACATTCTCCCATTAAGTACCTCTGACGAAAGGCTTGAACCTGAAATGTGTTGGGTACCAAAGAGTGTTTTCGGTCAATGGAGGGTAAGCGTATACATGCTATATACCTTGTGTGCTTGCAATGATTATATCATTTGTTTTTTCTCTGTTTTTTCTAGATCATCACATGTGTGATTGATCTTTTTTACATGTATTAATAAACTTTTGCCTTTACTCAAATTGGTGGTGTTGTTGCCGTTAAAATCACAACTTAGAGGGTATCTTCTTGTCTCTATCATCCAGGAATGTGGCAACCACCTACCATTTTCTGACATTGTGGAAGCATTTATATGTGTAAAAAAAATGCACCTTTGAAAAACAATATGAACACCATTTGAACATTTGAACACCATATGAGCCACCCCCATCAAATAATTCCCTGCATCTATTACCTTTTGTACCACCACCCCCCTCCCTTTAGAATGTAAGCTCTATGAGCAGGGCCCTCTGTCCCTTCTGTATTGAGCTGTACTGTAATTGTGCTGTCCCCCTCTACATTGTAGAGCACAGCGTAAACTGTTGGCGGTATATAAATTGTGTATAATAATAATAATAATTTCTTTTTAGGCCCTATCAAAATATTTATTCAGTGGCTAAAGCAGACATATACAGTATCTCGTTAATAAGTAGAAAAAGTTCAATAAGCTTTTAGGCACCTACAACCTTTGGTGTGCAAAGCAAACTACCTTTGCTAGAACCACCATTTTTACAAGGAACATTTTCTTCTTCTAATCTGGTTGATTCAATGTTTCAAAAATCTTATAAGAGATGCTCACAGTTATCCTGTTGATGATAAAAAATATTTGGTTGCTACAAAGGAGAAGCTGCTCTTTTGCATCTGCTATCCCTACGCATATGCCTACAATGTTTAATGTAAAATCCTGCCCTGTGTAAAATACCTAATAAAAACATATGTACACAATATAAATATCAAGAGTGAAAAATGTTATCTGGTCATTAAAGTCTCAACTAAACCCATTCATCAAAACAGAAAGTCTTGCAAGCCCTCTGCCCCCCACCCCTTCCCAACATAGATGGCTTAAAAAAATTCCATTGGTCAACAAACCACCCCCCCACCCAAAAAAAAAAAAAAAAGAAGAAAACTTATCTCAGGCTTCACTGATGTTGCTTCAAGAGGTGCAAGTGATGTCTCAGTGCCTACCACTAGGGCTAGATGCTTTAAATCCTGTGAGAATGCAATAGTATGTTTTCATTGAAGGTCTGAAGAAAAATATAGTATCCTCCTTTCATTATAAATTATTATATTTCATTTCATTATAAATTGTTATTGTTACACACATTACAAAAAAGTATTTAAACAAATTACCCAAACGCTGGAAAATTATGATAGATCATCACATCTATTCTTCCTTCCTTCCAATGATAATCCCCTCATAATGGTGCTTAGTATAAGTATATTTGGTACATAAGTGTATTTATGGCTTGTTACATTGAACTGGACCATTAAATAAACAACTAAGCACTCAGCCAGAAAATCATTCAGAAAGCTAACAAAAAAGCAAATTCACTTTAGTTGTGCTAGATTCCCATCTGTTAGTTTAATCTGCTATGCTATGCTCTGCACATGCTAGCTGTTGTAGCATGTGCTAGGATATTAGATTTTTTTTTCTTTTCCAATTGAATTTAATCAGATTTGCTTGGATATCATGTCAAATAGAACAAGTAAGGATTTATTTCAAATCTAGAGTATTGTAGGCTAAAGAGAATAACATTTGTACAAAAATAAAATGCAGCAAGGCATCAATTTTTTTTTTCCTAAATGAATGTGAAATGTTGCTTAAGAATACATTTGAAAAGAAGGGGATGCAATTTACAAAAAATATACTAAAATATATATATTTTTTTTTAACTTTAACTTGCTTCAAACTAAATTCCATCTGATGATGACTATTAATAAAATTGGTCTCAGTTTATTGCTGGTATAAGGAATGGTTAGGCATTGCCTCTCTAAGAGACTTGACTGAGGAGACATTTCTCATTAAGCTCTATATTCCTTCTGAATGGTCACATCCAGTATAATGTAATATAATTATCCATGACTGGCACTCACAGGGTAGCATGAGCATACATTTACAACTGACATTTTCTGCTAAAAGGTATATGTGACAGTATCTATAAAATGCTATTCATATTTTATTATATTGCATGATGATTCTGCATTAGATAAGAAACATAGGAAAAAATAAGTACTTTACAAATTGTATGCTTCATATCACTGTTTATTGACAGATAAAAAAAATGCAAACTTGGCAAACTATGACAGTAGTATAAGACTAGTCTACCACACCAATGCTTTTCCCCAGGTTATCCTATATTGCAATTGGGGTGCGCCTTCACATTATGTTGTGGGATTTCCTGCAGTGCTGACTTTGAGGCTGGGTTCACACCTAATACAGATGCGGCTCACAGCAGGGGTACGGTGTGTCCCTGTTCTCCATTTCAGAGACAAATCAAGCACAATTTTTTTTCTGAATTTCGAACTAAAATGGAACCGGTCAAACGAAGCACAGGACCCCTATGCATTCCGCTCTGCAGCAACCAAGGAGGTGTGTGAACCTGCTCCATTGAGAGCCGGTCAGTCTCCTGTCATGCAATTTGGATGTGGGGAAACCAGTTTGTACTAGTGTGAACCCAGCCCAAAAAAAAGCCCAATTTAACTTTTAGGTTACATGAGCTAAATAAAGGTCCATCAAAACAAGTAGGCAAAGTCATATTGTTTATTTTCCTTAGAAAGCTGCCACAGTCTGAGTAAAAGAGCCTGTCACCTGCCAGCATTCTGTAGAGAAAAACCCTTGCTCTCTGCATGATAGCAGCTATCTCTTTGCAGAGGTCCAGCACACCCACTTCTTAGGCTGGATTTACTCCTATGCAGTTTTAGTGCTTTTTGCATTTTGCAGTCCATTTAACATGGTTTCCTATGGAACACGTTCTGTAGTGCAAATCTTCAAAATGCAAAAAGCACAAAATATGCATAGGTGTGAATCCAGCCGAAGTCAGAATCAGAGCTCTCTAAGCAGCAGGGAGCATGATCTTTGCTGATTGTGAATCTAAGAGTGTTTCAGGTGTCTGCAGAAAGACAGTTG
The DNA here is from genome assembly GCA_028564925.1 of Lithobates sylvaticus. Taxonomy (NCBI): domain Eukaryota; kingdom Metazoa; phylum Chordata; class Amphibia; order Anura; family Ranidae; genus Lithobates; species Lithobates sylvaticus. The sequence goes on along the minus strand of CM053030.1, from coordinate 237,927,130 downwards.
GTTCCACACAGAGAACAAGCGGTTCTCTGTATGTTCCACAGAAATGTATCCACAAATGCATTGTAGACACTAGGGCGAGTTTGGTCAGATGTACAATATCCTATGTGCTTTTATATTCTTGAGAGGAAGGTAGAGTGCCAAGGAGAATCTCACAAAGATGCAGGGAGAACATACAGAATTTATGCAGAAACAGCGTCTGCTAGTATTCAAGCCAGGGATCCAGCTGTAAGGTAACAAAATTGCTAACCACTTAGCAACCATGCTGCTTCAAAGTGAATACTCTGGTTGTATCATTTTGTTTGGCTCCCATGGATTTAATGTTCTGTGGCTGTTGGTTGCCATTAACTGCTGCTGCTTAAATTACCGTTAACCTTTATTTCTAAGTCTTTTTCCCTAAGTTTGCCATTCAGTGTAGCTGGGTTAATGTTCCACAGCCAACAGTATATCCATAGCCTTACATTTATGGGCATGGAATTTAAATGGCCAGTTAATGTCCCAGTTCTCCTGCATCTCTGTGTAATATACCACGATGATGCTCAGTTTTATAACTCTACATCATTTTGGATGATGTGTTGATTACCAATTATTATTACTTTTTTCTCCTAGATCTTGTTTCTCCATATTCTTTACCAGACTTTTATGAGAAATAGTATCAGATGTTTTTCCAAAAATCTAAATATTTTGCACCAGTATAATTTCCAGCATCCAAATTTTTGTTGCTATAAAGTAGTGATGAGTGAACTTAGCAGTTCAGTTTGGTGAAAGAAATGTACAAATCCCTAATATAGCACTCAACCTTCACTTAAGTCTATGAGGCTGAATCGTGTAATATTTTCCGACCTTTTGCAAAGCCACTTTGCAAACTTTTTGTTAAAAAAAGGATATGGCTAGCTGGGCACCCACATTGTGAACAGGGATGCAAAAAAAGTTTTTGAAAATACCATTAAATGGTAAGCAGACTTTTTAAAAATACCATTAAATGGCAACATATATCTCCCAAGCATATTATTTAAAGAAACAGTGTATTTTTAAATCCATGCCAGACCTGTATGCTAGATAGGGGTCTATTATGGGTTTTCAAGGGGTGGCCCACACAGAAAAAAAAAATGCGTAGCCCCTCCAAAAATCTATACCAGACCCCTAGATATGGGTCTGGTATGGATTTTAAGGGGGACCCCATGCAAAAAAGTAATAGATAGGTATGAGGGGCCCAAAATGCATACTGGACCCTTATACAGGCATGTAGTTTGTCTGGCCAGAAAAGGGAGGGGCAGTATGTGCATCCTCTTTTGAACAGTAATAGGCCACATGCTCTCAACATGGAGAAGGTAAAGGGGGGGCAAGGGCCCATCTGATAATCCCCCCCCCACAGATCCCCAAATTCCTCACCCAGAGGATGTGGGAGTCTGTAGGGGGACTTATCAGAATCTGGTGTAGGGTAAATAGTACCCCTTGTTACTCATTCAAAAATGATATGGATAAGTTAAAAAACACAAACACTATTTAAAAAGTGTTTTATTGCTAATTTTTAGATTATAGATTATATAAATCCAACCCTAATCATGTCCACCAGCCATGTACCTGTAGAATATTATCAGTCACAATGAATGACAACACACAGACCTGCCGACACAAACAGAATGGCCTGTGCCAAAGATCCTCTCCCACCAGACTCTTGCCGCAAATGACAGATCCCTCTGTCACTAAAAGAATAACTTCCCACCACAGCAGCCAGAGCTTTGGGCAGGAGGGAAACCTGCTTGGGTTCAGCTTGAACTAAACCCTAAACTTATGTGTAAGCCCCCGTACACACGGTCGGAAATTCCGACCACAAAATCCGTCTGATTTTTTCCGACGGATTTTGTTCGATACTGGTGTTGCATACACACAGTCGGACAAAGTTGTCGGAAAATTCGATCATTCTGAAGGTGGTGACGTTTGTTGCATTTGATCTGAGCATGCGTGGCACTTTGTCCGTCGGAATTCTCGGAAAAAGTCCAATCAAAGCTGATCACAATGTAAACAGGAAGAGCCATTGATCGGCTTCCCCTCACTCGCATCTGACTGGCGCGAGTATAGGAGAGCCGATCGGCTGCTCTCCTGACAGGGGGGGTCTGTGCTGATTGTGTTTAAGCGCAGCCCCCCCCCCCTCGGATGCCCACCCAGGTCCACCAGGATGCCACCAGGACCACCAAGGATTGGCATCACCCTGGACCACCAGGTATGCCCCCCTAGACCACCGGGATAAATGCCAATCAGTGCCCAGGCAGCTGCTAATCAGTGCCCATCCCCAATGCCTGCCAGTGCCATTGGTGATGCCTATTAATGCCATCTATCAGTCCTCCATTACAGTACCCATCAGTGCCTTGTATCAGTGCCCAGCAGTGCCACCTATCAGTGCCCATCAGAGCCCAGCAGTGCCACCTATCAGTGCGACCTATAAGTACCCATCAGTGCAGCCTTTCAGTGCCCATCCATGTTGCTTATCAGTGCACATCAGTGCCCACAAGTGCCACCCATGAGTGCCCATCAGTGCCACCTATCAATGCCCATCAGTGCTGCATATCAGTGCCACCCATCATTCCCGCCTACCAGTGCCCATCATCAGTGCCACCTCATTGGTGCCACCTCATCGGTGCCGCCTTATCAGTGCCGCCTTATCAGTGCCGCCTCAGTGCCCATCAGTGAAGGAGAAAACATACTTATTTACAGAATTTGATAACAGAAACAAAAGGAAAACTTTTTTTTTCTAAATTTTAGGTTTTGTTTAGCAAAAAATAAAAAATGCAGAGGTGACCAAATACCACCAAAAGAAAGCTCTATTTGTGGGAACACAATTTTTAAAATTCTGTTTGGGTACAGTGTAGCATGACCGCACAATTGTCATTTAAACAGCGACAGCGCTGAAAGCTGAAAATTGGCTTGGGCAGGAAGGGGGTATAAGTGCCTGGTATTGAGGTGGTTAAATGTAAGCAGTGTAAGTACCTGAATTTGTTTAATTAATCGATTCAAGTTAAAACGAAACTCCAAACAGCTAAATCGTTGAATATAGTTATTTTATTGTATATACAGTATAAAACAGTTACTCTTAATACATGAATATGTTCACATTTGTTTACTATAAACACCTACACAGCAGGTATTAGATGAAAGTGCAGCAGGGTAAGCCAATTCAGTTCTACTACATTACACAATGCTGTTAGGCTAGCAATGGAAGTGTGCTGAAAAGGACGAAAGAGCTAAGTAAGCTAAATTTATACAGCAGTTTTAATTTTATTTTATTTTGTACTCCCGAAGTAAAAAATTTAGCCAGATGACCTTAGGAAAATTCATTTGAATTGTTGTGACAATAATGTCTTTCCCAAAAGACTGCACTAATGTTATCTAGTGTCAATAGAAAAAGAATTTGAGAGAGTATCACTCTCTCATGGAGTAATGGGATATAAATGGATATATTTTTCTGTCATCGAGGTAAGCACAACCACAAGGATATTAATAAAATATAGATTTATTACATAATACGAAATATTAAATTGATGCATTAATATCATTAGGCCATATACATATTTGACCACGTTTGATACTCAGTCCAAAAGGATTGAAAAGATGCTTGCATATGTGGATATCCAACGCGTTTCACAGAATAGTTATCTACTTTTTTGGAGCGGCTCAACATGCATCTATAACAATGTCCAAGTTGCAAAAGATAATATTAGTATCAACATCAAATACATTTCTTTACGATGTTAACAATATTTATACAATGAATATGGGTGCTCACCAAAACTTTTTGGTACTGACAATAAAACGACCACAGCATCATAAAGAATGTAAGCGAGTCACCATCCAGTGAGAGTGGTGATGCCAGAGTCACCAACTTGGTCTGATAGACATCGGACCGTATGAAGAGCACGATCGCCTTGACCAATAGTAATCTAAAAATACTAAACATACGTGTTCAGATGCAAAGCACTTTACATCACCACATATGTGAGGAACGGATATAGAGGAAGTATTAGCAGCATGTTAGTGCAGTAGCACACATTAATATGGATGAGACATAAAGCCATATGAGTTAATCCCCAGATCGATTAACGTGCATAGGACATATAATCATATCATGCAGCACAGAGGGACACGAACAGTCATCACATAGATAGAAGTAAGGATTTATTTTAAATCTAGACTATTGTAGGCTAAAGAGAAATACATTTGTACAAAAATAAAATGCAGCATGGCATCAAGACCTTGGTTGTCTTACGCTTATCTTGATATTGTGAATTGAATACAGGCGGTCCTCGGGTTACAAACAAGATAGGGACTGTAGGTTTGTTCTTAAGTTGAATCTGTTTGTAAATCGGAACAGATACATTTTTTAAGTGTAGCTCCAGTCAAAAAAAACGATTTTTAAGCTTTTTGGATTGCATAGGGAAGGGTTAACACCCCTGTAACATTTGTTTTGCTGTCTGTGCCCCTGTTCAGAAGATGTCACCTCACTTTCTGTCCCAATGACAATTGGATTTTGACAATTTTGGGTTGTTGTGGAAACAAGCCTTGGTGATAAAGCTTCAGTGGAGACACCTTTTTTCCATAAGAACTCTTACAGGAGAGAATTTCCCTTCCTAGAGGTAGATTTCCTCTCACTTCCTGTTGTCTCCCTCCGTTTGTAAGTAGGAGTCGTTTGTAAGTCAGATGTTTGTAACTAGGGGACCGCCTGTATATAGGCAGTTGGCTAAGCATGTTTGCAACCAGCAGTCTCATATGTAATGGAGAGTTATAAAATAATAGCCCCAGTCTTGTTCATGTTTTATGCTATAGTTCTATAGGTTAAATTTTAAATAGTTGGGGACATTGAATGGTTATCTGTGTGCTGCATTATATGATATGCATGATATGATTATATGTCCTATGCACGTTAATCGATCTTGGGACTAACATGCAGCTAATACTTCCGCTATATTCATTCCTCACATATGTGATGAAGTAAAGTGCTTTGCATCTGAACACATATGTTTGGTATTTTTAGATTGGGCAAGATGATTGTGCTCTTCATACGGTCCAACATCCATCAGACAAAGTTGGTGACTCTGGCATCACCGCTCTCACAGGATGGTGACTCGCCTAGATGTTGATACTAATGTTATCTTTTGCAACTTGGACATTGTTATAGATGCATGTTGAGCCGCCCCGAAGAAGCAGATAATTAGTCTGTGAAATGTGTTGGCTATGCGCATATGTAAGCATCTGTTCAAGCCTTCTGGACTGAGTATCAAATGTGGCGAAATATGTATATGACCTAATGTTATTAATGCATCAATTTTATATTTTGTATTTTGTAATAAATCTATATTTTATTAATATCCTTGTGGTTGTGCTTACCTCAATGACAGAAAAACATATCCGTTAAAATCCCATTACTCCATGAGAGAGTGATACTCTTTTTCTATTGACCCAACAGGGATGTGGATATGATGTTCAGTCTCTAGAATCTGTCCAACAAATTTCTTATATACATTCCAATGTTATCTAGTGTGTTTCTTCTGTGTGTTTCCAAATGAAAGTGTAAAATTCTTAACATGTTGTAGTTTTGAATCACACCCCGTTTATGTTTTCCGTGTTTGTATTCATATGTAAACGATTCGCTTAAGGGGGTTATAAACATGATATGCTGAGCAACATGATTCCTTTGGGAATGTGTCTAGTCTCTTCTCACATATGGTCCTCAAAAAGTCAGATGGTAGCCTAAGCAATATAGCTGTAGTCTCCATTATATGTATTAATGCAAAACCAACTGTGTTCTTAGACAGCATAACTTATCACACATAAAACCTTTATATTCCTCTTAGCAGCATACCTTCCATTCAGTGTATACTTTTTTTTAATTATATGCATGCTCAGTCTTTTAAAACAGTAATATATACCTGGTGCATTGAACAGGCATTCAGAATGTAAACATGGCTAATTCTTTATAATATGTTTTTTTTACTTTTGCAGACAGTGTAGTCAGAATTATTTGTGCTACTTTTTATTACATTCACGACCTTTACTTGGATCATTGGATTCCTTCCATATACTGGATGAACACAAGAGGTTGAACATATTAAATGGTAAAATGAATTCTTAGGTGTGTACTGATTTATAATAACCAATGATAGATTAGCATTTATTAGTCTTCTTTGAACTATTAAAAATGAGTTACTTGGGTTTAAGCATGCTGTAACCATCTAATATCAGTGGTTACAGCAATCTAGCTATTTGGTGGTGCAGTATAAGGCATTGCAGACATCATTGGTAAACTACTACAAAAAAAGTAGAACTGTGGAAATTAAAGATTAATTCCCTGATTAATCGTTCATTTTTTGGCTTGATCAAAATTCTTTTGATCGGTACTCACGTCTCCGTCGGCTTCCGGGTCTTCAGGGAGTTCCGTCAGAGATTCAGTGATGTCACGGAAATCAACATCACCGGACTCCTCCCCCTTCCCCAAGTGCCTCCGTCTGCTAACGAAAGGAAGGGAGGAGGAGTCCGGTGACGTTGAAGTTCTGATTGAAAGTAACGCGTACGGGGAGGAGCTACGCATGATGTCACCAGCTGCTGCCCTACGGAACTAACACGATTGTCGGCTTTACATGCTGTGTTTTTATCATCTTTATGTGAGTAGTTTGTGTTTGAACACAAAAATGTGATCTTATACTTAAGCGGTGAGCACTTAGATCTTTTCTTTCTACCCATGACCTGGCATCCTTGCTGAGATCTAAGGAGACTCGAGAGAAGTTTATGGTCTGTGTTAACCCTTTTGATACCCGTTTGCATGACCACCTGTTTGCACAGGGGTCCATGCCATAAGGTGAGAGTGATTAGTTAGACCGGAGGTGGAGGGATTGTCACGCTACTGTGGAAAAAAAAAATTACTTACGTCAGTGCTACAGTTTGAATTTAAAACGTATTTGTGTGAACTGTGAAGTTAAGTCATGGAATGTGGAAACTAACTAGTGTGGGTGATTGTATATAGTGTATACAACATTTACCACTGACTAATGCAGAGTTGCAATGCAAGGAGATCACCTAAAAGTAGTTGGATCTGTATGTGCGTTATAATTAATCGAAATTAGTCAATTAATCAATTTTAAAAAATCGAACACGAAAATTCTAATCAGTAACAGCCAGAAAAGGTTATTGACTAGTTTATTGTCTTTCTGCTGAAAAGTGTTTTTTGCTTTTCTTTTGTCTTATGTTAGATAACTTAAAGACTTTTAAGAAATGGACACTTACCTGTCACAGGTTCCAGCGATGTCGGCAGCAGAGGCCGATCAATCGCTCGGCTCTCTGCTGCTGCCGGCGCCATTCTTGGTGAGGGAATCAGGAAGTGAGGCATTGCGGCTTCACTTCCCGGTTCCCTACTGCGCATGCGCGAGTCGTGCTGCGCAATGAGAACCGTCCGCGCTGTCTGCTGGGACCCGTGTGTGTCCCGGCAGACAGCGCGCCGGGACAGGAAGTGGCGTAAACTCCCGTGGGAGTTTATGCCCGGAAGTGGGTGTAAATACCTGTCTTAGACAGGTATCTTCACCCCCCTCCCCCCTGAAAGGTGCCAAATGTGACACGGGAGGGGGGAGGGTTCCGATGAGCGGAAGTTCCCCTTTAGGGTGGAATCCCGCTTTAAAGCTGAACTCTAGGCAGATATAAAAGTCACACATTAATGCAACACTGTAATCAATAATACATTGTTAAATGTATTTTTTCAGTGCAATTAGTGTATGTGCCTGAATTTTACCTGTTATCACCCTCCCATAGTCACTGTATAGCAGGGCTAGAGTGTGAGAGGAAGAAGCAGTATAAAGAAACAATCGGTTCATGTGCTGATAAGAAGCTTGTAGATCAGGGGTGTGCAATTAGCAAACCTCCAGCTGTTGCATAACTACAAGTCCCATCATGCCTCTGCCTCTGAGTGTCATGCTTGTGGCTGTCAGAGTCTTGATATGCCTCTTGGGACTTGTAGTTCTGCAACAGCTGGATGTCCACTAATTGCATATCCCTGTTGTAGATAGATGGCAAAAGAAGAGTCTTTTGACAGACAAACTTGGAGAGGGGGGGGGTTGGTCAAGGATGACTGGAGATCAGAAGAAGTATGACATACCATGGCTGAAAAAAAGTGTTGCAAGAGAAATCTCTAGATTGAAGGTAAATATTGCAGCAAAAGCTGATTTTGTTATTTTATCTTTTAATGGATTATCCATTTTATCATGTTGTTTTTGGCTGGTCTTCTGCTTAAAACGGGGTTCCCACTTACAAAAAAAAAAATTCAAAGTCAGCAGCTACAAATACTGCAGATGCTGACTTTTAATAATCGGACACGTACCTGTCCCAGGGTCAAGCGAAAGCTGGGGAATCGAAGCCCTACTCGTCCCCCCCTCTGCTCTGCGGTGCCGGCATTTTAACTGCATGCACAAGCCGCGCCTCGCGCCGTCACTGGCCCGTGCAATCATCTGGGACCGGTCATGTGTCCCAGATGATTGACAAGAGGGAGGGGGAGAGGCGATCTGTTAGCACCCCTGCCTTGAAGCTCTGAATTGTGGTTTTGATTTCAACCTGGAGCACTGTCATTATGGAGATTTTCCATTCTCAATGATTTTGTATGAGTTTCTTCTGAGTGCTCCAGTTTCCTCCTACAATCCAAAAGCTTACTTTTGGGTAAATTGGTATCCTTCCAAACTCAAATGTCCCTAGTGTGTAAATACATGTACAAAAACAAAATGTCAGGCGCATAGATAAATGATCAAGTGGACAATGTTGTGAATAACATTGGCAGCTGCTACCCAAACTCATATGACCAATGAGAAACCCCCCAAAAAAACATCCAAGTCTGTGGATTCATATGCAATAAAACTGTTTATTCCACTTTAAAGAAAAACAACATATACAAGGAGCAACTGGCACAGAAGTTTAAAATGGGCCATTGCCGACATCTTCCATCTGTCCTGGTGTCACCTAACCATTATAGGAGTTCCCCGAGATTTGGGCCGTCCATTTGGCCTCATGCTCAGGTACTTTATATCTACAACATAAACTGGTCTGGTTTTCGGTCCCCCTCTTTGACATTGTACCTTGCCAATTTGAAACTTCTGTGCCAGTTGCTCCTTGTATATTATTTTTTCTTCAAAGTGGAGTAAACTGTTTTATTGCATATGATCCACAGACTTGCTTATTGATAACATCACTTGGTACATCGCTCACCCCCCCCCCCCCCCACTCCTTCCTTTGGATGTAAATACTTGAGGTAGGAGCAATAAATTGAGTTTAGTGGGCTACTCGAGGAAACAAGTAATGATATGAAGGGATCTATCCACCCTAATTGTCATTGCATTCTTTATATACATTAGGCTTCAAATAACCTTGCTATCTGAGTACATTAAATCAGACAGTTTAGTTTTTCTTTTTTAATTGTTAGGTAATAGAGATTTTTAGCAGAAAAGCTGTTGCACATCACCTCTGCTAGAAGTATCCTTTCCCTTTTTTTTATAAAAAGTGTATACTATTGGAGATAAGTTTGGCTGTACACTGCACTACATGCACAATTAAAGTCTCATTTTTTTTATTTTTTTTTGGTCCTGTATTGGTATGACTTTTGTTCTAAAATGCCCTATAATTCCTCTTTCACTAAAGCTGGCCATAACCATGCTATGAAAGAAAACTATTTAGATGTATAGAGAAGTCTCCCTGTTGGGATTCTGTACTCTGACAGCGGAACTTTCTCAGCTGATCAAGAAATGTTTTCCAGCATTCCGACATTATTAGTACTATGTCCATCTAACAGGTTTTCTATTTCAGTGACTTTAATTGGGCTTTAACATTTATGCTATTTGTTATGAAACATGGTTGTAACTGTCTTTGTGCACAACCTCACTAATGCTATTAACTAAAATTCTCATAGTTCTAATTCTGCCAATCCTACACCTTGAACGTTAGGAAATAATTATAAGAAAATAGTAATCTTAGGTCATCTTTATTTCCTTTGCAGTTTGATACAGGAGAATAAGTAAAATCAGTCATGTTTTACAACACAGTAAAAACTGAAAATACGCTCACAAGACAAGCAACCACATGTTACACTTACAATTCACTGACACCACTCTGATGTTTCATCTGGAAATATTATACCGGACTTACAAGTCATCTGTTGCTGAGCTGCCATATATCCTTTACAGAAAGATGGATCTGCACTTGTAAAGATGAGCAGAAGAAGCAGACTTCATAATCAATTAGAATCAACAATGATTTAGAGTTGAATGTAATATACAGTGATCTAACAGCCAGCATTCTCCCATAAATAAATACTGAAAGGCTGTTGATATGCCAGGGTCAGGACTCAGGAGGTACATAAGACGAAGACTTGAAGAATTAATAAACCCTTTCAGCTCTTTCCTGTTGTATAAAACATTTCATTTTTAATATTACATTTTTTTAGAACTATGCCAGTATAACCAGTCTATTTTACCAAATGAAAACAAAATGATTGCCTCCGGAACTGAATGCACAAAACAAGCAGGAATTACTATGTAGAGACTGTATGAGCAAATTAGGCTGCGGTCACCATTCTTTTTATGAAACTATTTCTAATTTTCTGTGTGAACCTATGGTATGTTTATTCATACACTAATATCTCAACAGCTGAATGCCTTGCTAACAACTGTAAAAGATGCAATATCAGGTAAGAAAATCATGAGCAAGGAGTGGAGATTGCTATCTTCTCAGCATCATTTTTTACATTGTATTTTTTAAGCCTATTTATATGACATTTACTGTGTACACTCCTTTTACATTCCCTCTATACTCCATACTGTTCACAGAGATGGGAATGTGCTTAAGAAGATGTTTATATTAGAGCTGCATGGGGTAATATAAGTCCACTATACAGTACAAGGATGGTTTCATGTATTCACTGTACTTGGTCATGTGACCTTATGTTGGGGATCAAGCTAGCTATAAAATTTGGGGACAACCACAACCTACCACATAATTGCCATTCCACCTGCTGAGGTAACACACAATAAAATAAAAAATATATAATGGAGATTCAACAAAGCCGTTAGTGAACAAATTCAGAAAGTTCAGAGAGAAAACATAAACACAAGGTTTTTGGTTTAGCAGATCTGATATGTACCCCACTTCCCATCACGACAACCATAAATGGTTACTACAAGATTCCAGGTGGAAGGTCTTCCCACCAATCACAAAAAACAGTTCAACCCCAATTGTTCAATAATAGTTTTAAAGCCCCCGCAGATATAGTGTTTACTTGTGGTATGTACTAGCTTTAGCTTTTTTCTGAATTTTGCTGTACTTTGTTTTATGTCTTTTTATGGCACATACTGCATGATGACATCACTTGGGGTGGTGGTGGGAGGTGTCTTTGTAGTTTTGGGATTGATTTATCATTAAAGTGTAACTAAAGGCAACACATTTTTTGAGTTTTGGATAGAGTGGAGATGGATTAGAACACCTGTCAGGTTTTATAGCTGTTTGTGCCCCCTTTTCGGGTAATTCACTCTCTCTATTTGTTGTGTTAACGGTTATCATTGAAAGTGAAAGTAAAAGTAAAAGAAAATACCAAATTTTGAATTGATGCCAGAACAGTGATGGAGGGGAAATTGTCCAATGAGAATACTAGTTCTGGTGACCCTGGTGCCACTCCAGGATTCTCCCACTTTGGAGGGATTTCCTCTCACTTCCTGTTCTGGCTAAACAAGAAGTGAATGGAAATCTCCCCTATGAGACTAAAAAACAACAGTCAGGGGTTATAACCCTCCCTTATTCTTGCCAAAGGGAAAAAGTATGCCTTTAGTTGTACTTTAAGGATTTGTTCTTAAGAAAAACAGGCTGCATCCCGCTGAAGCGTTTACTTAAACTAAACTTTTGAATGTTATCCCTGTATATATGTATACTGTATATACTGTATAAAAGCCCCTACAAATAACGAATGCGAGAAGATTGTTTTCTTTGAAAGAGAAATAACTTTTTCTTCCTAAAAAAAGCTTTTTTGTGGGCCATTGACAGGGGATAAGACTTGTCTTAGAAATAATCCTGCATACCCAAGATATGAAGAATATGAAGAACAAACTGGTCGTTACATACAATTCTATTTGATCGAACAATGACTCTCATCATCTATTCAGCCAATGCTGGTTAGTAACCTTAAGCAGAAGCAATGTGCACTGCACAATTTAAAGAGGTTCACGTAAGCTATGAAAGTTTACTGGCAATTTTTATCCCAGCTGGAGTTATAATCCTTTCTTAATCCTTTCAGTTCAGCCTCACATAAATTCTACAACAGCACCTTTCTTTTCCCTACCGGCCATAGCAATAGGTTATGTCAGGAGGCATTGAAGCTTTCAGCAACACATTCAGAAGCTTACAATGAATACACAGCTTTACAACCTCCCCATATGCCTGGGGAGTCTATTTGTTTTGTCCTGTGGGTAGAAGAATGTACCCAAACCTTTGACACAATGTTAAAGACAAGGCAACAGTAGCATGCAATCATTCGCAAAGTTTTCTTCTACTTTATGTAGCACAGGAATAGGAAATGGGTGCTTACGACTCTGCATATGATAAGGAGAGTAAGTCTGAAATGTATGTTCCTTTTTTATATTTATTTATTTAATGTACAAAAAATATACATAACTGCATGTGTTATTTTGTATTCTTCATGTGCAATGTTTCATACCACTGAAACACAAAAGATTAAAACCATGAAGAACAAGGTAACAAATAGAAAATACTAACAAGTAAATATGAGAAAATAGAAAGATCAGAGGTTTTACAGGCAAACGGTACCATTTGTGAGCTTTTGCTTCATAATGATTTAATAGCAATGTAGATTGTCCACTTATATAAAGTAGGTATTTGAATGTACTCTAGAGATAACAGGGTGGATATATTATTATAGTTGGGTTGGATGGACACAAGTAATTCCCTGAGGCTTATCTATTTATCTGATTGTTTATAGTAAGACATATACAACCATTATCTGTTTGATTCCCAAATCAATAGCTACTTATCAGATATTTAAACAGATTACATACAATTTCACTGAGGGTAAACCTGGATCGAAGAAAGGCAGCAACAGTCAACTATAAAAGCCTGAAACAAACGATTGCATTGTGGTCTTGAGTGGATTCACTTAATAGTTTTATGTGTCAGGAATCATTGTACATATCATTTAGAATCAGAGTGCTTGGCTCCTTTGTGCTTTCTATTTTCTGTGAGACCTTGGCAGTGAGAAAACTGCTTGTGAAGGATTGTCGGTTTCTAGCCAGTGCAGGCAAGCTTTCCCTGTCAGGAACGGTAATACATGCAGACAAGTGCACATTAATTTTAGATTATTCATTCTGACAAGGATGTTGATGTGGTGCTTTTCTGTATTTGTTGGTTTAGGCAGACACAGAAGGGAGCTTTAAGGCATGAATAAAGTCAGAACTTTTTATGCCTACTGCCTGTTTTAGAGGAGGAGATTTTTCATGATAAATGGTCTTTTTTTAAATAAACCCACAGTCCTTTCATCAGCAGGAATAAAGGCATGTATTCATATTTGCAGCATCAAAAGTATAAAAATGGTGGTCGTGGTGACAAATATCACAATGACCTAGTAAAAATGTCCATACACATGACAACCTGCATAATAAAGGAACTGTTGTTAGGAATACTAGATGAAGACAGCATGAAAACCTATTAATTTCATCCAAAGATTAAATCTTCCCATCCTATTTAAAAATGAACACAGTGGGATGCTAAGCAGATAAGTGCTCTAACAATGTAAGCATGACATATGAGTATGATGCTGGAAACCCTAAATAACTACCAGTAACAATTAATTCTGAATTCAAGCTAATTATTTGTCTTGTCTTGATTTGTCTATATTAGTAGTGGTGACTTGTGAATGAAAGTGTTCAGGGACCCACCTATCTAGTCTTACATAGAAATTATTGTTTGATGTTAAAGTGCTTTGCAATAACAGTGATATTTAGACTATTATTGCTTTAAATGCTTCAATGCTTTGAATTTCTGTATGAGCTAGGCCAGGGGTCTCCAAACTTTTCAAACTTTTCAAACAGGCCAGTTTATTGTCCTTAAGACTTTATAAGGGGCCAGATTGTGGATAGTGGGGGCATAAAATGTCTCAGGCCCAGCACCAGTGGAAATAAATATGGCCTCGAGGTTGGTGGTCAGTAGGAGAAGCAGTAGTGCCCCTATTAGTGGGAGGAATAGTGCCTCAAATTGGTGAAAGGAACAGTGCCCCAAGGGCCAGATAAAGGCTAGTAAAGGGCCACATCTTTCCCTTGGGCCGCAGTTTGGAGACCCCTGAGCTAGACCATTTTTCTCAATTCCAGTATGCTAGCTTATTTAGCTATAGCATTTCATATAGGCTGTTGTAAGCTTTTTATTGCACTCTAAAAGCTTTCTAGCAATCCCTAGCTAGCAGCTGTGAAACTCTGTGTAAAGATCAACTTTCATTTTAAAAGTCAGATATGCAAGATTACAGAGTGTGTCCGTTTAGCAATTCTCAAAAAACTGATTTGTGGTATCACTGTGGATACCAAAATGGTCTATGTATGTGCCACGCCCCTTTGATTGGAGATTGGAGATAATAATAAGAAATTGGTACTGGACTTTATAGGCACTGAGGTACCTTAGTGCCTATAAGGTCCAGTACCAATTCCTTACTATTATCTCCAGTTTAGCTATTCTGCCTGGATACTATGACGTCTCTCCTTTTCCGGTTGATAAGAACTATTTTTCTCTTTTGACTGCAGATTCACTATAATAACATAGCTCAGATGGCTATCAATAAAAAAGACAATAAAAGAAGAATAATTCTAGCCAACCTGGAAATGAGGGATGATGCGTCAGCTTTCAACTTTGACAATGTTTCCCAGCTGTTAGTAATTTCTAGAGAGTTGGGACAGGAGAGTAGATTAAATTGGTTGTAAAGTCAGAGAGTAGGATTACTGCCAGCCCCTCTGTTCATATAAGGTATAAACTACACAGTGTAAAAAATGTTTTTAAATGATGCCGCTAAATACCTAATTTCAGATCACCTATGTCACATGACCACTGTGTTGTCCACTCAGCCTATCCCATACTCCTTAGATCGGGGGATGAAAGCATCTCAAGGTCACAAGACCACACAGAGGCGATCTGAAATAAAGTATTTGGCGGGGGATGAGTAATGCTACTCTCTGACTTTACTGCCAGTCACAGAGCACACACACAGGCAGGCAGATCTGAAATAAAGTATTTGGCGGCCCTCCAGTTGTTGCACACATTTGCAAACAAAAAAAAAAACATTTACACTCCCTCCCCTGATCTAGGGGGACACAGGAACCAGTAGGATCAACTAGGTTTTTTATAGTATAGAAAGGGACAGATTAGACAGCACAAGCACTATGCTGTTTAACCTGCTTTATAGGAACAGGATTCTTTTTTTTTTTTTAGGGTTACAATCTCTTTAAATTAGGAGCTTACACAGGTACTATTAAATGGTAACTTCAACCTTCTTTAAGAGAAATAAAAAGGTGGATATTGATGATTACCTTCTGAAAATTTTGGACACCTGGCTGTCATGTCGATGCATGCATAGTTCAATAATAAAATCCTAAGTTTAGTAAAAAAAAAAAATCATCACAACTGACATTACTTACTATTAACCTGATATGTTCCTTGTGTTTCTGGCTCTTGCATTACTTCTCTGATACTACCTCCTTGCTGTAATCTTCAGGTGCGATACCGTTTTCATATGAGGGCGCTACTCATGTATGCATTTGCTTCTGCACGCAAGCTCTGCGGGATGGGACGCGTTTACATTTTTTTTTTCTTATTTATTTTACCTTTTATTTTTTATTTTTTTATTCCTATTACAAGGAATGTAAACATCCATTGTAATAGAAAAAAAGCATGACAGGACCTCCTAAATATGAGATCCGGGGTCAAAAAGACCTCAGATCTCATATTTACACTAAAATGCAATATAAAAATAAAATTTTTAAAAATGTGTCATTTAGAAAAAAATGGCCCTTTAAGAGCTATGTCAAAACGTCACTTCCGCCCTGCAATGTCATGGAGACGGGTGGGGGCCATCTTCCTCTCACTCGTCTCCATGCCCAGCTAGTGACAGCATCCGATCGCCTCCGCCTCTGGGGCCCTCTCCCGTAAAAGTGATCTTGCGGTGAATCCGCCACAGAGACCACTTTTATCTTGAAGCGGACCTCCGGCCGAACAAGATGATACTGGTGTTATGGCAGCTAGCTGCTGCCATAACAACGATATCCCCCTTCAAAATAACGACGTATATCGGCATGCGGTGGTCTGGAAGTGGTTAATTGTGCTAGAAAAGTGCTTCAACAAGTTAATATGTATAATTCTGAACTAATTAGCTTTTCTTGTACAGTTGCAACTGGATTAGGTTACAATTATAGTTGTCTCAGCCAATTGTTTAACCACTTCAGCCCCGGACCAATTGGCAGCCAAAGGACCAGGCCCCTTTTAGCGATTCGGCACTGCGTCGATTTAACTGACAATTGCGCAGTCGTGCGACGTGGCTCCAAAACAAAATTGGCGTCCTTTTTTTCTCACAAATAGAGCTTTCTTTTGGTGGTATTTGATCGCCCCTACGGTTTTTATTTTTTGCGCTATAAACAAAAATAGAGCGACAATTTTGAAAAAAATGCAATATTTTTTACTTTTTGCTATAAGAAATATCCCCAAAAAATATATAAAAAAATGTTTTTTTTCCACAGTTTAGGCCGATACGTATTATTCGACATATTTTTGGTAAAAAAAATCGCAATTAGCGATTATTGATTGGTTTGCGCAAAAGTTATAGCGTTTACAAAATAGGGATAGTTTTATAGCATTTTTATTAATATTTTTTTTTTTTACTAGTAATGGCGGCGATCAGCGATTTTTATTGTGACTGTGACATTATGGCGAACACATCGGACATTTTTGACACATTTTTGGGACCATTGTCATTTATACAGCAATCAATGCTATTTAAATGCATTGGTTCCTGTATAAATGACAGTTGTAGTGAAGGGGTTAACCACTAGGGGGAGGGGAGGGGTTATGGGCTGTGACGTGTGTGTTTTTTTTTTACATTAGGGGGCGGGGCTGACGTCTGACGTCATTGATCGGCTTTCCCGATGACAGGGAACAGCTGATCAATGACAGGCAGAGTAGGAAGCGCGGGGAGAGGTTTGTTTACACATACCTCTCCCCGTTCTTCAGCTCCGTAACCCGATCGCTGGACACCAGCGGCGATTGGGTCCGCTGGTCCCGCGGCCGGGGTCACGGAGCTCCCGACCGGGTCGCGAGCGCGCCACTGGCGGCGCGCGCGCGACCCACAGGCAGGCACATGCACGATCACGTACAGGTACGTGATTTTGCCTGCCCGTGCCATTTTGCCGGCGTATATCGGCATTAGGCGGTCGGGAAGCTGTTAATTGTCGATCCACATTTAAATTGAAATATCAACAAAAAGTATTAAACTATAGTATATACTTTTTTACTAGCCACGTACAGATACGTTTGTCAATGGTTTGTCAATGAAATTGGCTCTTTACCACTTGACCGACTGTGTCCAATCACAACCGGTCACAGAATGTCAACAAACCACGGTAACGAGATGTTACCGGGTTCTCCTCCTCACACACCCATCTTGTGTGATGAGGAGATTGCGGTAACATCTCGTTACCGCTTAGTGTACACCAACACACACTGATTACCCCCCTAATAAAGAGGACCTGTCACCTGCCATCAAAGTACCTGTCAACAGCCGTCACAGCCCATCTGAGTACCCGAGTACCTGTCCCAGCCCATCTGAGTACCTGAGTACCTGTCCCAGCCCATCTGAGTACCTGTCACAGTCCATCTGTGTACCCAAGTACCTGAGTACCTGTCCCAGCCCATCTGAGTACCTGTCACAGCCCATCTGAGTACCCGAGTACCTGAGTACCTGTCACAGCCCATCTGAGTACCCGAGTACCTGAGTACCTGTCACAGTCTATCTGAGTACCCAAGTACCTGTCACAGCCCATCTGAGTACCCGAGTACCTGTCACAGCCCATCTGAGTACCCGAGTACCTGTCACAGTCCATCTGAGTACCTGAGTACCTGTCACAGCCCATCTGAGTACCTGTCACAGCCCATCTGAGTACCTGAGTACCCGAGTACCTGTCACAGCCCATCTGAGTACCCGAGTACCTGAGTACCTGTCACAGTTCATCTGAGTATCCGAGTACCTGTCACAGCACATCTGAGTACAGGAGTACCTGTCACAGACCATCTGAGTACCTGAGTACCAGTTACAGTCCATCTGAGTACCTGAGTGCCTGTCACAGTCCATCTGAGTACCTGAGTACCTGATTACCTGTCACAGTCCATCTGAGTACCTGAGTACCTGTCACAGTTCATCTGAGTACCCGAGTACCTGTCCAAGCCCATCTGAGTACCCGAGTACCTGAGTACCTGTTACAGTCCATCTGAGTACCTGAGTACCTGTCACAGTTCATCTGAGTACCCGAGTACCTGTCACCAGCCCATCAGGAGTACCCGAGTACCTGTCACCAGCCCATCGGAGTAACCGAGTACCTGTCTCCAGCCCATCAGAATACCTGAGTACCTATCTGCAGCCCATGCCTCATAGAATACTTGTTGGGGTGTTTGCTTTCCATAATGGGGTCATTTTGTGGGTAATTTCATTGTCCTGGTCCTCTAGGACCTTAAAAAGGTGTGAGAGGTAGGAATGAAATGAGATGTGTAATTTATCCTCCTAGAACACCTGAAGGTACTACTTCAATGTTGGGCCTCTGTATGTGGCCCGGCTGTGTAAAAGTCTCGCACATGTGGTATCGCCATACTCAGGAGGAGTAGCAGAATGTGTTTTGGGGTGTAATTTTTTGCTAAATTTTTGCTATATACATGCTATGTGTTAGAAATATCTTATAAATTTACAACAAAAGTGTTTTCAAAATTTTCGCTCTTTTTTCACTTAGGTCGCAAAAAATAAAAAACCCAGTGGTGATTAAATACCACGAAAAGAAAGCTCTATTTGTATGAAAAAAATTATAAAAATTTTGTTTGGGTACAGTATTGCATGACTAATTGGCATTCAAAGTGTGAGAGCGCTGAAAGCTAAAAATTGGTCTGGGAAGGAAGGGTGTATAAATGCCCTGTATTGAAGTGGTTAACAACCTGACCTCCGGAAGATTTACCCCCTTCATGACCAGACCATTTTTTGCGATACAACACTGCTTTAATTTAACTGACAATTGCGCGGTCGAGCAGCACTGTACCCAAATAAAATTGATGTAATTTTTTTCCACACAAATAGAGCTTTCCTTTAGTGGTATGGAGGGGTGGAGTGGAGGAAAGTAGTGGAAGAGGGTGAAGGTCCACTTTAAAAAGACACGCAGTGAAGTTTGACGAGAATCGATATACCTTAAACTGGATAAGCGGTAGTTTACTGTAAGAGCAGAAAGGATGTGGAACTCCCTTCCGCAGCTGGCAGTGTCAGTGGGGAGTGTCAATTTAAAAAAAAAAAAAACACTTACACTGAGCAAAATTATAAATGCAACACTTTTATGTTTGCCACTATTTATCATGAGCTGAACTTAAAGATCTACAACTTTTTCTATGTACATAAAAAGGCCTATTCCTCTCAAATATTGTTCAAAAAAAAATCTAAATTTTCGTTTCTTATTACATTTCTCGCACGATTATCCCATCATTGATTAGAAAATCGGTCGTTTTTCAAAAAATTTCCAACATGTCCGATTCCTCAAATTTGATTTCCGAACGAAAATCGGCTGTTACTGCAGCCCACTAATGGTGAGAAATTCATACGAAAATTCTTAGATACGATTTTCGAAAGAAAATTCTTCGAAATTCACAGATGTGGCATGTCAAGATGCTGATTAGACAGCATGATTATTGCACAGGTGTACCTTAGGCTGGCCACAATAAAAGGCCACTCTAAAATGTGCAGTTTTATCACACAGCACAATGCCACAGATGTCGCAAGTTTTGAGGGAGCATGCAATTAGCATGCTGACTGCAGGAATGTCCACCATGTTGCCCTTGAATTGAATGTTCATTTCTCTACCATAAACCATCTACAAAGGCATTTCAGAGAATTTGGCAGTACATCTAACCGGTCTCACAAAGGCAGACCACATTTAACAACACCAGCCCAGAGGTCCTCTCCACATCCAGCATCTTCACCTCCAAGATCGTCTGAGACCAGTCACCCAGACAGCTGCTACAACAATCGTTTTGCATAACTAAAGAATTTCTGCACAAACTGTCAGAAACCGTCTCAGGAAAGCTCATCTACATGCTCGTTGTCCTCATCGGGGTCTCAACCTAACTGCAGTTTGCCCTTGTAACCGACTTGAGTGGGCAAATGCTCACATTCAATGGCATCTGGCACTTTGAAGAGGTGTTCTCTTCACGGATGAATCCTGGTTTTACCTGTACATGGCAGATGGCATGTATGGCGTTGTGTGGGTGAGGAGTTTGCTGATATCAACTTTGTGGATTGAGTGGCCATGGTGGCGGTGGGGTTATAATATGGGCAGGAGTATGCTATGGACAACGAACATAGGTGCATTTTATTGATGGCATTTTAAATACACGGAGATACCGTGATAAGATCCTGAGGCCCATTGTTGTGCCATCCATCCACGACCATCACCTCATGTTGCAGCATAATAATGCACGGTCCCATGTTAAAAGTATCTGTACACAATTCCCAGAAGCTGAAAACATCCCAGTTCTTGCATGGCATACTCACCAGACATGTCACCCATTGAGCATGTTTGGGGTGCTCTGGATCGGCGTATACGACAGTGCATTCCAGTTCCTGCCAATATCTAGCAACTTTGATGGCACAGCCATTGAAGAGGAATGGACCAACATTCCACAAGCCACAATCAACAACCTGATCAACTCTATGCAAAGGAGATGTGCTGCACTACGTGAGGCAAATGGTGGTCACACCAGATACTGACTGGTTTTCGTGCCCCCTGAACCCCAATACAGTAAAACTGCACATTTTAGAATGGTCTTTTATTGTGAGCAGTCTAAGGCACACCTGTGCAATAATCATGCTGTCTAATCAGCATCTTGATATGCCACACCTGTGAGGTGGATGGATTATCTGGGCAAAGGAGAAGTGCTCACTAACACAGATTTAGACAGATTTGTGAACAATATTTGAGAGAAATAGGCCTTTTGTGTACATAGAAAAAGTTGTAGATCTTTGCGTTCAGCTCATGATAAATAGGGGCAAACACAAAAGTATTGCGTTTATAATTTTGCTCAGTGTATTTATGGATTTATGGTTTTATACTAGTAATGGCGGCGATCGACAACTTATAGCAGGACTGCTATATATTGGGGTGGACTATTTGACACCAACTGACATTTTTGACACTTTGTGGGAACCAGTGACACGTATACAGTGATCAATGCAAAAAATATGCACTGTCACTGTACTAATGACATTCACTGGGAAGGGGTTAAACATCTAGGGTGATCAAAGGGTTAAATGTGGGCCTAGCCAGTGTTTTTGTGTACACAGTGTGCTGCTTTCACTAAGGGAATGTCATGGTTATGCAGTAATCTTTCCCTGTTTGCTTACCTCTCCTCATGTGTTCCAACTAAGAGGCCAGCCACTCTCACCTGGTGGGTTTTATAACCTCTTCTCTAAGCATGGCTCCACCCCAGGCCCTATCAGGGAACCCTATATTAACCTGTGCACTGCAAGCCAGTGGTGCTGATCAACCATTGTGTATCCGTGGTGTGTTCGGCTTCCTGGTTCCTGCTTGTCGTGTTCTCTATGTTTGTCTCTGTTACCGACCTTGGCGTGTTCTCAACTATTCCTGTCTGCTTGTGATCTTGACCCTTTGGCATGTCCCCGACCATCCCTGTCTGCCTGTGACCCCGAACCTTTGGCGTGTACGCTGTTGTTCCTGTTTACCCTGACCTCTGCCTTATCCCCTTACTATCCTTGTCGTTCCAGCCTGCTGCTTCCTTCTCCTGTAGTCTCCTGTGAGCGTGAGCTGTGAGACCCTGGGGGTCGCGACCTGGAGCCAGACTGCAGCGAAGTCCATCCTCACCACTAGAGGCTCTGGCGAACACCTGCTGGCTCTTAGACTCCGCGCCCTGGGGAATCTATGCTCTAGTTCCCACTGGGATCTGTGTTAGTGATCCAGTAGACCTGTGTCCTGAATCTCCCTGGGTACAATCCGCAGCAGTCAGTCCTAAGGTCCACTACCTAGCGGTGCACTTCCAATTCCTACTGAGTGCACCTGTCACCTGGTCTCAGGTGACCTGACAGTTTGATCAGCCATGAACCCAGCTGATGTGCCGCTACCCGCAGATGATCCATTGCAGGGCTTAGTTCGCAGACTTGAGACCCAAGAATCGCATCAGACCCAGGTGATGCAATTCCTTCAGGATTTGGCATCCCGCTTTGAACAGGTTCAGGCCTCATTAGGACCCCCGGTTCAACAACCTCAAACGCTATCTGCTGCTGCACCTATCGCATCAGTCGCAGCCACACATTCATTACAACTACCAGCTCCGGCCCGTTTCTCTGGGGACTCCAAGGCTTGCAGGGGGTTCCTTAGCCAGTGCACAATTCATTTTGAACTTCAGCCCCAAAACTTCCTGTCCGATCGGGCGAAAGTCGCATATATTATATCCCTCCTGTCAGGCGAGGCGCTAGCTTGGGCTGCCCCTCTGTGGGAACTTAATGACCCAGTGGTTTCTAGCCTGTCTGATTTCTTGAAACTTTTTCGGAATATCTTCGAGGAACCGGGTCGTGTCTCCTCAGCGGCTAGCGCTCTTTTGCGTCTCCATCAAGAGTCCGCTTCTGTGGGCCAGTATGCTCTTCAGTTCCGTATCCTCACAGCTGAATTGAGCTGGAATAATGAGGCCCTAGTTGCAACCTTTTTGCATGGCCTCTCTGATAGAGTGAAGGATGAATTAGCAGGAAGATCCCTTCCTGTTGATCTGGACAGTGTCATCACCTTGTGTAACCAGATCGATATTCGCTTTCAGGAGAGGGCCCTGGAAAAAAGACTCCAGCACTCCCCGTTCTTTAGTCAGCCTGAGCTCCCAGTCCCTTCTCTTCGATCCGATGAGCACCCCCTGCCTGCTGAGGAACCTATGCAGTTGGGCTGGACCAAGTTATCTCCCGAAGAACGCGCTAGGCGCAGAACTCTGAGCCTATGCCTCTATTGTGGGGCCAAAGGTCATTTCCGTGACACTTGTTCTCTCCATCCGGAAAAACGCTCGGGGCTAATACATCTGGAAGGTGGGGTATTAGACCCTGAAATATCACCTTCACCTTCTCGTCTTCTCCTTTCTGTGTTGCTTCATGTCGGCACTTCCTCTCGTTCGGTCTCAGCACATTTGGATTCCGGAGCCGCTGCCAATTTCATGGATTGGGAAACTGCATCCTCCATGAGACTTACCCTTTTGCCCCTTACAATGCCATTGGTGGTCTTGGCGATTGATGGCACTGTTCTCCCAGGGGGCCCTATCCGCTTCCAGACCCTTCCTGTTAAGATGTCAGTAGGGACACTCCACCAGGAGTGGATATCCTTCCTTGTCTTACCTAAGGCTTCATCTCCTATCATATTAGGTCTTCCTTGGTTACGGCTCCATTCCCCACACGTTGACTGGACTGCTGGACAGATCCTGGCTTGGGGTTCCTCCTGTTCCTCTTCCTGCCTACGCAAGGTTACCCCAAAAGAGAAACCTCCTGTTGCCATCATTCCAGTAGCTTCTGCTCGTCCCGCTGTATATAGTGATCTCTGGGATGTGTCCTGCAATAGTCGGACTGATGCGATTGAGATGGTCACTACACCTGACAATACTATTCAGTCGGCCTCTGCACTAGTTATGCCAGTCCAGCCCATGCCCAGTGAGCTTTCTGCTTCTTGTTCAGGACCTTCTGTAACCTGGCCTCACCCTACTGCTACTATGCCCTTAACCATTCCTAAAAAGCCTTTAGTCCTCTACAAGTCCTCTTGTCCTCTCCGTACCTCGGTTCCGGTCTCCGAGGATGATCTAAAATACGAGGTTAGTCAAGTTTTGGATTCCCGACTCCGTAAAGGCATTCTTCAATAACTCGTACATTGGAAAGGGTTTGGTCCTAAGGAGAGGTCTTGGATCACTGCATCTGAGGTCCTTGCTCCTCATCCGTTGAGGAGGTTCCATCTGGAGTTTCCCTTTAAGCCTGGACCCAGGTGGGGGAGGGGGAGGCCTCATAAGAGGGGAGGTACTGTCATGGTTATGCAATCTTTCCCTGTTTGCTTACCTCTCCTCATGTGTTCCAACTAAGAGGCCAGCCACTCTCACCTGGTGGGTTTTATAACCTCTCCTCTAAGCAAGGCTCCACCCCAGGCCCTATCAGGGAACCCTATATTAACCTGTGCACTGCAAGCCAGTGGTGCTGATCAACCATTGTGTATCCGTGGTGTGTTCGGCTTCCTGGTTCCTGCTTGTCGTGTTCTCTATGTTTGTCTCTGTTACCGACCTTGGCGTGTTCTCAACTATTCCTGTCTGCTTGTGATCTTGACCCTTTGGCATGTCCCCGACCATCCCTGTCTGCCTGTGACCCCGAACCTTTGGCGTGTACGCTGTTGTTCCTGTTTACCCTGACCTCTGCCTTATCCCCTTACTATCCTTGTCGTTCCAGCCTGCTGCTTCCTTCTCCTGTAGTCTCCTGTGAGCGTGAGCTGTGAGACCCTGGGGGTCGCGACCTGGAGCCAGACTGCAGCGAAGTCCATCCTCACCACTAGAGGCTCTGGCGAACACCTGCTGGCTCTTAGACTCCGCGCCCTGGGGAATCTATGCTCTAGTTCCCACTGGGATCTGTGTTAGTGATCCAGTAGACCTGTGTCCTGAATCTCCCTGGGTACAATCCGCAGCAGTCAGTCCTAAGGTCCACTACCTAGCGGTGCACTTCCAATTCCTACTGAGTGCACCTGTCACCTGGTCTCAGGTGACCTGACAGGGAAGAGATGACACAGAATTGTCCCTCCCCCTGTCAGAACTGATATAAGCCTTGTTTACATAGGCCTATCTCAGCTCTCTTGTGCTTTACTAATGATCGCCGGGTGCCAGAGGACATCAAGTCCCCAGCACCGCAGATCAACTTCTGCTGTGAATTATCACAGCAGAAGCGGCTCACCAGTGGCACAAGCCTTCTATAGACGGAAGTGCAGAATCACATGTATAAACGTCATCCTGCGCACAGCTGCCACCCTGTAGAAGTAAAAGTGCTATAGGGTGGTCAGCAAGTGGATAAGCTTTTGACACTTTTACAAGCGTTAGGCATTTTTTTTTGAATAAATGCTGCTGGCTTCTAGGAGAGTTAAATAATCATCTTGTGTGCATGAGGCCTTATTGTCAATTCTGGTGAAACCGTGCTTCATCAAGATAACATGTATCATTCTGATGTAATTAGGCTAATCCTCTCTTTCTTTCTTTCTTTCTTTCTTTCTTTCTTTTTCTTTCTTTCTTTCTTTCTTTCTTTCTTTCTTTCTTTTGAGAGGTGGGAGTGTGTACACAAAGGCTGTCATTTGCCAGCTCCAAATTACACTGCCAGTTCTCCACCTGCAAAAGTAAACAAAGGGGTGGGGTCATCTGTGACATCTCCCTTTGACTACCTTAGCCAACAGAGCCAAATGACAGCTAACAAATAATAATCACGTGTTTATCATCATATTGTGGTTTCACACACTGAACTTGGAGGTTCACATTTTAGCGCTGCTACAATTTTTTGAAAGCATGCTGTTTGACATTCTTTCTAAATTGTAATACTACATCATTTCATTTATTTAAGCAGCAGCTCACCAATGTCTATATAGGATCCACTATATAACACATTGCAGAGATTGGGGGTTTCACCACATCCACATCTCTTTTAAGGATTTAATTAATTATTTATATATATATTTATATTTATTTCTAGCACTTCTATATTTATTTCTAGCACTTCTATATTTATTTATTTATATACACAGAGATTTAAGTTATTTTTATTTATATCTCACATACCGCATAGTATATATCATCATTTTGGCGCGGAGCGGTGTTTATATAGGAGGGCGGCATTAACAAACACCTTGGTCACATATATATGGATTGTTAATTTTATTCAACATTGTTTTGCTTTTTGTTTGACTTAAAACTTTAATGCATGTATTTTTAAACACAATATTTGTGTTTGGAAAAACATGTGGAGTTCATGACAGCGCAATTGAATAATAATAAGTACATAAAGCAAAAAAAAAGCAAATGAAAATACATGGCAAATACCCCTCTAACATGATGTGGCCATCCTGCATCAACTGATGTAACATTAACAGGTCAAATGTAAAGAAAGGGTCAATTTCTTCTCTTGCTATGGATTATCTCTACAGAAAAGGTATTAATCTATCTATCTACCTATCTATCTATCTTTCTATTTATCTATCTATTTAAATAGCAAAACATGAGGTTTGCCCAAATTCCTTCTAGTACAGTAAAATGAATTTGACTTGGCTCAAAGCATTTCACAACTATTTCACTGTCTTGACAAACAAGTTTTTTCATCTAACAAATTACTGTCTGTAGCAGCTACTCCTTAATGTGGGCCTGCACTTTGTGACACACCACTGCTTAGTCTCTAAGTGACTGAGATGATATAAAATTGGCCAGCAAAGCAGATATATTAAGCAATTTGGCCTACTGGCTGGTGCTCTATTGCTTTCAAATGTTAGTAATGGAGAGGAATGTACTCTTTTCCGAATCACCAGTTAAGCTGACAGACCTTAACTAGTTCAGTCGTAGCACACACAAAGCAGGCTAATGACTTGAAAATTGGGTTATCAATCAATCAATAATTGTGTTTGAAGACTATCAAAACGTACACTGGCTGATGTATGACTTATTAGCCTATTAAAAAAAAGACATTACTAAGAAATTATAATGTCCAGAGTGCAGTAACCCAGAGCATCCAGCCAGTATTGACTTTCCTGAAGCCATTTTAGGGGCAGTTGACATCTGATAGCCTGCTTTGGGTTTCTGTGCATCATCGTCATTTCTCTTGAAGCAGAGGTCTGTTAGAATTTTAAAAAAAATTACTCGAAACAGAAGAACCATTTTCAGCCCAGTATTTGTTGCTGGCTAATCGGTGCTATCATATTGGTGATTTATCTGGCACAGCAGTATAGAAGTTTTGGGCAACTGCATCACTTGCAAGTGTTACGTGAGACATTCTTAATATATGGATATGTAGAGACTCCATTTTGCATGACAGGCTGTGAGCTAATCTCAATTGGTTGAATGGTATTTGATTTCTGGTTTCCCTGAAGCCACTTTACTGGCATACAGGTACATTAAGTTACTAAATCCCTGGCATCTAAAAGGACTGGCTGAATAATTCCAGCTACTACTGTTTACCAATACAATAAGCCTGAAACGTGAATGGACCCATTGTCTACAGAATACTACACACTGCATCTCTCTCTCTCTCTCTCTCTCTCGCTTTCTCTCTCTCTGTATACAGCAGTGTCTTTTACTCAGTCAGGGATTTTACATATGGACAAGATCCATTTTATTTATTGTTGTCTATGTATGTTTTTAACTCATCTGTGATAATACTTTTTGTTAAATCAATTTAGTTTGTTATCTATAAGCACATTAAACGTCTCCTAAAAGGGAAAATTAGGAGAGGGTGTGTTCAACCTTAGTAACATTGAACTAACACATGACAAACTTTTTGTGTTGTAACAAGGACTAAAGCACGCACCTACTAAGAATTTGGATACATTTGAAGCCTGTATTGACTTACAAAAGTTTGGGCGAAAACTAGGTATAAAAAAACACTTTAGTGAGGAAAACACCGCCAATGGTCAACCAACGGTATACAAATATACCCACAGTGGACTTGGCAACAAATCCAAATTTAATCTTAAGTCTTCGACACATCAGTATATTGAAGTGTTTAAGAAAATGGTAGAGGAAGACATAAGGAATATTCACATAATTTTTTTTTTTTTAAAGATAGGAAAATATGGGAAGGGATTAGAGCAGGGGTCTCAAACTGGTGGCCCTCCAGCTGTTGCGAAACTACAAGTCCCATCATGCCTCTGCCTGTGGGAGTCATGCTTGTAACTGTCAGCCTTGCAATGCCTCATGGGACTTGTAGTTTCGCAACAGCTGGAGGGCCGCCAGTTTGAGACCCCTGGATTAGAGCCATTTGAAAACGAAAAAATATAGTGATCCACCCAGCGGATAAAGGGGGGGGGGGTTATAGTAATATTGAACCAAGAAGACTATGAAAAAGTGATGGAATGCATTCTCAGCGATGAGAGTACCTACCAAAAGCTTGGATCAAATACCATTAAGGTTTTAAAAACCTCATTACAGGAATTTATGAACCAGGCCAATAGAGATGGTATTCTCGATAACAAAGAAATGCACGATATTTGGTCCCTGATGCACAGTTATGTCAGTACTGTACCAAGTACCGAAGGTACATAAGAATAGTACTAAACCACCAGGGCGACCTATTCTTAGCAGCATAAACTCCCTTTTTTCCAGGCTAGGAGAGTATCTACATTTTTAATAAAACTTTTAAGTGGTAATGCACTAGGTCGGTGCGCCCTCCTTCTTTTTTTTTTTATTTTTTTTTTATTTTGCTATTTCTCATGACTGTTGCTTTTGTTACTGTGGGGGATATTTTGAATCTTTTCACAGATAACATCCTTAGGGGTCCATATACAGTATGAACTTCTAGACCATATAAGACTCCTTACCTGCCCTGGAAAACTTACATTTATGGATATTCATAATCACAATCTTTTCCATTCTTCTATAGCTATGGACTGATCTTAAGCTAATTACCTGCATTTAACTAGCATGTCCATTTATAGATACCTCACAGTTTAGGCACAATAGGGATTTTGTTGGCGCTATCTGTTTTTTTAGTCCTCTTTGATTGGCTCTGCTTTCACTCCCATCTCTAGGTTTGGTGTGTTCTCTTGCTTTTGAGATCCATGTTCAGCTAATTTTGACAAAATACCAGGAACTGGAGGGTAAAAGACATGTGAAGCCAGAACAGCATCCTATAATGGCTAGTTACATGCCAATTTGTGTTTATTTGCAGATATGCCTCTCCTGCTCGCCCTTTTTAACTGGCCAACCTCTCCCTTTTTTAAAGATATTAGTGGAATGTATTTGGTTACCTATTACAGTTGTTTGGGTGAGCAAAAGGTGGTTTCAGGCCTAAAAAACCCTTTGCTACGCTCCGGGTATGGCAGGAAATGGGAGGTGGATCCCCTATGTCAATGAGGCGATAGCACGGGTTGTATTGGAGGACCGGTTCTAATGTTGCTACTGGTTTTCACCAGAGCCCGGCGGGATGGACTTGCAGCGGCGGTAGCAACCAGGTCGTGTCCTCCAATAGCAACTCGACCCCAATGACAGCTGAGAAAGGCACGGTACACAGGGATAAGGCAGAGGCGAGGTCAAACGTAGCAAAAGGTCGAGGCAAGTGGCAATGGTTCGTACTCAGGGGCAACAGCAGGGGTCTGGATACACAAGCAGGAGCAAAACACACAAACGCTTTCACTGGGCACTAAGGCAACACAAGATCCGGCCAGGATAGGAAGGGGAAGCGCCTGGGGAGCGGGGACGCGCGCGCAGGGAGACACAGGCGGGGGCAGGTGAGGAGAGAGAGATGCGATCCCCGGGCGGATGGAGGCCGCCGCGAGGATCGCATCCCATCGGCAGAGCAGCGCCTGCGGTCAGAGGAGCTGACCGAGGCGCTGCAGGACAATGGGCGCCGTGAGCGCTCCGGGATGGAGGGGACACCCGGAGCGCTCGGCGTAACAGTACCCCCCCCTTGGGTCTCCCCCTCTTCCTGGGTCTCCCCCTCCTCCTGGAGCCCCAGAAGCTGAGGATGAGATCTTTGTCTATGATGTTACCCTCAGGTTCCCAGGACCTCTCCTCAGGACCACAATTCTCCCAGTCAACAAGATAGAACCGCTTACCTCGGACGGTTCTAGAGGCGAGGATCTCTTTAACGGAGAAGATGTCGGAGGACCCGGAGACAGGAGCAGGAGCGATGACCTTGGTGGAAAAGCGATTAATGATAAAGGGTTTGAGGAGGGAAACATGGAAAGAGTTGGGGATGTGGAGGGAAGGGGGAAGGTGCAATTTGTAGAACACGGAATTGATCCGAGCCTTGACCTTGAATGGACCGAGGTAGCGGGGACCCAACTTGTAACTGGGGATGCGGAACCTGATGTACCTGGAGGAGAGCCACACCCTATCACCAGGGGAGAAGACAGGAGGAGGTCTTCTTTTACTGTCAGCATGTTTCTTCATGCGAGAAGAGGCCAGGGCAAGCGACTTTTGAGTCTCTTTCCAGATGGACGACAGTTCTTGGGTGACTTCGTCTACAGCAGGGACTTCGGAAGAAGTGGGGAAGGGTAGGGGGGGGTAGAGGATGACGGCCGTATACTACAAAGAAGGGTGATCTAGAGGAGGACTCAGACTCCTTCAGGTTGTAAGAAAATTCGACCCAGGGCAAGAGGCCAGCCCAGTCGTCTTGACGAGCAGAGACAAAGTGTCGCAGGTAGGCCCCAAGGATTTGGTTGACTCTCTCCACTTGTCCATTGGACTGTGGATGGTAGGCAGAGGAAAAGTCTAGTTTGATTTTCAATTGACTGCAGAGGGCTCTCCAGAATTTAGACACGAACTGAACGCCTCTATCCGAGACGATGTGAGATGGAAGTCCATGAAGACGAAAAATCTGGAGGAAGAAATGTTTTGCAAGTATAGGTGCAGAAGGGAGACCTGGAAGCGGGACAAAATGCGCCATTTTGGAGAAGCGATCAACGACCACCCATATGGCTGTATGGCCGTGGGAAGGAGGAAGGTCCGTGATGAAGTCCATATCTATGTGGGCCCAAGGTTGTTCCGGCACAGGCAAAGGATGAAGAAGACCAGCAGGCTTTTGGTGAGGGGTCTTGTCTCGAGCACATATAGTACAGGCTTGTACAAAGTCCGTCACATCCTTTTTTAAGGAGGGCCACCAGTAATACCTGGAAATAAGTTGGGAGGACTTCTTGACTCCAGGATGACCAGCTAGCTGAGAGGACGGAAGCCGCCGCGAGGATCGCATCCCATCGGCAGAGCAGCGTCTGCGGTCAGAGGAGCTAACCGAGGTGCTGCAGGACAACGGGCGCCGTGAGCGTTCCGGGATGGAGGGGACACCCGGAGCGCTCGGCGTAACACCCTTTATTCATGGTTACTTGTGATTATAAAATGTGGCTTTAGTTCTCTTCACTGTGAATTTTGTGCTTTTTTTTTTTTCAGTAAGAGCATTTCAGTAAATAGATACCAAACATGTGATACTTTAAAATTGCATGTGCACAAGGAATGGCAACAAACTACAGTACATTAAATTATCCATTGGCGACTGTTTAAATGCCTTTTCAGTTTACCAGTTCAGAGTTACACATGTTTGGTATCTATTTACGTGGCATGACATCGCCTTTTATATTCTACAAAATTTAGTATTATATTGTTCTTGTGTTCACTAAAATTCATTAAAATGTATTTTTCCCCAAAATTTGCATTTGAAAAACCACTGCCTAAATACCACATGACATAAATAATTGTAACACCCACCCCAATGTTTTGGGGTTCTAAGTAATTTTATAGCAAAAAAAATATATATATTTTACATGTATGAGAGAAATGTCAGAATTGACCTGGGTGGCATGGGAGTTTGATGGCCAAAGATCTATGAGTGATTGGATAAGAGCGACTGGTCAGGAAGAGCTAACCAATTATGAATGAGCAAAAATGTTGATAGACATACTGTATATACCGTACAAACCTCCCACAATAACCTCCAAAGATTCCTTTGTAGACCTTTCCCTTATATACTGTATACTGAGCATTTGTTAAGCATATTTTATCACCTGAAAATAGGTGGTGAATGCACATTTTTTTGAACAGTGGTGAATTATGAAGTCATTTATTTGCCATGTAGAACTTTTGTCCAGAGTTAATTCATGCCTTTTCCCACATACCGCCCAAACAAATATGGTAACATTTTGAAGGGGCTTAGATATCTTAACAGTTTGTCACAAAAGTAACAGTTACTTTTATTTACAATTCTCTCCCTATTTACACGCAGGTCAAGCCATCAAGCAAAAGTGGGAAACACAAAGGTTGGGACCTCTTCAGATACAGGTACTGTGCAACAATTAATACCTAAAATTCACAATAGAAGCCCTAAATACTTATTGTTAAACATGTCCATTTCAAGGACTCTCTGCAGTTGTTGTATTTGTTATCATACCCTCTGACGCCAACAAAAATTAATGAACAAACAATGCAGAAATCAAAATAACCATAGTACTTCCATTATAAACATACAGTGCCTTGAAAAAATATTCATACCTCTTGATATTTTCCATGTTTTTGGTTGTAACATGACAAAATGTGGAAAATTTGAACGGGTATGAATAATTTTTCAGGCACTTTATGATTGATGTAGATATCAGGCAATAATTAAGTCATCCAATGCATAAGGCCCCTTTCACACTGGGGCGGTGAGCCGCGGTGACGGTAAAGCAGCGCTATATTTAGCGCTGCTTTACCGTCGTTTTCACCGCGGTTTTCGGCCGCTCGCGGTGCGGTTTTACCCCCGCGAGCGGCCGAAAAAGGGTTAAACACCCCCCGCAGAGCGCCGCCGTAGCCGCGGTATTGCCGCGGTAACCGCGGTATTGCCGCGGTTTTACCGCGGTCTCCCATTGTAATCAATGGGAAGGAGCGGTATAGGAGCGGTGAACACACGGCTCCTATCCCGCTCCAAAGATGCTGCTAGCAGGACTTTTTTTGTCATCCTGCTAGCGCACCGCTCCAGTGTGAAAGCCCGCCGGCTTTCACACTGGAGTTAAAGGGGCAGGATTTTTTCATGCGGTGAACAGGCGCTATTTTTAGCGCTGCACCGCATGAAAAACGCCCCGGTGTGAAAGGGGCCTAAAAGAACAAGGTGTCCCTTTATGAAACTGAGATCAGCTGCGATCCCAAGTCTCACAGCTGATCTCAGGTCTTTACCAGTGTATGAAACTGAGGTAATCAGATGAGAACATGTTCTCCACTGATTATCTCAGCACAGTGAGAATCTGTAACTGACTGTCACAGAAACGGCCAGTGTATGAAGGTGCGATCTCAGCACCTCACTGGCGATCTGTGACAGAATTCTCACTTTCTGATTCACCATCTCAGAGGTGGAGAATCAGAGAGAGAAGCGCGAAGCTGCCTCAGTATTCTGGAGAAAGCAGGAAGTCTTTTGACTTCCTTCTTTCACTCAGGAGCAGCCATACCGTGAGAAAACATCTTCCCCACCATTACACACCCCAAAAAGAGCAGGTTAGCAATCTAAATTGTGTATATATATATATATATATATATATATATATATATATATATATATATATATATATATATATATCTATATATCTATCTATCTATATATTTATATATATATCTATATCTATATCTATATCTATATATATATATATATATATATATATATATATATATATATATATATATATATATATATATATATAGATAGATAGATATACACATACACATTGAAATAAACACACACACACACACACACATATATATATATATATATATGCTATATGCTATGATAGATAGATAGATAGATAGATAGATAGATAGATAGATAGATAGATAGATAGATAGATAGATAGATAGATAGATAGATATATATAGATATATAGATAGATAGATATATATATATATATATATATATATATATATATATATATATATATATATATATATATATATATATGTATATATATTATTCTACCTGCATTTAAATGCTATTATTAATGTCATTTTTATATCATTTTTAATTTATTAGTAAATAAAATTTTGTAAACCCTGAATTATGGTTTTACCCATGGCATGTTCCATTAGGCTACTTTCACACTGAGGCGCTGGTCGTGCTGGCGGTAAAGCGCCGCTATATTTAGCGGCGCTTTACCGTCGTTATAGCGGCGCTTTTTCGAACGCTAGCGGGGCAGTTTTACCCCCGCTAATGACTGAAAAAGGGTTAAAACCGCCCGCAAAGCGCCACTGCAGCGCTGCTTTGCAGGGGGGTTTGGAGCGCTGCCCCATTATTTTCAATGGGAAGGGGCGCTTTAGGAGCGGTAAATACTAAATCCTAATCCTAAGATGCGGCTTGCAGGACATTTTTCAGCATCCTGCAAGCGCACCGCTCCAGTGTGAAAGCCCGCGGCTGTTTGAAGGCGCTTTGCAGGCGCTATTTTTAGAACTTTAGTGCCTGCAAAGCGCCTCAGTGTGAAAGGGGCCTTACAGTAAGGCCTCTTTCACACTGGGCCTTTTTCAGGCGCTACAGCGCTAAAAATAGCGCCTGTATAGCGCCTGAAAAAATCCGGCCCCTTTCACTCTGCTTTCACACTGGAGCGGTGCGCTAGCAGGACGGTCAAAAAAGTCCTGCTAGCAGCATCTTTGGAGTGGTGAAGGAGCGGTGTATTCATAATTCAAATTCAAATTGAAATCAATGGGACAGCGCGGCAATACTGCCGGCAAAGCGCCGCTGCAGCAGCGCTTTGCGGGCGGTTTTACCCCTTTTTCTGCTGTTAGCGGGGGTTAAAACTGCACTGCTAGCGTCCGAAAACCGCCGATAAAATGACAGTAAAGCAGCGCTAAATAAAGCGCTGCTTTACCGCCGACGCCGCTCCCGCCCCAGTGTGAAAGGGGCCTTATACAGGGGTTAATCAGTTATTAAATATATTTTATTTTAATTTATTAATAAATATTTATACTTGTATACTTTATTAAAATTATTTTTTAATGATTATAAATGTATTTTACATTTATATGAATGGTGTATAGCTTCATTACATATGTGGATTACATTAATTTACTATACACCATTAACATTTAAATAGGCACATGTATAATATTTAAATATTTGATAAAAACAATGTTTTTTAATAATTAGGTTAATGTATATTGTGTAGGGGGAATTTAACTTTATTATTTTATTAATATGTTGGGGAATAATGTGTGGTGATTAGTGTTCAACTTTTGTATTTTAAATCTCCTCACACTGTAATCCCGCTACATCTCGCAAGATTACAGTGTGAGGAGAAATTCTGAGGAGTTCCCGGCGTTTGTAGATCGCTTCTCAACTCAACATGAGAAGCGATCTACAGACAATCATAAACAGGCACTCAGGGGAGAGCGATCTCCCCTGAGAATGCCTGAGAACTGAATAGCGGTATTTTACCGCACTTTCATAAAAGGACACCCAAGTGATGCCACCACTACTTGCTTCCTTTCAATAAGCTTTCCCCCATCCACATGCTTATTTCTTTGTTTATTCAGAATAACTATGTAATGTATAGGTTTATTAGACAGAATATATCCAGTGCTTCCGAGAATGGGAAGCCAGCAGTATCACTCAAATCATTTTAGGAAAACATTGGAAAACCTCTGAGTGACTTTATACTGATTGTTCTCCATTTAATGTAACAAGAAATAGTCCTTTTATGGCACCTGTGCCACATATTAACCAAATCCAAATGAAGTCAGCCATGGGTTTCAACAGTTCAACAGCAAATTAGGGTGGTCAAATCTTTCATTTGCTCTCAATCTCAGTGATGGATTCGTAAAATCTAAATGAAAAACACTTGTTAAAATCTGGTTACACGTTGCTTTAGATTCACCAAAAAATAATGTATGTTGCGCAAGGGCATGTGTGATCGGATATGAATTGAATGACTCTCACCCCCCTTCTCCTACTCCCCTTCCCTGGGAAGTACAGGGAATGGTCCCATATTTCTCCAGATTGTGGGAATGTGCACACAGACTACATGATAACTAGGGATGAGCCCACTGTTCAAGACGAACGTAAGTTCATCTCGAACATCTGGTGTTTGTTTGTTCTAAAACAAACCAAACATACAGGATATTCGCGGATAATATGATCGCTGCGGAACGCCCCATAATTCACTGCGAGATCGCAGTGCATTGCTGTATGATGATTGGCCAAAGCATGCACCTGACCTGTGTGCAGGGTTCACCTAATATCCATATCAGACCTGAAGGGCCTGGTATGGATTTTGGGGGGGACATGCACGCCATTTTTTATTTTTTTTTGGCATGGGATTCGCCTTAATATTCATACCAGATCCAAAGGGCTAGTAATGGATTGGGGGGAGGGGGGCAAGCAGTTTTTTCAATGATTTTTATCTATATTGCCGGGATCCAACAATACATTACAGCTGCGAGCAGTAAATTGTGCAGCAGAGTGCGGTGTTCAATTTTTATTTTTTAACAGTCCACAGTGTCTCTAAAATACTTTTGCTTAATGTATATTGGATATGGTGCTATGAAATGGAACTTTACCCATAACAACTTGATAAAAAATAATGTTTTTTAGCAAGGAACATACATCCTACATTATTAATTATGCTACTTCCAGACACTGAAAGTAATGGCTGAGTGAGGACGAATCTCCTCAGTGCTCCCACGCTGTCTCCTGTTCTCAGCCCTCCCCACGCCGTTTTTTTCAATGATTTTTATCTATATTACCGGGATCCAACAATACATTACAGCCGCAAGCATTTTTAAATTACATTTTTTCCTTTAGAAATTTAATTTTGCTGTGGTACTGTTACAAACCTGTGAAAGATGCGCTACTTTAACCACTTGCCGACCGCCCCCTGTATATATACGTCGGCAGAATGGCACGTACAGGCAGAATCACGTACCTGTACGTGACATTCTTCCGGCGGTTGGGGGGTCCGATCGGACCCCCCTCCGCCGGCGGGGACGGTCGGGATCGCTTCAGGAGCGATCCGGGACGAGGGGACGGCCAGTGGTTTCTGGCCACCCCCTCGCGATCGCTCCTGGCCAATGAAAAACTTCCCCTTCCTGTCTATTGTATAGACAGGAAGGCGGAAGTGATGTCACGCTCGGTGCGCCGGTCTATGTGACCGGAGACGCCGAGCGGCGAACATCTAAAGGTTAGTGCACAACACTACACTGACACCAGTACAGTTAGGCACACAAAACACCCCCCTGTCACCCCCTGATCACCCCCCAGATCACCCCCTCCCCCCCCAGTCACAGTGTCACTAATTGCAGTGATCATTTTTTTACTGATCACTGCATTTAGTGTCAGTGTGACTGTAATAACTGTCAGTGCAGTTAGTTTTAGGTCCAAGGTAGCCCCCTACCCCCCCCTAATAAAGGTTTAACCCCTTGATTGCCCCCCAGGTAACCCTTTCACCCCCTTTTGCCAGTGTCACTAAGCGATCGTTTTTCTGATCGCTGTATTAGTGTCACTGCTGTCGCTAGGTAACCATTTTTTTTTTTTAGGTAACCGCCATGTTTATATAGGTTCATAAATAGTTTTATAGGTCAGGTACCCCCATATTACAACCTAAATAAAGGTTTTAACCCCTTGATTGCCCCTAGAGTTAACCCTTTCACCAGTGATCACTGTATAACTGTCACTGGTGACGCTGGTTAGCCAGTTAGTTATTTCGTTATTTAGGTTCCCCGTCAGGTTTTTATATAGCGTCAGGTACCCCCATATATTACCTAATAAAGGTTTTAACCCCCTGATTGCCCCTAGTTAACCCTTTCACCCCCTTTTGCCAGTGTCACTAAGCGATCGTTTTTCTGATCGCTGCATTAGTGTCGCTAGGTAACCATTTTTTTTTTTTAGGTAACCGCCATGTTTATATAGGTTCATAAATAGGTTTATAGGTCAGGTACCCCCATATTACAACCTAAATAAAGGTTTTAACCCCCTGATTGCCCCTAGAGTTAACCCTTTCACCAGTGATCACTGTATAACTGTCACTGGTGACGCTGGTTAGCCAGTTAGTTATTTCGTTATTTAGGTTCCCCGTCAGGTTTTTATATAGCGTCAGGTACCCCCATATATTACCTAATAAAGGTTTAACCCCCTGATTGCCCCTAGTTAACCCTTTCACCCCCTTTTGCCAGTGTCACTAAGCGATCGTTTTTCTGATCGCTGCATTAGTGTCGCTAGGTAACCAGTTTTTTTTTGTATTACTGTTACGGGTGACGCTGGTTAGTTAGCTTGTTTTTTATACTGTCAGGGCACCCGCCATTTATTACCCAATAACGGTTTAACCCCCTGATCGCCCGGCGGGTGATATCAATTAGGTTTTAGGGTCAAATAAGGTCTGCGTCGCCCCAGGTTAGTGCCAGTACCGCAAACACCCACGCACAAAGCATACACCTCCCTTAGTGGCACAGTATCTGAACAGATCAATATCTGATCTGATCAGATCTATACTAGCGTCCCAGCAGTTTAGGGTTCCAAAAAAAACCGCATTGTTAGCGGGATCAGCCCAGATACCTGCTAGCACCTGCGTTTTCCCCCTCCGCCCAGCCCAGCCCACCCAAGTGCAGTATCGATCGATCACTGTCACTTACAAAACACTAAGCACACATAACTGCAGCGTTCGCAGAGTCAGGCCTGATCCCTGCGATCGCTAACAGTTTTTTTGTGGTAGCGTTTTGATTCAGTCGCTTCAGTCAGGAGCTTTTTTACCTGTGAATCTCAAAAAAATAAAAAAAAATAAAATAGTTGTCGTTTTATTGTTCTCTCTCTCACTCTATTCTCTCTCTATTGTTGCTCTTTTTTTACTCCATTCTATTCTGCAATGTTTTATTATGTTTTATCATGTTTTATCATGCTTGCTTTTCAGGTATGTAATTTTGTTTACTGTGTTTTAGTGTTAAGCATTTTTTTGTTTTCAGGTGCGCCATTCAGTTGCAACGCGGATTTATTTATCTTGACAGCAACAGCGTTTGCTCCCACGATACATAAAGACGCGACTCCAACACTGTAGGAGGTGATTTCACCACCACAGTTAAAAAAAAGAGCATATATGCCGAAGCATGGGGGCAGCAGGGGGGGGGAGGAGCGATTGGCTCCTAATGCCACGTACATACGGTCGAAATTCCGACCGTGTGTACACGGCATAACTTTTGCGGGAGGATGCCCCCATGCATCGGCATATATAAATGGTGCATGTATGCCCATCATTAGAAGTGGGTGGATGAAGGGAGGTATTCTAATGGTGGGCATACCCACCAATCAATCTCTTTTTTTCGTTCAGCCAAGAGGCTGCATGAAAAAAAAAAGATTACAATATATGTCCAGTATGTTGCTGGACTTTGAATGGTTATACCAGAATGATGCCTGCAGGTTTAGGTATCATCTTGGTATCATTCTTTTCAGCCAGTGATCGGCTTTCATGTAAAAGCAATTCTAGCGGGTAATTAGCCTCTAGACTGCTTTTACAAGCAGTGGGAGGGAATGTCCCCCCTCCCGGATATAAACCGCGCCATTGGGAAATTGGGAAAGCATTTTATCACACCAATCTTGGTGTGGTCAGATGCTTTGAGGGCAGAGGAAAGATCTAGGGTCTAATAGACCCCAATTTTTTCAAAAAAAGAGTACCTGTCACTGCCTATTGCTATCATAGGGGATATTTACATTCCCTGAGATAACAATAAAAATCATAACAAAGAAAAAAAATGGAAGGAACAGTTTAAAAATAAAATAAAAAAGCTAAATAAATAAAAAAAAAACCAAAAAAAAAAAAAAAAGCACCCCTGCCCCCCCTTCTCTTGCGCAAAGGCGTACACAAGCGTTGGTCTGGCGTCATATGTAAACAGCAATTGCACCATGCATGTGAGGTATCACCGCGAAGGTCAGATCGAGGGCAGTAATTTTAGCAGTAGACCTCCTCCGTGAATCTAATGTGGTATCATGTAAAGGCTTTTAAAGGCTTTTAAAAATGTATGTAGTTTATCTCCACTGCGTGTTTGTGCGCAATTTTAAAGCATGTCGTGTTTGGTATCCATGTACTCGGCCTAAGATCATATTTTTTATTTCATCAAAAATTTGAGCAATATAGTGTGTTTTAGTGCATTAAAATAAAAAAAAGTGTATTTTTTTCCACAAAAAATGCGTTTGAAAAATCGCTGCGCAAATACTGTGTGGAAAAAAAAAATGCAACACCCACCATTTTAATCTGTAGGGCCTTTGCTTTAACATTATATATAGTGTTTGGGGGTTCAACGTAATTTTCTTGCAAAAAAAAAAATATGTTTTCATGTAAACAAAAAGTGTCAGAAAGGGCTTTGTCTACAAGTGGTTAGAAGAGTGGGTGACGTGTGACATAGGCTTCTAAATGTTGTGCATAAAATGCCAGGACAGTTCAAACCCCCCCAAATGACCCCATTTTGGAAAGTAGACACCCCAAGCTATTTGATGAGAGCAATGTTGAGCCCATTAAATATTTTTTTTTTTTGTCCCAAGAGATTGAATAATGAAAAAAAAAATATATATATATATTTTTTTTACAAAAAGTTGTCACTAAATGATATATTGCTCAAACATGTCATGGGCATATGTAGAAATACACCCCAAAATACATTCTGTTGCTTCTCCTGAGTACGGGGATACCACATGTGTGGGACTTTTTGGGAGCCTAGCTGCGTACGGAACCCCAAAAACCAAGCACCGCCTTCAGGCTTTCTAAGGGTGTAATTTATTTATTTCACTTCTCACTGCCAATCACAGTTTCGGAGGCCATGGAATGCCCAGATGGCATAAAACCCCCCAAAATGACCCCATTTTGGAAAGTAGACACCCCAAGCTATTTGCTGAGAGGTATTGTGAGTATTTTGCAGATGTCGCTTTTTGTCACAAAGTTTTGAAAATTGAAAAAAGAAAAAAAAAAATTTTTTTTTTCTTTACTTTCTTCATTTTCAAAAACAAATGAGAGCTGTAAAATACTCACCATGCCTCTCAACAAATAGCTTGGGGTGTCTACTTTCCAAAATGGGGTCATTTGGGGGGGTTTTGTGCTATTTTGGCATTTTATGGCCTTCGAAACTGTGATAGGTAGTGAGGAGTGAAATCAAAAATTTGCACCCTTAGAAATCCTGAAGGCGGTGCTTGGGTTTCGGGGCCCCGTACGCGGCTAGGCTCCCAAAAAGTCCCACACATGTGGTATCCCCATACTCAGGAGAAGCAGCAAAATGTATTTTGGGGTGCAATTCCACATATAACTATGGCATGTGTGAGCAATATATCATTTAGTGACAACTTTTTGAAAAAAAAAAAATCTTTTTTATTTTTGTCTTTATTCA
The DNA here is from genome assembly GCA_028564925.1 of Lithobates sylvaticus. Lineage (NCBI taxonomy): Eukaryota > Metazoa > Chordata > Amphibia > Anura > Ranidae > Lithobates > Lithobates sylvaticus. Next base: position 237,885,778 of record CM053030.1, on the reverse strand, counting down.
ATCACTTGGGACTAAAAAAAAAAATATTCAATGGGCTCAACATGCCTCTCAGCAAATAGCTTGGGGTGTCTACTTTCCAAAATGGGGTCATTTGGGGGGGTTTTGTACTTCTCTGCCATTTTAGCACCTCAAGAAATGAAATAGGCAGTCATAAATTAAAAGCGGTGTAAATTCCAGAAAATGTACTCTAGTTTGTAGACGCTATAACTTTTGCGCAAACCAATAAATATACGCTTATTGGCATTTTTTTTACTAAAGACATGTGGCTGAATACATTTTGGCCCAAATGTTTGACTAAAATTGAGTTTATTAGATTTTTTTTATAACAAAAAGTAGAAAATCTCTTTTTTTTTCAAAATTTTCGCTCTTTTTCCGTTTATATCGCAAAAAATAAAAATCACAGAGGCAATCAAATACCATCAAAAGAAAGCTCTATTTGTGGGAAGAAAAGGACGCAAATTTCGTTTGGTTACAAAATTGCATGACCGCGCAATTACCAGTTAAAGTAGTGCAGTGCGAAATTGAAAAAAGACCTCTGGTCCTTTGGCTGCCAAATGGTCCGGGGCTGAAGTGGTTAAAGGCAGACTAAATAGATCCCCCAGGCACGATATTTAGAGAAATATTACATTTTTATTGTTTCACTTTAGGCATTATTAAAATCACTGCTCCCAAAAAAATTTCAGTTTACATGTCCCCTGGGGCAGGACCCGGGTCCCCAACACTTTTTATGGCAATAACGTGCATATACGCCTTTAAAATTAGCATTTTAGATTTTTCACATTCGCATCCCATAGACTTTAACGGTGTTCACATGTTCGCACAAATTTTTTGCCTGTTCGCATGTTCAGCTGCAAACCAAACCGGGGGGGGGGGGGGGTTCGGCTCATCCCTAAGGATAACATCTAATTCATCTGCCCTTTAGAGAGATCAAAGACATGACCTCCCACCCTCAAGGACTCCTCTCTATTGCACCACAGCACTCCATGCACACTAAATCATAATATATTCAACAGTGATGCGCAGTATAATTTATACTAAGTACAACAATAAAAATTAGATCATCCACTTGGGCTGAAATTATTGTATTATCTCAATGAATATGTGTGTGCATCTCTTTAATCATGCACAACCATTACCAATGTGCCAATGCTCTTACCTTATAGTCTGATGCAATAATCATCAGGTCAAATGCAATTTCCCTTTAAGCCAGGTCTGCTATGCCAGGAATGCTGTTCACCTTCACTCCTATGGGTATGCTTCAATCCATCTCCATCCTCTGGGATCTCCCAATGCCTTTGACAGGCACTAAAACAATATGGTGACGTTAACCTATTTGTACATGTGGAGGCAATGACAGAAATGCTTGTTTCTCAGGGACAGGCTGCTTGAAACAAGTCTCCCAGGACCAATTTTCCCCATACACTTACATTGGGTACTCCTGGAGGATGAATTTATTTGTTTTTCGTATAAATTATACTATGCGGCACTGTTGAGTATATTATGATTTATTGGTCACATGTGTGAACACATAGAGTGTTTGTAGCTGTATTTGGCACAGATTCACACTTTTTCATTGTGTATGGGGTGTGGCATTTTGCTTCTTAGTTTGTTTCTTTTGGTTTGGTATTTGTGTACTCAAACTATAGTGATTATGTTGAGGACTTTTGCATCTGTTTTTACCCCTTGCACACTGATGTGTTTTCCTTCACTAAGGAAATCATGCAGAAAAAGAAGCTCTTTACAGGAGATTACTATAATGTTGGACTACTGGTGAGGGGATGTACTGGACACCTTTTCTGCCATTGTGCTATATGCTGGGGGTCCAGTGCGACCCTGTGCCTTTAAGGAGGGGTGGGCTCTGTCCAGGCTTTCCTGCCCTCTACCCATCCATTACTATTCATGTGCTTCCACTATGGTAGCTCTCAAAAATGTATAGAGTTAGGACTTCAGATAATACTGGGGTCCCATGAAGTGGCTCTGCAGCTTACGCATGTATTTGCAAATGTGTACAAACTAAATCCCTGTTTTTAATGCAAACTGTTAGACAGGATCATTTGGTTGTTTGCAGGCTGGTTTGTGAGTTGAGCTGGGAATTTTCTTTGGTTTTGTTTGATAACGCCACCTTTAGCAACATGTTACCCCCATATTTAGAGGGGTAACATTTAAAATGTTGCTAAGCCTCCCCTGAGCCTCCCCCATCCAACAACAGCATGCATGTTTTTTTTTTCCCCCCTCCCACTACCGTTGTCACTTCTAAAATCGATGCATATCTGCACCACCTCATCATTTATTTACACAGATCTGTGAATTAATAAACTACAAGTCCCCTCTTGCACTACAGCAGATGGACATGTAGTTCTTAATGGAATACAAGTGCTGTAGGCAGCAATCTCTTACTCCATTGACACTCCCTCCAGCTCTCCAACTGAAAGCCTGTACAGTAGTAGATAGAGGAAGAGGTTGCAGGAGCCTGTCAAAAAAGAATGTATAAATGCCTTTTTTTTATCTTTCAAAAATATGTGCATTATTTTTTTTTCATAAAGGTGATTTTAGCCTTTCAGCCCCCTCTTTCAATCTACAGCCCTGGCCAAAAAATTTGAGAATGACACAAATATAAATTTTCACAAAGTCTGCTGCTTTAGTGTTTTTAGATCTTTTTGTCAGAGGTTATGGTATAATGAAGTATAATTACATGCATTTCATAAGCGTCTGAGTCAATATTTGCAGTGTTGACCCTTCTTTTTTAAGACATCTGCAATTCGCCCTGGCATGCTGTCAATCAACTTCTGGGCCACAACCTGACTGTTGTCAGAATTTGTGGGGGTTTTTTTCACCGCCTCTTGAGGATTGACCACAAGTTCTCAATGGGATTAAGGTCTGGGGAGTTTCCTGGCCATGGACCCAAACCACTTGGATGGTTGGGAGAAGTTGCTCTTGGAGGTGGTTTTTGGAACATTCTTAATTCAAAATTCTTTAGGCAAAATAATTTTGTTCTTAGGCAAAACTGTAAGTGAGAACACTCCCTTGGCTGAGAAGCAACCCCACACATGAATGGTCTGAGGATGCTTTACTGTTGGCATGACAAAGGACTGATGGTAGCGGTCACCTTTTCTTCTCTGGACAAGGTTTTTTCCAGATTCCCCAAACAATCGGAAAGAGGATTCATCAGAGAAAATGACTTTACCCTAGTCCTCATCAATCCAATCCCTGTAACTTTGGCAGATTATCAGTGGCTTCTTAGCTGCCCTTCTTGACACCAGGCCATCCTCCAAAAGTCTTTGCTTCACTGTGTGTACAGATGCACTCACACCTGCCTGCTACCATTCCTGAGCAAGCTCTGCACTGGTAGTGCCCCGATCCTGCAGCTGAATCAACTGTAGGAGACCGTCCTGGCACCTGCTGGACTTTTCCTGAAGCCTTCTTCACAACAATTGAACCTCTCTCCTTGAAGTTCATGATGATCCAATAAATGGTTGATTTAGATGTAATCTTAGTAGCAGCAATATCCTTGCCGGTGAATCCCTTTTTGTGCAAAGCAATGATGACTGCACGTGATTCCTTGCAAGAATGCGCTGGACAGAACAAATATTCACTACAGATAGAAGTTCAAACAATCCTTTAAATATGGATTATATCCAAGTCATAATGAAACTAGAATGTTCAGTTTTTCTTATTAATTATATGACTGTATCAGTGCATCTCATTGCTTCCGAGGAGAAGAAATATTCATTTTCAATGACAACTAATAAATCCTTGCTTATTGATTATCCATGATTTACACACATTGGTAGTTAAAGAATGAATCCAACTGATCTATTATGTCCATTAGATAATAAAGCAAGATATCAGCAGTTAAAGACATTATCAGGGGTGCTAGATCTTGTGGCTTGCTAATGTATGCAATCTGCAGTCTCATTTTACAGTTAGGGTAAACGATGGGTTCACAAGGTAAAAGGATAATTTCTTCCAAGAATGTCCTGCTGCCCACATATCTAATGTCTGAACATTGGTGAATGCATAATTTCTGACCTCACTTAAGCACAAACAGCTACTGTTCACTGCTTGATTAATCTATAACCCACATTGACTTTTTAAATGTACTGCAAATTAAAAAGTACTTTAACTGCACAGTTTGTTCCAAGTTTGTCCAAGTTAAAGTGTATGTTGCAACCCAGCAATAGGTGGCTTCGTAAAAAGCTGGCCCAAAGAAAACGGTCTCAATGCATACCCATAAAAGAATATAATGTAGTCTGCAAGTGCTAACATTAGTAATGCAGTCCATTTGTAATTACTGTTATTTTTTTATTTTTTTTTTATGATGGTCATCCTGAACCTTCTTTAACCACTTACAGACTGGAAGATTTTACTGCTTAATGACCAGGCCATTTTTGCGATATGGTACTGCGTCACTTTAACTGACAACTGCGCGTCGTGCAATGTTGTACCCAAACAAAATTGACGTCTTTTTTTTCCTACAAATAGAGCTTTCTTTTGGTGGTATTTGAACATCTCTGTGTTTTTTGCTATAGAAAAAATATCCCCAAAAATGTTTTTAAAAAAACAAATTTTTTCATTAGTTTAGGCCAATATATTCTTCTACATATTTTTGGTAAGAAAAAATCACAATAAGCGTATATTGATTGGTTTGTTATAGAGTCTACAAACTATGGGAAAGATTTATGGCATTTTTATGGCATTTTTATTATTATTTTTTACTAGTAATGGTGGGGATCTACGATTTTTAGCGGTACTTCGACATTGCAGTGGACAGATCAGACACTTTTGACTAGGGATGGGCGAAAGGTTCAGCCCGAGCATAAGTTTGGGCCGAACTTTCTTTGTTCGGTCGTTCGGCGAACAAATGGGTTGTTCAACCATTTGTTCGGCCCCCGAACCGACCCCAATGCATTGTGACGCTGAACAGTGCATTGCAAGCCCTGATTGGCTGAAGCAGTGACAGATTCAGCCAATCAGGGCACAGAGCCTTGTCAGAGTCATGATTGGACACTGTCATCATGACTTTATCCAATCATTTTTTTTATCCAATAGTGGCTCATTCCCGCCCCACAGTATAAAAGTATTCTTTCAATGGCAGACATTTTCAGGGTGATTTTGGCATGGAGAGAGATAGAACAGGGCTCTGTTCAGTGCTGTTAGTTAGTTAGTGTGCTATACTGTCAAATTTTGCTATGTTTAGTGCCCCGTACACACGATCGGAAATTCCGCCAGCAAAAGTCCGATGAGAGCTTTTGGTTGGAAATTCCAACCGTGTGTATGCTCCATCTGACTTTTCCCGCCAGCAAAAGATTGAGAGCATGTTCTCTATTTCGAAATTCCGATCATCTGTACAAATTCCTACACGCAAAATTCCTACGCATTCTCGGAAACAATTTGACGCATGCTCAGAAGCATTGAACTTAATTTTCTCGGCTCGTCGTAGTGTTGTATGTCACTGCGTTCTTAGCGGTCAAAATTCATAGAACTTTTGTGTGACCGTGTGTATGCAAGCCAAGCTAGCGGAATTCCATCGGAAAAAACATCCACGTTTTTTCCGACTGAAAATCCGCTCGTGTGTACGGGGCATCAGTCTGGGGATAGTGTGAGTGTTATGACGCTTTCTATATGTATATGTATATATCTATATATATATGATGATTACTTTATTATGCTGTGTTTTGCGGCTGTTTTTGGAGATGGAAGAACTCTGCCACAAACTTGGAGTTGCCTTGCTCTTCCAAGAGTGTCCAGTTCAGGAACTTTGTTGTGAATGCCATTCTTCACTTGTGGGACCACCATCATACAGCCTGTGCCAGGGGTACAGGAGGCGGGCCATTGCTTTGGACATTGGCCATACATCCTGTGATGGTGCTTCTGTTGCTCATTCAGAACTTGCCTCACTTCAAACTTCCTGATGTTTATTATTATTATTTTTTTTTTTTACTGCTACCAGTTTATGCATGGGGATTCTTCTCCTTTAATTCATGGATTTGTTCAGCCATGTCACTTGTTGATGTTACTGTTGCAAGGTCAAGGCTCATTGTAATTTGGGGCAGTGGGCTGAGGGGGGAATGGGATGTTCTTTTTTCCTTTTTTTTAGTGTGCACCTACGATAAGTGTTTGACTTGATTTTCCATGTCCATCACTTAGGGTATTCACTAAGGCTTCTGATAATTTTGTCTTATTTGCCACTGTTTGAATAAGGCACCGCCCGCTATCTTCTTTTTGAGCCAAAATCCTTTTTAAACCATCACTCTTCCTTACTCAGTCATGCATCTTAAATTTCTTGATCACTTCAAACGTACAAAAGCTCACGTTCTTCTACTTATTTGACAGGTTTTAGGGTGTTGGCCTTAAAAAGGCCCCAGATCACTTATCCCTTCCATGCTAGCTATTCTACGTATTCCAGAGGTGTCTCTATCCTGATTCTCAAATCTCTCACAGTACAAATCGTGAAAGTCAATACAGATTTGCAAGGATGTTATGTAGCCCTGGTATGTATATACTGTATACTATATTTATATGAATATTTATATTCCTTTACCATTTAATGCTTGAAGGCAATCTGACTGTATGACCTCCACCCCCCTCTGACATCATGGGGAAAGCCATAGGGAAGTCCCCAAATCTCCGTGCGTCAGAGGGGGGTGGGGTCACCGGGTGGCCCCGCCCTCCGTTATATAAGAAGTGTCAGAAGAAGAGAAGCGTCACACAGCGGGAGCCTCCCATTGCACGGAGCGGCCCGATAACGAAGAAGGGACGCCGTGGAGGAAGATGCCAGACGAGAACACAGGAGCAAGAAAAAGCGGATCGGAGGAAGAAGAAGATGGAGGAAGAAGAAGATAGAGGAAGAAGATGAAGAAACAGAAGGATGAAGAAAGGAAGAAGGAAGAAGACCAGAAGAAAGAAGATGAAAGAAGACTTTAATAAAGGAATTGTCAGACCGTCTCCTGTCATTTGTAACACTTTTGTCACTTTTTAGTTGAAATGGTAGGGGTACTTTTGTACCCCCTTACCTTTTCACACAGGGGGGGAGGCCAGGATCTGGGGGTCCCCTTGTTAAAGGGGGCTTCCAGATTCCGATAAGCCCCCCCGCCCGCAGACCCCCACAACCACCGGGCAAGGGTTGTGGGGATGAGGCCCTTGTCCTCATCAACATCGGGACAAGGTGCTTTTCGGGGGACCCCAAAGCACCCTCCCAATGTTGAGGGCATGTGGCCTGGTATGGTTTCGGCTCTCTCATCCCCCCTCTTTTCCTGCGGCCTGCCATGTTGCATGCTCGGATAAAGGGTCTGCTATGGATTTATTGGGGGAACTCCATGCCATTTTTTTTATTTGGCGTGGAGTTCCCCTTAAAATCCATACCAAACCTGAAGGGTCTGGTATTGATATTTAGGAGGAAACCCACTTCATTTTTTTTTTTTTGACGCGGGGTACCCCTTAAAATCCATACCAGACCTGAAGGGCCTGGTAATTGAATTTGGGGGAACCCCACGCTTTTTTTTTTATTTTTTATCAATGACTTTCAATGATTGTTCTCTGTATTACGGGAGCCGACAATTCATTATAGCCGCGAGTGCTTTTAAATAGCTTTTTTTCCTGCAGAAATTACACTTTTTGCAGGGACAGTTCTAAGCATGGGAAACATGCACCCCTTTACAGGCATACTATACACACCCCCCAGGTACGAAATTTAAAGGAATATTACACTTTTATTGTTCCACTTTAAGCATTATTAAAATCACTGCTCCCGAAAAAACGGCAGTTTTTAAAACTTTTTTTTGCATTGAAACATGTCCCCTGGGGCAGGACCCAGGTTCTCAAACACTTTTTATGACAATAACTTTTTAAAAATCAATGACTTTCAATGACTGTTCTCTGTATTACGGGGAGCCGACAATTTATTATAGCCGCGAGGGCTTTTAAAATACTTTTTTTCCTGCAGAAATGACACTTTGTGACAAACTGACAATAACTTTTTAAAAAGCGTCATTACATTGCCAAACACCGAACTCTAACCCGAAAATACAGTACATTGTTCGGGTTCGGGTCCTGCAAATAGTGTAAAAAAATAAATAAAAGCAAAAATACATGGTAGTGGAGGGTGGGAAAATGGCTGGTTCTTGACAAGAGTTTTGCTCTCAGCACTATCAAAGCTCAGGTTTCTGCCCTTTCTATCTTGTTTAAAAGACCTTTGGCCATTCGTCCTTTTTTTAAGACCTAGTCTGTATCACAGAGCAGTAGTAAAGCAGATCTGTGACTTGTAGTTCTGTTATCATGTGGTCTCTCCCTTCTTGCTACGGCATGCTTTGTTTCAGGACTAGAAGGTATAGGTGTCTCCAGAACTTCTCTGATGGTTTATTTAACATCTACACCTACATGTATATATGGAGGTTGTTGCATATGTTTACCAGTATACTGTATGTTTTATTTTGTGGTCCTTTAAACAGTTATACCTATTTAAACAACTTTCACGGAAACAGGTATAACATACAGTATTATATCACATTATGCATTTAAAGCTTCCTAAAATCTAACAAAAATCAGGAAAGGACTTAGAAGTTTTGTTCAAGAGCATATCGATTTAAAAAATGATTTTCTGGACAGAGAAAGTCTAGTTCTTTTTAACACATAACATTCTTAAACTTATCAGACAGATTGCTGCATTGCCATAGGCCTCTAATATATCAGAGTTTAGTATTGCCTCTAGCATATGGAGGAAACATGACTATGATTTTCACTTTTAGATCATGTACTGTAAATGATTTACAAAGATTACATACAAAGGAAATTAGGCCTGTTAAGAAAAAACATTTGGAGAGATATTTTATATACCGGTAGTTACTAAATGTATTAAACTATTGTAGACTGAAAAAATCAGCAAATAAGCCTAGAAGATTGAAAAACTATCCCATCATCAGTTAATTAATGTACAAAATACAACATGTCAAAGTGGTCTTAACCCTTTTATATCACTCTAAATTCAGTTTTTAAAATCAAATGTCTAGATGTAAAATATTCAGTACCGAGATCTTAGGGGAAAGTGGGTTTTCTTGCTATTTGGCCAAGCTGATTTTGGCTGTTTTTTTCTTTGCAATAGCATCACACAGTGGATCTTCATGAATTATAGCAATTAATTAACGTGGAGCACCCTCCTACTATAGGATGCTTGGTAAATTTAGTTTTAGCTTGCTCTGTAATCAGAGGGGCAATTTGCCTTTTCACAGGCTAGGGGATTGATTGTTTCCCCCTGCCTCTGGGAGAAGCGTCCAGAGCTTAGGGCAGAAATTCAAATGAATGGTCTGAATATTTACCATGCCCTGGCCAATCCCTAGGGAGGTGTGCCAAGAAGGTGGTCTGGGAGGTGTTAAATAGCCTGAAGCCCTGGGCAGATAGTCTTTTTTCCCATGAGTATTGGATTTGTGAGCTTCAGGGGGCTGCTTGCCCCTGAAGCACCTCTGGACTGAACTAGGCTGGATCCCCTGCAGAGACATATTTGATGGCCCCTAGCTATAAAACTTTAACTATTATGGAGCTATCTCATGGTTCCTGGCAAAGAGACTTTACCTGTTCTGGAGCTATCCCATGGTCCCAGCTATGAGACTTTAAAATAGAGCTACCTCATGGTCTCCGGCTTTAAGTAAATAGACTGTTTTGTAAACTACCCTGCGGTTCCCAGCTGTGAGAGCTAGACTGTGCTATGTTTATCAAAAGAATAGTGTCCTCTACTAATTGATAAGCATTTTGGCATATCCCATATCCCCTCACCACTCTCCTGTTAAATTTCTGCAATAAAACTTAGAAAGACATCCCCTAGCCTAGACTGTTTAATGGAGTGAATGGACTGTTGCATGTGTGACTGGTAGCCACTGTACTACATAGGGAGAACCCAACAAATTCTCAGCAGCTTCTTCAGGGGTAGAGCTACAACTGTATTTATAAGCACACACTATGAAGTACACATTTGGGTTGGCTGCAGCCTGAACTTTCTGCATATTTCACAAAAGTGAAGTCATTTAGAGTAAAATTATCATATATTTATAAAGGCAATCATTTTCCTATGTATATGCAGTCTATAAACTGCAAATTAAATTTCTTACAAGCCTATTTGCTTTCAAGTGAGTCAACCATGCAATAACAAAAAGTTAGGGAGCAATATATTTGACTACAGAAGATGCAAATTGTTATATAATTAGAAACAATTTTTCAACCGTTTATTTTATATTTTTTGTTCTTAATCTCAGTAGTCCATGTTCTGTTTTAGCTAAGCAAGATGTTATTTAATTTGACACACACTCACTGGAAAGGATCTGTAATTGAATCTGAAAAAATTATATCAGTCCTACGTACACCTACTTTGCCATACCAACCATTTTTCATTATTCTTTAAATCTCCATAAAGATAATCACTGTATACCTCCCTTTCTATCTGGATATATAGAGATGGATTTGTGTTGGACAAATCTTGTTTGTGTTTTGTCCATGCAAATAAAGCAACTGGTTCACTTAAAGGGTAACTCCAATTTTGTGGGAAAAAAATAACAAATAGAAAAAAATAATAATATAGCGTATACAATTGCGACACAAGTCATATTGTTATTGATTGTTAATAAAAATGACCTGTCCTTTTCAATCTGCATCTTTGTAAACGTTTTCTATAAAATGCAATGCAATATGGCTACCTGGAGGGGTTCTGTACACAGAATGTGTACAGAGTGCCCCTCAGAACCATAATTTCCTTCTGGTGTGATTGGCTCACTGATTCTCCCAGAAGTCTGCACTAAGATATAAGTCAGAGTTTGAGCATCCCTTGCAACACAACTGTCATTTTTGGTGTAGTACTCGCCATATGAAATCACGTCTAAAGGAATGTAGACCCTGCAACTTTCCTCATTAGAGCCCTGCAGGTGCAGCAGCTGATTGGTAATTATAAAACCACTCCCATTAGATTCACTTTCCACATGGACACAGACAAACACACAGGCATTTCTTCAGAATAACCAAAGGTAGAAATCTGCAGCAAAGTTATTTAAAATCACCCAGGGGGATGTATTTTTTCTCAACAAAAGTGGAGTTACTCTTTAAATGCCCTCAACTTCCACTCATACTGTATACTTACCATTATTTTTCTTTGTTCAGCAGCCAGGAGCAAAGATTAATATTCAGAATTTCTAGGCTTGAGGAAAGAATAGGATTTTCCCCTTCCACACAGGATTTAGTATTCGGTCCCTGAGTAGCCTTTTATCAATCCCTGTGTAAGATTTGACAAGAACTAACTGGAGCTTGCATAGGGCTTTTACTGAAATGAGTGGAGTAATTGAGGAGCAATGAAGGTGAGTATAACCAGCTGGAGAGTTGGCATTTAAATCCATAAATCTGGGCTCTGCGTCCCAATCTTTCCTTCCATCCCTTCATGGAGACCTCCTTAGCTGATTATTATTTATTTATTTTTTGCTTTATTTGTTTTTATCTTTCCAATTTTAGGTGTCTTCCAGTTAGAAACTTGCCATGCCAAGTCCACATACTCTTCGGACCTTCTCCTAATAGTTCCTGAATTTATGCTTTAACAACCTCCTAAAGGACAACCTCCTTTATCAAAAAATCCTAAAATTGGGCTTTAAATTAAACTTCATGAGCAAAGCACAGGTGCACTTTTAAGGGACCTGCTAACAAAGTAATGCGTCCCATCGCCAGACAGGAATTTATTCTACCATCTTTATATACTATATATAATGACATCTGAATGCAGAAAGTATAGCGGTGCAATGATCTGTGCATTTGTTTGCATTTTTTACAAATATCTCATTATAGGCTTAATAAAGCAAGCTTGATTTGGAACACAATTTCGACAAAACATTTTGAAGAGAGTTTTACTAAAAACCTAAATTTATATTTAGACGTCTAATTCAGTTTGCAAACTAAATGACTAAAAAAATCATTTTTTGTATAATGCTGTTTTAAAATGATAATGCATCAGGTAATGCAAAACTTTAGCATCGCAGTAGTTTCCTTGCATTTATATTGTTTTGTACCTTACAAATTAGGTATTTTGCATTTCATAGCAAGTCTTTTAGAGTGAATGTTTATGTGTAATTGTAAATCTTTACACATTGGAAAAAATTACATTTCCTTTTGTAATTTTGGCTTTGTTTCAGATCTGCATACAGAAATTCCTTTTAAATCCTGTTATTAAAGCACTTTGGTAAAGCTGTGTCCCAAATGGTGTGGTCTAATGCTCGCCTGGCATAAACTGTAATTACGTTATTCATTAGTGATCCCTGATGAGGCTGAAACTAAATTAGAAATATACTAAAAGTCTTATACATTTTTGCTCTAAAGAATAAACTGAGGTTGATATTTATAGATACATTTCTTGTGATACATCTTAAAGCTGAATACACAGATAAAAAAAAAACACAGCTGTTTTACCTACCAAAGCATTTGATTTTCTGTCCATCTGGTTCTGTGATTTACACAGCTCTGCCACACAGCACAACTCTGGCAGGATAGATGATCTGATATTTCTCTGTTGCCGTTAAGTAACACTTACTGGATTCTTCTACATAGCTACAAATCGCAATAAGCGTATATTGATTAGTTTGTGCAAAATATATTGCGTCTACAAAATAGGGGATAGATTTATGGCATTTTTATTATTATATATTTTTTTATTAGTAATGGCAGCAATCTGCGATTTTTATCGTGACTGTGAAATTATGGCGGACACATCGGACACTTTTGACACTATTTTGGGACCATTGTCATGTATACAACGATCAGTGCTATAAAAATGCACTAATTACTGTGTAAATGACACCGGCAGGGAAGGGGTTAAACACTAGGGGGCGATCAAGGGGTTAAGTGTGTCCGAGGGAGTAATTCTAACTGAGGAGGGGATGGGCTACCACTGACCGATGACAGGGAGCAGTAGATCTCTGTCATGTCACTAGGCAGAACAGGGAAATGCTGTGACACGATCGTGGGCCCCCGGTGGACATCGAGTCCGCGGGACCCGCAGGCAAGGTCGCGGATTATGCGACGGCATGCCCACAATGCCGTGATTTAAAGGGGAAGTACCTGTATGCCCATTTGCCCAGCCGTGCCATTGTGCCGACGTACATCATCATGCGCTGGTCGGCATGTGGTCAAAGCATGTTATATGACACAGTGCTTGTCCTGTGTAATTCGGACCACTGTAACACCTAAAAAACCTGGCTGATCCTGCCAGTTTCTCCCCACCCCTCTGTAAACTGACCACGATGTATCATGGCTGCTGAGACCAGACACTGTGGTCAGTTTATGTGCCTCTGTCATCATCAGCCTGCTATCTGCTCTCTTCTCTGCTCCTGTGTCCTCCTCCCCCTCCCCTCTCTGTCTGTGTGTGAGCCGCCCCTCCCCCTTTTGCTACTCTCATAACACTAACCTGTATACACCATCAGCACTGCCTCCTATTGCAGTGCCCCCTCTGTGAATGATTTATAAATGTAAATGCTGTAAATACCTAATTTAAGAGCAGAGATTGTGATCACATGACCAGCCAGCTCTTTCCTCCTCTCCTCCTTCCCTCCAGACTGACATCAGTTGAGGAATCTCAGCCCTGCCCACTGCATCTCTCAGAGGAGGAAAGGAGAAAGCAGGCCAGTCATGTGAATGCAATCTCGGCAGTGAAATTAGGTATTTGCAGCATTTCTTTTTATAAATCACACACAGAGGGGGATACTACAATAGGAGGCAGTGCTGATGGTGTATACAAGTTAGAGTGGCTTAACAAACCACTTTAAGAATTTTTTGGCAAACATTTTTTGCATGGTATTAAATAGCACATAATAGTGAGGGTATAGGCGCAACAACACATAATTTTGTTATTGATTCACATTGTGGGAACACAATCAGGTTGTATGCGCCCACCCAATATAAGATCGCTAACGCACAAGGTTTCTGCTGAGGTAGCTTGGGCTAACACACTCAATCCTTTTTAGTGCATCCAGGTAAAATATAACTAGAAGTGGCTTTTTCACTGAAAAAGCCACATGTACACACACCCGAAGAAAACACCAACAATTAGGGATATAAGGTCTGTAGTAAATATGAGGTGGTGGTAAAGTGGATTGCCAGTATTAATACTAAACATTGTACATGGGATCTTTGATGAAACATAAAATGTGGATGGATCAGGAAATACACAGTATCCATCAAAAAAAAATCAACAAGAATACGCTTAAACCACTGATTACACAGAGTTAACATACTTTGGTACATAAGAAAGTGTGTTCTGAAGGGGATATGTAGCCAGCTCCTTGGAGATAGAGGTTTGTTGTTAGCCATGTGGCCTGCTTGAAAATGTTTGTGCATTCCATAATAATCCAGGAGGGCCTATGTCCTCCAATTAATATAATATGGTGCAGTTCTGGCCACCCAATCTGCTGAGCCATACACGGCAGCTGGGGATATTTTCTTTCTTTACATTTTAGAAGCTGGGGATTTTAAGCAGGTGAACTAGCCAATTATGGTCAGTTTGTTTGGTGGTTCACCAAGCCTCAACCAGGTTGGGTTGCGATCAAACTCGTATGAGAAGAAAGCACAATTATTGTGTAGCACTTCAGAGCAGGAGGCAGAGGCTGCACATGTAATGACCAAATTAGGTTGCCTCTAGATGCATACATAATTGCAAATTATACATAGAAATAGGTGCTCAGAATATTAATACATCTTGATGAGATTAAAATTCATCTCTTCTACCTGCATACTCTGTGTTTAAGAAAAGGACTCTGATATCACATTTCATTTTGCACAATGGCAGTGTGACTTTTAGTTATGCCTCTGTTTTTGTGTATTAGAAAATATAGATTTTTTTCACTTCAGAAACTTCAGACTTCAATGCTTCTCTTGTCTTCTAAAATTAAATGGCATCATTTATCAAAAGTATCTAAAAAATAGGAATATGTGACCGATCACAATACAGATGTAATTTCTCTAGCAAAGATTAAAAATTAAAAGCAGAATCTGGTTGCTACATCAATAGAGATATTTTTCCTTTTATTACCTGTAATGTTACATTTAATAGTAATGACTTCACTGGAAGCAAAATAGATAAGAACTATAACAAAATTAAATAGATAGTAATGCTGTATCCCTCCATCCCAACCTCTCTAAGCCCCTTGTGCAGCTGAGAACATAGGTTATGTGATCACCTATGAAAATTCATATATATATATATATATATATATATATATATATATATATATATAATGTATATAAAACTCTCCAGCCCCTCTCTGTTGAGACCTACTAGAGGCCCATATTACCATAATTCCCAAGCCAGGTAAAGATCCATTCTTTGTCACTAATCATTATTACAGACCAATGTTGTTATTGGACGTAGACATCAAAATATTTGTGAAAATCCTTGTCAATCATCTACCCCCTCTACTCTCTAAACTAATATCTCTTGATTAAGTAGGATTCATACCAGAACGGGAAGCGAGAGATAACACCCTAAAAGCTAGAAACATACATCATCATCATCTCTCTTCCTCCCACCAGACAGGTTTCTTCCTCTCATTGGACGTGGAGAAGGTATTTGATATGCCGCGTACACACGAAGGGACAATCCCGCGGGATTATCCTCTGGACTGAAGTCCAGCGGATAATCCCCTCGTGTGTGGGCGCCGGCGGACTTTTTGGCGCCAAAGTCCGGCGGACCAAAGTTTTAAGTTTTGTTTTAAAATTATCCGCTGGACTTGGCAGTCCAGCGGACAATCCCGCCGTTAGTGGGCAAGTCCGCGGGACTCATCGGCAAGTCCGTTCATTTAGCACGTGACTTCAGGTTACGTAGCTAGCGTAGGCAGTTACTGCCGCCGCGCTAGCTCCGTGACCTGGCATGGATTTAAAGGGAATCCCCACGCCGAAAAAAACGGCGTGGGGGTTCCCCCCAAATCCATGTACCCCTACCCATTCACCTAAGGTGTAAAATGTAAAGTACAAAAACACACACACTTTTGAAAAAATATTTTATTGCACTGCTCCGGGGGTCTTCTTCCGTCTTGGGGGTCTTCTCGTCGGACTCCTCCGCTCTCTTCTGCTCTTTTACCTAGCTCTTTCACGAGCGGGGGAGTCCGGCTACCTTCTTCGTCGTTGCCGCCGTCGTCTGGGGGTCTCGATCCGCCTTCGGGGGTCTTCCGGGGGTCTCTTCTTGCGGCGGTCGTCGTCTTCCGCGCCGCCGGCGCCTTCTTCTTCTTCTTGTCCTTCTTCTTGTTCTTCTTCTTCCGATGTTGACCCGTCGCTGTCTCTGCCCGGAATGCCTGTGCCGCTCTGCGCTCGGACTTATATAGGGACATGGGGGACAGGGTCACATGTTCATGTCACATGGTGACCCCGCCCCCTTGCGATGTCACAGTCCCAGCATCCTCCGGGACTGTGACAACACAAGGGGGCGGGGTCACCATGTGACATGTGCATGTGACCCTGTCCCCATGCCCCTATATAAGTCCAAGCGCAGCGCGGCACAAGCATTCCGGGCAGAGAGAGCGTCGGGTCAACATCGGAAGAAGAAGAACAAGAAGAAGGACAAGAAGAAGAAGAAGGCGCCGGCGGCGCGGAAGACGACGACCGCCGCAAGAACAGAAGAGACCCCCGGAAGACCCCCGAAGGCGGATCGAGACCCCCAGACGACGGCGGCGACGACGAAGAAGGTAGCCGGACTCCCCCGCTCGTGAAAGAGCTAGGTAAAAGAGCAGAAGAGAGCGGAGGAGTCCGGCGAGAAGAGCAGTGCAATAAAATATTTTTTCAAAAGTGTGTGTGTTTTTGTACTTTACATTTTACACCTTAGGTGAATGGGTAGGGGTACATCGTACCCCATACTCATTCACATAGGGTGGGGGGCCGGTATCTGGGGGCCCCCTTATTAAAGGGGGCTCCCAGATTCCGATAAGCCCCCGCCCGCAGACCCCGACAACCAACGGCCAGGGTTGTCGGGAAGAGGCCCTTGTCCTCATCAACATGGGGACAAGGTGCTTTGGGGTGGGGGGGGGCCGCACGGCCCCCCTTTCCCCAGGGCACCCCCCATGTTGAGGGCACGCGGCCTGGTACGGCTCAGGAGGGGGGGCGCTCGTTCGTCCCCACCCCTTTCCTGGCCTGCCAGGCTGCGTGCTCGGATGAGGGTCTGACTTGGATTTGGGGGGAACCCCCACGCCGTTTTTTCGGCGTGGGGATTCCCTTTAAATCCATGCCAGCTTGCGGAGCTAGCGCGGCGGCATTTACTGCCTACGCTAGCTACGTAACCTGAAGTTACGTTCGAAATGAACGGACTGCTCCGTGTGTGGGCAAGTCCGTTCATTTTCAAAAGTCCCGCGGACTTTTGGCCGGCGGATTATCCGCTGGAGAAGTCCGTGCGTGTGTGGGCAAGTCCACACGCTCGGAAAGTCCAGCGGACCTAGCTGGAAAGTCCCGCGGGATTGTCCGCTGGACTAGGTCCGCCGGCAAAAGTCCGCACGTGTGTACGCGGCAATAGAGTGACCCGGGACTACAGGATGGAAGGACTTTGAGCGCTCGGCATCCGAGATCACATGCAGCATATCGGGTGGAACATATCAGGGTTGCCCCCTTTACCCGCTAATCTTTGTCTTAACCCTATAGCCACTGCTCCGTTGACTATGACTTTCAAAGTGAGGGAGTGCACCCTCACATTTTTTGTAAATATTTTATTATATCTTTTCATATGACAACACTAAAGAATTGACACTTTGCTACAATGTAAAGTAGTGAGTGTAAAGCTTTTTTAACAGTGAAATTTGCTGTCCCCTCAAAATAACTCAAAGCACAGCCATTAATGTCTAAACCACTGGCAACAAAAGTGAGTACACCCCTAAGTGAAAATGTCCAAATTGGGCCCAAAGTATGAATATTTTGTGTGGCCACCATTATTTTCCAGCACTGCCTTAACCCTCTTGGGCATGGACTTCAGCAGAGCTTCACAGATTGCCACTGGAGTTCTCTTCCACTCCTCCATGATGACATCACGGAGATGGTGGATGTTAGAGACCTTGTGTTCCTCCATCTTCCCTTTGAGGATGCCCTAACAGATGCTCAATAGGGTTTAGGTTTGGAGACATGCTTGGTCAGTGCATCACCTTTACCCTCAGCTTCTTTAGCAAGGCAGTGGTCATCTCGGAGGTGTGTTTGGGGTCGTTTTCATGTTGGAATACTGCCCTTCAGCCCAGTCTCCGAAAGGGAGGGGATCATGCTCTGCTTCAGTATGTCACAGTACATGTTGGCATTCATGGTTCCCTCAATGAACTGTAGCTCCCCAGTGTCGGCAGCACTCATGCAGTCCCAGATCATGACACTCCCACCACCATGCTTGACTGTAGGCAAGACACACTTGTCTTTGTACACCTCACCTGGTTGCCGCCACACACACTTGACACCATCTGAACCAAATACGTTTATCTTGGTCTCACCAGACCACAGGACATGGTTCCAGTAATCTAATGCCCTTAGTCTGCTTGTCTTCAGCAAACTGTTTGCAGGCTTTCTTGAGCATCATCTTTAGAAGAGGCTTCCTTCTGGGAGGACAGCCATGCAGACCAATTTGATGCAGTGTGCGGCGACAGGCTGACCCCCCACCCCTTCAACCTCTGCAGCAATGCTGGCACCACTCATACGTCTATTTCCCAAAGACATCCTCTGGATATGGCGCTGAGCACGTACACTCAACTTCTTTGGATGACCATGGTAAGGGCTATTGTGAGTGGAACCTGTCCTGTTAAACCATTGTATGGTCTTAGCCGCCATGCTGCAGCTCAGTTTCAGGGTCTTGGCAATCTTCTTATAGCCTAGGCCATCTTTATGTAGAGCAACAATTCTTTTTTTCAGATCCTCAGAGAATTCTTTTCCATGAGGTGCCATGTTGAACTTCCAGTGACCAGTATGAGAGAGTGAGAGCGATAACACTAAATTTAACACACCTGCTCCCCATTCATGCCTGAGACCTTGTAACATTAACGAGTCACATGACACGTGGAGGGAAAATGGCTAATTGGGCCCAATTTGGACATTTTCGCTTAGGGGTGTACTCACTTTTGTTGCCAGTAGAGTTGAGCGGACACCTGGATGTTCGGGTTCAGCCGAACTTTGTAAAAAAGTTCGGGTTCGGGACCGAACTTGACCCGAACTTGACCCCGAACCCCATTGAAGTCTTTTTTTTTTAATTTGACCCGGGGTTCCCCTTAATATCCATAGCAGACCTGAAGGGCCTGGTAATTGAATTTGGGGGAACCCCCACGCTTTATTTTTTATTTTTTTATCAATGACTTTCAATGAATGACTGTTCTCTGTATTACGGGAGCCGACAATTCATTATAGCTGCGGGTGATTTTAAATAGCTTTTTTTCCTGAAAAAATTACACTTTGTGCAGGGACAGTTCTAAGCACGGGAAACATGTGCCCTTTTACATGCATACTATAGACCCCCCCCCAGGTTTTTATTCGTTATAGCCGTGAGTGCTTTTAAAAGACTTTTTAAAAAGCACCATTACATCGCCGAACACCGGACCCGAACCCGGACATACAGTCAAACCCGAACACCCAAAAGTCCGGTACGGACCCGAACTTTACAGTTCGGGTTCGCTCAACCCTAGTTGCCAGCGGTTTAGACATTAATGGCTGTGTGTTGAGTTATTTTGAGGGGACAGCAAATTTACACTGTTATACAAGCTGTACACTCACTATTTTACATTATAGCAAAGTGTAATTTCTTCAGTGTTGTCAGTCACATGAAAAGATATAATAAAATATTTACAAAAATGTGAGGGGTGTACTCACTTTTGTGAGACACTGCATATACACATTGAGCAAAATTATAAACGCAACACTTTTGTGTTTGCCTCTATTTATCATGAGCTGAACGCAAAGATCTATGACTTTTTCTATGTACACTAAAGGCCTATTTCTCTCAAATATTGTTCACAAATCTGTCTAAATCTGTGTTAGTGAGCACTTCTCCTTTGCTGAGATAATCCATCCACCTCAGAGGTGTGGCATATCAAGATGCTGATTAGACAACATGATTATTGCACAGGTGTGTCTTAGGCTGGCCACAATAAAAGGCCACTCTAAAATGTGCAGTTTTATCACACAGCACAATGCACAGATGTTGCAAGTTGCAGAAATGTCCACCAGAGCTGTTGAATTGAATGTTCATTTCTCTACCATAAGCCGTCTCCAAAGGCATTTCAGAGAATTTGGCAGTACATCCAACTGGCCTCACAACCGCACACCACGTGTAACCACACCAGCCCAGGACCTCCACATTCAGCATCTTCATCTCCAAGATCGTCTGAAACCAGCCACCCGGACAGCTGCTGCAACAATCGATTTGCATAACCAAAGAATTTCTGCACAAACTGTCAGAAACTGTCTCAGGGAAGCTCATCTGCATGCTCGTCATCCTCATCGGGGTCTCGACCTGACTGCAGTTCGTCGTCGTAACCGACTTAAGTGGGCAAATTCTCACATTCAATGGTGTCTGGCACTTTGGAGAGGTGTTCTCTTCAAGGATGAATCAAGGTTTTCACTGTACAGGGCAGATGGTAGACAGCTTGTATGGCGTTGTGTGGGTGAGTTTTTTGGCCTAAGAACAGGTCTGAATTTTTCTTACAAAGGTGGCTTCGCTGCCTCCTGACTCGAGAGCGCGTGTCATGTACACCTAGGCTTTAGGTTGGTAAAACGAGAGGCCAAATAAAGGTGGAACCAATAAAGAATGCTGCCATGTTGAGGAGTTCGATGCATTTGTGAAATTTTATGAGAATACAGGTAGAGCCTGGTGAAGTGGGTATGAAGACGATCGCTGTGGATGTTACAGAAGTTTCTGAATTTACAGTGAAACTTATTTCAGCCAATCTCTGAGGGTTGCCTCATTCATTTCTTGGCTACCCCTCTCCACAATCCAGCCAAGGCAAGTTCACACATGAAGAAGTACAAACCAATTGCAGACAGCAGCATCACTGTAGTTACTACAATTAAGTGATATATGAGGACCATCTGGGAGAAGCTGCCACATTGGAGGATTCGTTGCTGCTGGAGATTCGTTGCTGCTGGACATCCATCGGGACGCTGGTAATCCCCAACAGCACCAAGGCTGTTCGTCCAAAGCTTAGTTCGACCCCCCTGAATAAGGGCGGTCACTGGCTTTCTGGTAAGCCTCCCCCCCTCCTTTTGTTCATCTTTGACCTCTGTGGTGATGGGATACACTGCTATCAACACATACACCTTGGATTAATTTCACAGAAGTTTATGAACTCATTTGTTTCACTTCACTTGAACTTTTTGGACTCTATGAACTTTGAGTTTACACATGAACTTTGTTTGAGTACTCATTATTTTCACTAATTATTTTGGGTTATTTTTTATCAACTGGTAATTTACAGTTTTTTTCACTATCCAGCGCTGCACTTTCTGTTTATATGTATTCATTCTGTGCCCTATACCTGGGTTATTAGTGTTCAGCTGCAGGACTCACCTTCACGGTTTTTTGATTCATTTTTTTTCATCAACATATTTTGTCACTAAACAATTTTTCACCTAGCGCAATTTCTTTCTTTATATTTATTTGTTGTGTGGGTGAGTGGTTTGCTTATGTCAATGTTGTGAATCGAGTGGCCCATGGTGGTGGTGGGGTTATGGTATGGGCAGGCGTATGCTATTGACAACGAACACAGGTGCATTTTTTTGATGGCATTTTGAATGCACAGAGATACCACATCCTGAGACCCATTGTTGTGCCATTCATCCACGACCATCACCTGACCATGTTTCAGCATGATAAGGCAGGGCCCTATGTTGCAAGGATCTGTACACAATTCCTAGAAGCTGAAAACATCCCAATTCTTGCATGGCCAGCATACTCACCGGACATGTCACCCATTGAGCATGTGTCGAATGCTCTGGATCAGCATTTATACGTGTGTCCCTGTTCCTGTTAATATCCAGCAACTTCGCACAGTCATTGAAGAGGAATGGACCAACATTCCACAGGCCACAATCAACAACCTGATCAACTCTATGCGAAGGAGATGTGCTGCACTGCGTGAGGCAAATGGTGGTTACACCAGATACTGACTGGTTTGCAGACCCCCCCGACCCCCCAATACAGTAAAACTGTGTGTCCATTCAGACACAAAGTTGTGGCTTGGCCCCACCCCCTCTCCTCATTGGCTCAATGACTTTGATTGACAACAGCAGGAGTCAATGTCTGTGTGTTTCAGCTAATCAGGAGGGAGAGTCCTGGACAGCTGAGTCTCTCATGCAACATCGCTGGATCGAGATGGGGCTCAGGTAAGTATTACGGTCGCTGAGAGGAGCTGCTGCACACAGAAGGTTTTCTATCTTAATGCACTATAAGCTGTCTGCTGCAGTCTTAGTAAAGTGTTTTGGTGTGTGCCTAATACTTTGCGACAAAACTCACACAAATATAGCAGAATATGTACTAAAATGTAGCAAAATATAGTAAAAACATGTGCATTAAATATGCATGCCAAACTGCTGTGTTTTATAATACTATAGTGCCAGCCTGTTATTTGACTATGACTGAACAAATCTTGTCAAACAACCAAATGCTATAAGGCATATATGAGAGGAACAAGTATAATGTAGATACCTACAGCAGCCTCGCCTCTCTGACCATCCTGTCACGGGGGATTGCTTGACCATTTTGACAGGCAAAGCTCCAACACTTGCTGTTAAGCCCATGCTCCCACCCATTCATGTTGGCCCATCAGTATGATGGGCATCCTCACTGGCCAAAAGACATATGCAGGGGGTAATTTTGCTTGTTAGAATAGCCTAATTTGACCATGCCAGGATGGTTTAGGAAGCTCCTGCAGGTATGTGCAGTTACCTCTAGGTAACAGATTATTTTTAACCACTTGCCGACCGTCAGATGTACATTTACGTCGGCAGAATGGCAAGGCTGGACAAATGGGCATACAGGTATGTCCCTTTGAATTTGCCACCATGCAGTCACGTGCGTGCCACCGGCGGTGCGCACGTGACCCTGCCGCGAGCTCCGTGAGTAGGATCGCGGGTCCCGTGGACTCGATGTGTTTTTTTCAAAAAAATTACATTACAAGCACTTTAAAGTGGTTGTAAACCCTCGTTTACAACTTTAGCTCATCTTAATCTATAAAGCACAGGCAGCTGATCGCTGCCTGTGAAACTGCACTCACAGTTTTGGTTTTGATATAAATCGTCCTTTTATTTTCTGTGACGTGTCCCGTGCTAGCGCACTGTGTGTATCCTTAAACGGCATACAGTATGTCATTTCTGTCTCTGCTTGCCAGGTCATTAACTAACAATGAGACTGGCACAGAGCGAAGTCTCACGATGCTAGTGATTTCCCCTCCTCATTGAGTTTGCTCTGTTGCCGTAGTAACGGCAGTCGAGATAGAGGCTTGTTCTAAAGCTATGGCGCATGCACGAGATTTCAACAGGGAAAAGAACTAAGGGCGGAAGTTACGTACACAAACGCTTCAGCATACAGGAGGAAGAATGGCGCCGGCGATACCCGGAAGAGGCATAATAATAAAACTTAAAAAGGTATTTAGAAAGCTTGTTTTTTACAAATTCATATATCTATCGCTTACCAACGTTAAACAGCATGTATATATTAGAAAAAACAGCAATAAGTTAAGGGGTTTACTTCCTCTTTAATATTTCCAATTTACTGAAAATGTTATTGAACACTTTTTTTCAGTATGAAGGATTATTTTGATTCGCCCTTATTGTATGTTATGAAGGAAGCAGCTTACAACAACATGAGCATATTGTATATGTAATTATGTTGTACTCCTCCATTAAGGCTGTAAAAAGTAGGCACACAATTCCATTTGGAATTTATCTGAAGACAAAATCATCTTAACCCTGTTAAACAATAATAAGTATAGACTATAATTTTAAACAGATTGTTAGAATACCAAGTATTGAATAATGATCATCAAAATAATAGCTTTATGTTCTGGGAAGCAGCTTAGTCTGTGCTGCTCGGAAAAATAACACTAGTGTATAATAAGCCGATGAAGGTTAATGAAAATTGTCTTACAGCTAGTGAGAAACTGCAATAATTATGGAAAGCCCTACAGCAAAAACCTTACTTGGAGAAACAAGGGAATTTTAATCAAGGTAAGAAAGAAGGTGATGGAATCACTCAAGCTGCCTGAGTATGCCAAGTAAGACATCATTCTGCAAATGCATTTAGTTAGCTGTTCCACTCGTACATAGTTTATGATGCAAGTGTAAGATAATAGGAATTATATAGAGACTTCCCTTAAATATACACTATAGGGTATTTCCATGATCAAATAAAAGCTGAGGGCAAAGTGATTTGAGATAGGTCATGTCCAATCACTGGATCTTTATAGGAGGTTTCAGTTTTCACTCTAACCAAAATGTTAATGTTATGTAGCAGGGAAGCACCGTACATTTTTTTAACCCCTAGAGCCCGGCAGTGGATGATGTCACAACGACCTGCATAAATCCTTTAACCTGGGGCCTCCGGGGTTCTGCTTCTGGGGTGGCTTTCACTGGCTATTTCACCTCTAGAAGCCAGTAAAGGCATCCAGCCTGACTTGACCAGGATCCATGCACTCATGGCTAGGACCATGGGTTCCATGGGAAATTCTCGTTCTTTTGTAATGCTTTACTGACAGTTTCAATGAAGAGAGTACAGTACATTCAATCACTCTGCATGTGGCAGCCCAATTGCTTGGTAACATTAAGCAAAGTTGGGGAAGGCCTTGTGCCATTTAGCACATAGAATCCAGACATCCCCAATATGTGGGCATGTCTTAATCTTGAATAAGATAAAATAAATCCTTGTGAAAAGCTATGGTAAATATATCCAAAAAATATCAAGTGGATATTTTGGTGAATCGCTCACACACCACACACTCTCATATACATGTGCTATATACAATTATAAAGATTGCTTGCAAAATTGATTCCGGGACTTGTGCTCCCTCCACCAGATGTGCTCTCACCCAGGATATATGACCCCACTTTTACATATAGTCTATGTAGGCTTGTGTCCACCTCAGAGATACTAGATAATTTCCAAAGCATAGGTTTTCACACATAGCTTCTTAACCTGGAGGGTCTTGATGGCGTCATAAGATTCTTCGGATGAGACTGTGTGGTAACTATACCAGCAAGAGGATTGTATATTGACGACCCTGTATGGTTAAGGTATATTGCATGTGAGGCATAGTGTGGTGCGCTGATAGCACCCTGAACAAGTGAGTGTACATCTGAAAGTTTGTTTTTTAGAGCTTTATAAATTAATCTTAAAGTGATTGTAAACCCTCGTTTTTTTTTTTTTAAATAACAAACATATACTTACCTCTACTGTGCAGTTCGTTTTGCACAGTGTGGCCTCGAACCTCGTCTTCTGGGGTCCCCCGCTGGTGCTCGCAGCTCCTCCTCACATCTGTAAACCCCTGGGAGAAGCACTCTCCCTGGGGGTTACCTTACAGGCATGCTCCTGAGTCCAGCATTTGCGTGCATAGACACAGAATGCCGGACCCAGCCCCGCCCCCCGGCACCCACGTCATTGGATTTGATTGACAGCAGCGGGAGCCAATGGCTGCGCTGCTATCAATCTATCCAATCAAGAGCCGAGAACCTCGGGTAGAGAGGTACAGCGCGTCTCCGCTGAGGGGACAAACGGGCTCAGGTGAGAAAAACGGGGGGGCTAGGGGGCCGGCCATTGTCAGAAGTTTACAACCCCTTTAAGGATAAAGCACTATGTTTTGCAGTTTCCCTTTCTTTATGTACAGGTGAAAAAAAGATACCCAAGATCGATGTAGCAGGTTAAGAAGCTCTGTGTAAAACACTATGCTTTGGTACGTATCTAGTCCTCTGAGAGGGACATAAGCCCACATAGACCATATGTGATGCACCCCACCACATAACTCAAATCCTGACAGTACTGGAATCAGTATTACTCAATGTTATTAAATCTGAATACTCATGCAATAGTCCAGTCATCAGCAAATCTGGTGTCCAAGGAATGGTCAGAACATATATCAGATGGATGGATGGATGCATGGCTGGTAGATTACGTGCTGGGTATGCTGTGGTAGGATGGATGCATGACTGATAGATTACGTGCTGGGTATGCTGGGGTAGGTAATATCACAGAAGTATAGACAGATCTCTCCAGGTACCAATTGTCAGATGGAGGTGGTCAAACAGCAGTAGATATTAAAGTGGGTGTGTGTAGCCCACTTGCCATAGACCACACCAAAAGGAAGCCATGTGTCATATCAGGGGAGCGCAAGGGAAGCAAACAGACAGTTTGTAAAGCAATGTCCTTATGTTGTGACTAGGCACACAATATAGGACTCCCATGTGTGTCTGTGGTCCAGCCTGCGAGGGTGGGGTGGTCCCTTTTGTATGGGTACCCCCCCACACACAGGTATACACAGCCGATTTGACCAATGTCCAAGACACAGTGGGGTCTCTGGTACTCACAGTCCCTGGTGCATAAGATTGGCTTCCAAGGTTCCATCCACGGTTCACTCTGCAGCTGTAGTTTTCAAAGGCTTCCCATGTGTGGTGAGTGGCTAAGGTGGCTCCAGGTATCCCTTAGCCCCGCTCAGACAGACAAATCCGGCTGTGTGCTAGTAGTCCATGCGGTGGTGCAGAGAATAGGTGGCCCATCCCCACATTGACATGTTTAGTTCCATCCACAGGAACTTCCTCAGGACCTACTGAATGACAGGATGTCACAGTGCAGAGTAAAGTGCAGAGCTAAGTCCCACCTACCCTCATATTTAAAGTGACCAATGCACTGATCTACAGACAGCCCATTATAGTGTAGCTGTGGATGCCACACAATCAAAAATACGATAGTTACCACTTTAACATACGGAGATACAAGAAAGACTAGAGTAAAGATACCATAACACAAGTTTGTTAGGGGTTATTGAAGTACAGAATATATACATCCTTGGTATCACTACTATCCATCAGTTGCCATCATATCCTCAGGTATACCCCTTTTGTGAGATAATTCTTCTAACATTTTACTGCCTAAAAACTATGACCACCATGACCATACTGTTTACAAAGCAATATAGTCTTTTATCTATCATATTATTGCAAGGGTAGAAGATCCACTAGGGGACAGCTATACCACTTCACAGAAAGCATTGTAGTGACAAATTACCATTCAACCCTTTTGGGGACATAGAATCCAATATAAAGATCCACTTTGCTTCCTTTTGTAGCAGTATCCTGCCACAGTCTCCCCTCCTCTCAGTTCATTTTTAGTGTGTGAATCGCCATACACTTAATTCCTGTAGTTGAACTTCCGTGTACATCCCTAAAGTGTATCGGCACTGGTGACTTATCGTCCTCTGTGGATATCAATCAAAAGGCTGCCCTATGCATGTGCCACAAAAATGCACACACATGCTCAAAAATGCAGCACAATTTAGTGCACGTTCACAAAACACTAAACATGAAAGTAGTCTCAATTTACTAAAACTGGTGCACACAGAATATGGTACAGCTGTGCATAGCAATCAATCAGCTTCTAGCATCTGCTTTTTCAATTATGTTTTGACAATAAAACCTAGAAGCTGATTGGTTACCAGATTCTGTGTGCACTTTTAGTAAATCCCCCCCCCCCCCCCCAATGCACCTGTGTTCACATGCATTTACACACATTCAGAGTATCAAAACTCTGGACACACAGATTTTTTTTTTCTCTAAATGAAAGTAACTTGAATGCACTTCTCGTCCAAATCAGTGCCTGACCCCACAAATGCGCTTCTGGAAGAATGGTCAAACATTCCCATAGACACACTTCTAAACCTTGTGGACTAGCCTTCCCAGAAAAGTTGAAGCTGTTATAGCTGCAAAGGGTGGGCCAACTCAATATTGAACCCTACGGACTAAAACAGTGATTCAATTCAAGTTCATGTGTGTGTAAAGGCAGGCATCCCAATACTTTTGGTAATATAGTGTATGTTTAGAAAAGTCCTCTGAACACATGTAAATGCAGGTTAGAGAATGTCCATGTGTATGAGGCCTAAGAAGAAAGCAACATCTAACTACACTTGGAGAAGGTTAATTTGCTAGAGAGAAGTCGTTTTTCTTGGCACAGAAGAAAAAAAAAAGCATAGAAAAAAAAAACTCATATTGGGAGAGATTTACTAAAACTGGAACACTCATAATCTGGTGCAGCTGTGCATGTTATCCAATCAGTTTATAACTTCAGCTTGTTCAACTAGGCTTTGACAATAAAACCTGGAAACTGATTTGTTTCTATGCAGAGCTGCACCAGATTTTGTATGCTCCAGTTTTAGTAAAATCCCCCCCCATAGAGATTATTGGCAATAACTGGTTGCCGACCGTCGGCTGTCGATTGACGGCCAGGCGGTGAGGCTCTCGTGGTGGGAGGGCGTCATATGACATCCTCCCCTTACCGGCCCTCCAGGGAGCGCGCGTGCGCCGCCGCCGGCGCGCTCATGCGCCCGCCATGTCACTCGGGACACGCGTGGCCGCGATGTCTGCCGGGCACCCGCGATTGCCCGGTAACACAGCAGGACCGTGGATCTGTGTATGTAAACACACAGATCCACGGTCCTGTCAGAGGAGAGGAGACCGATGGTTTGTTCTCAGTACAGAGAAACACTGATCGGCCTCCCCTTGTGAATCCCTTCCCCCTACAGTTAGAATCAGTCCCAGGGAACATTTTAAGCCCCCTTGTGTTAACCCCTTCCCTGCCAGTCACATTTATACAGTAATCAATGCATTTTTATAGCACGGATCGCTGTATAAATGTGAATTGTCCCAAAAATGTGTCAAAAGTGTCCCATATGTCTGCCGCAATATCACGATAAAAATAGCAGATCACCGCCATTACTAGTGTAAAAAAAAATAATAATAAAAATGCTATAAATCTATCCTCTATTTTGTAGGCGCTATAACTTTTGCGCAAACCAATCAATATACGCTTATTGCAATTTTTTGCAATTTTTTTCCCCAAAAATATGTAGAAGAATACATATCAGCCTAAACTGAGGAAAATTATTTTTATTTTTTTTTTATTGGATATTTATTATAGCAAAAAGTAAAAAATATTGTTTTTTTCAAACTTGTCCCTCTTCTTTTGTTTATATTGCAAAAAATAAAAAACGCAGAAGTGATCAAATACCACCAAAAGAAAGCTCTATTTATGGGGACAAAATTATAACAATTTCATCTGGGTAAAGTGTTGTATGACCGCGCAATTGACTGCGCAATTGTCATTCAAACTGTGAAAAATGGCTTTGGCAGGAATGGGGTGACAATGCACTGTATTGAGGTGGTTAAAAGATAAAGATACAATAGATTAACCCCTTCGCACCTAAGGGTGTTTTCTTAATGCCTCAGCACAATTTTGCAACTTTGACATGTGTTAGTAAAACCGTACATATCGTCACAGCTACTTTGTGCATCCAGGTGAATTATACCTTGTTTTTTCAAGAAAAATTGGGCTTTCATTTGGTGGGTAATGGTAATGGATATTTCCTGATTTTTTTTTATTATTAAGGGAAAACTGGCCCAGAATAGTAAAAAAAATGTAGGTGTATATTTTTTGTTACTACCATAACCTGCCACCAAAGAACAATCCAAAATAAATTGTCCTGCTCCCAATGATAGCAGTGATATCACATATGTGTATGGTATTTGTTGCTTGTACCCGTAGTACAGCCCAGAAACAATAGTGCGCATTTTGCTTTTTTTATCCTACCTAAACACATACTGACACTGACGCTAGCTCAAACTGATACTATATTAAAATCTTTTTTTTTTTTTTAAATCCTGTCCAAAATATACTGACCATGACCTTTGACCGCAACCTTTTCCCATTGACCTATGACCCTTACTTGACCAAAACACTAAATCTGGTACTGACCTGGATCAAACATTGATCTAGGTTTGTTTTTTCTTTATATTTTATTGTATTATTTATTTACTCTTTTACACACACGTTTTTTCTCTCTGCAAGGAGACAATACAATGTATCTTTCCTCTCCATTCACAGAGAGAAAAACACAGGGGCAGGCAGCACAGTGACTGATCACTGTGATTACCAATCAGAGGCATTTGCAGCAATCAGGTGACCCGGGATTTCTGGGACCCAATCGTTAGTACGGGACCTGCGGCTCTTGGTGAGACCCCCTTCTCTGTGCTGGGAGTGCACTTTGCGGTATGCTTCCAGCACAAAGACAGGTATGCATATATGCGGCCCCATGGAAAAAAGCCCAGTCCAGTGAGGCCGCATGTCTGCATACTGACGATGTAAAGGGGTTAGGAGGATGTGCATAGGCATGCCTTGGTACCTTTATTATTCATATCCTAATATGACAAAACCACAACTTTAAAATATAAAATAACCCTAAGATTTTTCTAAATTTGTAGACATTTCCAGAGTTGTCTAAAAATACAAAGTACTCATGCCTTTTAATAATAGTGACAAGTATGTTTACAGAGCCTTTTGGGTATTGGCCAGCTACAGTATATACTAATTATAGCACTGCAATTCAAAGTAATTAAAATCCATTATCCCCCTTCTTAGTCATTTG
Organism: Lithobates sylvaticus; assembly: GCA_028564925.1. Taxonomy (NCBI): domain Eukaryota; kingdom Metazoa; phylum Chordata; class Amphibia; order Anura; family Ranidae; genus Lithobates; species Lithobates sylvaticus. Next base: position 237,855,152 of record CM053030.1, on the reverse strand, counting down.
AGGATTCCCATTGGGCAATTTATCTTTCCTACTGAAAATGAAAGCATTCACGACCCTTGTTAATTTGCATTTGCGATTGTGTAATGTCTCCTAATTTCTTTACTTTTAGTTAATGTTGCATTTTACATCAATGTACTTCGTGATCAGTTTCCCTCTACAGTAACACACCAAGTAAATGTTATACCATTAACTAAAGTTCTGTGTCTCATATTTAAACATTCAGGGGGTTAAAACAAATATGAACAAATACTATTATTTGTTTTTTAAAAAGCTCTATTACATTCTTACTTTCACCATTGATTTGCCATTCTCTTTCATTTTAAGTTGACTGAATTTAGCCCCAAGCTTCTTCATGCTACATTGATGAAGATATGATCAAAATGAAATCTGATGATATCATGGCCCAAAGGTAGTTATTCATTCCAATGATCTGTCTTCAAGGATACCTAGCATACCATCTAATAGTGACACATTGCACCAGCTGCACAAACAGCAGTGTCATAAATACCTTTGTCAAAGAATTCGGCTGTAGTCATTTTGTCTCCTAGGCATCATGTGGTGTATTAAGATTTATTCTCAGCAAAAAACAACACATCTGTCCATGAATATGCCATGCAAAAATTTAGAAGAACTGGATGAGACTAATATAATGAATGCATGGTTTTAAAATTAATCATACAGATATAATGCTGTTGTAGCTATCATATAACCATTCTATAAACCCATGAAAAATACTCTTCTACATAGGATAACAAATCAAAAATTATGTTACTAAAATCCAAACTGAAATAATTCTGAACGTAGTAGTGATGTAGCAGTCGGTGGGAGAAGCCACTAATAGCAGCTGGGGATCTGTAAATCAACACTCCCAGAAGTAATGGTTTTTGAAGAAGTCTTAAACTGCCAATTTCACTTGATCATAGCAAGTAGATGGTCATCCCTTTCCCTGAATTAGTTAATCGTGTGTGTGGAAATGAAGAATAAAACAATAACACACACATACAATGAAAATATCTCACTAAAGCCCCAATGCAAGGGTTAATTTCTCATTTAGGTTTAGGGGATATAAAAAAGTAGATCTAATTACTAGTTCCTCTGCTTCCCTGTTCTGCTAGACCGGTCCCTGTAGCATCCTCCCCTTCATGTTCCATTGGTCTAAGGTCTTGACATCATCAAGACCAATGCAGGCTCCATAGCCTGTTGATGCCAAGGGACAGTCCACTGACAAAGTGTAGGGGAGCGCTAACTGCCGGGGAAGCAGAGGATCCACCAAAAATGTTATTTTTGTTGAAGGAGATGCCTGCAATCTGCCTTGTATCTTAGGATAGACTTCTGGGAAAATGGAGCCAATCACACAAGCAGGAAATTATGTTTCTGGGGTGTGTTCAGTACACATTCTGTGTACAGAACCCCTCCAGGTATCCATATTGCACTGCATTTTCAGAACATTTCCAATCACTCTTTAAAAGACTCAATCCAGCCTTTACAGATCTCCATACACTCTGGGATAAGACCAATATGGATGATCAGCACGTTCACAGGTCATACTCACATCTCATGGATATATGTAAAAGAATATCAAGCATCCACACATAGTGTAAAACCGTCACTAAAACTTAATTAAAATACACACTAAAATCTGCAGAATCACAGCACTGTTTAAAAAACATCCATCCCGGGAATCACAAGGAAAAAAATCCTGAATCAAAGCAGGCAATGACTTCACTGACATCTTTTCTTTTCTGTAGATGCAACCGTAAGTGAGAGTAAATTTCCCTAAAGTGAGGAGAATTACCGATTGGACAGTCGTCACCAGTAGAGATGTCTCAATGACAATGGACACTATGACAAACAGAGAAGGTGAATCTTCCTAGTGGGGCACATACAACAATAATACACATGACCAAAAAAAACATGTCAGAGGGTCTAACCCTTTCCCCACTTAAAAGAGAAGTCCAGCCAAAGCTTGTTTGGCTGGTCTTCTCCTGTGTGTCATAAGAGTGCAATTCGTTTTGCACTCCTGTGACTCTTTGTTTTTTTTTACGTCACGGAAATCAGTCCATCCTGAAAATGGGAGCCTGGATCCACCAGGTGCCTGGACTGATACCCGTCACAGCCTCTCAGCAAGGCGCTGAGAGCCTGAGACAGCCGCTACCCGTCCCTCCACAGCTCAGCGCTCCAGTGAACGAGGAAGGAGCAGAGCGGAGAGCTGCTGATTGACAGTCAGAAGCTCTCTGCTCAGGGAGCTGTGAGAACCAAGCCATCAGCGATGTTCGATCGCTCGGTTCCAAGTGCAGAGGCGCCGGGGGACAGATGCAGCATCAGACCCATGCTGCATCCACCTAGGTAAGTATTTTTATGGAAAAAAAAAAAAGTTTTGCTTTACATACACTTTAACTAAAAGTATACCTTTCAGGGTCAAAATATATCTAAAATATTCTCTGGCATACCTCCACCAGTGCAAGATTCCCAAAGGGAGGAAGGGATTTTTCATTAAAATAAAGGTAAAAAGTTAATTTTTAAAATGAATTCAGTTCATGCTGAAACTGTAAAACCAGTAGTTTCTACACACTGGAGAGATCCAATCAGCACATTCTATGACTGCAGCTAAAATAGCTTTTGCATCTTAGAGTAACATTTGACAAATGTTAACCAGATGTCATGTTCAAATACAGCAAGTGTGATTGGTAAATGTTTTTCAAATGTCAGCAAATGTGCACCCGGTGAATTAGCTAGAAAACGTACGCCAACGAACTTGTCAATTAGTGTTTTGTAAATATGTCCCTTTGTCTTGGCAAACTGCTTTGTGAGTCCAGTATGGCTCATTTACAACCTTAAAATTACTAGTGAAAGTTTGGCTTTTATTATTGCTGGTCAGATGCAGAAATTAAAAAAACACAAGCAAACTGTAAAAATAAGCGTTTTTAGATTTGAAAGAAGGATTCTACATAGTGTGTATCTATGGTCTCTGGTCTTCATTTAAATGCATTGGTTTCTTCACTAATCTAAAACATTCACTCACTCCAAAAAACTCAATTACTTTCCCATCTATTTCAACAAATACAGTACAAACTGGATGGACAATTGAAACTTGAAATAATTACCGCACTACACTACTGTATATCTACCTTGAATAGGAATCAGCTGTTCGGTGGTTCGGTGAACGGTCAAACTAAATGGATGTTCGGCTGAGCCAATCCTCCGGATGAAGCAAGAAGTAAAACCTTTAGCCATGGGATTACTACTGCTGCTCAGGGCTAATTTACACCAGTGCATTGATCGGCGTTAAGCTGTAAACACAGGTCAACGCAAGGACACCTAAAAAACAATTGTTGACCTGTGTTGCGTTAAAATGCAACATGTATGCACTTTAATGCAACTCAGGTCAAAAAATGTAAAACAAAGGCAAAGCAAGTAAAAAAAAAAAAAGTTTGCTTTGAGATTTATTTTGTCTCTTACAAGCACCCATACCAGCGGCCATCTTTGGGGGATTGGAGAGTGAGGAAAAGAGGATTGTGTGCAGAGCAGGTGCTTTCTGTCAGCATGTCAAGATTTATTGACATTGAGGACTTTGTAGCCCATGTTTGAGTATATAAAATCCTGTAGGACACCCAGCAAAAGGATTACAAGGACCATCTTCACTTCTCTAACCCACAGGATGTGATTTCACAGGAAATCCTGCAAAATGCGGCGCATTATGCGGCGCATTATAACTTGCTTTAAAAGTGTGTCAACGCATGTAGAAACAAGTATTAATGCAAGCCAACACACTAAAAAATGTGGCGTTTTATATTATAGGCCTGTAATTCTTTGTAATAACACACCTAAATCTGTCCAAACAAGAGTCTAGTAGACATCCCGGGTATGATAAAGTTTGAAACATGAAATCTTGAATTATAATATAATTAATAACTATAAATAATTATAAAAAATAATAATATAATAATAATAAAATTAATTTCCTCACGATTCACTATAGCTCAATTCTGCAAGTGTTCTAATTTACTATCGTTGTTTTTCAAACCTTTCTTAAAGTAAAGGGACACTTTTTGTGGATGCCATGGACAATCTCAAGTCTCCAGGCAGAAAGAACAGTATATATAATATAAAACTGCATGCAGGGCACTGGACAAAGCACTAATGACAAAAGGGAAAAATTATTTGATACAGTAATGTATTCTGTAAGATTACAGTGTACTGTATGTTCTATGTTTTTTGTACTTTTTGAATTTGCCGCAGGGCTCTACCCCATGCATCGATATGCTCGCAAGGAACGGAACCCAGCACACAGAGGCATCGGGTGGAGGACACAACCCGCACACACAGCGGGGGGACATCGTAGGATCCTGGTGACAAGGTAAGTAATCTGCACCAGGATTCTGAGATGCAATCCCGAGTGTGTACCGCTAATGGTACTGAAATTTAACCCCGAGCCACACTCAGGATTACCTCCAGGGAGGTTAAAGACTTTGTTAACCCAACATTTCATATTCCTGAAATGTGCCTGCTGTACCATGTACTTGTATGAAACAGTATCCTTATTTCGTTGCATTGCTTCATTTGTGTAAAATACCTGGTATTCCTACCAATCCCCCTGCTTTCCTATTAAAACTGACCACATTAGATATGGGAGCACAGTGTGGTCAGTTTTTTGGTTGTGCTTGCAACTCGGTCTACTTTACTTCAATGATCAGACTGCTGACATGCCCCCCTTCCGGGCGGGGCTAGGACGCTGACGTCATTGCGCATCCTTGGATCGTGCTCACATATGAACTTTATTGCTGAGAAAAAGATAGTATATTAACTTTGTTTGCACTATGCACTTTTTTCTACATTGATAGTCTGCATATTTTGCACTTTTTTTTCCTTAAACATTTGCACTTTATGGTATTGATTTTTTTTTATTGATATTTATTGTATATAAATGTTACATTGAATTTATTGCACATATTCAGTGTACATATGGAAATAGATTTTTAAGGCAGTGTGTTTATATTTATCACAATTTTGTATTCTTCTGGGATTATAGATCTGCGCTGCTTGTTCTCTCTTTTTTAACACAAGGGTTCACATATACTATAAGGTCACAAACTTACACTGGATTCAAACCCCTGACATTTGGCTCATCGCTAAAGATGATTGAAATATTGTCAACATTTTGAAACATTGGTTACAACATAGATACATATTCATTGTAGAAGAAATGATGACCACATGAATTAATATGGAAAGTTTGTGTGATCAAGACCAAGGTCAATAAGATGGTACCAACATCCCTTGTATATTGACAAAGAACAAAGTTTGGGAGGTATGGGCCTTTAACCCCTTACTGACCAGCCACCGCAGTACGACTCCCCTGGGTGAACCAACGTAGCTGTACGCCGGTTCGCCTTTTGACCACCAGGGGGTGCATGCACATGCTCGCGGCATGACGCCACGGCCGATGCGCGTGCCCGCCGGTCGCGATGACTGCCGGGCACCTGCGATTGCTCCACACCGAGACAGAACGGAGATCTGTCAATGTAAACAGACAGTACTCCATGCTGTCTGGGGTGAGGAGAACGATCTGTTGTTCATACTAAGTATGAACAACGATCTGTCTCCTCATCCACAGTTAGAATCACTCTCTAGGGAACACAATTAACCCATTTATCTCCCCCTAGTGTTAACCCCTTCCCTGCAAGTGACAGTTACATAGTAATCAGTGCATTTTTATAGCACTGATCACTGTATGAATGCCAATGGTCCCAAAAATGTGTCAAAAGTGTCCGTTCTGTCCACCATAATGTCGCAGTCCCAATAAAAGCCATTTTGTACGAGTCCCTGGGAGCCACACATCGTTCTCGATGGCAATAGGTAGGTCTGTTCACATAGACGGCCGTGGAGTGTTGCACTGTCCATAGTGCATTACCACTGCAGTAAAACTTTACTCAATATCTGTTTCCCCCCTTCACGTTTTGTATGCCACATTATTAAGATCAATGGATGAATGTATGCCCCTCTTCCTTTTGGAGTCCGAGGACCCATGGATTGCATATTAGACAGAGGAAAGTACACTTAGAATCAAATTTGTGGTGGCTAGTCCATCATTGGATCATGTAATGAAGGTGTGGGACAGCAAGAGGGTTATTGTATTTACTGCAAATTTTTGATGTTTATTTTTCCCATGGAAAACTAGAACCAGACAATTTTGGGTCAGGCGACTCATGCCGTCTGCCATACCTTTAGGCTCCCAGTTGTCCATTGGAAGAAAGTTTTTAAGTAAGCATTATTTGTTTGAAAAATTTGCTGTTTTAATTGATTATACAGCTACATGAACTGATGCAGATATGCTATTCCTTGATTGACTTACAGGTTATACTGTTGTAACGGGTGTGTATGTCACTGGTATATACCTCTCTCTGCGGGTGATCTGGCTCATCTGGTCTTTGGTCGGTTGGACACACTGGGCCACCGGACCTCACTCCTACCTCATGCTTTGGTCATAGCCGGGCTCCTAGCCTTCAAATGCATTGAGGCAGGAACCATTGTTGGGGGACACTTGCTGTTTGTGAAGATGCATTCATGTATGTATAAATACATTTATATACAAATATTGTTATAAGATGCTATTGTCTATACATAAAATGTATTCTGGAATGTTATCAATTATATTTGGTTGACATATCTGTTTACATGTTCAGTAGATGAGAGTCTACCTTTTCCCTGAAGAAGCCAAAAGGCGAAACATGTAGAATAATAGAGTGGGAAATGACAACATAACAGCTTACAATGTGTCCCTTCTTCTACCGTGTTGTGGATGTATTGTATAAAGTGACTTTTATTAATGTTATTTCTAAGTAATACAATTACTATTTTTATACATTTATTGTGTTATATGTGTTTGTAGTATTAAGCACCTTTAAAGTCCCATACCTCCCAAACGTTGTTCTTTGCACATAAAATAATGTTTCATGTATGTATCAGTATTGGATATGGAAAAAAAACCCACTTCATACCCTTAGGAGGAAGGCCTCTAGTGAGGGTTCTAAATTGAGAAGTATAGGGGTACCATAATCCTAACAGTGACAATAAAATGGATAGCAGGAGACAATTCCCCCATATGTCTCTATATATTGGAATAAATTGCCACCCAATTGATTACACATAAAGTTAAAAGGTCATTTTTTATTGAAACAAAATATATAAAAGACAACTATCTAGATACAGATGTAAAAACACCGGTCTCATACTTAGACCAAATATTGTGAAGTATATAGACACATATTGCACTGGTGCTTGGTATACTCCAAGATTAACTATGGAGGGGTAGTAAATCCTCAGTGAACAGTAAATCCTCTACATGTTTCCCGGATATCTCTGCTACTTCAGGAAGAATAATATTAAGTATGAGGTGTTTTTAAATATGGATACTTCTCTTTTATATATTTTGTATCAATAAAAATTCATCTTTTACCTTTATTTGTAATCAATTGGGTACCGAGATAGTCCATTTATTCCAATATATAGAAAAATATGATGAAATCGTCTCCTGCTACCCCTTTTATTGTCACATCATACCCTTGAGCCTGTGAACCTGATTTACTAAAGTGTAAGGTGTGTATTACTTTAGTGTTTTGGGGGTAGAATGCAGTTCATAGTAACCATCAACTTCCAGTTGTCATTTTTATAATCTTGATATGAAAATAAGTTTTGGAAGCATAGGGCTGGTTACTATGTGCATTATGAACATATTCCATTCATCTAGCTCTGTTTTTTTACAGTATAGCTAAGATTTGAGTTGAACAGCTTTTTATAATCAGCATATTAAAGCTTATGTCAGCCTCTATCCTTATATTCCTCTCCCCCTCCCTCACCGCCCATCAGTTCCAAAGCCTGTGTTTGAGAGCAATCTCCTCCCCACCCATCCCCTCCTGAGGCTGTTCCTGTAATTGATTAGTAATTAGTAACATCCCCTCTGTTTAAGGCAGATCAAAAATACTGTGTGTCAATTTAAAAAAATATATATTTCTAAATACCTTCTTGCACAGCTCAGCTGTTTGGTCACATGGTCTCCTTCTGCTGTCCGGCTGACGACAGAATCTCAGCCCCCCCCCGCTGCTCTCCTTAGACCAGGGATGGAGAGCAGAGGGGAATCACGTGACCCACAGTGGAGCTGTGGAAAAAGGTATTTAGGAATATAATCTTTAAAAAATAGAGACACAGGGGTTGATTTACTAATGGGAAATAAACTGTGCAACTTGCAAAGTGCAATTCCACTCTGCAAGTGCAGCAGCTCCAGAGCTTAGTAAATGAGGTAAAGCTTCACTTTGCAAAGAATATCCAATCAAGGGAATTCAACATTTGCCCTCAGTAAATCAACCCCACATCTGCCTAAAACAGAGGGGATAAAAGTAATTTAAACTAGTGACTTAACAACCACGTTTAGGCTGAAAGGTGAAAATTGAAGGTTACTAGTAATGCTTTAAAAATCCTTCAAAACGTTAACCTCAAGAAATAGCAGATGCCCTTAGCCTGCCACAGCAGTGGTCACTATTTTCATAAAACTCAATGCTACTGCAATGTAAAGTGCTACAAATTCACTCATCTACTATGACAATGGTGCATCAGTTGCACCGAAGAAAGAAGAAAGGAAATGATCCTTTGAGGTCTAGAGACCTAAAGATATGAAAGAGTGACTTTTGAAAAGAGTGTTATTACAACATCAATGACCATCTGATGTAATAATGCTATTAGCAGTTTAAATGAGTATTGGTTTGGATGAATAGTCTTTTGTGTAACAAAACTAGGTGTGAAAGATATATTGATGGGTGTGGGCATAGCTCTTCTTAGATACTATTTTTAAATACAGAAACAACATCACCTTCATTTATTGTTCAGTACATACCAACACATATCTCAGTATTAAACAGTAAATAGTGTGATACATAGAAAAGTGTGCTGTCAATTTGGAAAGCATTGCTTACCGATATACTGGTAATAGAAAAAAGATACACATACAATGGCATATATCTGTGTTTGTTCCAAGCTTGTTTAAATTATCCTACTGTTGAGTGGCTCACTACCTTTACTGGAAGCCTGTTGCAAGTATCAACTTGAGGTTGTGTCCCCGTGTTATTGACATTGGCTTCATTTTGAAGAAACTTCCCTCCTGAACCTTGTTTAAACCTGTAAGCAAGGTACACATGAATCAAAATTTATCAGAGATGACTGCATTTTGATCTGTGTGTGTCCTTCACTGTCCAACAGAATTCGATCAGTAGATCGACTTCTGTCGAATAGGACTGCTGAAATATCTGCAGTCAATCATCTGCTGCAACCAATCAGTAGGGAGGATTCCTCCATTCACCTCGCTAGTGTGTATGGGGGAATCTAATTGTTTTGTTTTTTTACTTTAAGGCAGCCAGTTTAATTAAAAAAAAACTATGTGTGTTTGTCTAGCTTTAGTATTTTTAAAGAATTCAATCATGTTCCTCAAGACTGTTAAGATTACGTTAAAGTAGAAGTACCGCCAAAGCTTGTTTGTGCAGTTCGTCTCGCTGTCGGCTAACGTCACAGAGCCGGTCCAGGCTGGGGAAAGATAGCGAACATATGCCCAGGATTCACCCAGATGCCAGTCACTACTGCCCACAGCACAGTGCTCCAGTGAGCGTGGGGGGAGGGGGGGCAGAGCAGACAGTGGTGACTGACACTCACCAGCTCTCTGCTCATTGAGCACTGAGAACCAAGCGATCAGCTGTCTATGATAGCTCGATTCTCAGTTTTAGAGCTGGCATTTACTGTTGTTGCCCATCTCTGCACTTGTTCTGTCTCATCAATTTATTTTTGTAAGTGTGGTCACCAGAACTGGACATAGTGGGTTTGATTTACTAAAGCTGGAGAGTGAAAAATCTGGTGCAGCTGTGCATGGTAGCCAATCAACTTATAACTTCAGCTTGTTCAATTAAGCTTTGACAATAAAACCTGGAAACTGATTGATTTCTATGCAGAGCTGCACCAGATTTTTCACTCTCCAGTTTTAGTAAATCTTCTCCGATATTCCAAAAGAGCACTAACTAAGTCCTATGTAATGGAACTAGGATCTCCTTCCTCCTTTTAGTCATCCCTCACTCCAGGATTCTACTTGCTTTCCCCACTGCCTGGCCACACTATTTTCTATTTTTGTAGTCCTCTGAAATAGACACTCCCAAATCATTCAGCAATGCCAAATCATATTCCATGTTGCACACACGTCCAGGAATATTAACCTTTTTGCACACCTTGTGTCAAAAAAGACATATTTTACCTAATTCTCATTAGCCTGGCATGATCTTTTCTTAGTAAAGCCATACTGCCTAGGGTTGAGCACATTGTGTGTTTTTAAATAATCACTGAAACTTTATTTGGGAGTGATTCCTTTACTTTTCCTACTACAAATGTTATACTTACTGGCACACTATAGGCTGATTCTGGGTCACAGGGGAGCAGAAGAATTCCTATCACCCACTAGAAAAGTATGTCCATGAAAGTTTTGGGCATACCTCTCTTTCATGCATGTTGGTGTTGTTATTATTATTATTATTTTTTTGCATGTTAGTGTTTTTCCCAGTTTCTTTACTGTGCAGAATAATGTTTTTTATAGTTAATGTCTGCACCTTGCCAAACCTTGCAATCAGTGTATGTGCTTGCTGTGTTTTTTTTGACATGATAACTATAGCTCTCTTATACTGTATATGTTTAAATAAAGTATGGAATTAGGTTGATGATATGCCTGTTGTAGAATGATTCCCATTTTAAAATGCCTGGTACACATGATAAGAATACCGGATGAATAATTGTCCTTTTTTTTTTTGCATGCTAGTCTCATATCAAAAGCCAATAGGTTAAGAAAATTCTTGTACCACAGTATACAATTTTTGGAAGGGATGTAATTGTTTTGTAATGTAATATTTAGTTTCTGAGCATGCGTGTTCTTAGACACATGATTTTTTTTCGTACAAATTCCATACCAATAACACGAAAATCGCTTGTTCTCTTAGGCTACTTTCACACTGGAGCGGTGGGGGCGATGGCGGTAAAGCGGCGCTATATTTAGCGCCGCTTTACCGGCGTTTTAGCGGCGCATTTCGGCCGCTAGCAGGGGGGTTTTACCCCCCGCGAGCGGCCGAAAAAGGGTCAATACCACCCGCAAACCGCCGCTGCAGCGGCGTTTTGCGGGCGGGTTCGGAGCGCTGCCCCATTGTTTCCAATGGGAACGGGCGCTATAGGAGCGGTAAATATACCGCTCCTACAGCGAGCCAAAGATGCGGCTTGCAGGACATTTTCCAGTGTCCTGCAAGCGCACCGCTTCAGTGTGAAAGCCCCGAGGGAAGACACAGCAACAGCTGTTTCGGGTCGGTTTGCAGGCGCTATTCTTAGCGCAATAGCGCCTGCAAACCGCCCCAGTGTGAAAGGGGCCTTATAGTCCGAGAAGAAATGTCATGCTTGTCCCTTCAGATATGTATGAACTGTCCCGATCGGCTCTCCCAAGCTGTGTACTAATGACCAGATTAATAGACGATCACTTCAACTACTTATCATCCGATTGTCTCATTGCGTGTACTAGACAAAAAAAAAAAAAAAAGCACCTAATTAAGTACATCCCGGTCTCCCTTCTGACTAGCAGATAAACTAGACCTACTGTAGAATAAAATATGTCTAAAATCAACTTCCATAAAACACTGTGTTTTGCATAAACATTGGATAGATGGGTCTTTTGACATGCATCTTCACCAAAGGCAGCCTCTGTTTATGCTTTGTTTTATCATAACCTCAGTTTGTATTGCCTAGGCTTATGATGGATTACATTAAAGAGTTATTTGTGACAAATGGAAGTCTGTTGTCACAGGCTTCATGGCTTCCTGACAAAGCATATTTCTGTCCTTTACCATTGATACCACTTATGATATTATTATTATTATTTAAAAATGAATGTACACAATTCTTTTTTTTTTCCTTGTACCAAAGGTTTTCTAGATATTCATTGTGATTCTCTGCAAATCTGCCAGCAACTTTTATTATTCTCCGCAACCATTGTTTCAGCATGTGTGGGAGATCTGTGATAATTACAGATGGTAGAAAAACAAAGATCTGTATAGCTATTTGTTGTGTGCTGTCAAACTTTACCCTTTTTTAGTGAGCTGTACATGACATTTTTCCATCAAAGGCAAGCTTCTGTATTGTTGAGAACATTTCTTTTATTATCTGCCTTAAACGGTACTTTACCAACATTATTCAAATGTTGAATTGTTTAAATTCCAGTACAGCTTAAAGATTTTTACAGAAAGTATTTAGGGATTGTAGATTACAATAATACTAAAAATGACTTCATGTTTGAATAGTATTAGAGAATACTTGTAGATCACAGAATTTACATATCTTTAATGTGGAAATATACCCTAGAAATACTCAATGAGCATTAACCCCTTTTACAGATATGTGGTGTCCAGGAAGTGAGCTTTACACCTGGGTGCTGTTTACAGTATATGTGTTTGCATGCTTCCAGCACTGAGACTGGGCTGTCAGTGACAGTTCCGGGTCTCTACTAACAATCAGGACCTGGAGGAACCAGATCCAGAATACATGATAGCTGTGATAGCCTCTGATTGGTTATCACGGTGACCATTCAATCTGTAGCCCACCCCTGTGTTGTTCTCCTCTGTGAAGAGGCTAAACAACACACTTTCCTTGAGGAGGAAAAGATACATTGTATCTTTTCCTCCTGCTAGAGGACATATCTGCAAGAAATAAATAAATAAAGATTAACTAGTTCAGGGCTTGATCTACTACATCTACTGCATATTTTTTCCTTGCATGTATGAATGCATTTGATGTATGTTTTTATGCACATTACATGCAGTGGACGCATTTCTATCTGCATTTGTCCTGTGAGATCACTTCCTTCCTCTTTCTTTCTCTGAGCTTCTATGTGCACTGTGATGCATAGCAGTGTATTTACATGTGTTTTCGTGTGCGTTTTTTGCGCGTTTCTGGGGTGGGAAAATCCAGCATGCTCTACTTTTTTGACTGCACTGCAATAATGTGAATTATGCCCATATGCCCACCTTACTTTGGACTGCCTATGCAGTTGGAGTGCAGTCAAAAATGCATCCAACTGCATCCAACTGCAGCCAACTGCATCCCACTGTGTTAGGTGTGAATGGGCCCTTAGTGTCAGTGTAGATTGAAGTGTAGGTTCATGTCAGTGTGGCAGTTACAATTAGTGTCAGAGTTAGTGTCAGTGGCATTGTAAATATCAGTTAGGGCTTGTTCACACACGCCTACATTTCAAACGCTCCTATAGTGCTTGTATGGCGTTAGTATTGGCGTCAGACAGGCATTAATGAGCTTTAGTATGGGCATTAGACAGGCGTTTTACAAGCATTAAAATTAGAAGTTAAAACTGCTCCACAAATACCTATTCCATTACAGTCAATGAATGAATCTTAACGCCCGCAACCGATCCACAACTGTCTTCCAGAGCATTTGCGAGGCGTTACCATAGACTTGAATGGGAAGCGTTGAAAGGCTTAAAACTCCTCCTGACTTGAAATGAGTCTTCGATTTTGAAACAATGCAATGCTAATGCTTAGTGTGAACTGTCTATTGTATCATGTGCAAGGAAGCCGCCATTTATGGCACATAACTCTGAAGGAATGGCCCGGGTGGAGCACATGCGCCAGTGATGTCACCAGCTGCATGTACAGTAGATATCTCCTAAACGGTAAAAGTATTGTATAGGATTTTACTCCCCCTTTAATGGCAGTTAATGGCAGTGTATCAGTTAGTGTCCGTGTAATTGTTGGTAGTGGCAGTTACTGGCAGTGTTAGTGTCAGTGTGTTTTAGATAAGAAAAAAAAAGGTTTTATATTTAGTGTCAGTGCGAGTGTTAGTGTCAAATACGTACTATTGTTTCTTGACCCTACTATGGGCACAAAGAACGAATCACACACACATATGTGGTATCACAGTGATCGTCAGGAGTTGGATAATTTATTTTGTAGGTTTATTTGGTGGTGGTACACGGTAATGGCATAAAATATAAAGCCATTTTGGTATTTTGGCTCAGTTTTCTTTTGATAATAAAAAAAAAAAAAAAATCAGGAAATATCCATTACCATTTACCACTAAATGAAAGTCCAATCTAACTAGTTGTGATGATATGTAAAGTTATCACATGTCCAAGTTGCAAAATTGGGAATAGGCATTTAGGTCTGTTTTGACCCAGGTCATGAAGAGGTTAAATAACCATATGGCATCCTGATGTATGCATAGCACCATTTTTGAGTTCTTACAGCTGTCCAGCAATATAGCATTGAAAAGCCCTGGCCATCACCAGTAACACCATGCAACTTATGGAGGTCTATCTATAAAAAAAATTGCTGTGCAAATGTCTAAGTATTTCTGCAAAAAGTACAAATAATGGCAGTACCTTTAGTAGTATGTATCAAAATATTGGTCTCTCTTTGCTGCAGGGCAAATATTACATTGTTTAACATTCAATTCCAACTGAAAACTAGCTGCAAAGAGAGAAGTAGTTTTAAAAAAAAAAAAAAAAAAAAAAACAAGCATTCACACTCACCTCCATGCTGCAACATCTGTGTGAGGCAGCAGCAGTCCCATGTTAGCTCTAAAGCCCCATACACACGGTCGGATTTTCGCATGGATTCTGTCCGATCGGACAATGTTGTTGAAAAATCAGACCGTGTGTATGCACCATCGGACAGTGTACGTCGTATTGTCCGACGGACAAAGTCCTATCTCCTGCTGGATAGATTTTCCGACAACACGGTCCGATCACACCAAATCCGATCGTGTGTATGGTAGTCCGACCGGACAAAGTGCTACGCATGCTCAGATCACATTACAAGACCAAAGCTATTGGCTACTAGCCTCTACGTAGTCCCGTCGTAGGCAACAAACGTCACCACGTTCAGAATGATCGGATTTTCCGACAACTTTGTCCGACCGTGTGTACGCAACACCAACATCAGACAAAGTATGACGGACATGGTCTGACGGACCTAGTCCTCGGATAATCCGCGCGTGTGTATGGGACTTTAGACTGAGAATGAAGCAATCACATGACCACTGATCACTCAGTTCTCAGTCTGCTTTGACCAAAGAGCAGTGACTGTCAGTCAATTCTCTCTGCTCTGCTCTGCTCCTCCACTGGAGCACCGGGCAAGGGAGGGGGCAAGCCTGCCTGCTTAAACTCTTGCATGCTGAAAAGCAGGGCCAGTTGTCAATCAGGCAACAGTATTGTCGAGATTCTTCCAGAGCCTGGCACAGCTCTGCCCTGTCAGCTGGCAATAGCTTGCTATCAGCTGACTCTGAGCCCCAGGAGGACAAAGCTAATTGTCCTACTGTGACCCACAAAAGAAGCAAAAAAGCTTTGTCTATATTTCTCTTTTTTAATTTCAGAACATTTGACCAATAAGTAAAATAGTCTAATACTATAGGCGCATAAGAGCATTCATTAAAAAGATAAAATAATATGAGGAAGACCTCTGCCCTCTGTACATAATGTATGGAGATTGCTGTGCTCCCCACCAACAGTTTAATGAATCAGTTACTGCAGAGAGGGAACTGCTATACTGTACAGAATAAAGTGGGGGTGGGGCAAGAAATGTCCCCACCCACCACATATGGGATGCTGGTAGACAAATAAATTACAGTTTAAACCAGTTTATGGCAGTTGTTATTACTTACCTATGATTGGCTTATAAGGTCTGCAAGGGTCCTGGCACAAGCAGGGACCTATAAATAGAAAAAAATGCATCATTAGCAGTGCAGTTGGTGGGGATCAGAAGAAGGAAGCACATCTACGGCTGTACCATGGAGTCGTTGTTGCGCCAGATGATGGAGTGGGCTGGATCCGATGACGGCGAACGATGGCTCTCTCTACCTCCCCCTTCATCTACCACATACATGGCTTCCCCCCGGTTGCTTCAGCATCTCAGCCTCCTTCGTTCATCCATGGCCCTCTTTTTGCTGTCCTCCCACCTCCCTGGATCTTCCTGCTGCTGAGAAGGCCTCTTCCTCCCGTTGGGAACTGCCCATTGACCCAGTGACGCAAGATATTTTTTATTCGGAGATGGCCATAATGATCTCGGATATTCTCCGGTCTCTGGAGACGGCGCATGCACAGTACGGCCAACGGTTATATTGAAGAGGACCTGCAAGAGGCCGCGCAGGTTTGAATCCCCATTGGAGTGTAAAGATCCTGGAATGGAAAAGAAGAAAAAAAGTCAAAAGAAAAGTGACAAAAAACAAGTCTTTTGATGCCTCGATTTTACAGGAATTTGCCTTATCTATGTCAAATTTATTGTCTAAGTTATTGCCTTCTTATTCTGTATTGCCTCATCCATCTAATTCATCAGGACTAGCTTCTGTATGGAGAGAAAATCTACATAATGCTACAGATTCTCCTATAATACAGTGTTTCGTTGTTTGCTCCTGCTATGTCTGCAGGGCCTTCTCATAAATCTGCATCTCTTATACCAAAAGCATGTATGAAAGAAGTTATTTTATGCGAATTGTCGCCTTTAGGTTTCCATTTAAATGTTACAATTTCGTAATTTCAACAATTGGTTACATGCCTTTTGCATATATGCAAGTATTATGGGAGAGTGGTGCCCGGAGTTATGCAGTGGTCTATTCCAACATGTAGAAATCATTTTAGAGGCGTATAAAATTTTTCCAGGTCTTTCCTGTTTTTTTTTATGATGAGTCTTTTCGACAAAAAACTTTCTATACACCAGTCTTTAAAATGGGGTATGAAAGATGTCGGCCTATGGCTTAATCTATTGTTGCCTCAGAAACAATTTATTAAACCTACTACACCTATTACTGGACCTTTTCATAAAGGATTATGTTTTAATTTTAATGAAGGTCAGTGTAAATGGCTTGACAATTGTAGATATAAGCATTAATGTGCTCATTGTGCAGGGCTGTTCGTTGCTTTAAAAAAATAGGTCAACATTCACCGTCTGCTTTAAGGGACAATTTTCTTAAAAGCGGTAATATTGGAAAACATGTTACCATGGCTTCATCTGTACCCAGATCACAAGAAAGCAGACATGCTAATTAATGGATTTCGTTATGGTTTTCTTTTACCTACCTTTTCTAGTATAGGTTGCGTAGTTTTTAAGAATTTAGCTTCAGTTGATTTACATCAACATATTGTTCGGGTTAAAATTGCTAAAGAGCTTGAGGAAGGGAGAATTGCCGGCCCCTTTGATTATCCTCCGTTTACTAATTTTAGGGTCTCTCCTTTGGGGGTTATTCCAAAAAAGGAACCTGGCTCTTTCCGTATTATACATCATTTATCTTTCCCTGGTGGTTTTTCTTTAAACAATGAAATTGATTCTGTTCTGTATCTTATTCCTCCTTTGAGGATGCTTTGGTTAAAATTTGAGCTGTTGGTAATTCTGCTTTATTGGCAAAAGG
Organism: Lithobates sylvaticus; assembly: GCA_028564925.1. Classification (NCBI taxonomy): domain Eukaryota; kingdom Metazoa; phylum Chordata; class Amphibia; order Anura; family Ranidae; genus Lithobates; species Lithobates sylvaticus. The sequence continues at coordinate 237,837,683 of CM053030.1, read as the reverse complement.
TGACGTAAAATCTTCTTTCCATCTGTTGCCAATACATCCGTCTGCGTTCAATTCGTTGGGTTTTATTTTTGATGAGAAATACTTCTTTGATAAATGTTTACCAATGGGGTGTTCTATCTTCTGTCATTATTTTTAGCTTTTTCATCATTCATCATTCGGGTTCTTATAATTGTATACACTATTTGGAGGATTTTTTATTCATAGGTAAGGCCGATTCTTTAGATTGTTTATATATTTTCACTGAATTTCAGATGATTTTATTTAGGGTTCCATTAGCTCCTGACAAGTCTGTTTTCCTGACCACATGTTTGAAGTTTCTAGGTTCAAAGCTTTCGGGTATGGGGCCTATTGGCAGGGTCGTTGGTCAGCGAATAGATGGCATTCTTCGTGGATTGATAAGGGTTTTGCTACTAATATTGTCCTTCTGTAGTTGTTACCTGTTATCGTAGCTCTCGAACTTTGGGGAAAACTGTTTTTTGCCCATCGCTTGGCTGTTAGCCTTAAAAACTGGGCACATGTATTAGGCAGATTTAGCTCCAATTGACTTCAACAGGGTTTGGATATAGCATCTCAAATTTTAAGATGTTCAGCGAAAACGCCACAAACTCAGGTGTTCAGGCCACTCCCAGTAATAACCATATACCCCCTTTTTCCGAGAGTAAAAAATGTTGTTGTAATATGTGTTCTGTATTGGTTTCAATAACACTTTTACCACAACACATTTAACCACTTTTATAATCTGCCCAAAATTTCAATAGTACCCATTTATTATGGTTGCACAAATAAAAAAAGGAATTATCACCATCATTATTTCCTTTAATTGCACAATATCTTAACCCGAATATTTTAATTTCTAATATCAGATAAAGGGCATGTAAGGACACAAGTAACACTCAAACTGCATAGCCAGGAATATGACTGCCATTTCCTATTTCACCTTTGCAGCTTCATGTGTCCTTTGTCTTCTTATTGGAGCAGTGTGATAATACTAATTCATTATCCAATGCACAGACTGTAGGTAGAGAGATAACACTTAAAGCTGAACAAAGAAATAGGGGTCCACCTGCCCAGATATGCAAAGATGTGACAGCTGAAGCCTATCCTTTGCAGATTTTCTCTGACGATGCTTTCTAAACCCTGACAGCTACTCATCTGCTCTGCAAAAAGCCTCATTCACTGCTATATCAGAAAAAATGTGCAGTCAGGATGAGTAGGCACTGCAAGAGGAACAGACAAACCAGTATCTAAAGGGCAAGCCACCGCTGTCACAACTGTCTGAACCTGAGGTCTGTAGTATATACTTTACTTTTTTTTAAGAATCCTTGGGGAGGCATGATATACTTTCTGTCAAAGTTCAGTTAACCTTATGATTTCAGTTCTTTATTAAAAAAAATATAAAACAGTCAAGACTACTATGTATGTGTCAAGTATTTTAGCAAACCTTGCTGCCGATGGTTTCTTCTGTTCTGCTAATTATGCAAACCACTTTTTTTCTCGCTTAAACCTTTTAAAATGAGAATTAGATGGGAGGATGAGATCATCTCAATTCTCAAGCTTTTAGGTTTGTATCTGATACAAGATGAAATGTAATACAGTATGATGATAAACTTAAAAAATATATATCATATCTCATGTCTGTATTTATACGACCCACCAGTTACAGTAGCAGACCACCACTGTGACTATTTACCTTACTGTTGACTCGCTTGCCTAGCACAGTGTTTCTCAACCTTTTTCAGTCAAGGCACCCATTAAATTATAGTAAATCTCAAGGCACCCTTTAAAATTATGGACAGTCTCGAAGCACCCATTCTAAAAAAAACTATTCTAATAGTTTTACATGATGCAGCAACATCCACACGTAGGACACCCAACATTAGAGGTGATTTATTCCTCCAAAGCCAATACAATTGTGCACACTGGTACGGACTAGTATTCCAATGTTTCTCTTTTCCCTCAATTTCTCTCTGTCAGTCAGCTGATGTGACCCCAGTGCTGAGGGAGAGAAACAGGGGAGGGTCAAACAAGGATTCTGTGGAGACGACAGACATCCACCTTATCAACTGATGACATCATTGGTTGTTAGGATCCCAGTGTCTAGAAAGTCATACTGGTGCATAATGAAAAAGGCAGTCAGGCTTGATCCACCTGCTGGCTTGTATACAATTTTTGATAATTTTTTAGGCATTTTGCCAAGGCACCCTGGTTGAAAAAGGCTGCTCTCAAAAAAGGAAGAGTATCCCCCTCTGCTGTATTGCTCAGCACAATCAATGACGAAGGGAACAGCAAGTAGATGGGGACTACCACTTTATGGCTAAAAGTCACATGTGCAATATTGATGACATTATTGATGCAATGTTTTGTATTTTCAACATGAGATTTTTTATGTAATTTTTCTACAATAAATAAATATTTTCTATATATAAAGTTTTTTAGATATTTTTTCAAATTGCCCATAAAATCCCATTTTTTTTAGGTTTATTTTATGTATTACCAAGGGATGGTGGCAATCTACACTTAATTTAAATTGGGAATTATCTACAAAAACACAGTTTTTGAATAGTTGATATTCAGATATCACAAAATTAGACTTGGACAGCACAGAAACACTACAGAGGATATAAACAAGCTTATTTCGAGCTTATTTGGTCACAAATCCTATGTGTGATTCTAAGTACCGTATTTATCGGCGTATAACATGGCCAGGCGTATAATACGCACTCCATGTTTAGGAGGGAATTTTAAGGAAAAATACTTTTAGGAGGGAAGTTTAAGGAAAAAAAATTACATTTAAATGCCCATCAATGCAGCCTTATCATTGTCCATCTGCAGCCTTGTCAGTGTCCATCTGTAACCTTGTCATTGCAGCCTTGCCCCAGTGTCATTTGCAGACTTGCCGTTTTTAAAAATGGCGCAGCTGAGCTACAGATTCGGATGTCCTGTGTATCTCGGCGGCGCTTGATAGCTCTCGGCCGTTCTTGGCAGCTTTCGGCCGCTTTTGGTCGTTCTCGTCGGCTTTCGCACGCTCTCGCCTGCTTTCAGCTGCTCTCGGCCATTCTCGGCGGCTTTCAGCTGCTCTCTGCGGCTTTCGGCGTCTCACGCAGGACTGCGAGAGCCACCGAGAGAGGCCGAAAGCCGATGAGAACGGGCGAAAGCCGCCAAAAGACACAGAGAACGACCGAAAGCCGCGAGAATGGCCGAGAGGCTCACAAATGCCAGGGGAACGGCGTATAACACGCACCCACGATTTTCCCCTGATTTTAAGGGGGAAAAGGTGCCGATAAACACGGTATGTTTTTATATTAAAATGGGGGAGTTGGTTTCAAAAATGTCCCAAGATGCTTGTTATCACAAAGGATCTGTTGTACCTAAAAATAGTATTAACTATTCGCTACATACCTTCAGAAAGAGAAAATAGATACTAGAAATAATGAGCAAACCCATATATTTAGGAAAATAATACCATCATTATTAGATTGGACAAAGAAAAATATTATTAATATTAGCATCATCATGGTATACAAAAATGTTTTCTTTCTTGACATTTGTAAGAGTAGACACAAAACCTTGCATATGTCTTATCAAATAAACAGTTACTAAATAACTAATCAAATCATCTGCCCTACTGGAAACTTGCTAGCTGACTGGTTTTATGAATATATTTTCAGAGTCAAAGCAGCATGGTAGCTGGCATAGCACAGCATGAGCTAGACTGATGGGAAAACCACATCTTTTGCTATGCACAACACTGATAAATGAGAAACTAATTTGCAGCGGAGTAGTGCCTACTTTCCACAAATTAAAAATAAACAACACTTTGAATACCTCTTAATTTATTGGAACATCGCCGAGTCAGTAAATTATGACCTTACGTGAATGTCAGCTGCAGGAAACAAACAATTTGAAGGCAATCAGGGACGATAAAGCTAATATACATTTTACCTGCTAAGTTAAGCATACTATAAGCTTCAACCTGTTTCATGGAATATAATTGGTGCTGTTACCATTTTTTTAAGATTGGCTGAAAATTTTAATTAGCCAGCACTAAGAGCAGCATTTAAAATGAATGTGTACTCGCATGATCTGCTATGGGAATATGAATGCCCTTGACCTATCACATGTACACTTACGGTAACTGGAATGTTCATTATAAAGTTCTAGGCGAGGGTAAGTATTTTTAAAGTAGAATTGTAAGTAGGCTATGGACATTCAAACATTTACACATTCTTAACAAACATTAGTTAAACAAGACTTTACTGACCTCTGTACACAAGTAATTCACGAAGACTTTCAAGTTGAGCCTCTGTATTCTGCTTATTCCCCTGTTCCTGTGCACGTGCTCTGCATTTACATTAGAGATCAGAAGGCCAGTAGACTGCCAATTCACAGCAGCAAGAGGGAGCAAACATAACTACTGAAAGAAAATGTAAATATTTTTCTGGTAAACCTTAAAAATGGATTCCTCTATAGTGCATGCAGCTGCGAGGAGAGGAGAGCTGATAACCGGCAAATCCACACAGGGGACACAGGGGACATCTTCACTGATGATCAGTGCCCTGAACAGTGTAGCCCCAACATTGCCCACCAGTGCTGCTAATCAGTGCCCGCCAGTGCTGCCTGTCAGTGCCCATCAGTGCCACCTATCAGTGCCATCAATGGTGCCTATCAGTGCTGCCTATCAGTGCCCATCATTGCAGCCTCATCAGCGCACATCAGTGAAGGAGAAAGATAGCTTTTTTTACAAAATTGTATAATAGAAACTAAGAAAATCTTTTTATTTTTTACAAATTTTTTGCTCTTTTTTCGTTTGATTAGCAAAAAAAAAAAAAAAAATCCTGTGGCAATTAAATTTCAAATTTATATACCAACATTTGTCTCAAAAAAATATTAAAATGTTGTTTGGGTGTAGTGTTACATGATCGCTGAATTGTCATTCAATGTGCACCTGTGCTGAAAGTTGAAAATTGGCCTGGGCAGGAAGGGGGAGGGTAAAGTGCCCAGTAGGCATCTGGTTAACGATATAAGAGAATCACTGCTAAGGGTGTAATCGTTTTTATACAGATACTATTAAAATGTAAACGGAATAATAAAACAATGCCTCCATTTTCCCTCTTGATGAATACTGTACAAAAGCTAAATTTACCTCAAATGCAGAAAACCTGTCTGGTTTCTGCACTGTTGGCACATCTCTTGGGTGGGGTTCAGGCTTCAATGCCATGGGCCTGCCTATCTGTCCCTGACTCCTGGTTCCTGTCCTGTGGTTCTCTGCAGCCCCACGCTCCCTCTTTTCTGGGCTTTTCCTGGCTCTCTAACTTCCTCCTGTGGTGAGGTAAATCAGGATCCTCATTTCCTCTTGCTCCTTTCCTTCTATTGGTACCTTGTCCTATTAGTGTTGGAAAGGAGGTGCAGGCTACAGTGGGGAGAATATCCAGACTGTGTGGCTCTTAAAACAGCTGCCAACAATGGCTACATATCATTCTACAATAAAATGTGTTAACTAACAAAACATATTATACATATAAATGAATGGATATAAATAATCCAAAACCAGTGTCCATCATACAGAATGATACATGTACATGTATTAGGCAGTGATGCTCCAAAATGTTTGGACAGCTGGAAAGTCCAGGCAAACAGCGAATTACATTTTTTTTAAATAAATAGATATTTACTGTTCTACTTACAAAAGGATTTTTCAATTTGGCCAGCGACTATGGTGTTTTACACATCTGCCAGTTAGAAGAAAAATCTATACATTAGACACTGATTTAGAATTACTACTACTTACGCCAGCATCCTGCCGGGCTGAACAGAGGTGATGAGGTTGATTCTTTATTCAATGTACAAAATGATGAAAATGGAAAGGTAGCAAAGGAATATGTGATGCTGAACCAGGGAACTGCATTTATGAACTGGGAAATAAGTGTATTACAGGCTTGGCTATGTTGTGAGTCAGAGATCCATAAATGACAAGGCTTGCTGACTAGAATTACAAATCATCCAGTAAGTAAAACAGGTAACATATATAGATTCTAACTGTGCTTTCAGTTGCTTGTTTAGAGTTACATGACTCATTTAATGTGGATGTTCACGGCATCTGAGCACCACAAACCAAAAACACTATTTAATTCATTTTTAATATTCAAAGCAAATGGCCCCATCCATCCATGTTTATATGCTTTATTTTGTTGAGGAATCAGTTTGAAAAACAAAACTCTAGCATTTCTGGCCATGCCGTCTTGAGTAAGGGCAGATGATTCATGTAGCATTTACGCCCTAGAATTCATCCGCTCTTAGCTCAGGCATGCATGCAGGAGATAAGTTAAGTGAAGGTGACCTCCGCGCTGTATTAATGGATGGTGGAAAACAGTGTTCCACCCGTGTATAGATAATAAATATTAATAAATAAATATTAATAAGTGCATGTGCATAAATGACCCATATATAGTAAAATAATCTGAGGTGTGTTATCCAATAGAGATAGAATCTTCCTCGGAATGCAAAGCAGCCAAATCTAATAGTGTTCACAAACACATAGACAAATAAATAAAGTAAAGTGATCTAGCGCATAAATACAAACACCCTCTTTCAAATATAAAAAATGTGTAACCACTGGTGATAGTGAATCTCTATAAAGATACAATACAATTGATGTGATAAAACAATATATAAATGAATATAAAATCAATCAATCAACACAAAAGTTCAAATATTGGTGGAACAACCAATAAATGGCGAATAGTTCAGGAAAAAAGGCTCTAATAGATTATAGAGCTAGATGAACGGTAAAGTCAATGGGTCACCCTGAAACTGGCCATGAGGAGATGCACCAAGTGCAGGTTCTATAATGGATAGTCCCTTAATCGGTATCCACAGTATACACAAGAACACTGTCAGCAAACCATGGTGTATGAAATCCAAAAATGGGCTATCTAGCCTCTCACCTCATAGATTCTTTATTCAGCGTGTAGTCCGAGACAACTCGATTCTCCTTTGCTCTTGAGGTCTATCCCCGTTTGGAGGAGCCTTGCCCCGGCTCACTGTATCAAAACGCCGTCTCCTGGATCACTGTCCTCTAGCCTAACAGGCTTCGGATGGATAGATATGGGCACTCTATGTATAGAACAGAGGCTCTAAAGGAGTTCCACATAAGTCCAGTCCAGAAGTCCAAGTGGGGGGTGGAAAACACAGCAAACGCTAATGGACCTCCAAATCGTGAGAGGAAAGTGGCAGCCACTTTCCTCTCACGATTTGGAGGTCCATTAGCGTTTGCTGTGTTTTCCACCCCCCACTTGGACTTCTGGACTGGACTTATGTGGAACTCCTTTAGAGCCTCTGTTCTATACATAGAGTGCCCATATCTATCCATCCGAAGCCTGTTAGGCTAGAGGACAGTGATCCAGGAGACGGCGTTTTGATACAGTGAGCCGGGGCAAGGCTCCTCCAAACGGGGATAGACCTCAAGAGCAAAGGAGAATCGAGTTGTCTCGGACTACACGCTGAATAAAGAATCTATGAGGTGAGAGGCTAGATAGCCCATTTTTGGATTTCATACACCATGGTTTGCTGACAGTGTTCTTGTGTATACTGTGGATACCGATTAAGGGACTATCCATTATAGAACCTGCACTTGGTGCATCTCCTCATGGCCAGTTTCAGGGTGACCCATTGACTTTACCGTTCATCTAGCTCTATAATCTATTAGAGCCTTTTTTCCTGAACTATTCGCCATTTATTGGTTGTTCCACCAATATTTGAACTTTTGTGTTGATTGATTGATTTTATATTCATTTATATATTGTTTTATCACATCAATTGTATTGTATCTTTATAGAGATTCACTATCACCAGTGGTTACACATTTTTTATATTTGAAAGAGGGTGTTTGTATTTATGCGCTAGATCACTTTACTTTATTTATGCATGCAGGAGAGTGTGCCTAGCTGAGAAAACGTATCCTCCTTTCCTCCCCTCCTGAAGACTCCTGGGATGTATGACATAATTTCCCTAGGCAAGAAACCAGGAAGTAACTGAAGAAATGTAAAAAAAAAAAATTGAAAATCAAAATATGATATACAGTATCTCACAAAAGTGAGTACACCCCTCACATTTTTGGAAATATTTTATTATATCTTTTCATCCGACAACACTGAAGTAATGACACTTTGCTACAATGTAAAGTAAAGAGTGTACAGCTTGTATAACAGTGTACATTTGCTGTCCCCTCCAAATAACTCAACACACAACCATTAATGTCTAAACTGCTGACAACAAAAGTGAGTACACCCCTAAGAGAAAATGTCCTAATTGGGCTCAAAGTGTCAATATTTTGTGTGGCCACCATTATTTTCCAGCACTGCCTTAACCCTCTTGGGCATGGAGTTCACCAAACTGATGTTATCCATGATGATATCACAGAGCTTGCACTTCTCCACCTTCCATTTGAGGATGCCCCACGGATGTTCAATAGGGTTTATGTCTGGAGACATACTTGGTCAGTCCATCACCTTTATCCTCAGCTTTTTTTGCAAGGCAGTGATTGTCTTGGAGGAGTTATTTTGAGGGGACATCAAATTTACACTGTTATACAAGCTGTACCCTCACTACTTTACATTGTAGCAAAGTGTAATTTCTTCAGTATTGTCACATAAAAAGATATAATAAAATATTTACAAAAATGTGAGGGGTGTACTCACTTTTGTGAGATACTGTAGCTTCCTATCTATTTACTAATGCTAGCAGCATAAGGATTACAAATAAGCAATGTTGATTGAGAGAGTAAAGTTCCATTTTTTTAAACAAAAATGTGAAGCTAAACTCCAGGATATAGCTTTTTTCTCTCCAAACCTTTGTCTCCCCATGTACATTAACCAATTTAGCTCCCTTCATGACCAGGCCACTTTTTGTGATACGGCACTGCATTACTTTAACTGACAATTGCCCGATCGTGCAACACTGTACCTGATAAACATGTATATCATGTTTTTCCCCACAAATATAGCGTTCTTTTGGTGGTATTTGATCACCTCTGAGTTGTTGTTTATTTGCGCTATAAACAAAAATAGACCAACAATTTTGAAAAAAAAATATTTTACTTTCTGCTATAAAACATTTTCAATAATAATAAAATAAAAATCTGATTTCTTCATAAGTTTAGACCAATATGTATTCTGCTGCATATTTTTAATGTTTAAAGAGGAAGTAAAGCCTCTGAAAAAAAAATACACCCTGCAAGACAAAGGCATAATGAGCTAGTATGCATAGCATACTAGCTCATTATGAATTACTTACTTGAGATTGAAGCCCCCGAATCAGCCCCTTGTTTGCCTCCTCTGATGCCGCCATCTATCCCAAAGTTACTTCTGGGTATCGCGGCTCCGGCGCTGTGACTGGTCGGAGCCGCAATGACGTCACTCCCGCGCATGCGCGCTGGTGCTGCCAACGGCATGATCGGCGTTAGAAACGACACGCTCTGCCTTAGAAACGGCGTTAGAAATGTGCAGCTATTTCTGCAAATATCTCCTAAACCTTTTAGGTTTGGGAGATATTTCTTGCAACTACTGGTAAGCCTTAATCTAGGCTTACCTGTAGGTTAAAGTGGTTGTAATGGGTTTACAACCACTTTAAAGGAGAGGAATACTTGCCTTCTTCCCCGCTCCCCCAGCAACTGTCACTGTCCTTCGTTCCCAGTATGTGGAGGGACCTACAAAATCCTCAGATATAATGAAAATTTGTTGTACATGATGACGTTGGAAAGGCCATAAACGCACGCCCAAAGAAGAGGACTGGCTTTGTGTTATCAGTGGTATAGCAGGAAGGAAAACGTCAGTAGTCAAGAATGAGGTTAGTATTTTGACTTATTACTTACCCCTAAACTAAATAAGCTGGCCTTTATTCAGACCCCTTTCACACTAAAAGCAATGGCCATTAGCGCTAAAGCACTGCTTTTCTGCCACTAGCGGGGTGCTTTTAACCCCCAAAAAAGGGTTAAAATCTCAAAGTGCTGCTCATTCATTCCAATGGGCAGGGACAGGTTGGAAGCACTGAATACAGCTCTCCCAAGCCGCCGCAAAGATGACGCTTGCAGGACTTTTCGGAACGTCCTGCAAGTGCACCCCCCGAGTGTGAAAAGTCACACTGGAATAAATGGGAGGCGGTTTTCAGGTGCTTACCAGAGGCTACTTCCAGTGCTAAAGTGCCTCAAAACCACCCCAGTGTGAAAGGAGTCTAAATGCAGAACAAATAAAAGATTGCAGTGATGCCACACTATGGAAGAAATTTTCATTTGGTCTCCAAATGTTCTCCCTGTATAGCGAAATACTGTACATCTCTCAAATAACAGGTAAGACAAAAGCAATACTAACAATAGTGTAGCAAATCTATTGAACGATAAAAGTATAATATCACATTATAGCATTAGGAGGCACACATCCACCTGTGTTTAGCAGGATAAATTGATCTGGGCAGTTTAAACAAACTTTATACTCCCCACATTTATTTCTCCTGAGTCTAGATGTACTTGCATTTATTCTTGTTTACATGTGTTTATCTGAAGAAAACCAAGCTAAATGGCTCCAGAAATTTCTTGTTTGTGTAAACACCTGAACCTCGCTGCTGCTGAACATCTATGCGTGAATTCAGTCAAAGTAATGAGAAAAGATCTCCTATGCACGGGGGCCCTAAGCTGTATTCTACAAAATGTGGAAATTACAGTATTTAATTGTTATAAAATTAGATAGATAGATAGATAGATAGATAGATAGATAGATAGATAGATAGATAGATAGATAGATAGATAGATAATTTGAGCAAGTTTAAATTGTCTCTACTTACAGTCTCTTTCCTATTCTTTTTTTATAAACTATGCTAACTACATGTCAAAAATAGGCAAAAAATGTATGCTTTTTGCAATTTTTGTTGATCAATCTGTATGCACATTAAAGTCAAGCATAGCAAGTATAATTTTAATTAAGCACCAACCTTTCTAACTGTAAGGTCTTGTTTTTTTTTCTTGCTTGCATAAACTACCTTATTATTGTGCAAATCAGTCAGTTAATACATCTTTTAAATAGTTTATAGTATTCTCTTAATGCCATCCTGCTTAAGCTTACCTGCTGCCCGGAGCTATGCAGCAAATCTTGTCTAGTCTCATATGAGCTCATCATGTGTATCTAATTTAGAATTTATAACAAAAGAAACTCAATAAAGATTTTTCTTCACAGTGCAGCAACATAAATGTGGAAAATATTGTCTTGGCTCTGATAAATACATAGGAATGAAAAAAAAAAAAAACTGGTTCCACTGATAAAGTATTGGTAGAAAACAATTGAAATAAAGATTGTCAAACTAGTAGATTGCATGTTAAGTAAGAATGAAAGCAGTAACTAAGGAGGAAATAGTTATGTCAGATCATGTCCTAGTTGACCATGCTGACTTGGCATTTGGCATACATGGACCATGTGAATCTTTTTATAGGTGTGAGAATAAGGCAGTGAATCTGGGTGTTTGTGAACTGGCCACAAAAACGTTTATGCCGCGTACACACGACCGGGCTTTCCGGCAGACTAGGTCTGACAGTCTTCCCGACGGACTTTCGGCAGTGTTCCGACAGACTTTCCGAACGAACAGACTTGCCCACACACGAACTAAGTCCGTTCGAAAGTTCATTCGTTTTGAACGTGATGACGTAAACGGGACTAAAAAAGGAAGTTCAATAGCCAGTAGCCAATAGCTTCCCTTGCGTCGAATTTGGTCCGTCGGACCAGCATACAGCCGAACGGTTTTCCCGAAAGGAATTGAGTCTGTTGGACAGATTTGAAACATGTTCTATTTCTAGGTCCGTCTGATTTTTTTTACGAAAAAAAAAGTTTAGCCCACACACGATCGGATTGTCCAATGGACTAATTCCATCGGACCTAGTCTGCCGGAAAGTCCGGTCGTGTGTATGCGGCATGAGTCTTTTACTTAGTTACTAGTTGGAACATTCTTGATTGGTACAGCCTCAACCAAACAATTTTGTTCAGACCTGTGTCATGGGGAGGAGGTATTTTTTTCATGTCCTAAGATAGAAAATTGTTTTAGTTGACATCATTGTGCAGTATTTTGTTTGAATTGCTTGTTTTGGGTCACAGCATTTTGATATGACTGATGTCAGATCTCTAGCTTGGTCATTCTAAAATGTGGCATTTGTTCTGTTCAAACCACAGTTTTCTTTATTTATTTATACTTGTGTTTTGGATAATTGGCATGTTAGGTGAATCAGCTGATTCAATGTTAGCTTATATAAACTGTATATATATATATATATATATATATATATATTTATATATTTTTTTTTTTCACTTAGGGATGTACTTACTTTTGTTGCCAGCAGTTTAGACATTAATGGCTGTGTGTTGAGTTGTTTTAAATGGACAGCAAATTTACACTGTTATACAAGCTGTACACTCTCTACTTTACATTGTCTCAAAGTGTAATTTCTTCAGTGCTGTCACATGAAAAGATATAATAAAATATTTACAAAAATGTGAGGGGTGTACTCACTTTTGTTAGCTACTGTATATATATATATATATATATATATATATATATATATATATATATATATATATATATATATATATATACACAGAAGTATTCAAGGTATTATGTTCTCTGATACAACTTGGAGTATTCTGATAAAACTTAGATAATAATACATAGTAGGTGAGGTTGAAAAAAGACACAAGTCCAACCTATATGCGTGATTATATGTCAGTATTAAATTGTATATCCCTGTATGTTGTGGTCGTTCAGGTGCTTATCTAATAGTTTTTTGAAACTATCAATGCTCCTCACTGATACCACCGCCTGTGGAAGGGAATTCCATATTCTTGCTGCTCTTACAGTAAAGAACCCTCTATGTAGTTTAAGGTTAAACCTATTTTCTTCCAATTTTAATGAATGGCCACGTGTCTTGTTAAACTCCCTTCCGCAAAAAAAGTTTTATCCCTATTGTGGGGTCCCCAGTACGATATTTGTAAAGGGTCTCTTCTCCAGAGAGAATAATTTCAGTGCTCACAACCTTTCCTCATAACTGAAATCCTCCAGACCCTTTATTAGCTTTGTTGCCCTTCTTTGTACTCGCTCCATTTCCAGTACATCCTTCCTGAGGACTGGTGACCAGAACTGGACAGCATACTCTAGGACCAGAGTCTTGTAGAACGGGAGAATTATCATTTTATCTCTGGAGTTGATCCACTTTTTAATGCATTTCAATATTCTTGCTTGGTTAGCAAGGAAATTGGCCTATAATTTGACAAATTAGAGTCATCCATGTTGGTTTTAGGAATAATGCGCATGCTTGCTTTTACTGATTCCTGTCAGAACATGTTTTGTTTAAAGGATACATTTATTTTTTGAACATGTTACATGTTACACCCATATTACGAACATCCGCTTAGAAAAAGACCATCGGGCCTTCAGGAAAAAACTCAAGACCCACCTCTTCTAAGAAGGAATCAACCCAGTTCGTATCAAGCGCCTCGAGGCGATTCAGTTCGCAGTTGCAGCGCTATACAAATCTTTTCATTCATTCATAAGGATGTAACACATAACATATTCTAGCATTCCCTGCTTACCCCCTGAGATCCCCCTATGAGAGCGGGTAGGGTTTCCTCACCTCCACAGCCGCTGTCACATATATATTAGGTCCGGCTGTGTGGAGCTCCAACCGTACAGCTGTGCTATTCATTCACAGTGATCTGTGAATAAATAATTTACAAGTCTTGTCTGCCACCACCTGTAGTTCTCAATGGGCTATGAGTGCGCTGATCAGCATACTCGTAGTTTACTGACCCTTCATGCAGTTTTCTAATTGAAAGCCCATATGAAGGTACAGGCAGAAAGCTGGAGGATGTGTCTGCAGGAGCCTGGCATTGTACCCACGGTCCACAGATGATGGGTTCAATGCTTTGCAGGCTCCTGTGGGAAAAAATAATAAATGCACATTTTATTTTCAGGGACCCAATTTTTTGATTGACCAATTTCAGTGGGAGTTGAGAGCTCCAGAGTGAAAAATAGTCTCATTGTGATATTGCTGAGATTCTTGGATATGCAATGTATTCATTGGATGTGACTGGCTACAGTTGTTAGGCTGCTGGCTCCCAAAAAGAACTTGCCTAAGATCTGACTGTCATCAGCGGCTTTGCACATGCTCTCTTATTTGTATATATTTTTAACTGGATTGTTTTTATGAATTTGTTATTTACACTGTAGAATGGTACAATGCAAAAGGAGATCACAGTTTAAACAAAGGGTATCATAAAGTATAAAGATACAAAACAATACAAAACAGTCAGTTTAATTATGTAATTGGTTTGCAAATAAACAAAACTTAGCAGGAAACATCACAGCTTCAGAATGCACAATATGTAAAATGCTTTGGGACTTTATATGAGGCATGCAGTCTCGGGGAACAACCAATTATCAATAGTGTAGTTGCTTAAAATTAAAGAGAAATATAAAGTACACCTAAGTATATATGTAGTACATAGTTTCAGAGAAGACCAACTATCAATATTACCATATAGTTCTAGTAATTAAGATATCAAACAAACAATAATTACAGTGATAGAGAGGGTCTCCAAGCTTTCAAAGTTTATTTAGAGGTCAGAACTGGGGACTGATCAAACCTAGGTGATCCAGGAGAGAGGAAGAGAAGGAATCCATAGTGAATATGTACTTTGTGCTATACAGTATATATTGTGAGAAAGCAAATGGGTATTGTGGTGCAATAGCTCCTTTCAGCAGGTCAGTCCCAAGGTAAAGAGAGGGGAAAAAATGGGAGAGAGTGGTGGTATGGGGGGTAGTAGTCTAAAAAATTAAATCAAAGCATCCCATTTTGCTTTGGCATTCATGTCAATCCTCTGTATATATATATATATAGTTTTATTTGGTTTAAGTGGAATATCTTTCTTACTTATGCAGAGCCATAGCAAAATCATTCCATTGGTATACACATCGGTGGTGGCAAAAAAAAAGGCTGACTTTTTTTATTCGGGATATATGACCACCTGTATGCATTTCACTTACCTAGTTTTTAAGTTCATGCCCCCTGTGTGGGTTGAAAAATAAAGGGTCTGGACCATCAATTAGCTCTCATTACTATCAGTGCTCAGGTTTCTGCCCTCTATTTTGTTTAAAAGACCGTTGGGTTCTCACTCGTTTTTAATAAGACCTAATCTGTGTCACAGATCAGCGGTATAGCAGATCTGCCACCTGTGCATCAATTAGCATGTGGTTTGTTTAAGACCTAGGAGGTATAGGCATTGCCAGAACTTACTTGCTGGTCTACACTCACCAGCCACTTTATTATCTTTCAATATGTTCATTGAGTTTTGGAAAAAGAACAAAAACATATGTAGATAGTCGTTTTATCGGCCCACATGACCTACAATCTTAGAAAGTAACAGTTATTCCGCGTACACATGACCGGACTTTCCGGCAAACTAGGTCTGATGGGATTAGTCCGTCGGACAATCCGATCATGTGTGGGCTAATCCGTTCGTTTTTAAAAAAAATATTCCGCCGGACCTAGAAATAGAACATGTTTCAAATCTATCGGAACTCAATTTCGACTGACTTAAATCGGGAAAAGCATTCGTCGGTGTGCTATTTTTTGGTCCCGTTTACGTCACCACATTCGAACGAACGGACTTTCGACCAGACTTAGCCCATTCGTATGTGGCCAAGTCCGTTCTTTCGGAAAGTTCGACAGAACTAAGCCGAAAGTCCTTCGGGCAGACCGTCAGACCTAGTTTGCCGGAAAGTCCGGTCGTGGGTATGCGGCATTACAGGCATTTATGTGTATAACAGTTGACATTGACCGTTATAGGTTAGAAAACAACTTAGAACAATAAGTCCGGCACCTTTGGATCAGAGATGATGTATATATTTTTAATAAGACAGTTATTAGTATTATTATTATTGCTGTTACTATTTACAGTAAACAGGAAATTATTAAGGTTTCTGTGATCTCTTAACTGTATTTTAAGAATCTCTGTTAGTTTGCAACTAAAGTATTCACCATGTTGCATTGCTAGTTATTTGTGTTAGAATGACATGCCTCAGTAATAGGATTTCTTTAAGATGGAGAGTAGAAAGCCAGGGGGCAATAAAATGATTTAGTTATGGAGCTCTGACACCTCTGGTAATGTTTATTATTTATAGCATTTATTACTCATGAATATAAACTAATATAAAAAATTCTAATTTCCAGAGGGATCTATCTTATTTTGCTATTTGCGTCAATTCCACATAGAATTTTACCTATAATGTTTTTGTTATCTATCTATCAACTAGAAGATGACAATGTACAGCTTAAAGTTTATATGTAAGACCTAGGGGTATATTTATAAAGCAGTGAATGTGACATTCACTAAACATTCAGTAGGTGTATCTTCCTGGTGCATGTGCTTTAAAGCACAATGATTAATTCATCTGTAGTGAATATTTGGTGAATGTCACATTCACTTCTTTATAAATATGAAGATATCAAATGTGTAATTTGGTCATAAGCCTGTAGACTGTGTTGGGCATATTACACAAACCCTCAAAGCCAACCACAGATTTAGTTCCATTGTCTATAACACTTAAATAATATATGCTGTTTTTTAAGCAACCATAAGCAACCATAAACAAATAAGTCTGCAAAATATAAAGTGTATTTCTAGGTAAAAATCTTTTAAGCTGTGGATAGAGTGGGGGAAGAGTTAGACCGTCTGCCAAGTTTGTATTGCTGTCTGTGTTCCCATTGGCAAGGTTCACTACTTGAACTGGTGACCATTGTCACCGAAAAAGAAAGCAAGAGGTAATTCAAAGTTTTTTAGAGTTGTTCCCAGAAAATGGGAAAAAAGGGAAAATCTCTTAAAGGGGACCCCTGTTCTGGGGACAGACTTACTGGCGAGATAGCAAGACAGTGGGAACCTATCAGCACATACCCTCATATGACTGCTGCAAAAAGTCATCAATCAAGGGAATAAGCCCTATATGATATTTTGGCTTAAAAAACATACCTTAACATAACCACATGACCTCTTTTTAAATAAAGCATTTTTTTCACTATTATTTCTATTTTTGTTAATTTTATATGCACTGATATGCACTGATGCAAAACAAAAAAAAACAATTAAATACCTTATAACAATGGTCTTTTAGGGGCAAACTTAAAAATACACAAATTCTTTAAATAACAGGGAGGGATGCCTTCTCATTTCGCTGCCAGATACCTTTTTTGCACACATGTTAAAATGTAAATGTTATGACTGAGAATAACTCAAAATGCCCAACACTTTATACATTTTCTATAAGCATAGAACCTGGAAAATAAAATGTGGTTGCAATTTTTTATGTCACAAAATATTAGCAAAACTGTTTTATTAAATACATCTTTTCTGTGACAAATACATTAAGCACTTAGGCCCCTTTCACACTGGGGCGGGAGCCGCGGCAACGGTACAGCAGCGCTATATTTAGCGCTGCTTTACCGTCGTTTTACCCGTGGGATTCGGCCGCTAGCGGTGCGGTTTTAACCCCCGCTAGCGGCCGAAAAAAAGGGTTAAAATCCCCCGCAAAGTGCCGCCGTAGCGGCGCTTTGCGACGGTATTGCCGCGGTATTACCGCGGTGTCCCATTGAAATCAATGGGTAGGAGCAGTATAGGAGCGGTGAATACACCGCTCCTATACCGCTCCAAAGATGCTGCTAGCAGGACTTTTTTTACCGTCCTGCTAGCGCACCGCTCCAGTGTGAAAGCCCGCCGGCTTTCACACTGGAGTGAATAGGGCCGTTTTTTTCAGGCGGTGTACAGGCGCTATTTTTAGCGCTGTGCGGCTTGAAAAACGCCCCAGTGTGAAAGGGGCCTTAAGGACCGGGCCTCTTTTTGAGATTTGCTGTTTACAAGTTAATTTTTTTTGCTAGAAAATTACTTAGAACCCCCAAACATTATACATTTTTTTTCCAACACCCTAGAGAATAAAATGGCGGTCGTTGCAATACTTTCTGTCACACCGTATTTACGCAGCGGTCTTACAAGCGCACTTTTTTGGGAAAAAATAATTAAAAAAAACAGTAAAGTTAGCACAATTTTTTTAAATTGTGAAAGATAATGTTACGCCAATTAAATTGATACCCAACATGTCACGCTTCAGAATTGCACCCGCTTGTGGAATGGCAACAAACTTTTACCCTTCTCCACTGGCGACATTTAAAAAATTCTACAGGTTGCATGTTTTGAGTTACAGAGAAAGTCTAGGGCTAGAATTATTACTCTTGCTCTACTAATCGCGCCGATACCTTACATGTGTGGTTTGAATACCGTTTTCAGATGCGGGCGCTACTCACATATGCGTTCGCTTCTGCACACGAGCTCGGCGGGACGGGGCGTGCTTAAATAATTTTTTTTTCTTATTTTTTTTTATTTTTTATTTTTACACTGTTCTTTTAAAAAAAATTGTGTCACTTTTATTCTTATTACAAGGAATGTAAACATCACTTGTAATAGAAAAAAAGCATGACAGGGCCTCTTAAATATGAGATAAGGGTCAAAAAGGGTCTCATATTTACAGTAAAATGCAATAATAAAAAAAAATGTGTCTTTAAAAAAAAAAAAAAATTTCCTTTTAACTACCTTGCGACTGCCGGCCGTCTATTGACAGCCAGGCGGCGCAGCTCTCAGTGCGGGAGGACGTCCTATGATGTCCTGCCCTTCTCGGCTCTCCCGATGCGTGTGCCCAGTGGCCGCAATGTCCGCTGGCACCCGCGATTGCCCGGTTACACAGCGGGACCGTGGATCTGTGTGTGTAAACACACAGATCAACAGTCCTGTCAGAGGAGAGGAGCCGATGGTGTGTTCTCTGTACAGAGAAACACCGATCGGTCTCCTCCCCTTGTGAGTCCTCTCCCCCCACCGTAAGAATCACTCCCAGGGAACATGTTAACTCCTTCACTGCCAGTGTCATTTATACAGGAATCAATGCATTTAAATAGCACTGATTGTTGTATAAATGACAATGGTCCCAAAAATGTGTCAAAAATGTCTGATGTGTCCGCCATAATGTCCCAGTCACAATAAAAATCGCAGATCGCCGCCATTACTAGTAAAAAAAAAATATTAATAAAAATGCTATAAAACTATCCCCTATAAACATCTGTAATCATCATCATCAATCTCCTCGACAGAAGTCAATCAACCAGGAGATTGATGATGATGATTAGCCTGAAGTTCAGTAAAGTCTACACTTGATGCCAGTCTGAAGCATAGCAAGTGCCATATTTGATACCAACGTTTGAGTCTGCCTTTTTGATTCCCTGTAAGGGACCGCTCTACCTGACCTGACTGATTTACTCAGGGGTCCATCTCCTGAGGTGAGCGGCCATTGCTATTGATGGTGGAGGGTGCCACTCAAGTCACCATATCTGATGTTTACATCACCCATATCACTGCATATCTTTTGGGCACTTCTGCTGGATGCACTGACTTCTTGTTTTCAATTATTTCCAAATGAATGGACTATTCTCTTTGTTTATATTTTTGTTCACATTTTTGTTCACATATCTGTATTTAGTTTTAGTTTAATTATTTGCGCTGTACTGCTTTTTCACATCTCTACAATCCTGACATGAAGGCTCAGCCCAGAATGGTATTTCCTTAAATCCCCACCATTGAGGACACTGAGGTTGAACATAGGGGGTTGAAATCATCCTCTTTTTGTTTTTTTATAAACACAAGTGAGGAAGGACAGATGAATATTGCCTCAATGCAAATTCCCCAGTGGATAAATTACATCTGATCTTCGCTTGATTTCAATAATTATCAGATAATATATTGTCTCATAGTTATCCTATGAGGTTTACGCCATTGACTTTTTCAACACACCATTGAATATATCCTTTAGAGTAACCTCATATGTTGTACTCCTGTAAAACGTGTCCTATTAACAATCACTGGATGTTGTGTCAGATACAACAAGCACTTTCAAGCTCACTGAAGGATTTATTTGAAGTGATTTACAACCTATGGCTATTTTATATGTGCCTATCATTTGCATCAACCTTTTGCCTGGCTGAGTTTTATTATTCAAGTAATTTTTGAAAAGATGCATCTCCATTGTATACAGAACCTGTCTCATCCATCATGCTTACAAGAGATAGATAAAGGGTCTCCTTCACAAGGGTACATCAAATCACCTTTATGCCATTCCTGAATAGGAAATCATTAGGCAAGAGGATTATATAAAAAAATCCTTTGGCATGAAATCACACAAAGTATTTCTGCTGAGATTTAATTAAAGAAAGGAAGTGAACTTATTAAATATAATTGAGAGAATATTGACCATGGCAGTGTCAAATGAACATTAGAAAAGACGTTAACATTTCATTTTAAATTCAAAATCAGTATTTCAATGTAGAGAGAGGTTTTGCTGTCCCGCTTTGTTTTCTGATACCTGAGAAATCTATGATCAAAATATTAAGCTGCTCACATTTTTTTTTCATTATCGGTGCACTTCTTAGCTTCAAAAGCTAGATACTGCCCTCCCCCCAGCAGAAAACTTAAACAGAGGGTTGGCAAACTGAATGTGTTGGTCCTCTGAAATAGAATTGAAGAATCTCATTAAAGTATCCTAGGTCCTTGCTGCTTTCTCGAAGATTAAAATTTATCACATTGTAAAGGAGCCAAATACCAATTTTTATTCTTTAATTCAAAGTCTACCTTGCCACTTTATACTTTCTCAAGGCTGTGAACAAAAAATCACTGTATGTTTTCCTTAAACTTTTTCACAATATCATATTTGTCATTGAAAAGAAAAGCATACACTCAGGAAAGAGTAACTTAGTGCTGTATTACTGTACATGGTAAAATAATCACTGTATTTATCGCTAGTAAAATTTGACTAAACTATAACACACAGATCGGTATTCGCCTTGATGCATCCCATTTCAAATTTCAGGATTGAAGGTGGGTTAGTTGTTTTTTTTTTAAATGTAAATATCTCTACTAATAGGTTATAACAGGATGTAATGATTTACAGTATCTCACAAAAGTGAGTACACCCCTCAAATTTTTGCAAATATTTTATTATATCTTTTCATGTGACAACCCTGAAGAAATTAAACTTTACTACAATGTAAAGTAGTGATTGTACAGCTTGTAGAACAGTGTAAATTTGCTGTCCCCTCAAAATAACTCAACACACAGCCATTAACGTCTAAACCGCTGGCAACAAAAGTGTGTACACCCCTAAGTGAAAATGTCCAAATTGGGCCCAAAGTGTCAATATTTTGTGTTGCCACCATTATTTTCAAACACTGCCTTAACCCTCTTGGGCATGGAGTTCACAAAAGCTTCACAGGTTGCCACTGGAGTCCTCTTCCACTCCTCTATGATGGTATCACAGAGCTGGTGGATGTTAGAGACCTTGCACTTCTCCACCTTCTGTTTGAAGATGCCCCACAGATGCTCAATAGGGTTAAGGTGTGGAGACATGCTTGGCCAGTCCATCACCTTTACCCTCAGCTTCTTTAGCAAAGCAGTGGTCATCTTGGAGGTATCAGAAACCATGAAATCAGACCGAGACAGAAGTACAGTTAAATCAAACTTGTTTAAAAAAAAAGTAAAAAGAACAAACGTAGTCAAAACATAGCCAAAGTTCAGTAACCGGAACGGGTAGTCAGCCAAGCAGAAGTCAGGAATCAAAGTAGTGGAACAGCAAGCAGGATATGGAGCCAGAAGGGATGTCAGCAAAGCCAGTCTTTAAACTGGAACGCAGGAGATAGTTTCTTGTGATTTGACCAAGGCGAAGGCAGAGCTCCCCTGGACTGCATAGCTTAAGTAGGCAGGACTGACGAGCAGGATCATCAACAGCTGGGTAACTGTGGAGAGAGATGGGAGCTGGCAATTAGCCGACAGCTGAGCGGCCAGCTCAGAGAAGGAAGGACTGAGCCCAGCCCTGACAGGAGGTGTGTCTGGGGTTGTTATCATGTTGGAATACTGCCCTGTGGCCCAGTCTCCGAAGGGAGGGGATCATGCTCTGCTTCAGTATGTCACAGTACATGTTGGCATTCATGGTTCCCTCAATGAACTGTAGCTCCCCAGTGCCGTCAGCACTCATGCAGCCCCAGACCATGACACTCCCACCACCATGCTTGACTGTAGGCAAGACACACTTGTCTTTGTACTCCTCACCTGATTGCCACCACACACACTTGACACCATCTGAAAATAATACGTTTATCTTGATCTCATCGGACCACAGGACATAGTTCCAGTAATTCATGTCCTTAGTCTGCTTGTCTTCAGCAAACTGTTTGCAGGCTTTCTTATGCATCAGCTTTAGAAGAGGCTTCCTTCTGGGACGACAGCCACGCAGACCAATTTGATGCAGTGTGCGCGTATGGTCTGAGCACTGACAGGCTGCCCCCCCCCCCACGCCTTCAACCTCTGCAGCAATGCTGGCAGCACTCATACATCTATTTCCCAAAGACAACCTCTGGATATGACGCTGAGCACGTGCACTCAACTTGTTTGGTCGACCATGGCGAGGCCTGTTGTGAGTGGACCCTGTCCTGTTTAACCGCTGTATGGTCTTGGCCAACATGCTGCAGCTCAGTTTCAGGGTCTTCTTATAGCCTAGGCCACCTTTATGTAGAGCAAGAATTCTTTTTTTCAGATTTTCAGAGAGTTCTTTGCCATGAGGTGCCATGTTGAACTTCCAGTGAGCAGTATGAGAGAGTGCGAGTGATAACCAAATGTAACACACCTGCTCCCCATTCACACCACAGACCTTGTAACACTGTAATGAGTCACATGAAATCAGGGAGGGAAAATGGCTAATTGCGCCCAATTTGGACATTTTCACTTAGTGGTGTACTCATTTTTGTTGCCATCGGTTTAGACATTAATGGCTGTATGTTGAGTTTTTTTGAGGGGACAGCAAATTTACACTGTTATACGAGCTGTACCCTCACTACTTTACATTGTAGTGAAGTGTCATTTCTTCAGTGTTGTCCCATGAAAAGATATAATAAAATATTTACAAAAATGTGAGGGGAGTACTCACTTTTGTGAGATACTGTATATACCAAGTAAAACCCTGCACTTGATTATGTGTCAACGGAAGAGGGTTGCTGCACCCTTAAAAAGCCTGCACACAAGACTCCCACAAAAACTAAACCAACATAAAAGTGCATTTGTCCCTAGATATTTAAACTTAATGCTTCAATCCAGGAACAAAAGAACCATTCAAAATATGGAATCAATAGTGTATCAATGCAAATATTTACAAAAAAGGAATAACCAATGTATATCATAAAGTTAATATTCTTAATAAATCATATTTCGATGTTGAAAAAAACAGCAACGTAAATTATATCAAACATAAATGAGTGTAAAAAGTCCAAACAGGAAAAACGAAAAAATAGTCCAAATCCTCAAATATTAATTCCAGGTGCTCTATTAGTGCGTAGTGATGAAGACAGACAAAACAGTGTTACGGTGCTCA
The DNA here is from genome assembly GCA_028564925.1 of Lithobates sylvaticus. Taxonomy (NCBI): domain Eukaryota; kingdom Metazoa; phylum Chordata; class Amphibia; order Anura; family Ranidae; genus Lithobates; species Lithobates sylvaticus. The sequence goes on along the minus strand of CM053030.1, from coordinate 237,814,148 downwards.
GTAGGTGCTATCCCCACACATAATCATGCCTCTTAGCAGATAGCATTGATCTCAAATTATAGAGATCTAACTTGCTCTTTTAAAGGGAGCCACTGCTCTTATCCACAAATTTTGCAAACAAGGTATGATCCCGTCAGTGAATCCCAGCACTGGTGTTGCCGCAGGATATATCCAATGGACCAATCAACACAAGCAGAATAATAGCTCCCAATACAAATCTCACATAGCAGAAGACAGAAGGGACTTCATTGTGTAGTATATAGGAAAATGACTTATTGTAAAAAAAATAATGCACATACATTTGTAAAACCATGTAAAAGCAGTTAAAGCACTCCACAAACACAGCCATGGTCCCCGCCAGCAGACCTGCACATGATGATGTCACAGATGTGGCTCCACTGACACGTTTCCCCGTAATAGGCATCCTCTGGGACAACATCAGCATGGGATTCACTGACGGGATCATACCTTGTTTTCAAAATCTGTGGATGAGAGAAGTGGCTATCTTTACAAGAGCAAGTTAGATTTCTATAATTTGGGATCAATTCTATCTGTTAAGAGGCATGATTATATATGGGGATATCACCTCCTGAGCACCTTAACACTATTTTGTCTGTCTTCATCCCTATGTCCTAATAGAGCACCTGGATTATTTTTTGAGGATTTGGACTATTGTTTCGTCTTTCCTGTTTGGACTTGTTATATTCATTTGTGTTAAATATCATTTACGTTACTGTTTTTTTCAACACAAAATATAAATTATAAAGAATATTAACTTTATGATATACATGAAGTGTTTTTTTTTTGTAATTATTCACATTGATACACTATTGATTCCATATTTTTAATGGTTCTTTTAGTCCTGGATTGAAGCATTACATTTAAATATCTAGGGGGCATACTCACTTTTATGTTGGTTTAGGATGAAATGATTGACGAGTACAAATCAAAATAATTAAATTGTGCAGGATTTCTATGTTGAAAAAACAGACTTGGAATTGCTCATCCCAAATGTTAAACTACCTTCTATTAGTCTTCAGTTTGATTTTTTCGGTGCTTCTTTACTTTTTATTGTTCCACTATAATGACAAACATAGAGACAATTATCGAAGCAGGGATCGTCCTACATCTGGGGAACAGGTGCTTTAGCTGCATAGAGCATGTTTGTACTGAACCACTGTGGATAGAATCCTAATTTTTACCTGTTCAAAAGAATATACCATGTTTAACAGTACTTTTTTTATTATAACCTAGAAGCTTTGGGCAAGCATTGACTTTTATTAAATACTAAGGGTACACATAGTCATGAAGGGACAGTTATCCAATAATTTGGGCCACAATCTCTGTCTGTGGGTGGCTCCAAAGAAAGAAAACCTGTTGACTGCTTATGTTGCTCTGGTGATAAGCTGGCACTGGCTCCCATTCCACACTCAGTCCTGATTGATTAAACCAAGCCTTCAAGTTAATTTGGGCCATCAACATCTGTCAGTATTATGGATGAGCTTTAGATTCAGGTTAGACATGATTTCAATCCGCACTCAATCTGTTCGCTGCTGCATTCATTCATTAATTTAATAATTTATTCATTTAGTGTCAATATTAAACAAAAAAAAAGGAAAAAATTGAATTTTATGGGGGACCCCATGCAAAAACACAAAGACTAGGCTAGACCCCTGCCTGGGCATGCAGCCTGGCTGGCTAGGAAAGGGAGGGGCAGTAAGAGCTCCTGAACTATATCAGGCCACATGCATTCAACATTGGGAGAGTACCTTGCCAGGGGATGTTGATGGGGACAACGGCATCTAGAAAGAGGAAAGTATGAAGAGCGGACTTTAACGGCTGCCACTATAATCCAAATTGGGAAGAAGGTACTCAAGAAGATATAAAAATATCAAAATGTATTTAAACAACGTCATAAGAACATGTCATGAAGACCAATGTGTAGATATACATTTTAATTATTATCCCATGTATAACAATGACTGGACAGAGAAACCTGTACGGGTGGCCTCTGAAGTGATGAATATACATGTATTAATGAAAATCAAGGCCAGCCAATGGAATTAAAGTACCAGCACCAATAGATCACTACGCGTTTCGCCAACAGCTTCCTCAGGAAATCCTTTTGGTAATGGAAGATACATTGCAATTAGTACATATATTTATACATTTTTGTATTTTCAACATTCATATGTACAGTATATTTCGCACATAATAAATACAAAGTTCATTTGTCATATAGAATGTTATACAGGAAATGTCATATCTTCCTCAGGGGGAATTCTCCCTGAGGAAGATATGACATTTCCCAGTATTGACACATGTTGGGGAGGGGACAGGACGGTTTGTGAGACAGTGGAGTGATCTCAGAGTGGGAAAGAACACATCAGCACAGCGCCTTTATATTTGAGTGGTGCGCTCATAGCACCTATTAAATGTGAGTACCCTACTATAGGGAATATTGTCATTTTAACCGCTTCAGCACCGGGCCATTTTTTACCCTCCCTTACCAGAGCACTTTTTGCGATTCGGCACTGCGTCGCTTTAACTAACAATTGCGCGGTCGTGCGACGTTACACCCAAACAAAATTGACGTCCTTTTTTTCCCACAAATAGAGCTTTCTTTTGGTGGTATTTGATCACCCCTGCGGTTTTTATTTTTTGCGCTATAAACAAAAGAAGAGCGACAATTTTGAAAAAAAAACACAATATTTTTAACTTTTTGCTATAATAAATATCCCATTTTTTTTAAAAAAAACTATTTTTTTCCTCAGTTTAGGCCGATACGTATTCTTCTACATATTTTTGGTAAAAAAAATCGCAATAAAGCGTATATTGATCGGTTTGCGCAAAAGTTATAGCGTCTACAAAATAGGGGATAGATTTATTGAATTTTTTTTTTTTTTTACTAGTAATGGCGGCGATCTGCGATTTTTTTTCGTGACTGCGACATTGCGGCGGACACTTCGGACACTTTTGACACATTTTTGGAACCATTCACATTTACACAGCGATCGTTGCTATAAAATTGCATTGATTACTGTGTAAATGTGACTGGCAGGGAAGGGGTTAACACTAGGGGCGCTGTAGGGGTTAATGTGTGTCCCTATAGGAGTGATTCTAACTGTGGGGGGAGGGGACTCAAGGGGAGAAGACCGATCATGTGTTCCTCCGTACTGGGATCACATGATCGGTCTCCTCTCCGCTGACAGGACGTGGAGCTGTGTGTTTACACACACAGCTCCACGGTCCCGCACGGTCCTGTTGTTTTAACGGGCAATCGCGGGTGCCCGGCGGACATCGCGGCCGCCGGGCACTCGCACCGAGTCCCGATCGATGCCGCGGGCGCGCGCGCGCGCGTGCCCCTTAGGCAACCGGGAATCCGAGGACGTCATATGACGCCCACCCAGGATGGGAGATCCACCTTGTGGGCGTCATATGACAGTGGGCGGTATTGAAGTGGTTAAATAAAACTATTAAAACATTAACACACTATGCAGTTTCCTCTGTTTTCCATATGAATATTGCTTCAAGCAACCATCCAAGGATCTAAATGCTGACATAAACCCAGAGGTGGTTTAAAAGCGCGTTTTGACCGAGCTTAGGTGCAAGGTCACACTCTCTAAGGTGAGCGCATACACTAAAGGGGGAGCACAAGAGTGGACATGAGCACTTTACTGTTATATCATCGGTTTTATCATCTGCAATGAGCACCAGAAGAATGGAGTAGTTATGAATGGACTTTATGCTGTGATTTTATGGACACAGATTAATGCATGAATTCGTTTGGCACAAGAGCACTTTAACCACCTCAGTACAGTGCATTTTCACCCCCTTCCTGACCAAGCCATTTTTCAGCTTTCAGCGCTGTCGCACTTTGAATGACAATTGAGTAGTCATACAACACTGTACCCAAATGAAATTGTTATCATTTTTTCCCCACAAATAGAGCTTTCTTTTGGTGGTATTTGATCACCTCTGCGTTTTTTATTTTTTGCGCAATAAACAAAAGAAGAGCGACAAATTTAAAAAAAAAAACAATGTTTTTTACTTTTTGCTATACTAAATATCCCCAAAAAATATATAAAAAACATTTTTTTTTCCTCAGTTTAGGCCGAAACTTATTCTTCTACATATTTTTGGTAAAAAAAAATCGCAATTAGCGATAATTGATTAGTTTGCGCAAAAGTTATAGCGTTTACAAAATAGGGGATAGTTTTATAGCATTTTTATTAATATTTTTTTTTTTTACTAGTAATGGCGGTGATCAGCGATTTTTATTGTGACTGCGACATTATGGCGGACACATCGGACATTTTTGACACATTTTTGGCACCATTGTCATTTATACAGGAATCAATGCTATTTAAATGCATTGATTCCTGTATAAATGACACTGGAAGTGAAGGGGTTAACCACTAGGGGGCGGGGAGGGGTTAATTATGTTTCCTGGGAGTGATTCTTACTGTAGGGGGAGGGGACTCACAAGGGGAGGAGACCGATCGGTGTTTCTCTGTACAGAGAACACACCATCGGCTCCTCTCCTCTGACAAGACCGTTGATCTGTGTGTTTACACACACAGATCCACGGTCCCGCTGTGTTACCGGGCAATCGCGGGTGCCCAGCGGATATCGCGGCCGCTGGGCATGCGCATCGGGTGCCCAGTGACACGGCGAGAGCGCGCGTGCGCTCCCGGCGGCGCGCGTGCGCTCCCTGGAGTGCACTGAAGGGGAGGACATCATATGACACCCTCCCGCGCTGAGAGCTGCACCGCCTGGCCGTCATTTGACAGCCGGTGGTTGCAAGGTGGTTAAACACTGTTCACTTTATTTCTATATTGATTATTGTATATTGATGCACTTTATATAGATTTATGTAAATTACAGGTTGTCACTGCAATTATCGCAGTATTGCAATTATCGCAAAGGGTTGCAAATGTCTCTATTGCATATGAATTCTACTTGTGTATATAGAGGTATGTATGCTACACAGGTTGTCATTGAGAGGATCGTATAGAACAGACATTTTTATTAAACAAGACTAGAGGATGTCTGAAATCATGAAAATAAAAATTATGGATGCTCCTATTAAAATATCACGCTGTAAAGGACAAAACGAAACTGTCTCTTGGAAGCTATTCAAAACGCCAATCAGGCCAAATGATAATGTCCACAGCATAAATGGTTGTATCACAAAATTGCTTGGAAACTGGGTCCTCTAGATGTCGGATTCAGTTGCAAACAAGGAAGTATGAAAAATAGATTGGGTACGCTTACCACATCCGGTGGACCTCCTCACGGATAGTGAGGGGTCAAACGAGCTTGAAATTTGTAAGGCTGAAGCCTCTACAAATTAGGTGTATGTAGTAGAGTCTCCTCGACAGTTGACACTCACCGACCCTCCATCGATCGACGGGAACCAAAAGGAAGGGGTCTCACCAGAGCTCACGGATCATCACACCAGATAGAAGTATGTGGGTAAAGAAAACAGAGAGGGCCTCCTCATAGTGTAAAACAGGTCCAGATATGGACTCGATTTATTGCTTAAAAGTTTTGCGTTCAGCTTTCCAAAATAAATTTTCAATAAAAAATATTTGAAAGCAAAACAAAAAAAGGATATATGAAAACGCACTGATAATAGTTTGCAAGGTTCTCCCGACGCGTTTCGTCTTAAACAGACTTCAACTGGGGCTCAATGCAAACAACAGGTCAGTGCACTTATATACAAGTACTAAATATCACTAATGAGACTCATTGGGAACAGCCCAACTTGTGGTGTGGTCACATGATGAGTTAATCTCATTTGGATTGGTTGAAAACCAACCAATGGCCAATGGGTTCATTTAGGGCAATTTAACCATAAACTTAATCAACCAATCTACGGTGTCAGAATCCCGTAAGCCACCCAATGATGGCCAGGAATATTAGACCGAGTGTATGGGGAAAGAAGAGTAGTATGGATAGGTCATATTCAGACCAGATGGACACAAACTTACCAATCAGTAATGGTGCTTTCTGGCGCCAAAAATACAGCCAAGTTGATTGGATGAATGGTTCAGGGAGGGCATATGACATATGGCCAGTGAAAAACGCAATAATTGAGGTGTACAGATGCATAACCAACTGTAAGGTGCGCCACCAAAACCGCCACCCCAAAACGCCGCAAATCCTATGGTACGGCAGCGTCTGAGTCTAAACATAACCCCAATGTCTCTTCCGGATATCAACATGGCCAATCAGTGCGCTGGATATGGTCATGTGACAAAAACAAAGTCACATGAGCGGACCAGACCGATCAGAGAGACTGTTTGGCCAATCGTTGCATAGAGCAAGATCACGTGACTGTGGAGAGAGTCACGTGAACGGACGAATCCGACGTGACATGACGAGTATCTGTGGTGCACTCCCATAGCACGCTCTTCACGCAGCGCTCAGCCAACGATCGTGTGGCAACGCTACAGCCAATCGAAGGGCGCAAAATGAAAAAATGTGTCTCTGTGAGCATAATGTCAGGAATGCGTACAGAGACATGTCAGGTGCGCATGTGTCAGACTAGGAGGAGTGAAGAGAAAGGAAGTAATCACATCATGGTGCCTACAGGCTCCCCCCACTGGACATGAGTGAAAGTACAACTGTAGAGCTATGTGCATAAGGAATGAGGGTAACGTTAATACCAAGAAAAAAAGTCAAAAAACTAAAATACATCATGAAAAATGAGCCGCAGTCTGGCTGTTCCCAGTAGGTCTCTCACAAAATCTACAATATGGCAGTGTGGAATATTAAATGATAAATATAAAAGCTGTCTTATAACACCCCTCGATACTTAATGCTAAATATAAAAGCTGTCTTATAACACCCCTGAGAATGACAGGGATGGTGTCATTGTATAGTGGTCACAACATTGTCCCCTATATTGGCACCAAAGGACCTCAGCATATTCCCAAATCATTACAACTGCCATAAGCTGATCAAACTGTAGGTTATGGGGACAAATTCAATGTCACTGTACAATAGTTCATGATGATCTACGTTTAATAGACTAAATGGAAATATTCAAAAATAAAAAAGGATTGCATAATGAGAAAGAGAACTAAAAACAAAAAAAGGGGATATGATGTGTATATGCGTGGTCGTGCTGGATCAGACCATACATAGTCACATACTGGCAGTTAAACTGAGGGAAAAAATACCTTATGGAACTTGTTATTATGGGTCTGCGTTAAGAACGATTGATGAATGCGTTAATGTCCCACTCGATATTGAGGCCGAATGGGACATAACACTTCATCTGGTGGATCCAGAATGTTTCAAGTTTAGATACTCCACGTATGTTGGATTCGCCCCTCCAATGAGGAACAAACTTATCTATAACTTGAAACGTCGAACCAGCAGGGTTCTTACTGTGATGGAGCAAGAAGTGTTTGGGTACACTGTGGTTCGTCCGGCCAGCTCTAATGGCTGCAATATGTTCATTTACTCTAATCGCAAATGTGCGGATGGTGCGCCCAATATATTGTTTGCCACAAGGGCAAGTGATGAGATAGACAATAAATTTCGTATGGCAGGTGGCGAAACTCTTCATTTTGTATTCTCTACCTGTATGAGTAGATTTAAAAGTGTCACATTTTCTCTGGAAGGAATTATTTATACAGACGTTACACTTTCGGCAAGGAAAGAATCCCTTCATATCATGAAAGAAGGTTGGTCTGTGGGGTGGATCTATGATGTTGGGTGCGATCCTGCCTCTCAGTGATGGGGCACCTCTATAGATAACTCCCCCTCGTTCGGGGAGAATAGGATTGAGAACGTGATCGTTCCTCAATACTTCCCAATGTTTGAGTATAATATTTTTAATTTGCCTGTGTTGAACAGAAAAATCTGTAAGGAATGACCATCTGTGTTTGTTATCCTTAGCTGTAATAGGTTTTTCTGTTAGTAAGGTGTTACGGTCTATTTTAGACACCTTTTGGATTTCATCTTCAATGTGGGCAAGTTCGTAACCTCTGTCTAAGAATCTTCCTTTAAGAGTTTCTGCTTGTTCAAAAAAATCGTTCAACTGTGAACAATTGCGCCTGATCCGCATCAACTGACTGCGGGGGACCGATTTCAGCCATGAGGCGTGGTGGCAGCTGTCGACCGGGATGTACCCATTCCGGTCTGTGGCTTTGAAAAAGGTCTTAGTGGAAAAATGCCCTTCACAGATGCTAATTTCTAGATCAAGAAAATGGATGGTAGAGCGACTGGCTTCATATGACAGTTCTATTCCAATATTATTGTCATTAAGTTGTGTCATAAACTGATCTAAGGAATCAGTGGAACCCTTCCATAGGAGGAGGATGTCGTCGATGTACCTGGACCACAACACCAATTGTGGGGGGTCCAGGGCATAGACGACATCCTCCTCCCACTTGGCCATGTAGATGTTAGCAAGACTAGGGGCGAACTTGGCGCCCATGGCTACACCTTTAGTTTGGAGATAAAATTGGCCACTATACCAGAAATAATTGTGCTTGGTGGCATATAAAAGTAGATCCATAATATATCTTTTATGAGTAAAAGAAATGGAGCTGCTTCTACTTAAGAAGGTGTCTACTGCATGAAGTCCGAGATCGTGGGGAATGCAGGTATAGAGTGACGTTACATCAGCAGTAACGAGTAACATGTCATCACTACAAGTTGTCTGTTGTAGTTTAGAGATAGTGTGCCGAGTATCTTTGAGATAAGAAGGTATCTCTTTTACTAATGGTTGTAGGTAGAAATCTATGTATTTCCCAATCCTGCTAGTGATGGAATCTAACCCGCTCACTATCGGTCTACCGGGTGGAAGGGTCACGCTTTTGTGTACTTTCGGCAAATAGTACATAATAGGAATGCGTGGTGCAGCTGGTACTAAATAGCTCCTTTCTTTTCTGTCAAGAATACCAAGCTGGGCGCCTGTATCCACTAAGTCTGACAACATGCGTTTGTATTCACGGGTAGGGTCTTTGGGTAAAAGGCGATATGTATCCGTATCACTTAAAATGCGTGTCATTTCAAGATGGTAGGCTTCTTTGTCTAGAATGACAATTCCACCTCCCTTGTCCGCGGGTCGGATTAACAAATCCTTACGTTCGCACAAGGATTTAAGACCAATTTTAATGTTGGGGTCAGAATGGATGACCTTGTTTGGAAGGGCTTCAAGGTCCTTCAAAACCAGGTCTCTGAACACTTTAACAGAAGGAGCCACGGGGCAAGGAGGATTGAAAAGGGAGGGATTAGCAAGGCCAGAATGTGTAATGTGTTCCGAGTTATTAGGCACTACGTGATTTCTGGGGTTGGACAAAATATACCTCTGTACATTTATTTTGCGTACAAATTTGTGTACGTCAATAAATGTGGAAAACTTATTAAGTTTTTTGGGAGGGACAAATTTGAGTCCTTTGTCCATGACCAATTGTTCAGCATCGGTCAAGGTCACCTTACTAAGATTGAAGATCCCACTGGTGTTTAAACGCGTTTTCTTTTTCCTGGACCGCCTCCCCCCTCTGGTGCCACGCTGTGTTCGGGGATGTGACCGTGTTTTTCTGGTTCGCGGTGAAAACCCGGTGTGTTGGAAGGTCGTGGCAAATTGTAATTATATGGGGATCTGTCGTAATATCCATAATCCCTATTATCATGGGAATATTGAGAGTTATGAGTCTCATAGGATCTATCTCCCCTAAGAGGAGAGAATCTATTTCTAGTTTGGACCGGAGTTCGGTAGGTGGAATGATTGTAATGGCCATTATGGTGATAGTCACCCCGTGGGGGGGAACGGTCATACCCATAATGGTCATAATTTGAAGTGTGTTCCTTTTTTGCTCTACCTCTATTTTTATTGCCTCTCCCTCTTCCATTATTGGTTGGATAGGGGCCAGCATTGCGTGGAGTCGGCAAAAGGGCTGCGTGTGCTGGTCGATTGGTATTATCATAACCAGTCTGGTCAGTTCTAATTTGTGATGGGGGAACAATAATAGGGACAGAGGGTCGGTATTCAGAATGATCTGATACTTCCATGGAGGATTGATCCGCATTGAAATTAACTTGTGGATCTCTTGTTTGCCAATTGAAGACGCAATTATTTTTGTAGTCAGTGTTGTCCCTAAGATATTTTTTTTGTTTTTTATTTTTTTGTTCTCTTTCTTCTTTCTCTAGATGATTTTTTAGATTGGTTGATAAGGTAGTGTATTCAGTAGTTGTTTTGTGAGGTTGGAGTTTCTCTCTTATTTCTTTAATTTCTTTATCTATGACGCTTCTTTTTAACCGTTTCCGGTCGTTCAAGAATCCCAATAGGGCTAGCCCAGCTTCATTGAAATACTTGAACCAGTTTTCTGGATCTGTGTCACCCTGTTGAGGGTGCACATTCCATCTTAACCCACGAGGGACCATGCGTTCCTTAATATATTGTTCAAGGAACGCAATGTCCCATTCAAGATGGAGTTCGGACACCATAAGATTTTTCAGTCTTATGAATAGACCACCTATCTCAGAATCAGCCATAGTGGAGGTGAAAACTCCCTCTATATTAACAGTTCGGTTGGTCCTATATTCAAATACGTCCATAGTGGTAAAAACAAATAAAAATTAAAAATAAAAAGCCAGCAGTGACGAGACACCGTGAACAATTCAAGTGTAAGAAGACCTACGATAGGTCTCTTATTCAATTGTGGTGTTACAATGTAAATAGTAAGTCTCTGTTTATCTGAAAAGATACAAAGTGACAGGCTAAACTTGTATCAACAAGTGGTAACATAACATGATCATAAAAAATATAAAATATAACCAAAATTTTCAGTTTTGGGAAGTGAGGAATGCGGCAGCTATAGGTCAAAAGGTGAAGGAATAGATGGTGTGGGTGAATAGCTGCGCAATCCTGTAAAACTAGGAGCTACCAACACAACAATCTGACGAATTGTAAACTAGATGAAAAATGTGCAAAAGTGTGGCGCTAAAATGCAACATGTAAGAACATTCTAAGTGGGCACGCACATAGAAATCGAGACCACTGTTTGAGTGTTCAAAAAATTAATATATATAGAAAACAAGGACGACAGTCCTTCATGCACGCCGTGAAGGAAACGTGTAAGATGTGAACAAGTTTCAACAAGTGCACATGAAGAGGGTGGGAGAAATCAATCATAGGAAATGTGTACAATGTGAAACAATGATTGTTCCCCTATAGTGCACAAGTCTCCAAAAGGAAGGGGCTAGTGTTGAAAAATGGATCATATAAATTATTCATAGATCCACAGAAAGTAGATATGTGAAGTGCACTAGTGAAATCAAAAACTAGACATTCTATACAAGTAAAAATGGACGGAATCACCAAAATAAGAGTGTCATTACTAACTCACAGGACAATGCAAACAACCAGAACGTAATAGGTATATGATAAATGAATGGTATTGCAATATATATCAGAACATAATTGGTATATGATAAATGAATGGTATTGCAATATATATCTATACTGTGATAGCTGGTGATAAATAGGTTGTCTGTGCGTTAGGGCATAGAAATAGCATCATACACAACGGTGAAAACATAAAAAATACTAAACAAGACTAGAGGATGTCTGAAATCATGAAAATAAAAATTATGGATGCTCCTATTAAAATATCACGCTGTAAAGGACAAAACGAAACTGTCTCTTGGAAGCTATTCAAAACGCCAATCAGGCCAAATGATAATGTCCACAGCATAAATGGTTGTATCACAAAATTGCTTGGAAACTGGGTCCTCTAGATGTCGGATTCAGTTGCAAACAAGGAAGTATGAAAAATAGATTGGGTACGCTTACCACATCCGGTGGACCTCCTCACGGATAGTGAGGGGTCAAACGAGCTTGAAATTTGTAAGGCTGAAGCCTCTACAAATTAGGTGTGTGTAGTAGAGTCTCCTCGACAGTTGACACTCACCGACCCTCCATCGATCGACGGGAACCAAAAGGAAGGGGTCTCACCAGAGCTCACGGATCATCACACCAGATAGAAGTATGTGGGTAAAGAAAACAGAGAGGGCCTCCTCATAGTGTAAAACAGGTCCAGATATGGACTCGATTTATTGCTTAAAAGTTTTGCGTTCAGCTTTCCAAAATAAATTTTCAATAAAAAATATTTAAAAGCAAAACAAAAAAAGGATATATGAAAACGCACTGATAATAGTTTGCAAGGTTCTCCCGACGCGTTTCGTCTTAAACAGACTTCAACTGGGGCTCAATGCAAACAACAGGTCAGTGCACTTATATACAAGTACTAAATATCACTAATGAGACTCATTGGAAACAGCCCAACTTGTGGTGTGGTCACATGATGAGTTAATCTCATTTGGATTGGTTGAAAACCAACCAATGGCCAATGGGTTCATTTAGGGCAATTTAACCATAAACTTAATCAACCAATCTACGGTGTCAGAATCCCGTAAGCCACCCAATGATGGCCAGGAATATTAGACCGAGTGTATGGGGAAAGAAGAGTAGTATGGATAGGTCATATTCAGACCAGATGGACACAAACTTACCAATCAGTAATGGTGCTTTCTGGCGCCAAAAATACAGCCAAGTTGATTGGATGAATGGTTCAGGGAGGGCATATGACATATGGCCAGTGAAAAACGCAATAATTGAGGTGTACAGATGCATAACCAACTGTAAGGTGCGCCACCAAAACCGCCACCCCAAAACGCCGCAAATCCTATGGTACGGCAGCGTCTGAGTCTAAACATAACCCCAATGTCTCTTCCGGATATCAACATGGCCAATCAGTGCGCTGGATATGGTCATGTGACAAAAACAAAGTCACATGAGCGGACCAGACCGATCAGAGAGACTGTTTGGCCAATCGTTGCATAGAGCAAGATCACGTGACTGTGGAGAGAGTCACGTGAACGGACGAATCCGACGTGACATGACGAGTATCTGTGGTGCACTCCCATAGCACGCTCTTCACGCAGCGCTCAGCCAACGATCGTGTGGCAACGCTACAGCCAATCGAAGGGCGCAAAATGAAAAAATGTGTCTCTGTGAGCATAATGTCAGGAATGCGTACAGAGACATGTCAGGTGCGCATGTGTCAGACTAGGAGGAGTGAAGAGAAAGGAAGTAATCACATCATGGTGCCTACAGGCTCCCCCCACTGGACATGAGTGAAAGTACAACTGTAGAGCTATGTGCATAAGGAATGAGGGTAACGTTAATACCAAGAAAAAAAGTCAAAAAACTAAAATACATCATGAAAAATGAGCCGCAGTCTGGCTGTTCCCAGTAGGTCTCTCACAAAATCTACAATATGGCAGTGTGGAATATTAAATGATAAATATAAAAGCTGTCTTATAACACCCCTCGATACTTAATGCTAAATATAAAAGCTGTCTTATAACACCCCTGAGAATGACAGGGATGGTGTCATTGTATAGTGGTCACAACATTGTCCCCTATATTGGCACCAAAGGACCTCAGCATATTCCCAAATCATTACAACTGCCATAAGCTGATCAAACTGTAGGTTATGGGGACAAATTCAATGTCACTGTACAATAGTTCATGATGATCTACGTTTAATAGACTAAATGGAAATATTCAAAAATAAAAAAGGATTGCATAATGAGAAAGAGAACTAAAAACAAAAAAAGGGGATATGATGTGTATATGCGTGGTCGTGCTGGATCAGACCATACATAGTCACATACTGGCAGTTAAACTGAGGGAAAAAATACCTTATGGAACTTGTTATTATGGGTCTGCGTTAAGAACGATTGATGAATGCGTTAATGTCCCACTCGATATTGAGGCCGAATGGGACATAACACTTCATCTGGTGGATCCAGAATGTTTCAAGTTTAGATACTCCACGTATGTTGGATTCGCCCCTCCAATGAGGAACAAACTTATCTATAACTTGAAACGTCGAACCAGCAGGGTTCTTACTGTGATGGAGCAAGAAGTGTTTGGGTACACTGTGGTTCGTCCGGCCAGCTCTAATGGCTGCAATATGTTCATTTACTCTAATCGCAAATGTGCGGATGGTGCGCCCAATATATTGTTTGCCACAAGGGCAAGTGATGAGATAGACAATAAATTTCGTATGGCAGGTGGCGAAACTCTTCATTTTGTATTCTCTACCTGTATGAGTAGATTTAAAAGTGTCACATTTTCTCTGGAAGGAATTATTTATACAGACGTTACACTTTCGGCAAGGAAAGAATCCCTTCATATCATGAAAGAAGGTTGGTCTGTGGGGTGGATCTATGATGTTGGGTGCGATCCTGCCTCTCAGTGATGGGGCACCTCTATAGATAACTCCCCCTCGTTCGGGGAGAATAGGATTGAGAACGTGATCGTTCCTCAATACTTCCCAATGTTTGAGTATAATATTTTTAATTTGCCTGTGTTGAACAGAAAAATCTGTAAGGAATGACCATCTGTGTTTGTTATCCTTAGCTGTAATAGGTTTTTCTGTTAGTAAGGTGTTACGGTCTATTTTAGACACCTTTTGGATTTCATCTTCAATGTGGGCAAGTTCGTAACCTCTGTCTAAGAATCTTCCTTTAAGAGTTTCTGCTTGTTCAAAAAAATCGTTCAACTGTGAACAATTGCGCCTGATCCGCATCAACTGACTGCGGGGGACCGATTTCAGCCATGAGGCGTGGTGGCAGCTGTCGACCGGGATGTACCCATTCCGGTCTGTGGCTTTGAAAAAGGTCTTAGTGGAAAAATGCCCTTCACAGATGCTAATTTCTAGATCAAGAAAATGGATGGTAGAGCGACTGGCTTCATATGACAGTTCTATTCCAATATTATTGTCATTAAGTTGTGTCATAAACTGATCTAAGGAATCAGTGGAACCCTTCCATAGGAGGAGGATGTCGTCGATGTACCTGGACCACAACACCAATTGTGGGGGGTCCAGGGCATAGACGACATCCTCCTCCCACTTGGCCATGTAGATGTTAGCAAGACTAGGGGCGAACTTGGCGCCCATGGCTACACCTTTAGTTTGGAGATAAAATTGGCCACTATACCAGAAATAATTGTGCTTGGTGGCATATAAAAGTAGATCCATAATATATCTTTTATGAGTAAAAGAAATGGAGCTGCTTCTACTTAAGAAGGTGTCTACTGCATGAAGTCCGAGATCGTGGGGAATGCAGGTATAGAGTGACGTTACATCAGCAGTAACGAGTAACATGTCATCACTACAAGTTGTCTGTTGTAGTTTAGAGATAGTGTGCTGAGTATCTTTGAGATAAGAAGGTATCTCTTTTACTAATGGTTGTAGGTAGAAATCTATGTATTTCCCAATCCTGCTAGTGATGGAATCTAACCCGCTCACTATCGGTCTACCGGGTGGAAGGGTCACGCTTTTGTGTACTTTCGGCAAATAGTACATAATAGGAATGCGTGGTGCAGCTGGTACTAAATAGCTCCTTTCTTTTCTGTCAAGAATACCAAGCTGGGCGCCTGTATCCACTAAGTCTGACAACATGCGTTTGTATTCACGGGTAGGGTCTTTGGGTAAAAGGCGATATGTATCCGTATCACTTAAAATGCGTGTCATTTCAAGATGGTAGGCTTCTTTGTCTAGAATGACAATTCCACCTCCCTTGTCCGCGGGTCGGATTATCAAATCCTTACGTTCGCACAAGGATTTAAGACCAATTTTAATGTTGGGGTCAGAATGGATGACCTTGTTTGGAAGGGCTTCAAGGTCCTTCAAAACCAGGTCTCTGAACACTTTAACAGAAGGAGCCACGGGGCAAGGAGGATTGAAAAGGGAGGGATTAGCAAGGCCAGAATGTGTAATGTGTTCCGAGTTATTAGGCACTACGTGATTTCTGGGGTTGGACAAAATATACCTCTGTACATTTATTTTGCGTACAAATTTGTGTACGTCAATAAATGTGGAAAACTTATTAAGTTTTTTGGGAGGGACAAATTTGAGTCCTTTGTCCATGACCAATTGTTCAGCATCGGTCAAGGTCACCTTACTAAGATTGAAGATCCCACTGGTGTTTAAACGGATGGATATGGATATTACGACAGATCCCCATATAATTACAATTTGCCACGACCTTCCAACACACCGGGTTTTCACCGCGAACCAGAAAAACACGGTCACATCCCCGAACACAGCGTGGCACCAGAGGGGGGAGGCGGTCCAGGAAAAAGAAAACGCGTTTAAACACCAGTGGGATCTTCAATCTTAGTAAGGTGACCTTGACCGATGCTGAACAATTGGTCATGGACAAAGGACTCAAATTTGTCCCTCCCAAAAAACTTAATAAGTTTTCCACATTTATTGACGTACACAAATTTGTACGCAAAATAAATGTACAGAGGTATATTTTGTCCAACCCCAGAAATCACGTAGTGCCTAATAACTCGGAACACATTACACATTCTGGCCTTGCTAATCCCTCCCTTTTCAATCCTCCTTGCCCCGTGGCTCCTTCTGTTAAAGTGTTCAGAGACCTGGTTTTGAAGGACCTTGAAGCCCTTCCAAACAAGGTCATCCATTCTGACCCCAACATTAAAATTGGTCTTAAATCCTTGTGCGAACGTAAGGATTTGATAATCCGACCCGCGGACAAGGGAGGTGGAATTGTCATTCTAGACAAAGAAGCCTACCATCTTGAAATGACACGCATTTTAAGTGATACGGATACATATCGCCTTTTACCCAAAGACCCTACCCGTGAATACAAACGCATGTTGTCAGACTTAGTGGATACAGGCGCCCAGCTTGGTATTCTTGACAGAAAAGAAAGGAGCTATTTAGTACCAGCTGCACCACGCATTCCTATTATGTACTATTTGCCGAAAGTACACAAAAGCGTGACCCTTCCACCCGGTAGACCGATAGTGAGCGGGTTAGATTCCATCACTAGCAGGATTGGGAAATACATAGATTTCTACCTACAACCATTAGTAAAAGAGATACCTTCTTATCTCAAAGATACTCGGCACACTATCTCTAAACTACAACAGACAACTTGTAGTGATGACATGTTACTCGTTACTGCTGATGTAACGTCACTCTATACCTGCATTCCCCACGATCTCGGACTTCATGCAGTAGACACCTTCTTAAGTAGAAGCAGCTCCATTTCTTTTACTCATAAAAGATATATTATGGATCTACTTTTATATGCCACCAAGCACAATTATTTCTGGTATAGTGGCCAATTTTATCTCCAAACTAAAGGTGTAGCCATGGGCGCCAAGTTCGCCCCTAGTCTTGCTAACATCTACATGGCCAAGTGGGAGGAGGATGTCGTCTATGCCCTGGACCCCCCACAATTGGTGTTGTGGTCCAGGTACATCGACGACATCCTCCTCCTATGGAAGGGTTCCACTGATTCCTTAGATCAGTTTATGACACAACTTAATGACAATAATATTGGAATAGAACTGTCATATGAAGCCAGTCGCTCTACCATCCATTTTCTTGATCTAGAAATTAGCATCTGTGAAGGGCATTTTTCCACTAAGACCTTTTTCAAAGCCACAGACCGGAATGGGTACATCCCGGTCGACAGCTGCCACCACGCCTCATGGCTGAAATCGGTCCCCCGCAGTCAGTTGATGCGGATCAGGCGCAATTGTTCACAGTTGAACGATTTTTTTGAACAAGCAGAAACTCTTAAAGGAAGATTCTTAGACAGAGGTTACGAACTTGCCCACATTGAAGATGAAATCCAAAAGGTGTCTAAAATAGACCGTAACACCTTACTAACAGAAAAACCTATTACAGCTAAGGATAACAAACACAGATGGTCATTCCTTACAGATTTTTCTGTTCAACACAGGCAAATTAAAAATATTATACTCAAACATTGGGAAGTATTGAGGAACGATCACGTTCTCAATCCTATTCTCCCCGAACGAGGGGGAGTTATCTATAGAGGTGCCCCATCACTGAGAGGCAGGATCGCACCCAACATCATAGATCCACCCCACAGACCAACCTTCTTTCATGATATGAAGGGATTCTTTCCTTGCCGAAAGTGTAACGTCTGTATAAATAATTCCTTCCAGAGAAAATGTGACACTTTTAAATCTACTCATACAGGTAGAGAATACAAAATGAAGAGTTTCGCCACCTGCCATACGAAATTTATTGTCTATCTCATCACTTGCCCTTGTGGCAAACAATATATTGGGCGCACCATCCGCACATTTGCGATTAGAGTAAATGAACATATTGCAGCCATTAGAGCTGGCCGGACGAACCACAGTGTACCCAAACACTTCTTGCTCCATCACAGTAAGAACCCTGCTGGTTCGACGTTTCAAGTTATAGATAAGTTTGTTCCTCATTGGAGGGGCGAATCCAACATACGTGGAGTATCTAAACTTGAAACATTCTGGATCCACCAGATGAAGTGTTATGTCCCATTCGGCCTCAATATCGAGTGGGACATTAACGCATTCATCAATCGTTCTTAACGCAGACCCATAATAACAAGTTCCATAAGGTATTTTTTCCCTCAGTTTAACTGCCAGTATGTGACTATGTATGGTCTGATCCAGCACGACCACGCATATACACATCATATCCCCTTTTTTTGTTTTTAGTTCTCTTTCTCATTATGCAATCCTTTTTTATTTTTGAATATTTCCATTTAGTCTATTAAACGTAGATCATCATGAACTATTGTACAGTGACATTGAATTTGTCCCCATAACCTACAGTTTGATCAGCTTATGGCAGTTGTAATGATTTGGGAATATGCTGAGGTCCTTTGGTGCCAATATAGGGGACAATGTTGTGACCACTATACAATGACACCATCCCTGTCATTCTCAGGGGTGTTATAAGACAGCTTTTATATTTAGCATTAAGTATCAAGGGGTGTTATAAGACAGCTTTTATATTTATCATTTAATATTCCACACTGCCATATTGTAGATTTTGTGAGAGACCTACTGGGAACAGCCAGACTGCGGCTCATTTTTCATGATGTATTTTAGTTTTTTGACTTTTTTTCTTGGTATTAACGTTACCCTCATTCCTTATGCACATAGCTCTACAGTTGTACTTTCACTCATGTCCAGTGGGGGGAGCCTGTAGGCACCATGATGTGATTACTTCCTTTCTCTTCACTCCTCCTAGTCTGACACATGCGCACCTGACATGTCTCTGCGCGCATTCCTGACATTATGCTCACAGAGACACATTTTTTCATTTTGCGCCCTTCGATTGGCTGTAGCGTTGCCACACGATCGTTGGCTGAGCGCTGCGTGAAGTAGCGTGCTATGGGAGTGCACCACAGATACTCGTCATGTCACGTCGGATTCGTCCGTTCACGTGACTCTCTCCACAGTCACGTGATCTTGCTCTATGCAACGATTGGCCAAACAGTCTCTCTGATCGGTCTGGTCCGCTCATGTGACTTTGTTTTTGTCACATGACCATATCCAGCGCACTGATTGGCCATGTTGATATCCGGAAGAGACATTGGGGTTACGTTTAGACTCAGACGCTGCCGTACCATAGGATTTGCGGCGTTTTGGGGTGGCGGTTTTGGTGGCGCACCTTACAGTTGGTTATGCATCTGTACACCTCAATTATTGCGTTTTTCACTGGCCATATGTCATATGCCCTCCCTGAACCATTCATCCAATCAACTTGGCTGTATTTTTGGCGCCAGAAAGCACCATTACTGATTGGTAAGTTTGTGTCCATCTGGTCTGAATATGACCTATCCATACTACTCTTCTTTCCCCATACACTCGGTCTAATATTCCTGGCCATCATTGGGTGGCTTACGGGATTCTGACACTGTAGATTGGTTGATTAATTTTATGGTTAAATTGCCCTAAATGAACCCATTGGCCATTGGTTGGTTTTCAACCAATCCAAATGAGATTAACTCATCATGTGACCACACCACAAGTTGGGCTGTTTCCAATGAGTCTCATTAGTGATATTTAGTACTTGTATATAAGTGCACTGACCTGTTGTTTGCATTGAGCCCCAGTTGAAGTCTGTTTAAGACGAAACGCGTCGGGAGAACCTTGCAAACTATTATCAGTGCGTTTTCATATATCCTTTTTTTGTTTTGCTTTCAAATATTTTTTTTTATTGAAAATTTATTTTGGAAAGCTGAACGCAAAACTTTTAAGCAATAAATCGAGTCCATATCTGGACCTGTTTTACACTATGAGGAGGCCCTCTCTGTTTTCTTTACCCACATACTTCTATCTGGTGTGATGATCCGTGAGCTCTGGTGAGACCCCTTCCTTTTGGTTCCCGTCGATCGATGGAGGGTCGGTGAGTGTCAACTGTCGAGGAGACTCTACTACACACACCTAATTTGTAGAGGCTTCAGCCTTACAAATTTCAAGCTCGTTTGACCCCTCACTATCCGTGAGGAGGTCCACCGGATGTGGTAAGCGTACCCAATCTATTTTTCATACTTCCTTGTTTGCAACTGAATCCGACATCTAGAGGACCCAGTTTCCAAGCAATTTTGTGATACAACCATTTATGCTGTGGACATTATCATTTGGCCTGATTGGCGTTTTGAATAGCTTCCAAGAGACAGTTTCGTTTTGTCCTTTACAGCGTGATATTTTAATAGGAGCATCCATAATTTTTATTTTCATGATTTCAGACATCCTCTAGTCTTGTTTAATATTTTTTATGTTTTCACCGTTATGTATGATGCTATTTCTATGCCCTAACGCACAGACAACCTATTTATCACCAGCTATCACAGTATAGATATATATTGCAATACCATTCATTTATCATATACCAATTATGTTCTGATATATATTGCAATACCATTCATTTATCATATACCTATTACGTTCTGGTTGTTTGCATTGTCCTGTGAGTTAGTAATGACACTCTTATTTTGGTGATTCCGTCCATTTTTACTTGTATAGAATGTCTAGTTTTTGATTTCACTAGTGCACTTCACACATCTACTTTTTGTGGATCTATGAATAATTTATATGATCCATTTTTCAACACTAGCCCCTTCCTTTTGGAGACTTGTGCACTATAGGGGAACAATCATTGTTTCACATTGTACACATTTCCTATGATTGATTTCTCCCACCCTCTTCATGTGCACTTGTTGAAACTTGTTCACATCTTACACGTTTCCTTCACGGCGTGCATGAAGGACTGTCGTCCTTGTTTTCTATATATATTAATTTTTTGAACACTCAAACAGTGGTCTCGATTTCTATGTGCGTGCCCACTTAGAATGTTCTTACATGTTGCATTTTAGCGCCACACTTTTGCACATTTTTCATCTAGTTTACAATTCGTCAGATTGTTGTGTTGGCAGCTCCTAGTTTTACAGGATTGCGCAGCTATTCACCCACACCATCTATTCCTTCACCTTTTGACCTATAGCTGCCGCATTCCTCACTTCCCAAAAACTGAAAATTTTGGTTATATTTTATATTTTTTATGATCATGTTATGTTACCACTTGTTGATACAAGTTTAGCCTGTCACTTTGTATCTTTTCAGATAAACAGAGACTTACTATTTACATTGTAACACCACAATTGAATAAGAGACCTATCGTAGGTCTTCTTACACTTGAATTGTTCACGGTGTCTCGTCACTGCTGGCTTTTTATTTTTAATTTTTATTTGTTTTTACCACTATGGACGTATTTGAATATAGGACCAACCGAACTGTTAATATAGAGGGAGTTTTCACCTCCACTATGGCTGATTCTGAGATAGGTGGTCTATTCATAAGACTGAAAAATCTTATGGTGTCCGAACTCCATCTTGAATGGGACATTGCGTTCCTTGAACAATATATTAAGGAACGCATGGTCCCTCGTGGGTTAAGATGGAATGTGCACCCTCAACAGGGTGACACAGATCCAGAAAACTGGTTCAAGTATTTCAATGAAGCTGGGCTAGCCCTATTGGGATTCTTGAACGACCGGAAACGGTTAAAAAGAAGCGTCATAGATAAAGAAATTAAAGAAATAAGAGAGAAACTCCAACCTCATAAAACAACTACTGAATACACTACCTTATCAACCAATCTAAAAAATCATCTAGAGAAAGAAGAAAGAGAACAAAAAAATAAAAAACAAAAAAAATATCTTAGGGACAACACTGACTACAAAAATAATTGCGTCTTCAATTGGCAAACAAGAGATCCACAAGTTAATTTCAATGCGGATCAATCCTCCATGGAAGTATCAGATCATTCTGAATACCGACCCTCTGTCCCTATTATTGTTCCCCCATCACAAATTAGAACTGACCAGACTGGTTATGATAATACCAATCGACCAGCACACGCAGCCCTTTTGCCGACTCCACGCAATGCTGGCCCCTATCCAACCAATAATGGAAGAGGGAGAGGCAATAAAAATAGAGGTAGAGCAAAAAAGGAACACACTTCAAATTATGACCATTATGGGTATGACCGTTCCCCCCCACGGGGTGACTATCACCATAATGGCCATTACAATCATTCCACCTACCGAACTCCGGTCCAAACTAGAAATAGATTCTCTCCTCTTAGGGGAGATAGATCCTATGAGACTCATAACTCTCAATATTCCCATGATAATAGGGATTATGGATATTACGACAGATCCCCATATAATTACAATTTGCCACGACCTTCCAACACACCGGGTTTTCACCGCGAACCAGAAAAACACGGTCACATCCCCGAACACAGCGTGGCACCAGAGGGGGGAGGCGGTCCAGGAAAAAGAAAACGCGTTTAAACACCAGTGGGATCTTCAATCTTAGTAAGGTGACCTTGACCGATGCTGAACAATTGGTCATGGACAAAGGACTCAAATTTGTCCCTCCCAAAAAACTTAATAAGTTTTCCACATTTATTGACGTACACAAATTTGTACGCAAAATAAATGTACAGAGGTATATTTTGTCCAACCCCAGAAATCACGTAGTGCCTAATAACTCGGAACACATTACACATTCTGGCCTTGCTAATCCCTCCCTTTTCAATCCTCCTTGCCCCGTGGCTCCTTCTGTTAAAGTGTTCAGAGACCTGGTTTTGAAGGACCTTGAAGCCCTTCCTAACAAGGTCATCCATTCTGACCCCAACATTAAAATTGGTCTTAAATCCTTGTGCGAACGTAAGGATTTGATAATCCGACCCGCGGACAAGGGAGGTGGAATTGTCATTCTAGACAAAGAAGCCTACCATCTTGAAATGACACGCATTTTAAGTGATACGGATACATATCGCCTTTTACCCAAAGACCCTACCCGTGAATACAAACGCATGTTGTCAGACTTAGTGGATACAGGCGCCCAGCTTGGTATTCTTGACAGAAAAGAAAGGAGCTATTTAGTACCAGCTGCACCACGCATTCCTATTATGTACTATTTGCCGAAAGTACACAAAAGCGTGACCCTTCCACCCGGTAGACCGATAGTGAGTGGGTTAGATTCCATCACTAGCAGGATTGGGAAATACATAGATTTCTACCTACAACCACTAGTAAAAGAGATACCTTCTTATCTCAAAGATACTCGGCACACTATCTCTAAACTACAACAGACAACTTGTAGTGATGACATGTTACTCGTTACTGCTGATGTAACGTCACTCTATACCTGCATTCCCCACGATCTCGGACTTCATGCAGTAGACACCTTCTTAAGTAGAAGCAGCTCCATTTCTTTTACTCATAAAAGATATATTATGGATCTACTTTTATATGCCACCAAGCACAATTATTTCTGGTACAGTGGCCAATTTTATCTCCAAACTAAAGGTGTAGCCATGGGCGCCAAGTTCGCCCCTAGTCTTGCTAACATCTACATGGCCAAGTGGGAGGAGGATGTCGTCTATGCCCTGGACCCCCCACAATTGGTGTTGTGGTCCAGGTACATCGACGACATCCTCCTCCTATGGAAGGGTTCCACTGATTCCTTAGATCAGTTTATGACACAACTTAATGACAATAATATTGGAATAGAACTGTCATATGAAGCCAGTCGCTCTACCATCCATTTTCTTGATCTAGAAATTAGCATCTGTGAAGGGCATTTTTCCACTAAGACCTTTTTCAAAGCCACAGACCGGAATGGGTACATCCCGGTCGACAGCTGCCACCACGCCTCATGGCTGAAATCGGTCCCCCGCAGTCAGTTGATGCGGATCAGGCGCAATTGTTCACAGTTGAACGATTTTTTTGAACAAGCAGAAACTCTTAAAGGAAGATTCTTAGACAGAGGTTACGAACTTGCCCACATTGAAGATGAAATCCAAAAGGTGTCTAAAATAGACCGTAACACCTTACTAACAGAAAAACCTATTACAGCTAAGGATAACAAACACAGATGGTCATTCCTTACAGATTTTTCTGTTCAACACAGGCAAATTAAAAATATTATACTCAAACATTGGGAAGTATTGAGGAACGATCACGTTCTCAATCCTATTCTCCCCGAACGAGGGGGAGTTATCTATAGAGGTGCCCCATCACTGAGAGGCAGGATCGCACCCAACATCATAGATCCACCCCACAGACCAACCTTCTTTCATGATATGAAGGGATTCTTTCCTTGCCGAAAGTGTAACGTCTGTATAAATAATTCCTTCCAGAGAAAATGTGACACTTTTAAATCTACTCATACAGGTAGAGAATACAAAATGAAGAGTTTCGCCACCTGCCATACGAAATTTATTGTCTATCTCATCACTTGCCCTTGTGGCAAACAATATATTGGGCGCACCATCCGCACATTTGCGATTAGAGTAAATGAACATATTGCAGCCATTAGAGCTGGCCGGACGAACCACAGTGTACCCAAACACTTCTTGCTCCATCACAGTAAGAACCCTGCTGGTTCGACGTTTCAAGTTATAGATAAGTTTGTTCCTCATTGGAGGGGCGAATCCAACATACGTGGAGTATCTAAACTTGAAACATTCTGGATCCACCAGATGAAGTGTTATGTCCCATTCGGCCTCAATATCGAGTGGGACATTAACGCATTCATCAATCGTTCTTAACGCAGACCTATAATAACAAGTTCCATAAGGTATTTTTTCCCTCAGTTTAACTGCCAGTATGTGACTATGTATGGTCTGATCCAGCACGACCACGCATATACACATCATATCCCCTTTTTTTGTTTTTAGTTCTCTTTCTCATTATGCAATCCTTTTTTATTTTTGAATATTTCCATTTAGTCTATTAAACGTAGATCATCATGAACTATTGTACAGTGACATTGAATTTGTCCCCATAACCTACAGTTTGATCAGCTTATGGCAGTTGTAATGATTTGGGAATATGCTGGGGTCCTTTGGTGCCAATATAGGGGACAATGTTGTGACCACTATACAATGACACCATCCCTGTCATTCTCAGGGGTGTTATAAGACAGCTTTTATATTTAGCATTAAGTATCGAGGGGTGTTATAAGACAGCTTTTATATTTATCATTTAATATTCCACACTGCCATATTGTAGATTTTGTGAGAGACCTACTGGGAACAGCCAGACTGCGGCTCATTTTTCATGATGTATTTTAGTTTTTTGACTTTTTTTCTTGGTATTAACGTTACCCTCATTCCTTATGCACATAGCTCTACAGTTGTACTTTCACTCATGTCCAGTGGGGGGAGCCTGTAGGCACCATGATGTGATTACTTCCTTTCTCTTCACTCCTCCTAGTCTGACACATGCGCACCTGACATGTCTCTGCGCGCATTCCTGACATTATGCTCACAGAGACACATTTTTTCATTTTGCGCCCTTCGATTGGCTGTAGCGTTGCCACACGATCGTTGGCTGAGCGCTGCGTGAAGAGCGTGCTATGGGAGTGCACCACAGATACTCGTCATGTCACGTCGGATTCGTCCGTTCACGTGACTCTCTCCACAGTCACGTGATCTTGCTCTATGCAACGATTGGCCAAACAGTCTCTCTGATCGGTCTGGTCCGCTCATGTGACTTTGTTTTTGTCACATGACCATATCCAGCGCACTGATTGGCCATGTTGATATCCGGAAGAGACATTGGGGTTACGTTTAGACTCAGACGCTGCCGTACCATAGGATTTGCGGCGTTTTGGGGTGGCGGTTTTGGTGGCGCACCTTACAGTTGGTTATGCATCTGTACACCTCAATTATTGCGTTTTTCACTGGCCATATGTCATATGCCCTCCCTGAACCATTCATCCAATCAACTTGGCTGTATTTTTGGCGCCAGAAAGCACCATTACTGATTGGTAAGTTTGTGTCCATCTGGTCTGAATATGACCTATCCATACTACTCTTCTTTCCCCATACACTCGGTCTAATATTCCTGGCCATCATTGGGTGGCTTACGGGATTCTGACACTGTAGATTGGTTGATTAATTTTATGGTTAAATTGCCCTAAATGAACCCATTGGCCATTGGTTGGTTTTCAACCAATCCAAATGAGATTAACTCATCATGTGACCACACCACAAGTTGGGCTGTTTCCAATGAGTCTCATTAGTGATATTTAGTACTTGTATATAAGTGCACTGACCTGTTGTTTGCATTGAGCCCCAGTTGAAGTCTGTTTAAGACGAAACGCGTCGGGAGAACCTTGCAAACTATTATCAGTGCGTTTTCATATATCCTTTTTTTGTTTTGCTTTTAAATATTTTTTATTGAAAATTTATTTTGGAAAGCTGAACGCAAAACTTTTAAGCAATAAATCGAGTCCATATCTGGACCTGTTTTACACTATGAGGAGGCCCTCTCTGTTTTCTTTACCCACATACTTCTATCTGGTGTGATGATCCGTGAGCTCTGGTGAGACCCCTTCCTTTTGGTTCCCGTCGATCGATGGAGGGTCGGTGAGTGTCAACTGTCGAGGAGACTCTACTACACACACCTAATTTGTAGAGGCTTCAGCCTTACAAATTTCAAGCTCGTTTGACCCCTCACTATCCGTGAGGAGGTCCACCGGATGTGGTAAGCGTACCCAATCTATTTTTCATACTTCCTTGTTTGCAACTGAATCCGACATCTAGAGGACCCAGTTTCCAAGCAATTTTGTGATACAACCATTTATGCTGTGGACATTATCATTTGGCCTGATTGGCGTTTTGAATAGCTTCCAAGAGACAGTTTCGTTTTGTCCTTTACAGCGTGATATTTTAATAGGAGCATCCATAATTTTTATTTTCATGATTTCAGACATCCTCTAGTCTTGTTTAATATTTTTTATGTTTTCACCGTTATGTATGATGCTATTTCTATGCCCTAACGCACAGACAACCTATTTATCACCAGCTATCACAGTATAGATATATATTGCAATACCATTCATTTATCATATACCAATTATGTTCTGATATATATTGCAATACCATTCATTTATCATATACCTATTATGTTCTGGTTGTTTGCATTGTCCTGTGAGTTAGTAATGACACTCTTATTTTGGTGATTCCGTCCATTTTTACTTGTATAGAATGTCTAGTTTTTGATTTCACTAGTGCACTTCACACATCTACTTTTTGTGGATCTATGAATAATTTATATGATCCATTTTTCAACACTAGCCCCTTCCTTTTGGAGACTTGTGCACTATAGGGGAACAATCATTGTTTCACATTGTACACATTTCCTATGATTGATTTCTCCCACCCTCTTCATGTGCACTTGTTGAAACTTGTTCACATCTTACACGTTTCCTTCACGGCGTGCATGAAGGACTGTCGTCCTTGTTTTCTATATATATTAATTTTTTGAACACTCAAACAGTGGTCTCGATTTCTATGTGCGTGCCCACTTAGAATGTTCTTACATGTTGCATTTTAGCGCCACACTTTTGCACATTTTTCATCTAGTTTACAATTCGTCAGATTGTTGTGTTGGCAGCTCCTAGTTTTACAGGATTGCGCAGCTATTCACCCACACCATCTAGACATTTTTATTGTTCTTGATCGCAACTTATAATCGCACAAGTTTGCATTATTATATTCACTAGAGTTTTTATATAGGAATAGTATATCTCACCACCACAATTTAACTGCAGCCAGTAATATTATAATTTAGTACGGTTACCGTATGATTACATTTGGATAGCCCAGCATTATATTGGTACAAAACTTTTTGGCATGAGCATATGGGACGTGATCAATGCTAGCAGCTGTCCTTTAATCATCTCTAATTATCATTTGGATTTTCACATGGTAGCTCGAAAAGATTCTGTTTGTTTTTTAAGTTTGAAAAATTACTTTGTGAAGATCCCTACACATTTACTTTCCTGAATTCTGAGGCATGTAATCGCTATAAACTAAAGAACAAACAGTAAACACTCAGCGTTATCCTTGCTTTTACCAGATAAATATGCAACCAAATTGGAGCATGTATGGGAAGCTAATAGAACAGCAATCATTTGCATGCACGTAACAAAACAAAATCAGGGATTAAAAGAAATACCTAAAAATATCAATGTATATAAGAGAGTGTCTTAGAGCAGCCTTTTTCAACCAGGGTGCCTTCAGGTTTTTTCAGGTGTGCCTTGGCAAAATGCCTAAAAATTGCCCACAAATTGTGTACATAGTTACATAGTTACATAGTTAGTTAGGTTGAAAAAAGACACAAGTCCATCCAGTTCAACCACAAATAAAAAAAAAAAAAAATATATATATATATATATATATATATATATACACATATATATATATATATATATATATATATATATATATATATATATATATATATATATATATATATATATATATATACACATATACATATATACACATATACATATATCATACAATCCCATATACCCCATTCTATACCCACAGTTGATCCAGAGGAAGCCAAAAAAACCCCAGCAGAGCATTCTCCAATTTGCTAAAGCAGGGGAAAAAAATTCCTTCCTGATCCCCCGAGAGGCAATCGGATTTTCCCTGGATCAACTTTACCTAGAAATGTCAGTACCCAGTTATATTATGTACATTTAGGAAAGTATCCAGGCCTTTCTTAAAGCAATCTACTGAGCTGGCTAGAACCACCTCTGCGGGGAGTCTATTCCACATTTTCACAGCTCTTACTGTGAAGAAACCTTTCCTTATTTGGAGATGAAATCTCTTCTCCTCTAGACGTAAAGAGTGCCCCCTTGTCCTCTTTGTTGACCGTAAAGTGAATAACTCAACACCAAGTTCACTATATGGACCCCTTATATATTTATACATTTATACATTTATACATTTATTACAAACCGATATTTCCAAACCTGTAGACCTTACCTTACACATGAGCCGTGTGTGGGGAACTGTATCGAACGCTTTTGCAAAATCCAAGTATACCACGTCCACAGCCACGCCTCTGTCCAAGGTTTTACTTACCACCTCATAAAAAGAAATGAGGTTTGTCTGACAACTTCTGTCTTTCATGAACCCATGCTGGCTGTTGCTTAAAATATTTTTTTCCTGCAAGAACTCGTCTATGTGGTCTTTTAATAATCTCTCCAGTATCTTCCCAACTATAGAAGTTAAACTAACAGGTCTATAATTACTTGGTAAAGACTTTGTTCCCTTTTTAAATATAGGCACCACGTTCGCCCTGCGCCAATCCAGTGGTACTATTCCTGTCATTAATGATTCCCTAAAAATTAGATACAATGGCTTTGAAATTACAGAACTCAATTCTTTTAGTGGGTGGATGCCATCAGGTCCAGGTGCTTTATCCATCTTTATTCTGTCTAAATATTTCTGGACCATATCACTTTTGAGCCATTGTGGATTTAGGGCTGTGTCACTACCACCCCCATTGTGGACATGAGCTCCCCTATGCTCCTTTGTATACACAGAGCTGAAGAAAGTATTTAATAAATTAGCCTTCTCTTTGTCCCCAGTCACCCACTCTAGATTATTTTGTAAAGGGCCTACATGCTCAGACTTGACCTTAATGGCAGTGGTTGGATTAAGTCTGCCTTTAGTTACACAAAGCCAAAGGTTTTCATTGTGCACCATTACAACCTTCTAGCTGCCGGTGTCCTAACAACCAATGACACCACCAGTTGATAAGGAGGATGTTGTTCATTTGCACAGCAACCCTGCCCCACTGGGGTCACATTAGCTGAGCAATGGGGATAAACCGAGGAAGAAGAGAAACAATAGAATACTAGTCAGTACCAGTGCGCAAAGGTCAAGAATAAATAACCTCTAATGTTGGGTGTCCTATGTGTGTGGATGTTGCTGCATTATGTAACACTATTAAAATTTACATTTTAGAATGGGGTACCGCAAGACTGTCCATAATTTTAAAGGGTGCCTTGACTGAACAAAGGTTGAGAAACACTGTCGCATGTCGTGTACACACGGTCGGAATTTCCGATGGAAACAGTCCGATGGGAGCTTTTCATCGGATTTTCCGACCGGGTGTATGCCCACCGGTCTTTTTCTGTCGGAATTTCCGACGGACTTTGGGTTGAGAACATGTTCTTAATTTTTCCAACGAAAAACCTTTCTATCGGATTTTCCGATCATGTGTATGCAATTCCGACACGCAAAATTCCGACACATGCTCTGAAACAATTTGACGCATGCTCAGAAGCATTAAACTTCCCTTTTATAGTGCAGTCGAACGTGTTGTATGCCGTGGTGTTATTGACTGTCAGAATTTGGTGTGACCGGGTGTAGGCAAGACAGTTTGAGTGAAATTCCGTCGGCATTCCGACGGGAAAAGCATCAGAGCTTTTTCCGACGAGAATTCCGACCGTGTGTACGCGGCATTAGAGTATATTCAGAACGGGTTGGGAACCCAAGCACTGCAATAGAATAAGGAAAGGGAAGGAGAGTCGCCAGGCCGCCTATGGTGTAGCACAGTTTATTAAGAGAAACATTAATACACAATACAATTCACTCACAAACATCTGAGGAGACGGGCATGTGATGGCTAAAGGTGGGACCACCAAGGGAAAGTCCAGTCCACGCTGGATGTCAACGCTGCTGCTGAAGGTGGTACAGGAATCTGGACGGATAACCGAGGAGTCGCAGCGAAGAGGTAGCTATCAGATGACCTGCCAAACCCTGGGATTCTGTGGCCAATAAGATTGCGTTTGGAAGGCAAAACACACCTGCTTCCTTAGCCACTGAGGAAGGCTGAGTGGCTGAGGAAGTGGCTGAGTGGCTGAGGAAGGAGGCATGGTTTACCCCAGAAATGCAATCTCATTGGCCACAGAGTCCCAGGGTTTGACAAGGCTTCAGACAGCTCTTGACAGCCTCCTCCTTATGGTGACATACAGTATTGTATAGTTGCTGGACAGTATGAACTTTCCTTGGTTAAGGAGCTCTGTAAGAAAAAGAGACAAGGCAGGTTTTATCCTGTATCTGTGATATTTTAGAGGCAATAGCTATACATATTGTACAGTAGCTCGAACGTAAGTAGTTTTATAAAGCCGCAATCTAAGAAGGAAAGACAAGGCAGGTTTTACTCTGAAATAAAAAGTAGAGTAAATTATTTCAGGGACAATAGCTAAAAATATTGCACAATCACTGGACAGTATATAAGCAATTTCCTTATGCCACATGGTAAGGCTTGCCGTACACTAATATATTTTTCCTGCCTGGTCCTGATTTTTCAATCAAAAGATTTTGGGTGGCTAGGTGGCAACAGGTCCACTAACTGAAAGAATTTCAAGCGGTTCATCAGTAACTGGCTGAATTTTGCATAGTGTATGGCCAGCCTAAGAGAAAGAGATGAGGCAGGTAAGTAAGTAAGAGAGAGAGCTCTGAGCCCTCCTGATATTAATGTGACTTGCATCAGGGGGCAGGACCCAGAAAGCTTGCAAAAGAATCTACTCTAGACACAGTTAACCCCTTTCCATCCTGGGCAGGCCGAACTACAAAGCTACACGTGCAAAGAATATAACAGCAGAAATACATACGACATCCCCTAAGCACCTGCTCACATTTTAGCCTATGTGTGGCCATGCACACAAATGCATTTACAGGCATCTTTAAAGAGGAGTGTTTACAGGCATAAAAGTGCATTCTAAGAGGAGCTTTTAAACAGAAAAATGTGTGTACATGCATAAATGAGCACATATACACGTAAAAGTATTCCAGTGTCTAATTCTGGCCGAAAAAATGCTGCTATATTTTCATAAGCCTGTGTGTATGCACATTGATTGTAATTCTTAGATTTTGCTTCTGATAGAAAGTTATAAGAATGCTAGTGTTAAAATATAGTTTTCATGGTATTAACCCCTTGCCGACCGGCTCACGCTGCTATACGACGGCAGAAGGGCACGTACAGGCATATTAACGTACCTGTATGTTGCCCTTTAAGACGTGGCATTGTGGGTCCATGCGCCCGCCGCAAGCTCCGTGAGTGTGATCGCGGGTCCCGCAGACTCGATGTCCGCGGGGATACCCGTGATCGTCTCACGGAGAGGAAGAATGGAGAAATGCTGATTTAAACAAGCATTTCCCCATCCTTCCTAGTGACAGGACACTGATCCCAGCTCCCTGTGATCGGGAGCAGTGATCAGTGTCCTGTCACACGTAGCCCATCCCCCCTATGGCTAGAATCACTCCCTAGGACACATTTAACCCCTGCAGAGCCCCCTACTGGTTTACCTCTTCACTGCCAGTCACATTTAACCAGTAATCAGTGCATTTTTAATTGCACTGATCGCTGTATAGTCCCAAAATAGCGCCAGAAGTGTCTGATCTGTCCGCTATAATGTCACAGTCACGATAAAAATCGCAGATCGCCACCATTACTATTTGTGGGGAAAAGAAGGACATCAATTTTGTTTGGGAGCCATGTCGCACAACCGCGCATATGTCAGTTAAAGTGACACAGTGCCGAATCACAAAAAACGCTCTGGTCTTTGGCCAGCCAAATGGTCCAGGGCTGAAGTGGTTAATATCGATATATTCAATAATTTATATTGATGAGAAAAATTACAAGAAAGTCCATTCAGTTCTTGTGTAAAAACTCAAAAATTGATTTTATAACAAAATAGAAAAATATTACAAGAACAATATCAAAATGTAGAATATAAAAATATCAATAATGTATTATATTCTTAAGATGAAGATTGTATCAGATGTGTGTCTGTGTGTCTGTGAAGCTGTACCAGCTTCCTCTAATGTCTTGTGGTGTGTCATGTCTGCACGCAAATCTTTTGTTCAAAAGCTTTTACTCCACAAATCAAAACCATGAAAATAACCCCACCTTCCTAAAAAAGGTTTGGTTTGTCTTATAGTTCCACAGACTTAGTGGCAAATGGTTTCTAACTTTCAGTCTAACGCCAGATGTTGAAATACAACATCATCTATATTCCCAACATTCCATGAGGATGGCCAAGAAGAGCTATGTTTAAAGTTTAAGTTTAGGATATAACTTCTTTAACATCTAAATCAAATACTACATAAATCAGTACGTATATTATATTCATAAAAAAAACAATGTTCTTATTAATATCCTAATCAAGAAATATTGTAGTATAAAGAGCTTATCCTAAAATCTTAACTAAAATACTGAAACTTTTACATCTTAAGAAATGTGAAACCTTTCATCTCATTTGCCATGGGAGGATGGTAAGAACCCAGCTCAAGCTAATTACTAACACATGTTGGCTTTCCATAAAAATGTTTATGAAGCTTATGTATACTTTCACAAGTATAAGAGTCTATATAATTTCCCTTTTTCCATAACTAAAAGATATAATATATATACAGTCACTGACAAAGGTCTTGTCGCTTCTCTATTTTGTAGAAACTCCTGCTATTAACCTGACTTTTAATTAATCAATTGGTGTTAGAAATGGCTCATATGAAAAGCTAAAGCCCTCCCAAATGATGTTTAATGCACTGAAATAAATGAGTTTCACTGAAAAAAGGTTTATCAAGACAGACAGGTCAAATTTTGGCAAGACAAAAGTTTTGTCGCCTATACAGAAATTGAACAACTTTACTGAAAATCCAAAAATATGTCAGCAAATTAAGTAGTGTTGCTGTGAGATCCAAATTTAATATCTTGTATGACTTCCATGAGCTTGAAGGACAGCATCCATGCGGTTTGGCAAGGATTCATACAATTTATTGATGAAGTCATCAGGAATAGCAAAGAAAACAGTCTTGTATGCCTCCCAGAGTTCATCAATATTCTTTGGTTTTGTCTTCCATGCTTCATCTTTCATCCTACACCACATATGTTCAATGATGTTTATGTCTGGTGACTGGGCTGGCCAATCCTGGAGCATCTTCATCTTCTTTGCCTTAAGGAACTTTGATGTGGAGATGGAAGTATGCGATGGAGCACCATCCTGCTGCCAAATTTGGCCTTTTTTATGGTTGGGAATATAAGAGGTAGCTAAGATTTCTTGGTATTTTAGACTATTGATGTTGCCTTCCTCCCTGCAGATCCCTCACACACCCCCATACTGGATGTAACCCCAGACCATGATTTTGCCTCCACCAAACTTCACTGTTTTCTGGGTAAATCTCGGCTCCATGTGGGTTCCAGAAGGTCTTTTGCAATATTTGTGCGACTGTGGTGTAATTCAACAGAAGATTCATCTGAAAAATCCACCTTCTGCCACTTTTCCAGAGTCCATTCTTTTAGCAGGCTGTGGCCCTTGGCAAATTCCACACAGTTTTTCAATTATCTTTTGTTTAGTGCTGGCTTATGGGCACTGATTCGACCATGGAAGCCATTTCGAGACAGAAACCGACAAACTGTTCTGGTTGACACAGGGACTTCAGGTGACCAGGTCTCGTGGAGCTCTGCTGCAGTGGAAAATGGGCTGGCCTTGGATTTTGGAGCCAACAAACGGTCCTCTCGAGCAGTCGTCTTGCGGGGTCGGCCTGACCTGGCCTTGTCCAAAACGTCTCCAGTCTCTTCAAATCTTTTTTTTATCCTCTGAACTTGACGCTGAGACACATTGAAGGTGTATGCCACATCAGCAGTGGATCTGGTCTTCAGCCTCTTGATAATCAACACTTTAGTCTCCGGGTGAATCTTAGGCATGTTTGCAGAGGTCTTGTTGCAGTTGAGAAGGTCTAGTGTACTGGTGTTCTTTTTATACACACCTGAGACCTAATTGATCCATTATTAGTCACAGGTGAAGCTCATATAACAAGGCGACAACACTTATGTCTTGGCAAAAATTTACTCAATGGGCTTTACCAAGCTGTGAATATTAGAATACTTTTTGTAAGTTTCGTTTTGCACTGAAACATTATTACAAAAGCTGTTGGGATTAAAATTACCCATTTTTTGTAACAGAATCTTGATTAGAAATATATTTTAGCGGCACTTCAGGTCAATTTGTACAGAAGCGACAAGACTTTTGTCAGGGACTGTATATATATATTATATTCAACTCAATTATTCTGTAAAGATCGAATCCATTCTTTAATTTGTTAATATTTGTTAATTGATGTATATTAGATTAAAGACACTTTCTAACAGCTAGTCATTTTTTTTTTTTTTTCATGAACCATGCATGACCTGTTACTACATATGTTCTTAGGCAGCTATCAGGGTGAAGTGAAAAACTGTCTTCTGTCTGTATTTTTGTTAGCCGTTTGTGCCATTAGATGCTACTGCTTTGAGATACATTATTCTGTGTTGCAGAAGAGCTCAGATGTCAGAGGGATAAAGCAGTACAAAATGCTGCCTTGATTCAAAAGTGATGACTTTGAAATTTGTCTATGAAAGGGTCACTTGCAAAGAAAAATATATCAACGACAAGTTAGCAGTATTTCCAGAGCAGACATTGACTCTCACACTGTGTGATCTTTTTTCATGGCCACAGTATAAACACTATTTTACCTCTATAGTTGGTAAGTAGGTCTTCTTTTGCCGGGATTGTATGCAGTGTTCTCATCAAAGAAAACACTTTTATAACAGTTTGCCCTGTTTTATACTTTAATACTACATATATACAGGAGTGTTAACGCTATGATTTGCTGCTATACATCTGTAAATTTAGATTGCATAAAGCATGTTAGAGCACAGGGGAGCTCATCTAAAATGACTGGAGCAGACATTGAAGCATATTATTAGCTTCAACACTAGTTTCTGAAAAGAGCCAGTGTACAGAACAGTGTATTGTTCATGTAACAGTGTGTGTGCATTAATTCATTGCATTCACACAGCCACAATAAAACATGCAATGAGATTTAATAACAGCTGACGGTAAATACATACTCCAAGCGTTAAGCCTATTGTGTGTGGACATTCTTCATTTAAAAGAAAAAGAGCTGCACATTATAGCCTTTCAGCTCTCACATTATCTCTATTTATTCAATGCCTTAAAAAAAAAAAAATAAGACAAAGAGGCATAATTCAATTTTAGCAATTTAAAAGATATTAGTATAGAAGATTACATAGATTATGCCAAATTTCTGTCATCCATTTACTTTGATTTGATGCTAAAAGATCAAAGCAACATACTAGAGACAACTCCAAATACAGCTGAGTTAATGAGATACTGTCGTTTTCTTCCTGTTGATACTACCTGTCCTCAATTTCAGGGAATTTGCCTTTTGTATCCCTATACGTTTATATTTTAAGTTTTTCAGCTTGTTTTTAATATAGTAGAAATGTCTGTGTTTGTGGGTTTATGAAGTTCTGTGTTAAAACATGTTTTTTTTTTAAATGTCAGGTTTAGTGATGGAATTACTTGGATGTAGGGGTAGGACTCTAGAGAAAACTATAGACTAGGCAGACAGATATGGGAGACTGCTTATTTCTTGCACAACTTCTATCTGTCAGATAGCCTAGACTGAATCATCCTGATATTCCTTGTGAAATGCAGATAATACAATTAGTTGTAGGGAAATCTGCCCATGGTCAAATGGTAAACTCGAAATTTGCAGTAATTCCAAATTAATTAGGGGGGGGAATCCTGTTATTAAATTATGGCCGATTTTGTGCTAATAGAAAAACATTTAATACAAAGAATGTTGAGCTAGATACTGCCAAGGGGGACATCTAACAAAGAAAAAAAAATGTTTTAATACTGTACAATGTAAATTGGCTCCTTATATTATTAATTAATTAATTTATATTTCAATTGCAGAATAGAAAAAACAGCAATCATAATCTAAACAGCATGCTTGGGAGTTGCTTTTAACCTTTTACCGCCCAGCCTATTGTAAAATGATGGCCGGATGGGAGCACTGTTGTTCTGGGAGGACGTCATTTTTTTTTAAATGTCAGGTTTGGTGATGGAATTACTTGGATGTAGGGGTAGGACTCTAGAGAAAACTATAGACTAGGCAGACAGATATGGGAGACTGCTTATTTCTTGCACAACTTCTATCTGTCAGATAGCCTAGACTGAATCATCCTGATATTCCTTGTGAAATGCAGATAATACAATTAGTTGTAGGGAAATCTGCCCATGGTCAAATGGTAAACTCGAAATTTGCAGTAATGCCAAATTAATTAGGGGGGGGGATCCTGTTATTAAATTATGGCCGATTTTGTGCTAATAGAAAAACATTTAATACAAAGAATGTTGAGCTAGATACTGCCAAGGGGGATATCTAACAAAGAAAAAAAATGTTTTAATACTGTACAATGTCAATTGGCTCCTTATATTATTAATTCATTAATTTATATTTCAATTGCAGCATAGAAAAAACAGCAATCATAATCTAAACAGCATGCTTGGGAGTTGCTTTTAACCTTTTCCCGCCCAGCCTATTGTAAAATGATGGCCGGATGGGAGCACTGTTGTTCCGGGAGGACGTCATATGATGCCCTCCCAGGATTGTGCCTCACACGCACCCCATAGGCTGCACTCCAGCATGATCTGTCACCCACCATGTCCACCAGACATTGCCGATGACAGATCACTGTACTGACCCACTGCCGGTACCATGTGATCGCTGTGGCTAATCACAGCAGATCACATGACAGTTGAACAAAATGAAAGTCTTTGTTACATACCTTTCATTGTGTACTATTGTGATGAGCTCTGTGACTGGTCACAGTCATCACATGGCACAGAGAGGGCCAATCATAGCCCATCTGTGCCATGTGATTAGCTGTGGCCAATCATAGCTAATTGTAATAGTAAACACTGAATGAGTAGCTTTCATTCAGAAAAAAAAATGGTTGCTTATAACTGTAAAATGCAGTTATAAGCAATCATAGTGTAAAATAAAACAAAAAAAAATCCTGATCACCTCATCAGAGTAGTAAAGTGTTACCACAATCACTGTATATAAAAAAAATTGTAAAAAAGAAAAAGGTAATAAAAAATAAAAGAAATATAAAGAAATTGAAAAAAAAAATGCACATATGCTGTACTGCACTGGTGACAGTATGTAAAAAATTGTGGGGAAAACTCACCATGCCTCTTACCAAATACCTTGGGCTTCCTACTTTCCAAAAAGTGGTAATTTGGGGTTATTTGTACTGTCCTGGCATTTTCAGGCCTCAAGAAATTAGATATGCCGTCAGTACATCGGGATTGATCAATTTTCAGACTAAATAACAAACACTAATTTGGATTATTTTCGCCAATGAAATGTAGCAGAATACAATTTGACCTAAATTTATCAAGAAAGGTTATTTATTTGCAAAATGTTATAACAGAAACAAAGAAAATTTAGTTTATTTTTCAAAATCTTTTGTTTATTAAGCAAAAAATAAAAAACC
Source organism: Lithobates sylvaticus (assembly GCA_028564925.1). Taxonomy (NCBI): domain Eukaryota; kingdom Metazoa; phylum Chordata; class Amphibia; order Anura; family Ranidae; genus Lithobates; species Lithobates sylvaticus. Next base: position 237,775,515 of record CM053030.1, on the reverse strand, counting down.
CAGCAGTGATTAAATACCACAAAAAGAAAGCTGTATTCGTGAAAAAAATACAAAAATTTCATATGGGTACAGTGTTTCATGAATGTACAATTGTCATTGAAAGCGTGACAGTGCTGAAAGCTGAAGTTTGGCCTGGGCAGGAAGGAGGTAAAAGTGTTCAGTATTGAAGCGGTTAACCTGTATTTGGAGTTATTTAACAATACAATTGTCACAGTCGTTGTCGGTAACCCTGTATTCTTGAATTACATAATTTGGATGTGTATTTGATTTTTTTTTACTTTTACATTTATCTTGGCTCAAATACAGCAGCCACACACCAATATGAATCATTTTAACTTGAAAAGAAAAGGCTTTTTGTTACAAAACTTGTTTCTGCAATACTTTTTCAAACAACAATAAGCCTAAATTGACCAGTGAAAGTAGCAGCTGCAACAGATCTTAAAGCCAGGTTTCCTTGTTAAAAAAAATATGTCCCCTGGTGCAACAGTTAACAAACTGGATTGTTATACAAGTTAAATAAAATGGCAAAACAGAATGCACAAAAACACATGCAAACCACAATTCCACACTCATTGAATCCCCTCTCATCCCTGTATCCCCAGTTATTTCCAGCATTTTCAAAATATAGGCTTGAGGTGTAAGTTTGGTAGAAATTTGCCAACACCAGGACAGTATGCAAGCATTTGAATAGGCGGTAAAGCGAGAGAGACAAGGCAGGTTTTATCTTTCAATAAAACTTAAAAACTTAGAGTATGTTATCAGATATACAATAGCCAAAATGTTATACAGTGGCTGGACAGTATGTAAGCAGCTTGGTTAGGTCACAAAATAAGAGGGAAAGCTAAGGTAGATTTTATCTTGAAATAGAAGTTATCGCGGAGTTCCAGCCTATATTAAAAAAACTGTAGCTGCTGACTTTTGATATGAGGACACTTAATTGTCCAGGTTACCCGTGATGTCGGACCCCCTAGCCGATTCATCCATTGGCTTTGGGTGTAGGCGCCAGCATTCTTCACAGCCTGTTTCCTACTGGGCATGTGCAAGTTGCGCTGTGCTTTCTGAATGGTCCCGCTGTCTTCTGGGACCTGTGTGTCTCCCAGAAGGCAGCGGGGGATAAGGAGGAGGGTCGGAAATTGTGTAGATCGCTGCATCATTGTGAGGCGATCTTACCCAGAAGTGTGAGCGGGTACCTGGTTTTGACAGGTATCCACTCCCCTCAAAAAATGCCAGTGGGGGGTGCGAACAAGTGGAGCTTTCACTTTTGGGTGGAGCTCCACTTTAAACTGTATTATCTGAGAGACAATAATCACAAATATTGTACAATGGCTGGACAGTATATAAGCAGCGTGGTTAGGCCATAATATAAGAGGGAGAGATGAGGCAGACTTTATTTTGAAATAGAAATTAGAGTATATTATCTAAGAGAAAATAACAACAAATATTTTTAAGTGCCGGAGCACCAGAATAGGGCTCAATCAGTGAGACACAACTCAGGATTTACCCTTCAGAAAAAAAAACTTCTGCAGCTTTGTGCTGCAACTTGTGATGGCACCTTTACAGTGGCAGAGCACCGAAATAGGTTAGGAGAGTAGGCAGGAGTAAAGTAATGGTAGCAGTTTTTTGTTTTTGGGGGGGGGGACTGGATGACAATTAAAATGTTAGCATGTTGCATGAGAGCTGGTAATTTGTAGTGGCTGAACCAAGAGGTTCATCACAAGCCCACTGGGTGCCAAATCTAAGCAGATCTTTGAGAAGATTACAATTACACTTTGAATGGAAAAGAGAGAGGGAAAGAGACCAATTTCTAAATGTTAGCCATACAAATGTAGAGGAGGGCTCATACAAAAATATGTGCATAGCAAATTGTCCAGTGAAAGTTTGTGTATGTTTGTTCTTTGCAAATGAGGCAAAGAAAAGAGAATGTTTTTAGGCTATTTTTATGAAAACACTGCATTTGGCCACTAGCAAGGTCCAATAATACTTAGCACCATCTAGTGGCCAAATGCAGTCATTTTCATTTAGCACTATCTAAATGGAAAATTTTGTATTTTCCATTTAGCACCATCTAGCGGCCAAACACAGTATTTGCCAATTAAAATCAGTGAAAAACATTCAACCAGCATAGGGAATAGTCTAAAAAGATCTATTTGTTTTTGCCCCACTCAAAGAGAAGAAAGGTACATGCATTTTTAGTGGGTGAATTGCTACACATTATTTTATTTTTATTTTTTATAAATAGACCCTGTAGTGTAATAGGCTTGGTTAGGCTCTTTAAAACAAATCTTAGTGGAGGTAGTTACATTATGCTGACATGTTAGAAATATACATTCAAAGAAACATCAAGTAGAATCAACAAAGTATTTTTCCCTACTAAATAGTAGTCTTTTAATAAAGACCAGAAGACTCTAATGACTCTAATGTGTGAGCAGTTATATTTAAAAAGGACTCCCTTAGAAAACAAATTTCCTGTGAGAGGAGGCAGAATCTAGAGGAGCTATTTGACATCTGATTTGCTCTGATTTATCCTGTGCAATGAGTAACGAGACTCCCTATGCAATGCAGTAACTAAATAAGTTACACGAGGGAGGAGAAATGCATTTTTCAAATTCATGCTCCCATGGTGCAAAAGAGTAGCAGTTTTTAAAGGCTGTGTTAACTTTTCAAATTCATTATAATTAATCAAGACTAATGTTATTATATCATTATAATTACTTTTATTTATGCAAGGAATGTGCAATATGGAAGATTATAAAAACTAATTCTATTATGGGCCCAAATCCTTATCTGTATGTTTAAATTACAGAATTGGATGCATACGGTAGTTTTTAATGTATTTTAATACAGACATATTGTAGTGCTGTGCTTTACCAAAATATACTGTAACTAAGTATGAATGCTGCCCTGGATTCAATAAAAAAATAATAAAAAAAATAAGCAGACTCACTGGTAGATCAGAAACCTTACATAAGTTAATTGTTTAATTAAAGTGGTCATGAATCTTAGGTAGAAAGAGAAACAATTTCAGTTTTACATATAATATCAACCATAGCAATAAATTGTTAAGCATTTGCAAATGCAGCACTTTATAAAGCAACGTTAATGTAGCCACATTTGTTATCTGTGAGATAAGTTTTAATTTGCCTGGCCAGAAATCAGGTACATCTGTTTAACGAGATAAAGATAGAAGGCAATATATACTCTTACACATCGCTTTGTTTTGTTCTTCCTAATGTAAGGCATAAATTGTTTTTATGTAACTATGCATTGTTAATGGGCATGTCTGATTAAATAAACATATGTCTGCTTTTTTGTTTTAACCTCTTTTTTTATCAGTGTAATGTTGTTTGATAGCACAAATCAAAGAGGATTAGTAAATAATCCTGTTATCTGTGAAGCACATTAAATAAATGTAATTTAAAGAAGCATGTGCAAAAAGCAATTCTTTATTTCTAAAAACTGGTGATAGCATGGCGTGCCATAACATCTGATATAAGCTTTGCCTATTTTTAGGGTGTTCTAATAATTCAACTTTATTTCTAATACTGGGGATGAACATACATGTTAATAATGTGACCTAATCATAGCAGGGGCAAACCTCCATCCCTAATATATGTTTAAACAAAAAGGAAGTGAAAAGAATGGGACCTTATATGAGGCATGTCACTGAATAAATATCTAGTTTATATTAATCATTACATTGTTTATTTTTTCAAAACAAGTTAAAAAGTATTAGTAATCTTTGGTAAAAAAGACATGATATAATGTAAATAACAGTTCACTTGTATACACATTCAATTATTATACAAAGTAAAATACAACATGATTAGCAATACAATTTCATAGATCATGCATCCATTAATAATAAATATAAGCAATTGCTCTTGGTGAGCCAAACTTGTCAAACTGAGCATCAGTTCAAAGTGTACTTGACGCACGTTTCATGGCTCATGCCATTCATCAGGAATAAAATGCTCTGAGATTAAATCAATAACATATCTATAAATATAGGATACCCTTTAAAAAGAGAACAATCTCTCAAAGAAAGGGGGCTCTATAACTTACAAAATGGTCCAATAGCAACGCCCAACCTATTTTTTTTTGAGAGATGGAACGTAGCCATGAGTTTGAAGTCTTGAAACAAAACAAAGCCAAAATGGAATGGCACACAAAAGAGACTCTTTTGGCTTAAAGCAAATAAAATGATTAAAAGCCAGCAGCTACAAATACTGCAGCTGCTGACTTTTAATAAATGGTCACTTACCTGTCCAGGGTGCCTGCGATGTCAGCAGCAGATGAGGAGCAATCAGGGAATCAGGAAGTGAAGCGTTGCGGCTTCACTGCTCGGTTCCCTACTGCGCATGCGCGAGTCGCGCTGCGTGTCTTCACTGGTCCCCGTTGTGTTCTGGGAACTGTGTGTTTCCTAGAACACAATGGGGGGGGGGTCAGGCATCTGCACCCCCTTCCCCCTGAAAGGTGTCAATTGTGGCACCGGAGGGGGGGAGGAATACGCTGAGTGGAAGTTCCACTTTAGGGTGGAGCTCCGCTTTAAGAGTTAATGTTGGGCACCTACACAGCATATTTTGACCATTTCCTGCAATGATAATTGTATTGATAGGTACCCGCAATGGCATGTTTTGGACAAGTTACAGTTATGCCGCGTACACACGTGCGGACCTAGTCCAGCGGACAATCCGCCGGACTTTCCAGCGGGGCTTCGCCAGACTTTCCGAGCGTGTGGACTTGCCCACACACGCCCGGACTTCTCCGGCGGACAGTCCGCTGAACAAAGTCCGCGGGACTTTTGAAAATGAACGGACTTGCCCACACACGGAGCAGTCCGTTCATTTTGAACGTAACTTCAGGTACGTAGCTAGCATAGGCAGTAGATGCCTTCACCTGGCATGGATTTAAAGGGAATCCCCACGCCGAAAAACGGTGTGGGGGTCCCCCCCAAATCCATCTCAGACCCTTATCCGAGCACGCAGCCCGGCAGGCTAGGAAAGGGGTGGGGACGAGCGAGCGCCCACCCCCTCCTGAGCCGTACCAGGCCGCGTGCCCTCAACATGGGGGGTGCCCTGGGGAAAGGGGGGCCGTGCGGCCCCCCCACCCCACAGCACCTTGACCCCATGTTGATGAGGACAAGGGCCTCTTCCCGACAACCCTGGCCGTTGGTTGTCGGGGTCTGCGGGCGGGGGCTTATCGGAATCTGGGAGCCCCCTTTTATAAGGGGGCCCCCAGATCCCGGCCCCCCACCCTATGTGAATGAGTATGGGGTACGATGTACCCCTACCCATTCACCTAAAGTGTAAAATGTAAAAAGTAAAGAAACCACACTTTTGAAAAAATAATTTATTGCACTGCTCCGGGGGTCTTCTTCTGTCTTGGGGGGTCTTCTCGCCGGACTCCTCCGCCATTTACGTAGCTCTTTTACCGAGCGGAGAAGTCCGGCTACCTTCTTCGTCGTCGCCGCCATCGTCTGGGGGTCTCGATCCGCCTTCGGGGGTCTTCGGGGGTCTTCCGGTGTCTTCCGGGGTCTCTTCTGTTCTTGTCGCTGTCGTCGCTTTCTGCGCCGCCTTCTTCTTCCGCCTTCTTCTTGTTCTTGTTCTTCTTCTTCCGATGTTGACACGTCGCTCCCTCTGGCCGGAATGCCAGAGCCGCGCTGTGCTGGGACTTATATAGGGACAAGGGGACAGGGTCACATGCTCATGTCACATGGTGACCCCGCCCCCTTGTGATGTCACAGTCCCGGTCCGTTCATTTTCAAAAGTCCGGCGGACTAGCCTACTAACGGCGGGATTGTCCGCCGGACTGCCAAGTCCAGCGGATAATTTTAAAACCAAACTTAAAACTTTGGTCCGCCGGACTTTGGCGCCAAAAAGTCCGCCGGCGCCCACACACGAGGGGATTGTCCGCTGGACTTCAGTCCAGAGGATAATCCCGCGGGATAGTCCCTTCGTGCATTTGGATTGCCAGCAGTCATCGCGACCGTCAGCCACAAGCATCGGCACCCCCACTGTGCAGTGGGCACGCGCCTGCTATCCCGATCCCGCGAGCCAACGTACAGCTAAGATGGTTCGCCGGAACGTGCCGACCTGCCGCAGTAAAATGACGCTGGCTGGTCAGCAAGCGGTTAAACCTCTTTTCTTGTACTCCAAATCATGGCTGTGTATCCTCTTCATCTGGTTCAACCAATAAAAGAAAAAAAAATTATACAATCCTGTATTGTATACACAATCCTATACCCACAATTGATCCAGAGGAAGGTAAAAAAACAAAAAAAAAAAACAACAAAGCATGATCCAATAGGCTACAGCAGGGGAAAACAATTCTTCATGATCCCCGAGAGGCAATTGGATATTCCCTGGATCAGCTTTACCTATAAATATTAGTACCCAGTTATTACAGTTACTGGAGTCACCTTTGATACATTTGTGCATTGTAATCATATCACCTTTTAAGCATTCATTCTCCACAGCAAATAACTATAATATACTGTATGTAATTAGTCCTCAGAGCTGAGGCCCTCCAGCTCCATTATTCATTTTGTTGCCTTTAAGGCTCCATGCACACTGGACGTTAAAATTACGTTATAAAAATGCCATTAGCTTTTCAATGAGCCTTTCAACATTTTTAAATGTTTTTGCATTAGCCTTTTTAGAATTTTTCTGCGTTAGCGTTTTTTGTGAGCCACGTTTCTGAGCATTTATTGATGTTCATCAGCGTTTATGAGCGTTTGGCGTTTTTTTGTGGTCAGAAAACAGCCCAAAAAACTCCACTGCTGATAAAAGTTCAAAAACGTCTATGTGTGCATGGACACATAGGATAACATAGTGTGGAGTTTATGGGCTGTTGAAAAAAAAAAACTCCCAAACTCCAAAAAACTTCAGTTTATGAGCTCCAGTGTGCATGAAGCCTTAGTGAACTCCTTTTTTTTCAACAATGCGTTTCCTTAAGATTGGGGATTAAAACTAAACTGCATATTAAAGTTTAAAGCATATGAAGACCCTCACAATGGATTTGTCTTATTTTTTTTCAATTAAATATACAATTAAAGTGTTTGTTAAATGCTAAAATATCCTTGGCTTCTGTCAGAATTTCAGAGCTTTCCTGTGTTTTGTGCACACTTCCTGTTTTATCTTAAGAGCCTAATTAGTACTCAAAAATTTTTATCCTATACTATAGGTCATTAGTTTTGTTGTAGGGTATAGGATGGGGGGAAGGTTTGAATAGTTTGGCAAAAGACAACAGGGTAGTGCTTTAAGCAACTCACTCACTACTCACAAAAACACTCTTCTTTCTTAAGGCCCTCTTCACACTGGGACGTCGGCACCGTCGGCGGTAAACACCGTTTAACACCGTTTTTGCAGTTTTAACCCTGCAGCAGAGGCGCTTTGCCGGCGGTTTAGCAGCGGTGCCCATTCAGTTCAATAGGCATGAGCGGTTTAGGAGCGGTGTATACACCGCTCCTTCTCCGCTCCAAAGATGCTGCTAGCAGGACTTTTTTTAGTGTCCTGCCAGCGCACCACTCCAGTGTGAAAGCCCTAGGGCTTTGCAGGCGCTATTTTTATCGCTGTAGCGCCTGTAAAGCGCCTTAGTGTGAAAGGGGTCTAAAGGAAAACATGAATTAGGAACTGAGTGTTTTTATTTTGGCACACTAAGGGGTATTTTTCTGTACTTGCAGTGTCTTTAAATGGATAAACTATGTGGAAATGTGCATGTATAGCAGCGATGTTCAAAACTTTAATTTTGACCCTCCTGTAACTCCTACATACATGTCAGGCTCAGACAAAATAAATAAAGCTAAATGGAGAGGGGGATTAAAACAGTTAAAGTGGTTATAAACCCTTACATATACCTAGTGCAGTGACTAGCCTTGGGTGATACACAGAGATTAAATAAAAACAAATCCCCCTGCTTAAGTTGTACTTGTTTATCTGCAGCACTCTCTTCCATACAGCTGTTTAAAGTGCAGAATCTATACAGTTTCTCTGAGCTTTCACAAAGCAGGGGGAAGGGATCTGAAGTTACACTCTGCAGATCTCAGTGAGGGGAGCTCTGAGAGCTGATTGGAGGGAAGGGACACCTCCCTTTGCACAGCTGTAGGAACAGAGCTGAGGGTGTCAATCACAGGTTATAGGCTGGAGCTCCCTTTCCTAAACTCTTGGTATCAGGAAAACTCTGTCAGAATTGACTCATGCAGATTGCAGAGGAACAAGGTAATAGACAGAAATTACACTTAGTGATCTGGGTTAAGACAGATACACACTCTAGATGGGTATTCTTTGTCGATATTTTATGTCAGAGGTCTATAACCACTTTAATTAGAAAGCCTGCATGATTATAATATTAATTCTCAAATTCTGTTTTGGCTGGTTCTCTTTTAAGTAGTCAGCACCTCAATCTGAACTTAAAACACCAGCTAGATATAATATGAATAAAATAGACAGCAGCAAGAGCTAGTGTGGTTAGAAAACACAATCTAGGACCAAGGTTTCTTTACTGTTCTAATCAAACTCCATGCAAACTTTGGATGTAGTCTTCAATGAGATGTGATTAGATTCCCCGTTAAAATTATGTTTACCTGTGAGACAGCATCAATATAAGTAAGGGGCGGTAACATGAGTGGGAAATCTTCCACCAAACTGGTATAGAATCAGAGAAGAAGATACTTTCAGCAGGGGTCTATAGGCAAGAATAATTAATTCATTTTTTTTATACATGTGCTCTTATGTAATGGCTATGAAATGTACACGAACGATTACATGTTATACCAGTAAAGCTGATCTTATTCTAATGCACCCACGACTTTGCAGTATGAAGTATGATGGACGGTTTGTTGGCTGTAGGTTAACTGCATCTGGAGCTTTGCCAAATGTAATGTGTTAGATACCAAGTCAGCAACATGGAAGAGATATCTGAGATTCATAAGTATATCTGTAAATCATATTCCATTTTCTGTAGCAAAAAATAGAATCTAAAACTAGGCAGTCTGAATAGAATACCACAGCATATTTTAAATGTCTTTGACGGCATTTTTCAATAAAAAAGAAAGTAGTTCTGTAAGCGTTAGGATAATGAATATTGCTTATCTTGACCTTAGTAATAGGTTTATAGCATACAGTTATGAGAGTGTTTTGTTTTCAGGTTTTAAAATAACTTCAATTTTTTTTTAGTCAATGTCATTAATTCCCCCTTTAAATTTGGGAAAAAAATAGGCCAGAAATTTAATTGGCGCAAACTCTAAGATGAAAGATCTTTGATTGACTCATTTAAATATGTACATTAAGTTGCTAATGTTTTAAAATTGATGATGCTTGACACCTGAGTTAGAAGCCTTCACCTGAAATAGCACCATTAGGAACTGAGCCAATAACTCGTGCCAAATGCCCGTGTCTTCTTTGACTGCTCTGCTATATAGAAGATGTCAGCTACTCTTAATTTATGACTAGAAGATTCCGGAAGCAAAGGTTATGGCATCTCTGAGTTTGAAAAAAGCACCCAGTCATCTTTATTCTGCATTTTGTGTGGTGGCTACATTGCGTCGTGTGACACTTTTGATATCAGTGTCGGGGGAAATTTCAACACTCCTCTTTAGCCCTACCTAGTTCCTTTACACTGCATAGGCTTAATATGTGTATATATATACATATATATATATATATATATATATATATATATATATATATATATATATATATATATATATACAGTATCTCACAAAAGTGAGTACAACCCTCACATTTTTGTAAATATTTTTTTATTATTTTTTTTCATGTGACAAAACTGAAGAAATTACACTTTGCTACAATGTAAAGTAGTGAGTGTACAGCTTGTATAACAGTGTAAATGTGCTGTCCCCTCAAAATAACTCAAGACACAGCCATTAAAGGAGTTGTAAAGGCAGAAGGTTTTTTATCTTAATACATTCTATACATAAAGATAAAAAACCTTCTGTGTGTGGCAACCTCCCCAGCACCCCCTAATCAATTACCTGAGACCCTTCTCTCCACAGCATTGTCCACGAGTGTCTTAGCTGTCCCAGACACTCCTCCTGATTGGCCGAGACACAGCAGCTCCTGCGGCTGTCAATCAAAATCAGTCAGCCAATCAGGGGAGAGAGGGGGCAGGTGTGTTAAATTTGGTGTTATAACTCTCACTCTCTCATACTGGTCACTGGAAGTTCAACATGGCACCTCGTTGCAAAGAACTCTCTGAGGATCTGAACAAAAACGAATTGTTGCTCTACATAAAGGTGGGCTAGGCTATAAGAAGATTACCAAGACCCTGAAACTGAGCTGCAACACGTTGGCCAAGACCATATAGCAGTTTAACAGAATAGGTTCCACTCAGAACAGGCCTCGCCATGGTAGGCCAACGAAGTTGAGTGCACATGCTCAGCATCATATACAGAGGTTGTCTTCTGGAAATAGATGTATGAGCACTGCCAACACTGCCAAAGAGGAGGCTTTTACTGTCAGCAACTGTAGCTCAATCCAAAGCTTAGTTCACTCTGCTCATTCAGGTGTGTTCAGCTCACTCTCCCACTGTTCAGCTCTGGGTCCCTAACAAGACGCAGGCATCATCCTGGTACCATTTTTTTAGAGCTGGCGGTCAGCTCTCTTGTAATAGCAATTGGAGTGGCTAACTAACCACTCAATTGCTATTACAAGCAGCGGGAGGTGACGTCCCTTCCCTCCTGACTCTCAGGAGACCCGTACCGCCCCTCGCCTCGTCCCACTGGAAGACCCAAGCAACCAGGTGGCATGTCCGCTGGCTGGCTGGACAGCCAATCAAAGCAGAGATCAGCTTTGATTAGCTATTCGCTATGGTAACCAGGAGTGATGACATGACATCACTTCTGGTTTGCCTGGATGTCAACAGAGCCATTTCTTTAAAAATCAAAAGTATTCAGAAACACAGATCTTGGTGTTTTGGATGCTTTCAAGGGCAGAGGAGGGATTTGGGATCTTATTGACCCCAGATCCCTCCATAAAGAGTGCCTGTCAAGTGCCTATTGCTGTCACAAGGGATGTTTATATTTCTTGTGACATCAATTAAAGTGATCAAAAAGGAAATGAAAGCAACAGTGTAAAAAAAGAAAAGAATAATGGAAAAAAATGTATGTGCCCCCGTCATCCTTTGCTAGTGCGCAAAGGTGAACACGTGCATTGGTCACGCACGCAAACAGCGATCGTCCTACACATGTAAGGTATCACCGTAAACACCAGATCATGGGCAGTAATTCTAGCACCAAAACTCCCATGTAAATCTAAAGTGGTAACATGTAAAGGCTTTTAAATTGTCGCCTATGGATAGTACAATTTACAATTTTAAATCATGACATGTTTGGTATTTATTTACTCAGCAAAGCATCAGCTTTTATATTTTACAAAAAAATGGGCTATGTATTGTGTTTTTTTGCATTAAAATTCAAAAAAGTTTTTTTTCCCAACAAAAGTGCCTTTTTAAAAAATCGCTACACAAATACCACCTGACATAAAAAATTGCAACACCCGCCAGACTTATGCTTTTAAAAAAATATATATATAATGTTGGGGGTTTAACTAACTAATTTTCTAGCAAAAAATACAGATTTTTAAATGTAAACAAAAGTGTGCAAAAAATGCCTGGAGCTGAACTGGATGCATGAATGCATAGCAGTCTTGGGTTAGCTTTTTTGACCTAACTTGCCTACAATGAAGTATGCTCCATGTTGTGCAGGCAGCTGGATCCTGTAGAAATATTCTGTGTAGGAATGCCCCGTCCTCTTCCGTCTGGTGAACTTCCAACAAATGGAAGTTAATAGTGCCAAGTCTTATGTGAAGCTGCAGTGAACAAGCCCCAGTTCCCTCCTCTGTTGGGAAAAGTTGTTTTATAGCATATAGCACATATGTGAATGGAGAGAGAATCCTGCCACATCCAATGGTGGTATGACAGACTTATAATGGACTTAGGGAGGAAAAATTGTTATGACCAATGTCTTTAGTACTAGGATCCAAGTGGAAAAACAGGGAGGCACATAATTATCTTTCACTTTTTCTTCCCCCAGTCTGATGAGTTGCATCCAGCTAAACATGCTGTGCACAGACCTACAGCCCCAAGTACAGTATTTATCATACAGTGAATACATTCTGTAAAAAAAGTCTGTTTAAATTCACACTTGGTCTGTTTTATAGCAATACCATAAACAATAATAAGATACACTCTGTCCAAGCCATCATTCACATGGGCCTTTTGTTTTATTTAAAAGCAGGCTAAACATATATATTTTTTTTTATATCCTATTAGCAGTTTTACATTTGGGCTCCCTATCTAATCTTACAGTATCTGCTTTTCTGAAAAAAAAAAAAAGTCTATTCACAGTACTCAATAGCTCAAGCTGATTTTTTGATTTGAGTCATTGCGGTGTTTAACCCCCGTTTTACCCTTTCCTTCAGCCATGTACAATCTGCTTACTCTCAATTAATGACTTAATAGTTGTGTAAACAATGTATGGTGTATGGTGGTGTTTTTTAAATCTGTATTTTTTCAGTAAATCTTGTGTAATAAATGCACATGTACTAAATGTCTAATTGCAAAACATATATAAATAGTAATATATATATATATATATATATATATATATATATATATATATATATATATATATATATATTTATATATTTATATGAAATATCTTATTACTTTGGTATAAACATTACAAAAGAAAGAAAGCACGTGGTACTTAATCTATCCAGTTTATATACAACAAAAATATTCTTAAAGCAAATAATTATTTTAATAAATCTCAACAGGAGGTACAGTAGTTATAAAAACAACTACTGTATGTTTTTTTTAACCTTTGTGTATATTATATTGATTATTATTCCACAAATATCCTTAAAGTATATACGTGTATACTGCATTAAATCCATAAATCACAATCCTTTAATTTGACAACATGTTTTACATGTAGGTCAGGTCATATGTATTTTTAAAATAAATAGGTCAACATAAACATTTCTGTTTAAAATGTAAAAGAAATATATATTCATCACGGCGCAATCAGTCTTTGGCCCAGGGATTATGCTGAAGTGAATATACAAATGTACTAAAAATGCAAGTTTCTTTAAATTGTTTTATATTTTATCCTACTGGAAATTTATAGATTGAGTTATATTTATCAGCTAAAGTTGTTGCATTGGAGAGTCAGTGACAGGAGCCATTGTTGTCTGAGTTACTGTCATTATTCATAGGAATCTGTGCATCTGTTGGTAAATTCAGTCATCGGTTCACTGCAGTCTCTAATCTTAATTTTCAGTGTATCCTTAACTGCCTGTACTACCCATAAGATGGTGAATTTGCAATGATTAAACATGAATACATAAAAGACGAGGTATTAGAGCATGTCATGTCAATGTAATCTGTCAAGAGATGGAAGTCTTCTTTAAAATGTAGAAGCAGAAATATGGAGCAACATTCACTATATTTACCATCCTGTCCTGGTATTCTTCCTCAGAAAAGCCTTCCTAGGGAGGCTTGATCACCCAATTAGAAATGTTGATTCTAACTAGTATAACTTTATTACCTAATGAAGAACTCTAAAGTTGAATCTTGTGTTAAAAAATATAAAGAGTTTAAATACATTGTTAGTGCATTTTTGTATGCATTTACAAAGGTAACAAAAAAATTATTACATTTTTATTTTTATATTTTTGCTGCAAAATTCACATAATTCGTATGTTATATGTGTTTTATCTGCATTTTGTAACACACCTTGCTAATTAGCTTAAAATGCTGTTAGCAATGATTAATTGGCAGGTTGTTTAGAATTATGAAACAAGACTATGCATGAATTGTAGGGCTGTGGAAATTAAAGATTAATTCCTCGATTAATCGTTAATTTTTTTGATCGATCAAAATTATTTTGATCGGTACTCACCTCTCTGCCGGCTTCCGGGTCTTCAGGGAGTTCCGTCTGAGATCGTCACTGACATCGACATCACCGGACTCCTCCCCCCCTTCCCCAGTCATTGACGGTGCCCATGATCCAGTCATGGCCTGAAAGCCTTCGACCAAGTGAGCGTGTCCGCAAATTGCAGCGGTGTGGCTGCGAGCCGGTTTTGTAATTGGCCGGACACGACCCATGCTGATGATACGTGACCCTTGCTGGGAATAAACAAGCGTTGGAAGGCATTATGAAGGTGAGTGTGTTGTCTGTACTGGACAGATCAATTGTAGAGGAGGAATCGTGGTGATTTAAAGTATATATACAGCTTGAATCTGTATTTTAGTTTTAGATTAGGTCATGAAAGAAAACACCTCTCGGTTGTGGCTCCTCTCTCTACTGCTATCTGCATGAGTCACTTCTGACAGTTTTTCCCAAAATAACAGCCTCCTGGGAGATAGCCCACCCCTCCAGCACACAGCAGGTGACTCATAGCCTTAGCTCTGTGTATTTTTCTATGAGCCTATAAGCCTGTGTAGAGGGGGAAATGCCCCTTTTCTCCAATCAGCTGTCAGATATCAGAGACTCTATGCTCTGCAGTGTGTGACATCATATCCCCACCCCGGTGGCTAGAACGGAGAAAAATTCTTTGATCTGTGTGATTTAGAACAATCTGCAGAAGAAATGGTTGCAGATAAATAGGCACAACCTATGTAGGATAATTTAATTCATCTCTCCATATCACCTGAAGCTAGTCATTTCACTAGGTATATGTAAGGATTTACATCCACTTTAAGAAGGATACAGGAATAGGGTTAACAAAGGTGCACTTTTTGACATTTTGATTAATGTTGCAACTACTTGTTGAATGTAAAATCATATGTTTAGAACTTTTTTATTAGGTAGTGTTAAGTAATTAAAAAAAGGTGACCACACTTAGGCCCCTTTCACACTGAGGCGTTTTTCAGGCGCTACAGCGATAAAAATAGCACCTGTATAGTGCCTGAAAAAACACAGCCCCATTCACTCCAGTGTGAAAGCCCTCCAGCTTTCACACTGGAGCGGTGCGCTGGAAGGACGGTAAAAAAAAGTCCTGCTTGCAGCATCTGTGGAGCGGTGAAGGAGCAGTGTATTCACCGCTCCTAAACCGCTCCTATCTATTGAAATCAATGGGACAGCGCGGCTATACCACGGTTTTAACCCTTTTCGGCCATTAGCGGGGGTTAAAACCGCCCCGCTAGCGGCCAAAAACCGCCACTAAAACGACTGCCAACGCCGCTCCCGCCCCAGTGTGAAAGGGGCCTAAGGATTTCACTTGTACTACATTTATGCAGTGTATGGTACACTGCATTACAACATTCATTGCATTTAAAGACAGGCAAGATTTACTCTTATATGTGTGTGCAGTGCGCTAATAAAAAAAACACTGGTTTGTGCTGCCACTTAATATTCAATAAACATGCAAATGAGGTGAAACAAATGTCAATGTAAAAAAGAGTGACAAATAATTCCACAGTAGCGCACTAAATTAATCTACAAATCTCCTAAATATTAGCATTGTGAAATGATCAACATAAAACACCTATACATAATGAAAAATGTCCATATGGCATATCCAAAAAATAAATATATGCTCCAACATATGCAAATCAATATGGTAATACAGACCAAAGTGATTAAAAGATAGTGAAACAAAATCTCGTTGATCCACCAAAATCCTTCAACAAAGTGATATGTGCCAATTCCACTCCCTTGAGAAAAAACTCACCAGATGCTGTTGCCATTCACTTTCGTGTCTGGCAAATATCGCCTTATTAGATGTTATTTAAGAGCCGCTTGTACATGCCAATCTTCATCCAGATTAATAAAGACACTGTTCCCATGCAGGGATAGAAATTGAGACAGATCATCCAATAGCGTAAAAACACCTTAAGGTATTCGGTTTATTAAAAGTAATGCACTTACATCATAAAAGATTCAAAATTGCCTTGTTAAAATTCCAAACATACCAGGTGACTCAGTTTTACAATCACCTCATAGCTTGTACTCCACGTTTATTAGAATACATGCCCTGGGCAAGTCCAATAGGGCTGGCTCTCCAGACAGTGAAAGGTGACTTGGAAAAGGAGCGATCATGAACCCCTGTCCCAGTTTGGTTTGTAACAAGATGCCGATGGCTGATTCATCGGTGGCAGCTGAGAGTAGGTTCTTACATTCATGGGTCATGTGGGGCAGCGTGATGAGGCCAGTGTGGAATCCCGAGGGGCATCCCTGTACGAGGAAGGCGGCCAGGGAGGGTGTCGGGTGGGAGGATATGTAGAACCCGAGCCACCCAACATGCATGCAGCCTAGTCATGACGTGACTTTGGGATGTGCTTTATGGCATGAGAGGCAAACATGAAGGAGCTTACAGTGAGTGTAGTTGCAAGTCCCTAACCTTTTTTTTTTTTTAGAGCTGAGCGATAGTAGACTGCGGAGAAACCTGGGTGCCAGGTTGGGCAGCTGCTGGCGGTGGGGATAGCAGCCTAAAAGCTAGGCTTTGCTGGCTGTGGCAGTGAAGGAAATACCCCTACACAGCAGCTCTGCTGTGAGCTTGGGGATGGTCCAAGCTCTGGGAGGTTGAGTGCCGCCCCTTTCTGAACCCGTAGAGGGTGATGGAGGGGCAAAGGCGAAGTCTTCACTGTCGGTCTGCGACATGGCTTCGGCTAAAAGACCCGGAGAGTGGAAGTGCATATGTTACAATAAGTTGAATAGGCAGGAGGGGACAGATGCATTGGGTAGGTAAAGATGGAAAAAAAAGGAGAAAAAACGAGGACAGGAAAAGGAACGACAGGCGTAGTGAAGAAGCCAGTTTGCGTATGAACGCTGTTGAGTGGAAATTTAGAAAACTCAAAAGAATGCATGGCAAGCGAGGTAAGCCAAAAGGTGACTGGCCAGCTAACCGATAGCTCGGTATCCCGTCTGTGCTCAGCACAAACCTGGGAACCAGAGCCCCCAAGGCATACTGGGGTGGGGGGCTGCAGTCTGGTATACTAAGTGGGATTGTTGCGATCTGTAGCTTATTGACGTATGTTCCGCCTGCTAACGCTTGCACTGCCAGCAAGCTTGACGTTTAGCGACCTTGTTTGCGCGGTGAAGGATCTCGCTTCGAAAACAGAGTGAAGTGATCAGAAGTATGTGACAGTTATTAACGCCTCAGGAGCAACTCAAATCATGTATGTGAAGTAAAACATGTGAAAGAGTGCTTAACCACTTGCTTACTGTGCACTTAAACACCCTTCCTGCCCAGACCAATTTTCAGCTTTCAGCGCTCTCACGCTTTCAGTGACAATTGCGCGGTCATGCAATGCTGTAACCAAATGAATTTTTTATCATTTTGTTCGCACAAATAGAGCTTTAGTTTGGTGGTATTTATTCGCGACTCCGTTTTTTATTTTTTGCGATATAAGCGAAAACATAGCGGAAATTTTGAAAAAATATATATTTTTCCTTTCTTTTTTAAAAGAAATCCAATAAAATCAAATTTTGTCATAAATTTAAGCCAAAATGTATTCTGCTACATGTTTTTTGTAAAAAAAATTCCGTTAAGTGTATAATAATTGGTTCACGTGATCACTGACATATGCAAAAGGAGGGGTGCAACTGCGCAAACCAAAAAAGGGGGTGGGGGGGGGAGAGAGCTGAAATGAATCAGCTACACAACAATAACAACCAATGCCGCAGCCACCATCAGGGTGTTCACACACCGACAGTACATGGGAATAAATATATAAATAAATATATAAAATGGGGCGCCAGCATACATACGTAGAAAGGTTAATAAAATAACAAGAGTAAATTAAATAGATAATCAGATAAAAATGTGGCGCTGATACACGTCTACCACTCCAAGGGGGATCATCCAGCCAAGGTGGCTCCAGACACAGCGTCCAAAGGAATTAATGGAATAAAAGAAGGAGTATAGCATCAAATAATAAATAAGGCTATACAGACAACCTCAGGTGGGTGAATCAAACAATATAAATAAATAACCCTTGTGTCCAAGAAAAATAAAAATAGTGCAAAGTAAGGACTAAAAGTGGCAATAAATAATCAAATATACAATGGCGAATGACATGCATAAGCCACAATTCGATTAAAAAATATTATTAATAATGCACAAAGCAAACCGTGAATAAATGCACCTGTGTGTTAAAAACAAACAGCACAAATAAACCTGTGTTAAAATAATATAATAACGTGAGTCCAGGATAAAAGTGTATATATAAATAAATAAACGACAAGTCCTGTGCAATCAAGCGGATATTCCCATATATGGTGCACAATTCCTAAACAATCTCCAGGTGAGGTGGTGGATATGATATTTGTGGTAGTCTTTAAGAGAAAAAAGTGATGCTCCTTAACATGCAGGTGTCCTGGGCTGTTTCCCCCAACCCCTTACCTTAAAGGTAAGGAAAAACAACCTTACTGGGCTCCTCCGGATCTGTTCCTCTGACTGGGTCCCTGCCAGCTCCTCTCAGGCGGACATGTGAGCAAACAGATAGATGCAATCCATTGTGTAGTATTTCAAAAGGTTTAATAGGTATAAGCAATAGATAACTTACAGTACATGCAGAGTTAATGCAGCAGTGGATGAAAAAACACACAGTATGGGGTCCCGGCCGAGATCCCACACAGCTAAACGTCACCAGGCTCTGACTCTCCTTACGCGTTACATCACGCACACGTGACTTTCTCAAAGGACATATGTACGCAAATGATCATGTAAAAGGGGTGTGCAGGTGATCACGGACATATGTGTGCAGATAATCATTGGCACATGTTATTTTACTGGGACATATGTGAGGGACATGTGTTTTTATTATTTGGGGACATGTGTGTTTTGGGGACATGTGTGTTTTGGGGACATGTGTGTTTTGGGGACATGTGTGTTTTACTGTGGGGACATGTGTGTTTTACTGTGGGGACATGTGTGTTTTACTGTGGGGACACTAGACAGGTGATCAGTGAGTAAAAGCTGTAAAAAAAACAGCTAATACTCACTGATCACCAGCCGGCTGCAGCGATCCGCTCTCCTCTCCTCACCGACGACTTCCGCGTGAGGAGAGGAGCGCCGATTGCCTAGCAACCGGCTGTTTGTTTACATCACATGACGGCTGTGATTCGTCACGGCCGTCATGTGATCAGGAGGGCCAATCACCGAGCCCTCCTGCTGATCCGAGATGCGCCGTGTCCGGGTGACAAGGCCGCATCGGGATCGCGCCGCTGCGCGGGCACGCGCGCGCGCGATCCCTCTACTTCTGAAGGACGTTCCGGAACGTCCATTCAGAAGTAGACGGCTCCCACCCGGCCGTATATGTGCATTGGCCGGGTGGGAAGTGGTTAAGGGAAATGCAAGGGAGGATCCCTTGTACTATGAACCTGACTCAATGCCCTAACTTGTGAAGTCCTGGTTGGGGTCGAGAACTGGGTCAACAGGTAACCTGTAGTAAGGGGGTTGCAAAGAGCTGTTTGGGGCATGGCTGGCCCCCTGGTGAAGGTGTGAGCCCTGTCATCAGTTTGTGTTTTCTTTTTTTTTATGAACACACTTCTTTTTTTTTTTCTTTTTTTTTATACCGTCCAAACCTGGTGCAGGGTGGACCAACTAGAACTCTACTGACCAAAGGGGGAAGTGACAGAGAATAGGTGAATGGCCGATTTGCCACTGGAGACGAAGAGTGTCCGATTTGAGCCACCTGCAGAGATACTTGCAACGATCGCAAGTAAGCAGCCTTATCAGGAAGACGAAAACTAAGATAGCAGAATTTGAGCATGTAGGAATGACCGACCGCAACAGCGTACGCATAGATGGAGTGAGATGTGTATGTTTCCAAATCATTGTGCCGCTGCAATGTCACGCCGATGCGACTAGATTTGGATCGGGCTGAAGAGTGAGTAAATGGTGTTGAGTGTAGAGCCGAGGATTCTAATCTTTGTGCCACCGCAATGTCACACCGATGCGACTAGATTTGGATCGGGCTGAAATGGTGTGGTATGTAGAGCCAAGGATTTGGGTCGTTATGTCGCTGGTGCGACTAGATTTGAAACTGACTGAAGTGTGAGTGAGTGGCATGGATTTGAATCGTTTGTGCCGCCGATGTTACTAGACTCACATGGGGTGTCGAATATTTTATGACTGGGTGGTAGTGATTTTTGAGAAACCGACTAGGTACAAATACATACGAATGATACAGTAAGTTAAATGAAGGCAGTGGGGATAAGGCAAGGAACTTATGACATGTGGTAACAGCAGTTTTACGAATGGGGAACATGATAGACAATGGTTCGAACAGATGCAATGATATCTACTACGAATCGGTTTGTAAAGAGAGATGACTCTTATACCAATTGGTTATAAATGTATGAAACAAATCCGATATGAATCGGTAGTTATTAGTATTAAATGGATCTGATACGAATTGGTTGTAGAGTGTATGCCACTCCTAACTCTGAAACTGAACACAAACCAACCACCCAACCCCCTAGGCTAATCAAGGTGCAGACAAGGCACCTGGTGGGTCTAATTACCACCTCAATTCTGTGGTTATCCAAACCAATTGTTGCAGCAGCTGTCCAGGTGGCTGGTCACAGACGATCTTGGAGGTGAAGATGCTGGATGTGGAGGTCCTGGGCTGGTGTGGTTACACATGGTCTGCGGTTGTGAGGCCGGTTTGATGTACTGCCAAATTCTCTGAAACGCCTTTGGAGACGGCTTATGGTAGAGAAATGAACATTCAATTCAAGGGCAACAGCTCTGGTGGACATTCCTGCAGCCAGCATGCCAAGTGCACACTCCCTCAAAACGTACGACATCTGTGGCATTGTGCTGTGTGATAAAACTGCATAATCATGCTGTATAATCAGCATCTTGATATGCCACACCTGTGAGGTGGATGGATTATCTTGGCAAAGGAGAAGTGCTCACTAACACAGATTTAGACAGATTTGTGAACAATATTTGAGAGAAATAGGCCTTTTGCGTACATAGAAAAAGTCATAGATCTTTAAGTTCAGCTCATGATAAATAGGGGCAAACACAAAAGTGTTGCATTTATAATTTTGCTCAGTGTATTTATTTAAGTGTGTGTGAAATATGTAAAAATCTGTATAAATGTATAGATGTTTTTCCGTACTAAAATTACATGTGTCTGGTTTTCATAAATAATGGACAGACATATACCTATTAAAAAGGATATACATATTCTGCTGTATAAAATGTTGACAACAGATAATGACTACCTTGTCGCTGGAAAATGCATTAACATGAGAATTCTAAAATTAACAATATAAGTGATGCAAATTACTGAAATTGAAACAAATTCATCCAACTATTATATTTTTATATGTATAGTACATTTAGTCCTTTTCATTACTTCCTGATATGTGAAAATAGACATAAAAATTACCACTTTGCTGCACAGAATGCCATTGTTAGTCTAAAACATTATATATGTGGGTGCATAAGTGCGTTTTACAGTAATTAGTGGTAGCATTCTTGCTGTTAGTTGCTTATTTTCTTGAGATCTTGTTTTGTGAAGAGGTAACAATAAGTGTTAAAAGTACATATGGATACCTAATTGCTCATCTTCAAAACATTGTAATATATTTTATACATAATATATGTAAAAAATAAAATATAAATATATATATATATATATATATATATATATATATATATATATATATATATATATATATATATATATATATATATATATATATATAGAAACCATGAAATAAAACCAGAAATAAAATCTCCCTAAAATACCAAAAAAAAATAAAAAATCACAGGTGCACACAGTTTTAAAGTTTGGCATGCTGGATATCTACAGTGGTGTGAAAAAGTGTTTGCCCCCTTCCTCATTTCCTGTTCCTTTGCATGTTTGTCACACTTAAGTGTTTCGGAACATCAAACCAATTTAAACAATAGTCAAGGACAACACAAGTAAACACAAAATGCAATTTGTAAATGAAGGTGTTTATTATTAAAGGTGAAAAAAAATCCAAACCATCATGGCCCTGTGTGAAAAAGTGATTGCCCCCCTTGTTAAAACATACTATAACTGTGGTTGTCCACACCTGAGTTCAATTTCTCTAGCCACACCCAGGCCTGATTATTGAAACACCTGTTCACAATCAAGGCATCACTTAAATAGGAGCTGCTTGACACAGTAAGGTCCACCAGAAGATCCTTAAAAGCTACACATCATGCCGAGACCCAAAGAAATTCAGGAACAATTGAGAAAGAAAGTAATTGAGATCTATCAGTCTGGAAAGGGTTATAAAGCCATTTCCAAAGCTTTGGGAATCCAGCGAACCACAGTGAGAGCCATTATCCACAAATGGCGAAGACATGGAACAGTGGTGAACCTTCCCAGGAGTGGCCGGCCGCCCAAAATTACCCCAAGAGCGCAGCGACGACTCATCCAAGAGGTCACAAAAGACCCCACAACAACGTCCAAGGAACTGCAGGCCTCACTTGCCTCAGTTAAGGTCAGCGTTCATGCCTCCACCATCAGGAAAAGACTGGGCAAAAATGGCCTGCATGGCAGAGTTCCAAGGAGAAAACCACTGCTGAGCAAAAAGAACATCAAAGCTCGTCTCAATTTCTCCACAACACATCTTGATGATCCCCAAGACTTTTAGGACAACATTCTGTGGACCGATGAGACAAAAGTGGAACTCTTTGGAAGGTGTGTGTCCAAGTATATCTGGCGTAGAAGGAACACTGCATTTCAGAAAAAGAACATTATACCAACAGTAAAATATGGTGGTGGTAGTGTGATGGTCTGGGGCTTTTTTGCTGCTTCAGGACCTGGAAGACTTGCCGTGATAAAAGGAACTATGAATTCTGCTGTCTACCAAGAGATCCTGAAGGAGAATGTCCGACCATCTGTTTGTGTACTCAAGCTGAAACGAACTTGGGTTCTGCAGCAGGACAATGATCCTAAACACACCAGCAAGTCCACCACCGAATGGCTGAAGAAAAACAAAATGAATCCTATTGAGATGCTGTGGTATGACCTTAAAAAGGCCATTCATGCTCGAAAACCCTCTAATGTAACTGAATTAGGACAATTCTGCAAAGATGAGTGGGCCAAATTTCCTCCAGGACGCTGTAAAAGCCTCATTGCACATTATCGCAAACGCTTGGTTGCAGTTGTTGCTGCTAAGGGTGGCCCAACCAGTTATTAGGTTTAGGGGGCAATCACTTTTTCACACAGGGCCATGATGGTTTGGATTTTTTTTCACCTTTAATAATAAACACCTTCATTTACAAATTGCATTTTGTGTTTACTTGTGTTGTCCTTGACTATTGTTTAAATTGGTTTGATGTTCCAAAACACTTAAGTGTGACAAACATGCAAAGGAACAGGAAATGAGGAAGGGGGCAAACACTTTTTCACACCACTGTATTTACTTGGTTCAATCTCATCTTTTATTTTACTAAAAAATGGGTGGTGTATTGCGTTTGTGTGCCCTAAAATAACTTGTGTGTTTTTGCTTTTTAGCTTTTCCTAAACCGTTGTGCTAATATTGTGTGATATAAAAAAAATTGTACTTCCACTGTTTTATTCTCTAGGGTGTCTGCTTTCTGAAAACAGATAATGTTTTGTGGATTTTATGTAATCGTCAGATCTAAAATGATTTGTTAACCACTTCAGCTCCGGTAGAAATTTACCCCCTTCCTGACCAGAGCACATTTTGCGATTCGGCACTGCAACGCTTTAACTGACAATTGCGCGGTCGTGCGACGTGGCTCCCAAACAAAATTGACATCTTTTTTCTAACAAATAGAGCTTTCTTTTGGTGGTATTTGATCACCCCTGCGGTTTTTATTTTTTGCGCTATAAACAAAAAAAGAGCGTCAATTTTGAAAAAAACGCATTATTTTTTACTTTTTGCTATAATAAATTTCCCCCAAAAATATATAAAAAACGATTTTTTCCTCAGTTTAGGCCGATACGTATTCTTCTACATATTTTTGATAAATAAATCACAATAAGCGATTATTGATTGGTTTGCGCAAATGTTATAGCGTTTACAAAATAGGGGATAGTTTTATGGCATTTTTATTAATAATATTTTTTTTTTTTAAAATGGCGGTGATCAGCAATTTTTATCGTGACTGCGACATTAGGGTGGACACATCGGCCATTTTTGACAAATTTTTGGGACCATTGTCATTTATACAGCAATCAGTGCTATACAAATGCACTGATACCTGTTTAAATGACACTGGCAGTGAAGGGGTTAACCACTAGGTGGCAGTGTAGGGATTAAGTGTGTCCTAGGGGGCGTGTTTCTAACTGTGGGGGGCGTGGCTGTGTGTGACATGTCACTGATCTCTGCTCCGATCACAGGGAGAGCTGATCAGTGACAGTGTCACTAGGCAGAACAGGGAGATGCTTGTTTACATTATCATCTCCCCATTCTTCCTCCCCGTGAGTCGATCGCTGGTATCCCCATGGCGATCGAGTCCGCGGGACCCGCGACCCGTCTCACGGACCTTGCCGCCGGCGCACGCATGCGTCCACCGGCCGCCTCTTAAAGGGCAACATACAGGTACGTGATTCTGCCTGTATGTTCTCTTCTGCCGCAGTATATCTGCGTGAGGCGGTCGGGAAGTGGTTAAACATGTGTGCAAAAAAATTCAAAAACATCCCTGGTAGCAAAAGTGTTAAGGGCTTGTTCCCACCACTGGACTGGGATGAGTTGCTCAATGCACTTCCAATGCAAGAACAGGCCAAACAGCATTATTGTCAATAGTTCCAGCTGAAACCAACAGGCTGCATTGGTTTAGCTAGAAAAGAACAGGACAGCTTGTATTTTTGTGAATTGCATAACGAGAGAAGTAATATATTGCCAGCAACTACAATGCCCCTGAAGTAAAACCACGTTCATAAGCATTAGTCAGGCATGTCAGATAAAGTCCTGGTTCACACTGGAGCATTTTGACATTGCTGTCAATGCCACCGCAACGCACTAATCGGTGCAACGCCGCATCTGCGGCGCTGCGCCGATTTCAAAAAGTAGTTTCTGTACTACTTTTTGCAATTTCGGGCTGCGATTTATATTGATGCAGGTCTCTGAAATTGCAGCTGAAATCGGGACTGACATGCGGGATCGAAATCGTGAAATTCAGCTGAACTCGCACAGCTGATTCCCGCAGTTCAGTGTAAACCTGGGCAAAATGCAACATTTCAGAACCTTTGCAGGGCCCCTCCGTCAGGCAAAATACATCAAGAAGATCACAGTGTGCTGGCAATATACAGGGTGTCCCAAATATCTCAATACAATACATTTACCTATAATTTTCCATTTTCCCTATGTATGGCAACTTTTGGGACACCCTGTATTACCTCTGATGATAATGGTGCCAACTACTAATTGAAGCACTCCATATTTGTGAACTTCTTTGTCTGGTATGCTGTGCAGTGGGGCTATGTATGCTCAATGCATTACCATTTTTACCACAACTATTTTGGCTCCTGCTGTGGAGAAAATTAAACCTCAACACGGTGAAATGCATTAATAAAAGAAACACAAATGCAGCATACAATATAATGAAACCTAGTGCTGCAAAAAAAAATTAAAATGCTCGCCAGCGCACATGCATTTAAAGTGCATTAATCAAGTATTGTTGTGTGAATGAGAGCTCAATAAAATGTTAATATATTCAAAATAGTATGATTTCAATAAATAAAAGAAATACATTTCAGCAATTATAGTAATTATAGTGAAAACATGTTAGACATACTGTGTTTATAATTGTATAGTGTAACAAGAATGCTATACTTGCAGTTTGTGTGACTGGCTTCTTTTTAGGCTTTAGTTCCAAATTCCAAATAATTGGAACTTTTTTGAGTTATAAATGCATTTTTTTCTCTCTCTGCCTTAGTTGCGATTGATAATGTACCTTTTATTATACCATGCGCGCCACATAGATTAACTGGTGTTTTTTTTTTTTTACATTGAAGATCTCAGTTATAAAAGCCTTTTCTATTATAAAACTTTTGTTTTACTTGGCTTATTGTTGTATCTAGTCAAATGAATTAAGAACTTGACTCTATCACCTTCTTAAAGATGTTCACAGCTGTACGCAGTAAGACATTTTCCTTAAAATTCTTAGGTCAATAGAACTAGTTATATGTTAATAAAGCATTTCATGTATCTCAGCTAATGCATAATACATGCTTGAACCATGACATTGTTTTGATTAAGGAGTAAATCATTCAAAAGAGGCTGTCAAATGTCACAGGTCTACACTGACTGTCTTATCTTAAAGCTAGATTTAGTCTGCTGTTGAAAGACTCACCACATCTCAAGTGTGAAACTGTTCAATTAGTGCTGACTAGACCCTCAGTGTCTAAAACAAACAATATATTAGAATAAATTAAAGAAAATCTATAGAATTTTTAACAGAAGGGCATGGTATCATTTCAGTGAGTATATATTTATTTACTATTGCATTGTTTACCTTCAGTCACTTTAAATCACCCCCTAGAATTCTGGTCATCTTGAGTAAGGATAGATGAATTATGTAGCATTTATTTCCTGGAATCCATTTGCCCTTAGCTCAGGCATGCAGGCAGGAGGGTGTGCTTAGCTGAGAAAACCCCTCCTCCCCTCCTGAAGACTCCTGGGAAGTATGATATAATTTACCTAGGCCTGGAAACCAGGAAGTAACTGAAGAAATATAGTAAAAAAAAAAAAATAACAAGTAAATATGATATACTTTCTTATCTATTTACTAATACTATCAGCAAAAGGAATAAAAAATAGTCAATGTCGATTGAGAGAGTGAAGTTTTGCTTTAAATATAGAATTGTAGATTAGCTCATAAGAAGATTAAACATTTAGACGAATGCAAGTGCAAGTGCTCAAGAGCTTAGTAAATGAGGTAAAGTTTCACTTCACAAAGAATACCCAATCACATCCAAAGAAAAAAAAAAAAAGAGTTTGGGCATGATTGGATGATTGAATTCAGCAGAGCTTCCCCTCATTTACTAAGCTCTGGAGCAACTGCAAAGTGCACAGTCTTGTTTGCCTTTAGTAAATAAACCCATCAGTGTACTATCACGCCAACAACAGGTACAGTTTTGTTGTGATAATTGTTTTCTTTTTTAACTTTAAATGTTTTATTATTTTTACATTCTAATATACATGAATACAATTATTTGGTATTGCTTATCATATTACATAGAACAGATAATAACAAAAATTGGGGAAGGAATAACAAGAAGTAATAATAACTTTAGGGTACAATATCTAGAGTTTGATATCCTGCTACTGCCCACCTCAAGTGGGATCATACTGTGGGTGGGAGCTGGTCACCAAATATTCAATTTTTTAGGAATGAAAAGAAGAAGTCTATAAGAAATTCAATATCTTGGTGTATCATATATTGCTATTCAGTAAGTAATTGAAAGCTCCTGGGTTGTTTATACAAACTCGCCATTTTTTTGAAGATAGTGATAGAGAAGATTTTGAATGCTAACATCAATTCATATTGGGCCTGAGTGTTTAGTCTTATAATGCCATTTGACAAGTTAGGAGCTTCTGTGGATTTCTGCATATTGGCAATGGTAAGTCTCACTGCTATCAGGATATGTGATACTATTGTTCTATAGCAATGTGAGTACCGGTATATATCTAGATTTAATCCTAATAATGCTGTTGCCGGTGTCAGTTCTGTCAAATTACCTGTAAATTCTGCAATAAAGGAGTTCCAAAAACTTGAAAGATTCTTGCATGACCAAAGAATATGGTATAGGTTTCTTACTAATTCCTCACACCTCCAGCAAATGGGAGAGGTGGAAGGGAATATTTTGGATAATCTATAAGGTGTCAGGTACCATCTGTTAAGATTGTTTTGTGAATTATCCCAAAGTTCTATACATGAGTGTGCTGTACTAGTGATCAATATGAGGTCCTTTTCACATTTTAACATGTTGGGATTTTTTTTCTTCTGGGGAAGAAGGGGAGAGAAGGTTGTAGAAAAGCCTAATTCCTCTTGCTTTTTGAAATTTGTGGTGTGTGAAAAATTGCCATATTTCTGTTGGAATATCAATTTTGTCAGAAAGGATTATATTTTTTAGATATGTGCATTTGCTGAATTTCCTTTCCACTATGTTCTTGAAGTGTGCTGGTAGGCAATTATGAGTTTGGAAGCCTTGTTTGTTCCATTCTTTTGTTGACTGACATATTTTACAGTAGTCTATTATTCTTGTGGGCAATGCTATTTTACCAAACAAGTTTCTCTTTTTAGTTTTAGAATATGTTTCCAAGCTATTAAAGTTGATTTAATAGAAAGGAGGTTTGGAATAATTTTTTTTTTGGTTATTATATGCTTCGCATATATAAAAGGGTGAATAGGTCATGACCTATAGTAATTAATTTTTCGATATTTAACTATAGTTTATCATTAGAAGAGGTAAACCAATATTTAATTTGGTCTAATAAAGAAGCATAATGATAGTTTTTAATGTCTGGCAGTCCCATTCCTCCTAGGTCTTTGTTGGCAGTTAGTATTGAGACTGCTACTCTTGGCTTTTTTCCATTCCATATGTAATTTTTTAATTTGGTGTTCATTTGTTTAAAAAATTTAAAAGGTAATAGAATTGAAAGAGTGCAGAAATAATATAGTATTTTGGGTAATATTTGCATCTTAAATGCTGCTATTTTCCCCCGACCCATGAAAGTTGAGTTTTTTGGATTTGGTGCAGATCATTATTAGTTTGTTCTAGGAGTTTTGGAAAATGTAAGTTTTATACCTAGATATGTTATCGTTGTGTCGTCCCAATTATATCTGTATTTCTCACAAAGTTTTTCCGTTTGTTCTTTGTGGAGGTTCCTATTGATTAATTTTATAATAGGACACATTACTATATTGGTTTAATAATTTCTGAAAATTATAAAGAGATATTTCGGGGTTTGTCAAGGTTAAGATGATGTCATCTGCAAAAAGGCCCAGTTTGTGGTCATATTGTCCAATTTTGATGCCACTGATGTCTGGATTAGTGCGTATATATTCAGCTAATGGCTCTATTGCTAGGGAAAATATTATTGGGGAAAGTGGGCATCCTTGTCTAGTGCCATTGGATAAATTGAAGCTTTTGGAGATTAATCCTGAGGATTAATGCTGAGGGTTGGGAATATAATGACATAATAGCTGAGTGTATGAATCCTTTCATGACAAATTTTGGTAATGTTTTGGAGATATATTGCCAATGCATTTTATTGAATGCTTTTTCAGCATCTAAAGCTAACAGAGGAGCGGGTGTTTTGTTATTTTCAATATGGTTGATTAGATTCACCATTCTTCTAGTGCCGTCAGGGGCTTGTCTGCCTTTAACAAATCCTACTTGATCTGGCCCAATCAGATAAGATGTTATATTTATTAAAGGATTGGCTTTAATCTTAGCATACATTTTTATGTCTACATTTAGTAGTGATATAGGTCTGTAATTTACGGGTGATGTTGGTTCTTTATCTGGTTTTGGGATGGTAATTTGTAATGCTTCTAGCATCTCTTTTGGGAATTGGCTAGACAATGCTGTTTAATTGAACATTTTGGTCAGATGAGGCAATAGTATTTCACTAAATGCTTGAAAATATTCTCCTGAGAGTCCATCTATGCCTGGGGTTTTGTTTTTAGAGAGGGATTTTATAACTTTGAGAGTTTCTTGTAATGAGTTTCCACTTGTGGACTTTGTTTTGATTGTGATTGTGTGTGAAGATCTTCTGAGATCTATTTTTTGGCAGGTTTTTGCACTACCTGCTTGTAGACACGGAGGACTCACTTTAGATAGTCAGCTATATTTTGAGAGTGAAGGTTGTGGGGTGGATTGATCTACTTTAAGGTTAAATAGAGATTCGTAAAATTCTGAGAAG
The DNA here is from genome assembly GCA_028564925.1 of Lithobates sylvaticus. Classification (NCBI taxonomy): domain Eukaryota; kingdom Metazoa; phylum Chordata; class Amphibia; order Anura; family Ranidae; genus Lithobates; species Lithobates sylvaticus. The sequence goes on along the minus strand of CM053030.1, from coordinate 237,745,652 downwards.
GAATCAGCTATTTATTGGGTGTTGAAAAACTGCTTTATTTGATTTGTTGTGATTTAACTTGTTAATTTTGTTTTTATTTTGATGTTGGCGTAGTTGGTTAGCCAAAAGTTTACCCGCTTTATTACCTTGCGAATAGTAATTCAGTTTCATTAGTTTCATGTATTTGTCATGGTTATCAGCCTATAAAACCCAGTTCCATTCTTAGATTGTTGAGTTGTTGTGCTAATTTCATATCCCTTGGTGATTTTATGTGGTGTTCTTCAGTTTCGGTAATGTCTTTTAGTAGTTTATTTAATTCAAAGGATTTTCTTTTTTTTTCCCTAGCTGCTATTTTTATTAAAATACCCCTAAACAAGTGCTTTATGAGCACAACATAGTGTGGTACTTGTTATCAAACCAGTATCATTAAATACAAAAAATTGTTCCTCCATACTTGTTGGTGCGGGGAAATCCTGTATTAATTTCTATTGTTATTGGAGCATGATCAGACCAAGAAATGTTTGGGCTTTAGATATGTTCTGAAGTAAAAATGTGTCCATGATAAAATAATCTATCCTTGAGTAGGATTTGTGGACATGGGAATAAAAATGTATAGTCCCTTTCGGTGGAGTGCAGACACGTCCAGAGATCATACAAATCTTCATTCGAAAATATCTTATTTAGTCCCATTCTTTTGGTGTGTCCTTGATGGGAGGTGTCTATATCTGGATCCATCGGTGCGTTGAAGTCTCCTCAAATTATGAGTTGACCTTTTTGCATTTTATGTGCCTTCGTTATAATTTTCTTAATAAATTAATGAGGGTTTTTGTTTGGGGCATAAATATTGACAATTGTAAAATCTGTGTTTTCAATGGTTGCTGCCAGAATAATGTACCGACCTTGAGAATCAGTCTTAACGTTTAGAGGTTGGTAGGAAACAGAATATTTTATTGCCAATATTACTCCTTTTGTTTTCTTGGTGTTGTTGGATACAAATATATGAGGGAATTTGTGGTGGGAGAATTTTGGCGCTTTGTTCATAGCAAAATGTGATTCTTGAATGTATACATTGTCACTTTGGAAGGCCTTTTGCATTGAGTGACTTTAGTTTAAGACCCATACAAATGTTTGTAAGCATCGTTGATGAATATCATTAGTAGATTCCTCGTATGAGGTAAAGAGACATTGGTACTTACAGAGTTGGTTCCCTTTTCAACCAGTAGATGGCAGTGTTGTACTTTGTATGCTACTGAGTGGAGAAAAAAAATTGAAACCAGAAAACATATTTATAACAGTATAATAAAAAAAAAAGAGTAAATATATAAATACCTGTGTACAGAGATTTGTACTGTCTGTGGGGTGTAATAACGTGAGGGAAGAGTTAAACTTGGAACAGAAAATTCACAGATTGGGGGCTCCCTGAGCAATACGGTACCTGAGGCGATTAACTATCATATGCTGTTGTATATAATAAGCTAGTAAACAAGTAGCACTGTGTACTTTGAGGAATTTGAAAACCTCTTAAGAAAGGAGAATCATATCGACTAGGACTTTTTTCCCGTTGCTGTGGGATTTTCCCAGGAGTGGTTTTGTTAAGTGAGATTTCTTCATCTTTTGGTAATAATCCCCAGGTTTTCCAAATTTTTATACTATCGTCCATCTTGGTAATGTTGTATGTAGTTCCTTCTCTGTCTATCATTATGTTTGTAGGAAATCCCCACTTATAAAAGAAACTGTGGTTTCTGAGGATTTTGGTGACTGAATTTTGAATACGTTTTTGCGTGCCAGGATTGTTGCTTGTGACAGATCCGAATAAAGTATTATTCCTGCATAGCGATCTGGAAGCAGTGAATTATGCCTCGCAAACTGCATCAGTTGATCTTTTACTTGGAAGAAATACATTTTTGCTATGACATCTCTAGGCCATCTTTCTGGTATATGTGACGGTTTAGGAACTCTATGTGCAGGGTCTATCATCAGTTCTTGTTGGGGCGTTGCAGGGAACTGTTTAAAAAAAAATTCTGTTAGAAATCTTTTCAGGTCAGCAGGTTTAATATTTTCAGGAATTTCGCAGAATTTTATATTATTCCTTCTGGACCTATCTTCCAGGTCTGAGACCTACAGTTTTAGATTTCTGATTACATTTTCCACATCAAAGTGTGCATCAACTAATTCATTATGAGCTTCTCTGAAGTCACTCATTTTGTTTTCCACATATTCCACTCTGTCACCTAGTTCATCAATTTCTTGCTTTGACTGATTCATAAAATGTATCATGTCAAGCTGGAGAGCTCCCCTCAGTGACATTATAATGTCTTTATTAGTGGAATCTGATATGGGTTGGTAGGTATTGCATTTCGTTTTGGATCAAAGGGGTTAATGCCCAGTGTACTATTATGTTCCTCAGAAATTCTTCTCCTCCTTTTTATGAGGCTGTTAATGTCAACCTGGAGCTGTAGACTGTTTCCCTGTGAGCCAGGCTGTGTCTCCATGTCTCCTTCAGCGCTGTTATCCTGCTGCTTTGTGCTGCTCTGAGGTCAGAAGGGACCAGAACCATCTTTAATCATCTGCAGTGTCCCAGCCTGGCTTCTGAATTTGCCTAATTTGCGGGGTCCTTCTTTATTTTTTAGATTCCCTATCTTCCTAGGACATTCACCACCGCTTCTGGGCTTTAATTGTGCCTTCAGGAGATATTTTTGTAGCTGTATTTAAGCTACAGGGAGCCCTTTACCTCAGAGCTCTAACAGCCTGGGTCCATCCTCTCAGCAGCTGGCGTGATAATTGTTTTCATTGCAATGTTTAGGTTCATGGGGTTTGATTGACTTTAAGGATTACGTTTTGTTTAGCATCAAGATAGGAATCAAGGTTAGGTATGTATTTATGTTTTGGTAGTAGGGATGAGCCGAACACCCCCCTGTTTGGTTCGCGCCAGAACCTGCGAACAGACCTAAAGCTCGTGTAAACTTTAAACCCTATTAAATTCTATGGGACTCGAACGTTCAAAATCAAAAGTGCTAACTTTAAAGGCTAATATTCAAGTTATTGTCATAAAAAGTGTTTGGGGACCTGCGTCCTGCCCCAGGGGACATGTATTAATGCAAAAAAAGTTTTAAAAAAAACGGCCGTTTTTTTCAGGAGCAGTGATTTTAATAATGCTTAAAGTGAAACAATAAAAGTGTAATATTCCTTTAAATGTTGTACCTGGGGGGTATGTATAGTATGCATGTAAAGGGGCGCATGTTTTCCGTGCTTAGAACTCTCCCTGCACAAAGTGTCATTTTTGCAGGAAAAAAAGCTATTTAAAATCACTCGCGGCTATAATGAATTGCCGGCTCCCATAATACAGAGAACAGTCATTCATTGAAAGTCATTGATAAAAAAGCGTGGGGGTTCCCCCAAATTCAATTACCATGCCCTTCAGGTCTGCTATGGATATTAAGGGGAACCCTGCGTCAAATAAAAAAAAAAATGATGTGGGGTCCCCCCTAAATATCCATACCAGACCCTTCAGGTCTGGGATGGATTTTAAGGGAAACCCCACACCAAAAAAAAAAAATGGCGTGGGGTCCCCCTCAAAATCCATACCAGACCCTTATCCGAGCACGCAACCTGGCAGGCCGCAGGAAAAGAGGGGGGGGGGCGAGATCGGCTCCCCTCCCTCCTGAACCATACCAGGCCACATGCCCTCAACATTGGGAGGATGCTTTGGGGGTCTGTGACCCCTCAAAGCACCATGTCCCCATGTTGATGGGGACAAGGGCCTCTTCCCCACAACCCTGGCCATTGGTTGTGGGGTTCTGCGGGGGGCTAATCGGAATCTGGAAGCCCCCTTTAACAAGATCCCGGCCAGATCCCGGCCTCCCCCCTGTGTGAAATGGTAAGGGGGTACAAAAGTACCCCTACCATTTCACCAAAAAAGTGACAAAAATGTTAAAAATGACAGGAGACGGTCTTTGACAATTCCTTTATTAAAATCTTCTTTCTTCTGGTCTTCTTCCTTTCTTCATCCTTCGGTTTCTTCATCTTCTTCTTCCATCTTCTTCTTCCATCTTCTTCCATCTTCTTCTTCCTCCGATCCGCTTCTTGCTCTGGTCTTCTCATCCGGCATCTTCTTCCACGGCGTCGGCATCTTTTCTTCTGTGTCGGGCTGCTCCGCGCAATGGGAGGCTCCTGCTGTGTGAGGCTTCGCTGCGTCTGACAGCTCTTTTATAATGGAGGGTGGGGGCATCATTTTAAGGTCACCCATGCTCCGCCCCTTTTCGACTGTCATCACGGTCAGAGACTGCAGACATAGTACAGATACATTACACCCCCATTCACCGAGATACATTACACCCCCATACACCCAGATACATTACACACACAATCATTAGTATGGAGAACTCCCCTCCAATCTACTTTTTTATATTGCATGCTTCAGATGACATTAGAGCGAATTAAATGGATTACTAACCCCAGAATAGGCAGATGGAAGGCTCCAACAACAGCTGAACATGCCAAGAAGCTCAGATGAGGTTGGGGCCCTATGCGGTTGGTGTTCTTGGGGCCTCTATCTAGAAGGGAGCGCTGGGCCTCTCACACATGTCCATGCAGAGCAAACACAGCCGGCAGTCCAAGCCGAGGAGGAGGAGAGGAGGGGAGAGAAATCATCAGTGATCTGGTCGGGCTGAGCATTAGCAGACGCTGTCCAGGCAGCAGGTGAAAGGTAACAGGCAAACTGCGGGAGAGCTTTGTATTCCCTACCTCTGGCCGTGCCGCCTCCCCCTAGCTCAGGGGCTGCAAACACCATCAATCTCTGACACTCCATGTTGTGTATGTGAGTCCTGGCCCTGGGACATGCAGCGCGGTGCCCCCGACTGATTGTGCACACTTGCCTATAGGTAGCACCAGCCCTGCCAGGGGGGGGCACTTGACCCCCCTTGCCCCTACCTGCGGACGCCCATGCTTGCTGATGCAGTATAACTACCTTGTGTCTTGCTGCTGTGCTCAGTATTGCCATGGTGTATGACTTGTGACATGAAACTGATGAAACTGTCTTTCACAACCTCACCTTAGTAGCAGAGTTTGGCTGTTACTTGGCCAGTTTTAAGCCTACTACACAGCTTAGTTAATGGCTGTGTTTTTACATATGAAATTAATGAGCATTAGCACCTGTTTGGTATAATTGGTTAATCGTACTTCTGACTCTAATCCTACAAAATCCTTGACGTTGTGCAAGTGTACAAAATGTGTAAGTGTAAGAATTTCTGTTGATTTGATGCCAAAAGGTAGTCACACCAAATATTGATTTCATTTCCTTTTTTTTTCTGTTCGCTCACTTTGCATTTTTGTAAATTGATTAAAATAAACAATTAACATATACTGTATACTTTTGAAAGCATTCTTACTTTGCAGCATTTCTTTACACCTGCCTAAAACGCTTGCACAGTACTGTATGCATTGTACATTCTCATCAGTCCCTGCCCTCAAGGAGCTTACAATCTAAGGTCCCTAACTCACATTTATACATACAAATACTAGGGCCAATTAAGCTACTAGCATATCTTTGGGGGTGTGGGAGGAAACACAAACAGAGAGAGAGCATGCAAACTCCAGGCAGGTTGTGCTACAGTTGGTATTTGTACAGTTGACCCCAGTGCTGTCAGGCAGAAGGGCTAACCACTTAGCCATTGTGCTGCATCATTCACTGAGTGATTTGGTTTGCTTGCTGTAAAAGCAAAGGGAGGCACAGCGGAGTTGAGCATTAGCGCTGATTGCTTTGAACTGTAAATCTGCAAAAACAGGGAGCACCCGCAACTGAGATAGGAAGATGAATGTATTTGATTTATATAGCACCATCTATTTAAACAGTACTTTACATATACATTCACATCAGTCCCTACCCTCAAGGGGCTTACAACCTAAGGTCCCTAACACACATTCATACATAGTAGGGCCAATTTAGACAGGATCCAATTAACCTACCAGCATGTCTTTAGAGTGTGGGAGGAAACCGGAGTACCCAAAGGAAACCCATGCAGACACAGGGAGAACGTGCAAACTCCAGGCAGATGGTGTCGTGGTTGGGATTTGAACCAGTGACTCTTTTTGCTGGTAGGTGAAAGTGCTAACCACTACACCACTGTGCTGCCCACTACACCACTGTCGAAAGTTGGATGAGTCTTATAGTCTTTCAGAATAACCAGAGGATGAGCTTTTTAGTGTACTATACCACTGGCAACAAGCCTTTTTTTTATATAGAATCAGCATTTATAGAAATTTAAAGAGCAACTCCATTTTTTAGAAAAAACCTTCCCCTCTAGGTGATCTATGCACATTACAAGGATTTTACCAAACTTTGTTGCAGATTCCTACCTTTTGTTGTTCTGAAGAAATCCCTGTCTGTTTGTCTGTGCCCATGTGGTAAAGTGAGTCTAATGAGAGTGGTTTCAGAATTATCAATTAGCTGTGCACTGGCAGGGCACTAATGAGAAAAATTGCAGGGCCTGCATCGATTAGATGTGATTTTCAACTGGGAGTATCTCGCCCAAATTTACATTTTTGTAGCAAGGGATACCTTAAATCTGACATGTATCTTAGTGTACACTATGATGTTCTGGAGGGTGGTCAGTATACAGTCTGTGTACAGAAAAACTCCAGGTAGCCATATTGCATTGCATTTTCAGAAAATTAAAGAGCTACAGATTGAAAAGGAAAGGTTATTTTTAATAACATTCAACTACAATATGAATTGTGTTTCGCAATTGCATATGCTATATTATTTTTTCTTTATTTGCTATTTTTTTTCCCCACGAAAGTGGAGTTACTCTTTAAGAAAAAGTAGGAGAGAAATGAGTGAAACATTGTACATCAAATTATTAGGGCTTATAGACACCATGGGGTTGATTTACAAAACTGGAGAGTGCAAAATCTGGTAAAGCTGTGCATGGTGGCCAGCACAATCAGCTCGTTATATTAAGCTTTGACAAAAAAAACTTGAAGCTGATTGGTTTTTTTGCAGAGCTGTACCAGATTTTGCCTACTCCAGTTTCGTAAATCAACCCCCATGTGTGCAGGCATTTTGAATGGGCTAGTACTGTACCTCAATGCTATAAGAATAGGTTCTGCCCTATTTTTTACAAGGCAGCTCACTGCAATGCACAGTGCATTCACTCCTTTGCATAGTAGGGTGCTATAGCAGTGTTCATGTGCATTGGGGTGCAATTGTGATTACCATGAGTAATTCTCACTCATGGTAGGGCATAAATCACTGAATATTTTTCACTTAATGTTGTGTATATATAATCATACAGACCAGAATGCTTACAGATATCTTTAATTAACCAGCCATGATTTAATAGTTTGAATCCCAAATGTTATAGTTATTAATTTAGCGAAACATTTGTGTTTGTGCCTTTTAAATCAATGGTCTTCATCACAGTCATCTCACAAGAGGGTGTATTTATTTCAGTAAAGCATTTTAACAGTCATAATGAAAAAGAATGCTGACACTGTGATTAATCTCTAATGTACTGTAATTATGAGGCCTCATAAAACCCACTGCTCATTCTAATTGCTACCATCTGACATCATCGAGAACTGGCAGGTCAAAAGACACCATGTGCTTTGTAATGAAATTGTAGGTACAGTAAAGCATGCATTTATTTATCTAATAAAAGACTAAAGCAGGTTACTACTTTCAATAGGAACTTATTTACCTTGCAATGAAAGTTTAGCTAATATGGAAATTATCCCCAAGATTCTTATAAAGGCTGTGTCTTTGCACACCCCTTACACTTCAGTGTAATCAGTGGCGTCGGGAGGGGGGCCTGGAGCCCAGAGTGGGTCCCCAAAAAGTCCTGGGTCTCGGAGCACAATTCTGTTATTAGCCCTGAGCCGGAGCGCCGCCACCGAGCGGGGACTGACCTGACCCCAAGCGCGGCTGAGTGACATAGCAGGTTCCGCCTTCTGGAGCCTGCAGCACCTATGATGGATGTCCCACTGGTCCAATGCCCAGATCGCAGGACGTGTGACGTCCATCATAGGTGCTGCAGGCTCCAGAAGGCAGGAGTTACAAAGTGGCTGCCGCGCTGCGTCACTGTGAGAAGATCCCCACTCAGCGCTCGGGCGGGCAGCTCTCCTCTGCTCTCCTGTCCTGTCCTGTCATGGCTCTGGTTCTGGCTGCCTGGAGTGCCTGCTGTCTACTGTCTACTCTACTGTGATGGGAGCACCGCACACTACGGCTGAACTGCAGGAGAAGGTCACATCACCTGAAGTCTGGTCAGATAGGTCAGTGCATGTCAGTGTGGGTCAGTGTATGTCAGGTAGGTCAGTGTGTGTCAGGTAGGTCAGTGCGTGTCAGATAGGTCAGTGCGCATCAGGTAGGTCAACCCCCCCCCCGTTGCAGGACTCGGATTGCGGGCTGAAGCCCCTGGTCTTTTTGCCACCTAGCAACGCCCCTGCACTAAATCATGTTGACTGACAGTATAGCTCATTCGGAGGCCACTTCCATGACATCATAAATACATATTGTCTTCTGTTTAAAGTAAATCTGTTCTTACCCTCTTGCCAGCACTTTCCTTGCTACAGTACTTGGGTCTTGATTGAGGGAGTGATGTCACTACCCCCCTTGGCATCCAGATACCAGACATCTGAACAACCAGGGTTTTTAGTGCCATCTGCAACAGGGCAGGAGGGGCAATGCAGAGCTGGGAAAAGGAGTGTAACTGAGTGTGTGCGCATTGTAAAGACACTGTTTATTTTTGGACGGTATGGGCAAACCTGGTTCCGCCTGACGTGTTGCGTCACTAATCACGTGACTTCCTAAGAGTTTGCAACACTTTGGGCAGAGCTGGGTAACGTCACTTCCAGGCACCAACAAAACTGGAAGTGCGGTGAGAACGGCGCTTCTCTATCCTACTTTGTATATTGCTGTACTGCTTGGAGATCTTTGTTTCTTGCGATTACATTTTAGCTAAATAAAGAGGTTGGAATTGGTTTTACAATATTACGCTAAATGAGTCTCTATCTTTCTTTAAGCCTTTGTTTGGGACCTGAGAGGTTCGGTCTCTTAAAGGGACCCTGCACTTGAAAAAGTCCAAGAGGTGGATACATAAGGATCGATATAAACGCATGAGATCTGTATTATTAAGGTGAGCGTGCATTGCACTAAGATCATTGGAAGGATGACACGGTGGTGCAAAATATGGATGCATGATATTCGGACACTGGTGTATTAAGCATTGTTTGGACACACCCTTGTTTGTTTTTGGATAAACTTTGGCACATTTAGGCACTTTAACTGCTTCCTGCCTGCCTGCCCACCCGCAATGTACAAGGCAACATACTCATATGTCGCTGCCTACTTCCAGGTTTAGGGCGTGCACATACTTGGCCATTCATGGCTGGGCTCGCTGATCGCCTGTGTATTGTTAGTAAACAATACAGAGCTCTGTACAGAGGGAGCGATCTGTGTGAAAAATGAAATGTAAACCATAAAAGAATACTATAAACCAGTGTTTTTCAACCTTTTTTCGGTTACGGCACCCTTTAGAATACTGCACAATCTTGGGGCACAGCATGTGCATTCGAGCACAAGCACACTTTTTTGTGCATTTCTGCGCATTGTGTTTTTCCATGGGTTGCCCTATACATGTTAAACAAGCAAAAATGGCACAGTTACTAAAATCATCATGCACCAAGAAGCATTCTACTAGGGTACCATGCATTTTAGCGGGTGCAAACACATGTGCATTTGCTAGATTCATAGGGGTGTCACAAGAATTAATGGCACCTGCGTGCATCTGCAAAAGGCAGCACGTTTTTGTGCGCTGTGCGAAAATAAGCAATCTCTCACGCATTCCCGCACTACACCTGGCATGAACAGGCCCTAAAATCAAGCCCTAAAATGTAGTATGTGAAGCAGAGTTCTGTGGTCAGTTGGTTGTGACACCGAGTTGCCTTGTACCTGTAGAAATATGTGGGCAGTATATACTGGCAGGACAGGGCAGTATGCAGTGGTAGGGCAGTCAGTGAGTGGTATGGTAGTGTCAGTCAGTGAGTGGTATGGTAGTGTCAGTCAGTGAGTGATATGGTAGTGTCAGTCATTGAGCAGTATGGTAGCGTCAGTCAGTTAGCATTATGCAAGCAGCCGTGAGTGAGCGCTATGGTAGCATGGGTTAGTGAGTGGTATGTAGTGTTAGTCTGTGAGCAGTTTGGTAGTGTCAGTCAGTGAGCAGTATGGCGTGTCAGTGAGTGTGCAAAAGCATGGAATTCCTGCTGGAGAAGCCTCTCTTTATCTGACACTTATTGCACCAATGAAGATGAAGGGGCACTTGTTGTTTTCTTGGCTCCTTCATCTTCAGCTGCTGGATCAGCCATAGCAGCCACCTGTGCAAGGGAAGGAGGTGGACACACCCCTGGTCCCACCCAACACCCCAGGCTGCATGGGGAGAAGCTGCGGGATAAGAGTTGCATATGAAGTCAGAAGAGAGTGCCACAGACAGCCCCCGCTCCCTCTGACTTGTTCCTCTGTATCATCTGTGGAGGCAAGTGAGGAGAAACCAAGGATGCTGAGCGGGCTCCTGATGGCCTCCTTACCAACTGATGGTAGGACACGGGCAGGAAGCCCACACAGCAAACAAAAAGTCCCACAGGAGGTTGCATGCAAGTTTGAAAGGCACAAACAAGACCAGCACAGCCATTAGAAAAAATAAAAGTTTGAGCCTGCAGTAAAGTATATTTTATTTAACTGCTTACCTTAGTTGGGGCGTTTTTTTTTGTGATTTTGCTGCAGCACCCCTGAGGACTCTGTGGCACCACAGTTGAAAAACTCTACTATAAACAATGGGGTTGATTTACTATAGGCAAATACGCTGTTCACTTTGCAATGGGAAGTTGCACTTTGCAAGGGAATTTGTCCTAAAGCTTAGTAAGTGTGGTGCAAATTCACCTTGCAAAATATAACCAATCACATGCAAGGACAATTAAAAAACAGCATTTTTGCTTGCACATTATTGGATGATGGAAGTCATCACTAACACCTCATTTCTAAGCAGTGAGGATAATTGCTGTACAAAGTATACAGTCTGTTTGACTTTAGTAAATCAACCCCAATATGTTGTTTATAGAAAAATGTTGCTGTTTTTTGAAAAACTGTGCTGTGTAAGATTTAATATGTGAACAAATGCCAGCCTGTGCTTATTTTAGAAATACCAGCTTGTGGAAAAATTCGTAAGGACTCAACTGTTTTTTTTTTTTTGCCAAAGTCACATTAAAAGACAGCAAATCTGGTAATGTGACAATTGGCAGAAGGATGAATCTCATCCTCATCACTAATGATTAGAAATATACCCGACTATAGCCAGTGATAGAGTTCTTTTTAAAGCAGAACTACACTTAATCTGAGTACCACAAACCAAAAATGCTATTTAATTCATGTTAAATATACAAAGCAAACTCGTCCATCCATCAGTGTTTCCATGCTTTATTTTGTTGAGAAATCATTTTGAGCCACAGAAAAGCCATCTGTTCTTAGCTCAGGCATGCAAACAGGAGGGTGTGCTTAGCTAAAAAAAATGCATCCTCCCTCCCTGAAGACTCCCAAAATGTATGATATCATTTTCCTAGACCTGGAAATCAGGAAGAAATGTAAGAAAAAAAATGTTTGCATTTTTTGCACACATATTTAAAAAATAATTTTAGGCCTGAAGATTACACAAAACTCACAACCATTCAAAATTTTCTGAAAGCAGACACCATAGATAATAAAATAGTGGTAGTTCTAATTTTTTATGTCACATGATATTACCGCAAATATTTCAGTAAAAAACACACTAACGTGAATTTTAGGGCAAACAAACGCAATGAATTACCCAAATTCATGTTTAAATATAAAAGAGGTTGTACTGCGTAAATAGATACCCAACATGCAAAACCTTTAATTTTTGTGCACCCGTGAAATTACATTAACCTCCCTGGCGGTATGATTCTGTCCGGAATTTAGTGCTGAAAGCGATACAATTATTTTGCATGGAAATTTGGCGTTTTTATATTGTAGGAATGCAATTCTTATGAATAACTCACTTAAATCTGTCCGAACCAGAGTCTAGTAGACATCCCCGGTATGATAAAGTTTGAAACACAAAATCATAAATTATAATATAATAAAAATATATATAAAAAATGATTCAATAATGTAATCAAATCAAAAACACTGAAATTTGCTCAGTTGCAGAATAGTCGCTGTCACCAAATGTATTGTTTGATGATAAATTGTGATTCTAATTTTTTATCGGTGTTTTCTAGCTGGTCTAAAACCACTTTTGACATAAAGGGACACTTTTTGGGTGCTATGGACAATCTCCAGTTTCCAGGCAGAAAAAAAATCTTTTTATTATATAAAATGACATGCAGGGCACTGGGCAGACCACTAGGGACAAAGGGGATGTGTATTTTTTGTATACAGTACTGTAATCTGTAAGATTACAGTACTGTATGTGTTGTGTGTTTTTAAACTTTTTTGAATTTGGCGCCGATCTCAGCTCCCGTGCGTCGTAACGTCGCAGGGAACGGAGATCAGCGGCACTCGGGCACTGTGTGAATCGAACGAGCGGACGGCTCGCACACACAGCGGGGAGACATCGCAGGATCCAGGGGAAAAGGTAAGTAACTTCCCCCTGTATCCTGCAATGCAGCCCGAGTCTGGTTTTTCTACCGCTCCTGGTAGAAAAAAACTCAACCCGAGCCAGACTCGGGAATACCGCTAGGGAGGTTAAACTTCAGTACCCTATATTTTCTATAGGCGACCCTTCAAAAGCCTCCTATAGGTATCAGTTTAGTATTAAAATGTTAAGTAACTTTTTTTTTACTTAACTTTTTTTTCATCACATAGGGGACAAAACGTCCCCTATGTAATATTGTTTTGGTAACAGGTTCTCTTTATTATCTAAAAGACCCTGCATGTCCCCCCTGTACTCTACTAAATGTTTTGCCATGCAGATCACATTGCAAAACACTATTTCCTGGCTGTGCAAGCCCGGGACACCGAGAGTTTGACCCGGAAGTGACATCAGAGATGTCACTTTCCAGGTCACACAAAGAAGGGGAGGAGAGCAGGCATGTGTCCGCTCTTTTCCTTCCCCTCCAGCTGCCGGCACTCGCCATGGAGCTTGCCGATGGGCAAGCGGAGCCCGGTAAGCATGGGGGGTATAGCGGTGGCACGTGAGCGCCAGTACCGGGGGGTGTGTGCGAGCGATCGGGTGGCAGCGGAGCCACTCAAATGCTCTCCCCTGACAGGCAGGAGTCTGCCTGTCAGTTTCACACATAATCCCAGTGGTTGCAGCCACCCCCTGCTGTAATACCCCCCGCTGTCAGGTCCGTACAAAGTATACAATACGACATAGTTTCCTATCTATTTACTAATGCTAGCAGCATAAGAATTAAAGATAGTCGATGTTGATTGAGAGTAAACTCCAGCTTTAAATGTAATTTTATTCATGCTTACAATGATATTTAAACACATAATTAGCCATCTCCTAGGATGTAGGATCACTAGAAAATACATTCTCAGTTTAAATAATTTTAATATGCCACAATAAAGCATATATTCTATGAAGTAAAAAAGATACTTTATGTAGCCAAAGAATCTTAAAAGTTCTGTGAGTTTCCAGGCTGGAAATGGCAAGTCTCCAGGGTATCTTTTCATCCAGAAGGATGATACTCCTTGTCTGCATGCTTGTTACCTTAGTATGTCAAGTGGAAGTGCTAGTCCACTTCATTGTTTAGTTGGGAATACGGAACGCTCTGTTTTTAGCCTTGGGTTTTCCACATTTGGAGGAAGCTTGAACAACCATTACACTCAATCTGTCTCTTGTAATTAAATCACATATGTGCGTATACATATAATATAATTACATGAAAAACTCTTCACATGTTTTAAAGACACAGAAAGGATTTTTTTTTTTTTTTGCAAATAGCTTACAAAGTCATAACTTAATTCCTAACTATATTATACTGCTTAACTGTTTACTTAAATATCAAAGGCCAGGCATTTAATATTGTGCCTTATACTACTTAATTGCGGTGTTGTGGGGGCATGCTGAAATACAAGCAGGATCAAAAAACTGACAATGTCACCTGTCAGAAAATGGCAAGTACTTTAATATATGTCCCTTCAGCATTGCGCAGAACCCTTAAACAGGGGATATGCATTTATTGACTTTCTAATTGTTGCTATTTGCATAAGTGTTACAATGTGCTTACAAGCTAGTTTATTTTCAAAGAACCAGATGATTAACAAAGAACCCTGACGCTCTATCAGGCAATGAGTAACCATTATATCTTCATTCAATGTCTACAGATAACAGTTATATACTTCATTCATTATTCAATAAAAAAATAATAAAAAAAAAACAATATATGTAATGGTGTACAGTGAAATATGTAAGTACGCGTTTAGGCTGGCCATACATTATACAATTTTCTTGTTCAAATTCCTTTAGATTTACCTTAAACTATGTAGTGCAAGGGCATGTCTGATTGCATATAAATTTTAAGTGTTTAGGTTTGTCCTCATATTGTATGGTTTGGTAAAATTGTACAAAAAGATTGAATAAAGTATGGCCAGCCTTATGCCCACGGTCAGATTTTCCAACGGAAAATGTCCTATCGGACAATGTTGTCGGAAATTCCGACCGTGTGTAGGCTCCATCTGACTTTTTCCGTCGGATTTTCCGACGGACAAAGTTTTATCTCCTGCTCTCAAATTTTCCGACAACAAAGTCCTATCGGACTTTTTCCGATCGTGTGTAGCGAATTCCGACGGACAAAGTACAACGCATGCTCAGATCACATTACAAGACCAAAGCTATTGGCTACTAGCCTCTACGTAGTCCCGTCGTAGGCAACAAACGTCACCACGTTCAGAATGATCGGATTTTCCGACAACTTTGTCCGACCGTGTGTATGCAACACCAGTGTCGGACAAAATCCGTCGGAAAAAATCCGATGGATTTTGTGGTCGGAATTACGACCGTGTGTACGGGGCATTAGTCTTAAAATCTGATACTGCCTTCTTTATCAGAAATAACTTCTTGTATGTGATTTTTGCATAGCTACCCTTCAGTCTTTTGTGTGACAATGTAAAATCCCTTCAGTTGCAAGGTGTTTGTGTGTTTTCTTGCCTGAACTGTTTTTTTCTTTCCTAAACATAATATTTCAGAGGGTTTCAAATCAGGCCAGTTGAGTGAAGTACTTCTCCTTCTTCAATTTGTGTCAAAAATGCTTCTGTTACTGTGCCAAAGAACTCAATCTTTAATTAATGACTATACAGCACATTGTTCCAGAAGGTCTGGTCTTTGCCTATTCTTCCAATAGCAAACTTTTGTCTTGCCCTAACGTTCTTTTTGGACAGTAAAAGCTTTCTCTTGGCAAATCTCTTACGCAAGTTAAATTGGTGCAATCCCTTTGTGATTGGAGACGCATGTACATGTAGTCCTGAAGAATTTAGAAGTCATTTGAAATCGACGTCACTTGTAAATTATTACTCAGTAAAACTATTAATTTCAAATAATTTGGCATTTTAAGTCCATTGCAAGACTCATGGACATCCACAGCTTTATTTCTGTGATTCTTAACCAGTTCAATACTGGGCACCCCCCCCCCCCCCCCCCCCCCCCCCCCCTCCTACCCAAGCCAATTTTCAGCTTTCAGCACTGTTGCTGTTCAAATGACAATTGCGTGGTCATGCTACACTGTACCCAAACAATAGTTTTATAATTTTCTTCCCACAAATAGATCTTTCTTTTGGTGGTATTTGATCACCTCTACGGGTCTTATTTTTTTGCTAAACAAATAGAAAAAGACCGAAAATTTTGAAAAAAAAATATGTTTTTCTTCGTTTCTATTTTACAATTTTCTAAATAAGTACATGCCTGATGGGCACTGATGAGGCTGCACTGCCGGGCACTGTTAAGGTGGCACTGATGAGGTGGCACTAATGGGCACTGATGATGGGCACTGATATGCGACACTGATGGGTACTGATAGGCAGCACTGATGGGCACTGATATGCAGCACTGATGGGCATTCATAAACAGCACAGATGGGCACTCATATGTGGCACTGATGGGCACTCATAGGCGGTACAGATGGGCACTGAAAGGGTGCACTGATGGGTACTTGTGGGTGGCACTGATTGGCACTGATAGGCAGCACTGATAGGTGGGTACTGATTGGCAAGGAAGGGCACTGATGGACACTGATGAGTGGCACTGATTGACACTGATAGATGTTACTGATTGGCATCACTGATTAGGGGGCACTGGCAGGTATTGCTGGTGGGCACTTATTGACATCATGTGTGGGCACACATTGCCACCCATGGCCACCAGGGATGCCATACCTGGTGGTCATTAGTGGTGGCTATCCCTGGTGGTCCTGGTGGCATCCCTGGTGGTCCTGGGTGGGCTTCTGCGGGGGGCTGCGCTGATAAAGAATCAGCGCAGACCCCCCCTGTCAGAGGAGCAGCCGATCAGCTCTTCTCTACTTGCATCTGTCAGAAGTGAGTGAGGAAAAGCCAATAAATGGCTCTTCCTGTTTACATCGTGATCAGCTGTGATTGGCCACAGCTGATCATATGGTAAAGAGTCTCTGTCAGAGACTCTTCACTTAGATCACAGTTGCGGTGTGTCAGACTGACCACGTTATATGACGTCCAGTCAGGATAACACAACCACTTTGCCAGCGTCATTTTGCTATATGGCGAGCGGCAAGTGGTTAACAAGTTTTGAGGTTTACAGTTCTTTTGGCCCTACTTCTCCTATGGATCACAGGAATGAAGTTCGTTCTGCACCGATGTGACCCGTTTTTAGCCAACAGCAGGCGTTAGAGCTGACATCACTTTACATTCAGGATCCACCAAGGTTCCTGGACCAATAGCTGGCTCACCCTCTCAGCAAGCCGCTGGGAGCCAGCCGCTCCTGCCCCCTATGCAGTTGCTCACTGAAGACTGAGAACTGAGCAATCAGTGGTCTTTGATCCCTCAATTCTCAATCTTAGAAATGGTGGTTAATCAGTGCTGCATCCACCTAGGTGAGTATATTTTTGTTGTTGTTTTTAAACACATACTTCTCTTTTAGGCCTCATGCACACTGGACGTTTTTGGAAGTTTTTACAGCTGCTGTTTTTGGCTTCAGACATTTTTTTTCTACAGTCAATAAACTCTCCAGCATGTTGTCCTATTTGTCCATGCACACATAGGCTGTTATCAACCGTTTTAGGCTGGGGCGTTTTTTTGGCTGGGAAAAAAAAAAAAAACTAGTGGGTTCTGAGAGGCGTCAAAAAAACACCTAAAAAACATTGATAAATGCTAAAAACATGTCTCCCCAGCGTTTTTTAACATTTTTGATCCAAAAAAAAACAAAAAACGCTAATGCTGAAAAACTTTGAAAAATGTTGAAAAACTCACTGCAAAGCTACTGGCATTTTTATAATGTTAATATAATGTCCAGTGTGCATGAGGCCTTAGGGGAATTTAAAGCAGTGGTAAAAGTGAGAGTGTACTTACTATTTGCAGGTGAGAAAAATTGATTTTTGTTCATTTAAATTATGACAATAAATACACCAAGTAAATTTTGTGTAATTTGTTCAAGTGTATCATTTTTATCTGTAGCCACTGTTTGAATGAAGTATGTCAAAATGCATTAAAAAAAAATGTGTGTCATCACGTGGCATTCTCTTCATACAATTTATCCTGCATGGAGCCTCCCCAGAGTGACAAAACATAAGCATGCTCATTGTAAATGTTACTTTATTTCTATTTATTTCATAAAAAGGATAACTAAAAAAATGGAATGCAAAAAGAATATACCGCGCTACCTAAAAGATGTGCAAAAAATAAATAAAAAAAAAATGGCTGCAGCTAAAAAATTGCGAGATATGCACAATCACAGGAAGTTATAATAGAATGGAAGCTGCGCACAAATTAAATAAAATGTAAAACATATGATATCAAGAGTGACTGTTGATGTGACCATATAAACCAATACAACAAATATATGATGCAATATTGCTATGTGCAAAAAATGTTAGATGAAACCCAGCAAGTAACAAAAAACAAAATAATCATAAATGAAAAAAAAAAAAATATTATATATATATATATATATAAAAGTCCAGTGATGAAGGTGACAGAAAATTCGATGAGTGAATTATCTTCTCTGTGATTAACACAAAACACCACCAAATGAGTGAACCACCACCATGCAGCATATGCGCTTACCAGAAGGCAAGCGATATATATATAAGCGTTAAAGCAAGCGATATATATATAAGCGTTAAAGCGATGAATCAGTACGTCGCCCATTCCCCATGACTAAGTCACTCTTTGACGAATCGGACGTCGGGAGGGAGGCGTGCTGACGCCATCGCTGTCTAGGATGGGTGTCTACAAGCCGGCCGGCTTACTTCATTTTACATGCATGCGTTTTTAAAGATTTTAAATGTAAGTGCATTACTTTTTTGTATAATAAATTGTTTCCTGAAATTGAGTTACACTATGGTGAGCTTTCTTTCCTTGCTGAGATCGTGATTGCTGCCTTTGGACTGCCTATCGATTTGGGACTCCCTGGTTTGCTCTCAGTGTATTCGCAAGAGGGGATCTGAGGTCTTGATGCTGTGTTGATACTACAGGCTCTATATCGCTTGCCTTCTGGTAAGCGCATATGCTGCATGGTGGTGGTTCACTCATTTGGTGGTGTTTTGTGTTAATCACAGAGAAGATAATTCACTCATCGAATTTTCTGTCACCTTCATCACTGGACTTTAATATATATATATATATATATATATATATTTTTATTTATATATATATATATAAATATTTATGAGTATTTTGTTTTTTGTTACTTGCTGGGTTTCATCTAACATTTTTTGCACATAGCAATATTGCATCATATATTTGTTGTATTGGTTTATATGGTCACATCAACAGTCACTCTTGATAACTAAAAAAAGACACACAATAGATATCACAATTTTATGCTAATTTCCAGTATATGTGCTATAATGTTTATTCATGGCATTATACTGCATCTGTTGATTTACATTAAACTAAAGTGGGACAGTTGCACATTGCAGGTTTTCTCAAACAAAATATATTATTTGACTTTTCTGTAACTTAGGTTTCTAATAATAGTAATATGCATATGAGAACCCATTCAAGTTTGATGCAGCCGATAACAGTATGTCACTTTACAAAAGTAATCTTGAACCTGGATCTTTGTGCATGAATTATTTATGTGTAATCAGTGGTGAAAGAAAGTGTGAAAAATATTTAATTGAATTAACTACAACAGATCACTTGTATACTGATAGATGCCTTTTCTAGGTTATTACTAAAAGGGTGCTTAACCGAGATCAATAACAACGTTAAGAGAATGAAGACTGTCAAAAGGAAATGACATAGTAAGTGTTTACAACCTTTCCTCTGTAGGATCTAAATGAAGTGAAGATAATTTGTGACCCCTGCTACAGTTTTAAATAATAACATAATCCTTAAGGAAGAAGCTGCTTTTTTTTTTTTTTTTTTTAGAGTAAATGCAAAAGCTAATAAAAATAAAAATAGACCTTAAAGCATTTCATATAAAAATAGCTGATTAAATCACCGTTATACACTTTTCAATCGTTTACCAGAATGTAAGTTATTTATTTTCCATATTTACACAACTCTGACATATTCCTGTGTGAATTGCAAAGTGCATGGAACCATTCACATAAGATCCAGAGGGGCTTGCTTCAGGGATGCTTGCTTTATTCAAACGCTAGTCAAATTACCAACATTCATTCATTTTATGATTTTGTTTATTGGGGGGCATTTTACAATCTCCAGTATCTTTGGAAAGTATGACGCTCAGGACCCAAGCAAATAAATGCAGCCCATATAGC
Organism: Lithobates sylvaticus; assembly: GCA_028564925.1. Taxonomy (NCBI): domain Eukaryota; kingdom Metazoa; phylum Chordata; class Amphibia; order Anura; family Ranidae; genus Lithobates; species Lithobates sylvaticus. Next base: position 237,725,750 of record CM053030.1, on the reverse strand, counting down.
TGAAATATTTAATTCATAGGAAAATATTATTAGGACATACATACTCTCCTGTCTAATTGTTCCTGCTAAAGCTGCTCCAACAGAGTTAGCACGCTGTTTGTTTGAAACTAATGTTTAGTATTGAGAACATGGTGGTGTTTGGCTTGAGGTTTCAGTGTAAAATGTGCTAAAATAAAGAAAAGAAAAGGATGCTACATATCCTAGACTTACTCTGATCTAATCTGTGTCCCACTGGAGAGACTTCTGTTCACTTCCTGCCCTGAAGATGCAACAGATTATAATAGAAAAGCTCTGCAAAGTGAATGGAACTGAAGGCAGCAAGGTATAAGAAACAAATGAATAAAAGATCCAGGCACAAAAATGGATATACATTCTTCACAGCTCTTTAATATTGGTTAAAAATTAATTTTATTTACTAACAAGTAGTCTTCATAAAATTCTAATTTATCCAACAAGAAAATAAACTGTCAGGACCCAGGTCTGAAACTGCAACCTCTGCTGTGTCTGGTGATGTCTCTTCTTGCTAAGCCACCTGGGAAGCTCCCTGGACAATTCCTTGAATGATCTTGCCTTGTAGCTCTTGAACTTTTAACCCTTTGTTCTTCCCACAAACTTCCTATTTTAGCCATGCCTTTGTACTTCCTGTTTACCAGATTATTGTGCTCTCTCCAGACAATATCTTCCTTTTGTCTCTCGATGGACAAGCAGCAGGACTACAACAGGTGTTTGGCAGCATAGGCAGTGACCAAACAGTCACCGCTGTGTTAAACAAATAAGAATTAGGATTAGAAACAGCATTGTGCAATTGTCAATTTAATTATGTAAAATTGTCAATAAAGTTAGACAAGGAAGCAGTTCAAGTTGAAAAGACTCACCCCTTGTCTGAAGATCAGGCTGTACAGCAGAGAGCTCAATACAGCCATCTGACAAAGTTATTGAGCTACAGATCTTGCTTGCACAGAGGAAGTCTTCTCCTTGCTATCCCCTTGGATCTGATTATCTGCTTTTGTAGAAGGACCCAGATTGTAGGCTGGCATCTAGAGGGTTAATCTGTGTGGCCCCTTTTACGAGAAAGAAGCATTTCCTATTGCCTTGCTAACTGCTGTGATCTCACACCCAGTAGGTGAAGCCTATCTGCCCATATAGAGAAGCCGGGAGCACTGCTCCTGTTTTCAGAGGCACCACCCCCTGTAGCTGGCTGCCAGCAGGGAGAGACTACTCTGTCTATTCTGGACACTGATGGGGAGTAGGAGTGGCGTTGCTTTCTCTTTACAGCCAAATGTATGCCCAGAGATCCCCCTCTCTGGAGGGGGAGCTTCTGCCTTATTTTCCTCTCCCTGGAGTCAGTCTTCACTGATAGGGCCCTTCTGTTCTGTTGCTGACACCGGACCACTGCTGCAATGCAGGGAGCTTCATACCAGACCTCTCTCAGCATCGGGTGATGTTGATCTTCCCAATCCAGAGGTTCTTCACCCGCATCCTGATGTTTCGGTGACTGAGCTAGGGAGAGACCTTTCCTGAAGCCAGTGTTTGCCCTCTTCTTTTCCAGCTCTCTCTATAAGCTACTGCATCAAGGTGTTCATCCTGTCAAGACACTCCACGTGAGCTCAGTATTAAAGCCTATATTGTAGCTCTGGAGCTAACGAATGGAAAACTGTCTTGATAACTGGTGACCCTAAGCCTAAAAACCTGATCTTATATAGGGGCTTAAACCTCTTCCAGAAAGTTCCTTAAGGTCAGCTGACAAGGGGCTTAAACCCCCTCCAGAAAATTCTTTGAGTTTAGCTCACAGGTTAAGGTCAGTTGGCAGATCACATGTTCCCCAGAAGTGTAACAGCTGACATATGTGGGGAGCTTTAAAACTGCCAGCTGCCACAGACTCATGGAGGCCCTAAAACATGTCCCCCATGTTACAACAATGTCCACAACAAAAAATAAATGTAAAATATCCCTTAGAAAAGAAACAAGGTGTTTGTCCCAGCATTTGATACAATTGAGCAGTTTTGAAAACAAGCTTTAATCCTGGGGTCAATATTCTTAGAGGCCCTTTTTCGCCTCTCTCTCATCTTAGCAACATGTGTCCCCCTTTGAGGATTTCCCCTAACATCTTCCTCTTCAAATTTTCATCCCCTCACTTTCTGGCTCGGTGACAGTGGTCACCAGGACAGATAGAGTGGTGAACGAGCAAATGTATCTGGGTTAAGTTTGTGGGATATTCTGCAAACCTATAAGTAGAAGATAGGGAACCTAAATCTGTACCACACTGATGTCCAGGGATGAGCCCATGGTTCGAGTCGAACGCAAGTTCGACTCGAACATCGGGTGTTCCCCCGTTCGCCGAATTTAGAACATTATAGGGAATTTGCGGCAAATTTGAGTGCCACGGAATGCCCCATAATGCAGTGAGCTTATGATGCCATATAATATATATGATAGATTTCACCCAACCTCTTTGTCAAAACACTCGGAACGCCACTTCCGGTGGTACATGATCGTCACTTCCGGTTGCCGTGCAGAATATTTCTAATCCATATTTGATGGTGACCACTATTCACAGACAAATAGCTGTTCCTATCTAGGCTTAAAGTAGATTTTTGTATCTAGCCTGGGTCACAACTGTTCAATAGTGACATCCAAAAAATGAATACTGGTGTTACTAATCTAAAAAATCTAATTTAATATTACTATTGTTCTGGTTCAAATAGGAGAGAAACTCCTCAACAGTATATTAAGGGCCTACCAAGATGAGTATTAGGTCATCTATATACTGTACCTACGATAAAACAATAGTCTAGGTCTATGGGTATTGAAAATGTATCTATCTTCCAATTCAGCCACAAAAAGGTTGACGATGCTGGGAGTAAATTTTGCTCCCATAGCAACACCTACCCTCTGGGCGAAAAAAACTCCCTGGTACCAAAAATAGTTGTGAGAAATACAGTAATCCAAGGCTTTACCTAAAAAACATTTCTGGTTATGCGGAATGTCATCCCGCTTACTAAGAGTATATATGGTGTATAGTGATGATACATCCGCAGTAACCATAAACAATGACTCCTCAAACTCAAATTGAATTTCCTCAAGGGACTTTAAAAGGTCTTTAGTATCTTTAAGATAGGCCTTAGTCACCTGTACACTGGGTTGAAGGAATTTATCCAAACACTCACCCAGTCTAGCAGTGACCAAGCCTATACCATTCACAATTGGTCGTGCCGGCGGTGCTGTTGCATTTTTATGGATTTTCGGTAGTGTATAAATCACCGGAATCCTGCATGCACTAGGGGCCAAATACCTTTACTCCCTTTTTTTTAATGCTCTCATCTTAAAGCCTAAATCAACCAGTTCAGCTAGTTGTTACTATTTAATTCCGTTGGGTCACTGTGGAGCCTTTTGTATATCTCCTTATCATTCAACATTTCCATAAGTTGATTGGGATAAAATATTTTCTCTAATGTTACAACACCCCCTCCCTTATCAGCCGGTCATATGACAACATTATTTCTTCCCTCCAATGATTTAATACCTTCTCTAATATATTTAGGGCTAATCTCTTTCTTTAATTTTAACCCCTTCATATCTTTTAAAACTAAATTCTTAAATACCTCTATATGTTGGTTATAATTATTTTGAGGATTAAAAATGGATCCATTACGTAATCCACTATCAATCTGGTCAGAAAGCACAGCTGATCTATTGATAGGCAATGCAGGATGACCAAGGCAATTTTTTTTTTCTATGCACGCCCTAAACTTATTAAAAGGTTTCTTTGGGGCACATTTAAGCCCCAAATTGAGTATGTTTACTTCCTTGTGATTTAATGTAACACTACTCTGATTATATATCCCCTCATTCAAGTGTCCCTCCTTCTATTTTTTGTGTTGTTTACATCTCCCTGCCCTACATTCTCTCTGTCTTTTTGGAATGGTACATTCTCTTTGTATGAGTTCTGAGGTGGTCCTCCCCTCCCTCTTTCTCGGTTGTGTGGGGGACGAAAAAACATGTGTTAGCATTCTGCCCCCTCTCCAACAATTTTCCTGATGTCCTAAAAAAGAGGAAGAATTAGGCTGAGAATAACCATCATTGAATTCCTGATGAGCCAGTGACTAAAAATATGCCTAAAACAGTATTTTGCAAATACATTGAGCACTTGGGCGTTCATTCATTCCACTGGCCATAATAATAAACTGGTTAAAAAAAAGCCTAAACTTTTTTTAGCTCAATGCATTCCTTCCATTAAGGTAAAAAAATGTTTAGGCATCAGTATCCCCCCTTAGCCACCAACCCCCCCCCCCCATTTACTTACTGTACCTGAGCCCTCATTCGTTCCAGCACTGTGCCCATCAGCAGCTCTTCTCTCCCCACACATCCTGGTCTCTCAAGCTTTGCTGAAGCAGCAGGAACCATTGGCTCCCACTGCTGTCAATCAAAACCAGTGACGAGGGATCGAGGGGCAGAGCCGAGTACAACTATCAGTGTCAATAGAGGCTTGGGAGCGAGCCCACACAAGTGCCTCCATAGAAAGTCACTTTCTTTGAAGGCACTTAGCAGATGGGAGGGGCCAGGAGTGCCGGCAAGGGACCCGAGAAGAGGAAGTTTAAACATGTTTATTTTTTGTTTGTTTTTAAAGGGCATTTACAATCACTTTAATTTATTATGTTCTTTGGAATTAATGCACACACTCAAGCAATAAATGCACCTAGTACGAAAGCACTTTTAGTCACTCTTTTAGTTACATTGGGTGTTTTTGCAGCAAAACACGCAAGTGATGTTTTTTTCTGCCTGTAAAAGCCTATGTGTGCAAAGACCCATTAGCTGACACAGAGGGGTGTTTAGAGACAGAAAACAAATGTCAAACATCTTTAAAAGTGCAGTTTTTGATGCCCAGTGTGCATGTGGCCTAAACTGTCCCTATCAGTAGGACTCCCTATGCTTTCTTTATGCGGGTGGTCGGTCATCCAGCCCCGCACTAACCCCATCTAGGTTGCGGGCGGCAGCTTCCATTGCGTCTCCTCCTCCTCTGCATCATGGCAGCTTCCGCCATGTGTCTCCTCCCTGCTCCTCCTAGGCGTCCAATAGGATCACCTGTCCTTTCAGCCAATCAGGTAATGGGTCTCAAAACCCGCTTCCTGACTGGCCAGGAGGAGGATCAGTGTGACAATAGCGAATATTCATTCGCTGTTGTCACACAACTGGGTGGGTCCAGGGCACAGTGCTCTGCCCCTCAAGCCCACCCTTTTTTGAAGCCTATTAGAAATTACATGCTTAAAAAATAAAAAAAAACATTGGAATACATGTGTCCGGTGCCCTGTATGTAGATTAGGGGACCGGGCGCATGGATGGGGGTGACGCCCGTGCGCCCCTAATGAATGGGCCAACACTAATGGCTGCGGAAAACCCTATGTTTTAATCCCTTTTGTTGTCAGATCCATTTTTGTGTTTTTTGCACACATGTTCAAAACATCATTTTAGGCCTGAAGATTGCACAAACCTTCAAACATTATATTTATTTCTGAAAGCAGACACCCTAGGAAACAAAATAGTAGTGGTTCCAATGTTTTACATCAAGTGATATTACCGCAAAGGTACTGTAAATATTACACTAAAGTTAATTTTGGGGCTCACAAACACAATAAATGACCATTTTTTTTTGGTAAAATATAGAAGATGAGGTTGCACCAATAAATAGATACCCAACATGTCAAATTTGCATGCACCCATGAAATGGCAACAATTTTCAATACCCTATATATTTCATAGTTAACACTTGAAAAAAAAACTTAGGTCATCAGTTTAGTGTTATGGAGGAGGCCTGGTGCTAGAAATATTGCTCTCACTCTGATGTGCGTGGCAATATGAAACATGTGTATCACGATCAATGCTTTCATGCGTAGGTACCCTCGAAACGTACGTTAGGTGCATATATATGGGGGTGGTTGAATTGCGAGTAATGGTTACTTTAAGAGAAGGGGGAATTGACAGGCATGTGTACCTTTAAACAGTGAAGTTGAACTTAAAAAATGCCATTAATGTGCATGAAATAAATAAAAAAAAAAACTTTTGGAGAAAAAAAAAATGTTTTACTTACCTTTTTATGCCTGTTGCTATGTGCTCCCTCGAAATCTGCCTCCTTCATCACCTCGGCTCCTGACATCACTTCCCTCTGCGCCTCTGCTCGCTACTACTCCTGGGAGATGTGTGTCATAATTTCCCAGGAGGCAGTGGGCAGCGCCAAGGGCTAGGTTGCCATAAAAACAGGATGGGCACTTCCGATGACAACGTCCGTTTTTATGGCAACCTGTATACTTTACAGTGCCGCTACGGCGCATTACTGCGCATTATCGAGAACTGTAACTGAATGTCGATAAGTGGGTTAGGAACCCTCTTACGCAGTCCTTGGATAATGATTAGCAAAGCGATAAGTGCGATGAGGGGCCGCTCTTTTCCCTTTGAGATGCGGCTGTGCTGGTGGTGGATTTCCCCCTTTCTGCAGGGAACAAGTCTCCACAAGTTTGCTTCTTCCACTCGATGCTCAGCTTATATAGTGCTGGCTGTGACTTCTCAGCGGTCCAGGCTAGGGCCACGTAGCTCGACACAGCTCTTACACACATGCTCCTTACATCAGCAAAGTCTCTCTCCAACTCCCCTCCGCATTCAACTCTGAGCCCTCGGGGAAACCCAGGAATCACAAGTTGTTCATGTGGAGATCAGAGACATGCAGACGTGCGCCTAGCAGCTCCAGCCAGCAGCCCCAGGCAGCAGCTCCAGCCTTTAGGAGGCTTAGGAGCCCACAGCCCCGGGGAGCGGGACCCAGCCAGTCCCCCCATCCATTGGACCCACTGCGGCCCCGCAGGCCCCCCGCAATCAATTGGCCCTTTTTTCTCCGCGCCGGCCGCGGCCACCCGTCGGGCTTAGCAGCCAGGAAAGTCCCCGGCTCCGGCCTAGTCCCGGCCGAAGCCGGCCATCTGCTTCCCCTCTGCCTTAGTCAGGAGTCCCAGCCAGTGCTCAGCATACCCGGACCCCACTGCGGATTCCCGTGGGCCCCCGCAACCAATCGGCCCCCTACTTCCGCCACACCGTCCACAGCTGCCCACCTGAGCTTCAGCCGACAGGCGAGTCCCCGGCTTCGGCCTAGTCCCGGCCATCTGCCCCCCCCCAATCGCCTCTTCAGCCCCCTTTGGTCCAACTGGGCTGCGGCAAGTCCCCCCCCCCCCGCCTCCCAGCCCTCAAGCCCTCCAGCACTCACCTAGAACCAGGAACCACCAGAGCCAGGACAGGCTGCAGCTTGGGCCTAGTCCGGCGGCCATCTTGGTACACCCACTACACCCAGTTACTGCAAGGACATCCCCAGGACCTCCTGGACCCCCCAGCAGACACTTCGGGCACTCCTTCCACCACAGGTCAGTCCCCCAGGTGGGGTCACATCCACAGCCGCCATCGCCGCGCTTCTAGCCTATAGACGAGGAAGGAACCGGCTGCGGATGAGACTCACCCCACCTCATCCCACCCCCCAGCTTATCCTTTCCCCCTTCCGCAGGTCGGCGTGCCCACTCCCCCTTCAGCACACCCCTACCCAGCAACCGACTTCATCGCAGAAGCACCAGGCAACACAGCAAGCGCTTCAGGGATTATCTCCAAACAGGTAAGCTCTCGGGGTCCCCCCCCCCCTCACTAGCAGTTGATCCAGGGCACTGTGGTCCGACCGCCTCTCGGGGTCAGGAAGGAATTTTTTTCCCCTCGCTGAGCAATTGGCTGGCACAGTTAGGGGTTTTTTCGCCTTCCTCTGGATCAACGAGAGGGTGGTAGGTTCAACAGGCCCCCATCACCCCTACAGGAACTATTCGCTCCAACTAAGCAACACACCGCAGCTGTCACCAGCAGCATTCTTCTGGTCCAGGATTCCTCGCAACAAGCAGAGGCAGCTGGAACAGCCAGGAATCTACTACCCAACCAAACCGAGTCCTCACACATAGGGCACCACACGATCGACTTGCTGGCTTTAGTCTATGCGGCGGCAAGTCTGATACCTAGACTGATAAAAGGACAAACCCGGATCAGGATCAACATTTTCACACATAGGGCACCACACGATCAACTTGCTGGCTTTAGTCTACGCGGCGGCAAGTCTGATACTTAGACTGATAACAGGACAAACCCGGATCCGGATCATCAGCTCAGTCATCCAAGGACCATTAAACTTCATCCTCTGGCCATGTGCTACTTTAAATATTCAGCAGAAGTCCTCCACAGACTAAGAAATTCCACCGCAACTTTGCCAGCTCCCATTCAAAAAATTCTACGGAAAGAACATCTATTAAAGACCGATCTACAATCAACCTGCAAGAACAGGAAGATACCGACCCAACCACAACAATTAGCATGCGCCATGATCAACACCAGATCTGCAGCCAAACACAGACTAGAAGTACACGACTTCATCACTCAAAACAATATAGACTGCCTCTTCATCACGGAAAGCTGGCTAACACCGACTGCAACACCATCCTCACCGAATTGGTGCCGGAGAACTACAGGATCCTAACTGAACATCGGATAGGAAAAAAAGGAGGAGGCCTAGCAGTGATTTTTAAATCGCACCTGGCGCTCACCAAACCAATCTTACAGAACCCAGTACCTTTTATGGAGACACTGACGCTACATCTTCAATCAACACCCCATGATACCACCCACATTTTACTCTGCTACAGACCACCAGGACCAAAGACCAATCTGCTTACACCACTCACGGAGTTTATCTCAATACACACACTGAAATCCAAAAACCTCCTGGTACTTGGAGACTTCAACCTCTGGGCAAACTCTACCCAAGACCCTATCGCAACCGCCTGCATCAGCCAACTAGAAGAACTGGGTCTCCAGCAACTGATAAAGACCCCCACACACGGGTCAGGACACACTCTGGACCTCATCTTCAAACAAAATCTGGACATCAACACAGTAGACAACATACCACTACCATGGACGGATCACCACGCCATCAAATTCAAAATCTCCACCAACATCACCCACCAAAAACAGAAACCTGCAACAACAACCCATTGGACCAGATCGCAGAAAAAACTGCATTCTGAATCCTTCAAAACCACCTTATCAAACAAAATAGCAACTCTGAATTTAACCCACTCATCGGAGCAAACTCTCAGCTCCCTAAACAATGTATTACTACAATCAGCAGACTCAGTGGCTCCAAAACGCAGAACACTCATCAAGAGGAAAAACGCAGGATGGTTCAACAGCTCGCTCACGCTACTCAAGCAAGAACGCAGAAGAGCCGAAAGAGCATGGAGAATAAATCCCACCAAGGAAAATCACACAAAATACAAAGGACTGACACAGAATTATCAGAAGGCAATCTTCAAAGCAAAAAAAGACCATTTCTCATATACCATCTCAGCGGCCTTAAACCGCCCCCGGGAACTTTTTAAAATAGTCGCTCAGTCGATGAACCCAGCATGCTTAGAGCCCCCCGCTAATGAAACCCAAGATTTCTGCAATGAATTATCAGATTTTTTCATCAATAAAATCGTCAACATTAGGATTACAATTGATCAGAAAAAAACATCCGACGGCAGGCAAGCAGAGCAAAAAGTCGATATCGACACAAATATCCCACAACCACCAAGGTTTTCTCTGATCCCAATCACCACGGATACCACTAAAAACATCATCAAAAATCTCAGAGACAGCACATCTTCTATTGACATCATCCCCACAAAACTCCTGAAAGAATGCTCCGACATCCTGGCTCCCACCATAACGCACCTCATAAATCAATCGTTCAAAGAAGGGATTGTTCCAGGCGCCCTCAAACAAGGCATCATCAAACCCCTACTAAAGAAACCCAACCTCGACCCCAGGGACCCCAACCACCGAAGACCGATAACAAGCTTGAACAACATTTCCAAGATCATGGAGAAAGCGGTAGTACAACAGATACAACGCCACCTGGACACACACACACTCCTGGACCCGTTACAATCAGGATTCCGCCCAGGCCATGGGACAGAAACCGCACTCCTGAAGATTTGGGACGACGCCCTCGAAGCAGCGGATGACGGAGAATCATGTCTCCTGGTACTGTTGGACCTCAGTGCAGCGTTTGATACTGTGGACCACAACACTCTACTCATCCGCCTCACAGAAGTAGCAGGAGTCACTGGCTCAGATCTACAATGGTTCGCATCCTTCTTAGGAAATCGCTCTCAGACGGTGAAACTAGGAGCTTTCACCTCTGAAACCCGGGCAATCTCCTGTGGAGTCCCTCAAGGATCACCCTTGTCGCCAGTGCTCTTCAACATCTACATCCGCCCACTCCTCAACATCATCAGAAGATCAGACCTCTGCTTCCACTCATACGCTGACGACACTCAATTATATTTTCGTATCACCGGACAAAAAGACCATCATCAGCAATTAGGAAAATGCCTCTCTATGATAGACGACTGGATGACCACTAGCTCCCTCAAACTTAATGAATCAAAAACAGAACTTCTTATTCTACATGCAAAGCATAACCCCCGAACCAAGATCCCTTGGACACCTCCTACCATCTTTGGACAGACCATCGCCCCAAGGACCAAGGCTAAGAGTCTCGGAGTCATTTTTGACTCTGAAATGTCAATGGATGCCCAAATAGGAGCAGTGGTCAGTGGTTCTCACCATCTGCTCCGCCTGCTACGCAGACTCCTCCCCTTCATTCCAAAGGAGGACAAAGCAGTGGTAGTTGGAACAGTCATCAATTCTCGACTGGACTACGCTAACTCCCTTTACATAGGATTACCCCAATATCAACTTGCGCGCTTACAACTTATCCAAAACACGGCGGCAAGGCTGATAACAGGGAAAAAACCCTGGGAATCCATCTCCCCTTCCCTGAGGAACCTACATTGGCTAAACGTAAGGAATCGGATCGCATTCAAGACCCTCTGCCTCACCCACAAATGCGCACATGGAAACGCTCCGCAATACCTTCGCGAGAAAATAAAACACTATACACCGAATCGCAGTCTTCGATCGGCTAATCAAAATCTTCTCCTCATTCCTAAATCCCGCTACAAATCAAAGGGGGAACGGAGATTCGCTGTCCAGGGACCTCGGCTATGGAACGCTCTACCAACCGACATTCGCATGGAAGAAAACCATCAGGCCTTCAGGAAGAAACTCAAGACCTACCTCTTCTAGAAGCTGATAACCAAACGTCAACAGCGCCTTGAGGCGATTCAGTTCGCATTGTAGCGCTATACAAGTTATTCATTCATTCATTCATTCATTCCCAGGCTGTTGATTTTATCTGCTTCTGCCCCCTGGTGATTGCCTCTAGACTTTTAGTTTAGTTTCTCCTTCACTATGAGGAATAATTCTGCTTTCAGCATACAAATCCCAGCCGTCTCTGTACACTTGTATTAGGCTGAGAAGTAATGCTAAACATTGCCATCCTGTGGTTAAATACAAATCTGCATTCACAGTAACAATGCACAGTGTTACAGGAGATGACATGATCAGTAAGAAGTAAGAACTAGATGACAAAAACATGACAACTCATGCACCACAGCCCTGCTCCTGATGGACTCTTTCCACAACAAACAGCTCATTGGCTAGCTGCTCAATGTAAGCCTGGTCAGTGATGCTGCCTGATGTAATGATAATATTTAATCAGTGACAACAGCTGGGCTACGCACCGGCTTGTTTACTATGTGAAACAAGCCAGTGGATGGGTCGGGAAGTTGTTTCTCTACTCCCACAAAATAAATAACAATACCAGCCATAGCTTCAGTACAGATGAACAAGTGAAATGAGGCCACGTAGCTAGACAATTTATAAACATATAAATAAATTGCTATGAGAAAGGCTGCAATAATTGAAACTCAATTTAGCATTTCTGTACTGTATCCATGCTATGTAGCTAATAAAGATTAAAGAATAAAAAGGAGCAGCGCATTGCTAGCCTTTTTCTATAGTGAAATTTATAAACAAGGATATTTTGTAGTGAAATTTGCTATAAGATGGCAATCACTAACAAAATCTGCTTCCTTGTTCAGCAGCGCTCATTGTCTATTGTATCGCAAGCTTCATCCTTCTTTCGAGTTTCCCCACATTGCCTCATAATGGCAGGGTTAAGAGACTGAAGCAATTACTCTGTTAGAGTAATGTTAGAGATTTTAGTAAAATTGTCTTCTTGCTCTCTCATCCTGCATATTAGACAATAGGTCATCGCACTTTAAATAGGTGTCTTAGCTTAAATCTGGCTACTGCCATGTTTTATACAGGAGCAGTGCTCCTTTTTACCACTAGATGGGGTAAATATAAAACAAACCCTGCAAGAACCAAAGCTATTGGACTACTCAGGTAATAGTGGGGTCGAAATTAAAGTGGATAAGAACTGTTATTTTGAATACAAATCAAATAAACCGTTGATCACTATTTTCACATTTCATTTGTGAAACCATTTACTAAAGGACGTGAGAATCTTCTTTGTTTTTCACATGATTAGATAATGATTTACATGACTGGATAATAGAAATGAATATTCACAAAATTTATTGTGTGAAGATTCTAAGCTCCCCTAGTGAATCAGCCTCTATGTATAACTCCATATGCCCCCTCCCTCCTAATATTCTTTAAAAAAATTGTATATTTGAGTACATTACAAAAATGTGGTGTACTTTCCATAGAATCTGAAAAAAAAACAGTAACTACAGCAAGTAAGCCAAATGTAAACAAAAAAGTGAATATTAAAATGCTTCTCACAGTCACCAGTTAGATTCAGTTGCCTCAGAAGTTGCTGTTCGATTCGGTCTAAAAATGTAATTACAGAACTCAATAATATTAGTAGCTCAGCAGTTGCATGAGATTGCAGGCCACACCCACCCTTCCATATACCTTCCCAGATACCACCAAATTAAATAAAACACAAAACAGAAGTTTGGCAAAAATTGGCCGCGGCACTTTTCTGGTTTAAACAATAATATCCTTTGTAACTATTTTATTATCAACGCATAACAGCATAAATTCAACTAAATAATTTTTTTTTCTGCTCAGTTTTCAGAACTCGAGCAGCAGTACCCCATATTTACATAGAAATAATCTGTCCCCCTTAAGAGTCTAAGGTGACCCTACCACATAACAGTGCTCATAACTGGGGCAGGAGGGAGGGAGCTTTTACCTTCTTTCTCTGGCCACCAGAAAAGAGGGCAAGCCCCTTTCCAGCTGTCCTTATATAGCCTATCCTAGTTTTCCAGAACATTCTCAGGATTTTAATTGGTTCCTTCCGAACGGCCTTATTCTCCTTTCTTAGATGTCTATTACCACTAAATGCTACTAATGACATATTTAGGATAACCTGGGATGGGGTGGGCACACATTGTGCCCCTTTTTTCATTCTGGTGTTGCCTGGAAATGCTTCTCAACCCTGTATTCTATATATAGTATTATGCCCCATGCTGTGCTGCTTCTTCCATTTTACAGCTACCACCAGCTGGTAATGTGCACGGCTGTTAGCTGTTATGCCCCATACACATGGTCGGATATTCAGAAGGAAAAAGTCTGATCAGATTATGTTGGAAAATCCAATCATGTGTTGGCTCTAGCGTGCTTTTTCCGTCTGATTTTCCGACGGAAAAAATTTGAGAGCAGGATCTAAAATTTTCCGACAACAAAATCCGATCGTGTGTAGAGAATTCCAACGCACAAAGTGCCACGCATGCTCAGAAGACATTTAGAGACTAAAGCTATTAGCTACTGGCCTCTACGCCATCACCGCGTTCTGAACGATCGGATTTTCCGTCAACTTTGTCCGACCGCGTGTGTGCAACGCAAGTTTCGGCCAAAATCCATCAGAAAAAATCTGACGTATTTTGTGGTCGGAATGTCCGACCGTGTGCACGGGGCATTAAACTGGGCTATCAGAGTGGTTCCAGCCCATGTGATCACTATGTAAGCTATCACATATAAGTTTGAAGGCTTTATTCACACAATATTTGTTTCAGCTTGCAGAAGCCACTGCAGTCTTCAATTAGCAGTGTGGCTTTGTTTAACACTGTAATTGTCTGATACAACTTTAGTATTAAAATAATATATTACATAAAAATGCAAAGAGGGCAGTTTGTTTTAAACAGTATACCAACTGAAATCCTTATGAGGGTCTATTTAAGAAATAATTGCTGTGCTAATGTATTAATATTTGCCCAAAAGTCATGAGTAATACCCTTAATGCTTATAATGTGTGCAAAATGTGACATATACAGTGTACATTCACATCAGTCTCTGCCCTCTTACAACTGAAGGTCCCTAACTTACATTCATACATACTAGGGCCAATTTAGACAGGATGTGATTAACCTACCAGCATGTCTTTAGAGTGTGGGAGGATACTGGAGTACCAGGAGGAAACCCACATAGGCACAGGGAGAACATGCAAACTCCAGGCAGATGGTGTTGTGGTTGGGATTTGAACCAGCAACCCTTTTTTCTGCTAGGTGAATGTGCTAACCACTACACCACTGTGCTGCCCCAAACATAGAGACACTCTTAGCTACATCACAAATAAAAGGCACTTTCTGCATTAATGTATTTCATACAAAGGGCTCTGGATATAGATTAGCATTTGAACATTTCATGGATGGTAATGTGTTTCGTCAAATTTAAGAAAAGTATATCTACAAAAGCTGCAGGGACATATTTGTGTGCTCATGCCATGACTTAGGATGAAGTCAGATAAGAACATATACTGTAAGTGTTTTTTAATTGAAAATGACCCCGTAAATGTCAAACTGAGCTACTAATTACTGCATCATTTCACTCTGGAATTAAATGGAAACACTCTGACCCTGTCACGCATATTTTGGAAAAGATGCTCTAAATTGACAGAATTACAAGTATGAACTTATTGAGGATCAGCTCTTGTGTGCTATGCATTATTTATAAGGAAACCAGGCGTGCTTTGGAAATTGCGTTAGAAATCATAAAGTGCCAATCTATAACATAACAACCCATTTACATTACGACAGTCCCACCAGAATGGAGTTTTAATGCAAAAGCAAACTTTTTAAAAGTCCCTTTGGGCATAGGCTTAGGCCCTGCCCTCACACACAAACAGTTCCTATATCAGTGATTGAGCCAGGCAATAAGTTGCACTGTCACATAGGATGAAGGGAGATGTGTTCCCTTCCACGCATACCAGGAGTACAGATATTTTGAGGGACTCCAGTGATTCTGTCAGGTGGTTTAACAAAACTAAGTAATGTGATGACATTACACTGTGTAGTTTAGATTTGCTATTTCCTTGTAATAGTAATTATTACTAATTAGGCACTATCATAAATAGTATTTTTGTACTACTAATTTCAATTATATTAAAACAAACATATTGTTCAGAAAATCCTTTATTATAATAACATTAAAGTATTGCTGACTCTTTATGGTTAAATGATAGACCTCCTTATGGTTAAATGATAGACCTCCTAATGTTCTGGACTTAAGTTCATTATCTGGAACTAGCTTCTAATAAGTGCCTGGTAGATTCACTGACTACTGCAGGGTTAAATTAAACAAATGTTATACACTTTGCTTTGGGGGGTTGATAAAAGCAGAAGTAACTGGTATGTGATGTTCGAAGCAGAAACCAAAATCCCTGTGGGCACCAGCGTGCTGAAGTTGACATATCTTGCAAAAGATTAAATAAAAAGAAAAAAATATTCCATATACTTGTACTACAAATGCTTATAAATTTTGACAGGGTACCTGAAAGAAAAAGTAATCATGCAAATCCTGTTACAATAGTTCATAACAGACAAAATACTGTAAGAAAACATTGGGTGGTTGAGGGCATGCACCCTTCCAGATGTTTGTTTCAGAAGGTAGGTTTATATAACATCCACATATACATTTTACAGTAACTAACAATGCAGTAAATGTGACCAACTTGTTATAACTGGAAAAGTTATTTTAGGTTATAAATAAAAGAGATATAATGCAAATAAATATTATTATTAAAAAAAGTCAGGAAGTGAGGATAGTATATGAAAATAAAAATATAATGTTTTGCTTGGGGGGGGTGAAAAATATACTTTTTCACATCCTGCTTGGGGTAAAATTACCTAGATGATATTCAATGGGGGTTATTTACTAATGGAAAATCCACTTTGCACTGCAAGTGCACTTGAAAGTGCACTGAAAGTCCATTTGGAAGTTAAGTCGCTGTAGATCCGAGGGGGACATGCAAGGAAAATAAAAAACAGCATTTTAGCTTGCACATGATTGGATGATAAAATCAGGAGAGCTTCCACTCATTTCAGATCTACCCCTTAGATTTAGAGCGACTGCACTTCCAAGTGCACTTTCAAGTGCACTTGCAGTGCAAAGTGGATTTGCCTTTCGTAAATAACCCCCAATGTCTCATATGCAGGGTCAATAACAAACTAGAAGTTATAAATAAAGTACAATTTCACCTTTCTGCCAAATGTAATATTTGATAGGCAGAACAGAAACTAATTGAAGCAGAGTAATTATCAGATATAATTTTCCATGTTAAGTGTATGCATGTTAAGTATTGGTATTGTCGCTAACAGAGATCAAAATACTACTGCTGACAATAGCTTCTTATACCTTAAAGTGTTTGTAACCCTAAGAAAAAAAAAGATGATCTTGTCCCATTAAAGAATGTTATACAGCACAGTGCTTGTGCTGTGCAATTTGGCCCCCTGTATCACCTGAAATACCTGATCCTGCCTGGTTCTGCCCTCCCCCCTGTAAACTAACCATGGTTTATCATGGCTGCTGAGCCCTGACATCGTGGTCAGTTTACGTGCCTCCGTCATCTGCAGGTCTCCTCTGTCCTCTCCCCCTCCCTCTCTGCCTGTCAGCTCCCGATCCTCCCCACCTGAGGATAGAATAACATGTAAAATCTCTCCAATCCTCATTGTGTGTGTGATTTTTTTTTTAAAAACACTGTGTACCTTATTCCATATGCACTCACGTGACCACTCGGCTCTCTCTGCTCCTCTATTCTCCTGCTCCCGGCTGATGTCAGCGAGAGTTCTCAGCCCCTCCCATTGTAGATGTCAGCCTGGGAGAGGACTGAGCCAGGCGGTCACATGAGCAGCGATCGGCGCTATGGAAAAAGATACACATTGGCTTTTTTTTTTAAATCACACACACTGGGGAACATTGCATTATTTAACAGAGGGAATTGGAGATATTACAAGGGGCTTTACAGACACTTTAAATTTAAATAATAGGCGCTATGCTAAATATATCTACAGTCAGGTGATAGCCAGCAAGTATTTTCCTGACCAAATTTTAACCCAAAAAATGTAACAAAAAATTTACATTTATCAAACTGAGACGAAATGCATTGGTCAGGGCTATTGACCATGACATCACAACCAATTGGCATTACTTCTGGTGTGTGGAGTGCTTGATGGAAGTATCAGGAAACTTGTGCAGAAGGAGCCATTTTGGACCATAAACCCATATTTGATGATGGCATTTAACCATTTCAATACTGGGCACTTTCACTCCCTTCCTGCCCAGGCCAATTTTTAGCTTACAGTGCAATCGCACTTTGAATGGCAATTGCGTGGTCATTCAAAACTGTACCCAAATGAAATTTGTATTATTTTTTTGGGATAGATAGAACTTTTTTTGGTGGTATTTAATAACCACTGGGTTTTTTTATTTTTTGCTAAACAAACAAAAAAAGACCGAAAATTTGGATAAAACTTATTTTTTCTTGGCTTTTGTTGTAAAATTTAGCAAATAAGTAATTTTTCTTCTTCACTGATGTGCACTGATGAGACTGCACTGACGGGCACTGATGAGCCTGCACTGATGGGCACTGATAAGGCTGCACTGATCTGCACTGATGAAGCTGAACTAGTGGGCATTGGTAAGGCTGCACTTTTGGGCACTGGTGAGGTTGTACTGATGTGCACTGATGAAGCTGCACTAATGCACACTGATAGGCACTGATGAGGCTGCATTGATGAGGTGGCACTGATAAGGTGGTGCTGATGAGGCAGCACTGATGGGCACTGATAAGCTGTACTGATGGGCACTGATGTGGTGGCACTAACAAGACTGCATTGATGAGTTGGCATTGATGGGCACTGATAGGTGGCACAGATGAGCTTTGATTTTACCGCATTCTGTGATCAGCTGTATCTTTACAACCACTTTATACTACAGGCAAGCCTATAATGAGGCTTACCTGTAGCTACACTGGATATCTCCTAAACCTGCATGGTTTAGGAGATATTCCTGTATTTGCATGTGCCAACGTCATTGTCACATGCGCACTTAAGCAAACTGAGTCAGTTGTACTGTGCCATTACCAGCGGCTCCCACGTGCAAGGCCAGTGTTGCATACTTTTGTTTAAAAAGAAAAGGGCACAGGTAGCTTGGCAATGCCACACAGAACAGGCACCAATGCAAAAAAAAATAAAACAATTTAGTAATACAGCTAGAAGAGAATCTTTTATTGTGGCTTAAAGAGCTTAAAGGGCAACATTAAAAATACACATATCCTTTAAATAATATGCTTTGAGGATTCCTTAAGTCGGTAGGAAGTACTCCTTTAACTTTCAAGAAGTGGCCAGGGAACTGTCATTTAGCAGCACTAGCATTGCCACCTCCAAATTATAAATCCCCACCAGCTTGCTTGTAAACAAATGGGTTGAGGATCCCTGGGTAATGTCATTGACAAAATAGGTAGAGATTAGGCCCTTGTTCCCATCAACATGGGGACAAGGTGCCTTGTAATGGGGGAGGTTTCACCACCCCCCTTGCAAGATACATTTCAAATGCTGGTGGCATGTGGCCTGGCATGGTTCATTACATGCTAATCACCCAACCCCTCCTGTGCTTGCTAGCCAGACTGCATACCTATAGGGTATTTTATGAATATCTATGGGTACCCCACACTGATTTTTTTTAATGCTGTGCTATAAGAGAAAAAATAACACTGCATGAGGTTCCCCCCCAAAAAATCATAAAACACCCTTATCCGGGCATGCAAAGGTAGGGGCATGCCCTTAACATTGGGAGGGTACCTTGCAAAGAGGAGGTTTGACTGCAAATGGGGTGTGGGGATCTGCAGGGGGAAGTTGGAAAGGGAAAAGTAATTTTCTAAATGTTTCAAATCCTCAGCTTTCAATAAAATAATACCTAGTGATTCAGACATAAATGTATTTCCTTGTACTTTATATTATGAGGTGACAATGCCCTAACCCCTCAGTTATGCTCTTGCTTTGTCATCTTGTCACAAAGACTGCTGATAAAGACTACAAGTTGCTGTCTGAACACACATTACACATGAATTGCCTAATGTTATGACATTATATATGCCATGCAACCATTGCTATAGTGCATGCATGGAGATAGAAAGGGGCTGCAAAGAGTCAGAAAGTGATCAACAGCTATGAAATGCAACAAATAATAAAAAAAGGTAAAAACAAATATAGCTTTCGTTTATGCAACATGGTGCCTCAGTGTGAAAAAATAAAAATGAAATTGCACACCAGGAATGCAGTTGAACAAGATTAGCCCCTAGGAAGCTTGCACCCAGAAGGGTTGGAATCACTGGGTGATCTTGGTGGACCTTTGGGCTGTGCTTTGGCTTAATTGGGTCTTACATAGTGCTTTAGCAAGCTAAATGGTATTCCGTTAGTTCTTTCTACTTTAAACTAGCTTGTGTGGTAAACATTGTACCTAAATGGCATTTTTGGCAATAAATCACGAAACGTTTTCTGGGAAGTGTAGAAAAGATGGTTTGTTGTATCCGTGTGAACATAGTGCAGTCAATTGGTCCTTACATAAGCCTCAGATTTGAGAGGAGACCATAAATGCTGGGCCTGGTTTGTAGGTATCTTCTGCGCTAGTGCCCACCAGTACGCTGCTTGCATTAATGTATTAGTCAAATGTTGGACAAAGAGGAAACCATAGGCTATGCCCCTAACCCATACGAGTCTAAATCACACACACTATAGATTAGCATTACATTTAAAAAATAACTGAAACGTGTTATTAAGATTCTTGTATGGGCTTTTTTGCTCATTACCACTTGTGACACAGCAGCATAACATTCTATAGTTTGTAATAAATGTATAACTAGTGATTCTCAACTTCTCTCAGTATTTTTTAATTTAAGTAATGTAATGAGGGAAATTGCATGAAAAGTCATTACTGCAGTGCTAAGCATCTGAATTTAGTTGGATAATGGTGGGTTATTGCAGTAACTGAATTTCTTTCAATGTGTGCATCTTTCATAAAGAAGAGACTATTCCCGAAGATTGTAGCACTGTGATTCAGAATTCAATCATAGCTGAGATTCTAATATTTCCTAGGTTGGCTGGGTGCTCAGTTTTTTTGCCAGTGCAAATACTTAGATGTAACTGTTCCTATTCCATGAAAATTGGACCTAAAATCCATCAATTTCACCTGTAGATACAACAATGACATTAGTGTAAGCTCCCCTGGGGCAATAATGGTAAAGCCCCCACCACCACCACCACCACCACACTGTAGAACTAACAATAACAATTAGTCAGATTTAAAAACAAAAGTGCTAAAAATGTTTCAATTTAACAGCAAGATTAAAATATGCCTTGAGAGTTAAATGAAACCAATGATAAAGGTAGCGCAGAGAGGAAGTTACGTCATTTTTTTAATTATGATTATACAGGATTTATATATAGCGCCAACAGTTAGCGCAGAACTTTACATTGTAAAGGGAGACAGTATAGTTACAAAATAATTCAATACAAGAGGGATAGCATAGCACAGACCTCAGAAAATACACCATCAATTACCCTTTGAAGTGATTGCTGGATAGACATGTGCGCCATCAATAAATTTGTTTGTTAGGTATGTGTACTTAAGCGCTAGAATGGGTATTCAAAGACAGAACGGCAACAATATTTTTAAGATAGCCAAATGATGATGCTGCAACCCATATATTAGTGTTCTCACACGTAGAAGAAATGGTTTTTAAAATACACACACAATGTTAATAATTATGTGAAATGGGTGCGCTCTCAATCAACCTTAAAAATCGTGTAGATCTGATTAAAAATTGCTTGTGCAATGATACTATTCAAGTGATGTGTAAAACCTCCTTAAAATCCGTGCACTGAGTGTGTATACATAAATAAATAAATACATAAAACCATATGTAAATATATAAATAAGTGGATCCTTTTCCTTTTTGTGGTACCAGTGATTAAGTGATATTTGTGCGATAGTGCTGTGAATAAAAGACAGTTTAAGATTGAGGTAAAACCACGTTTACATTCCAACCCTTAAAAAATCCATGCGTTTAAAACTGAAAAAAAAAACGCATTAAAAAATCCATGCGTTTAAAAATGAAAAAAAAAACGCATTTAATTGTGCGATTTATTTGTGGAAAAACGCATATTGGGTTATGCGATTAAATTGGGAGAAACACCATAGGTGTTTTTAGAATCCTTTAGGAGTCCATGCATCTAATTGATGTCTCCTTAGGTGTTTAATTTGCGGTTGCTTAGACAGGTGTTGTTCCTGATTAGTTAGTGCTGAGATGTTTTACTAACTAATTGCCCTTTGGTGTTGAGCACAGGTTAAAACTTGAAGGATAAAAGGTGTACACCACAAATGAGAAAGATAAGCACCATTTAGTAAATGTATATTTTTGAGCAGGTATGCACATAATACTTTTACTTATCTTTAGTTGTGGTGTCCTCTTTCCTGCTGGTCACGTCCTTACTATCTCTTCCGTGTTTGCATGAGGATAGAAGACAGATAAAAAACCATTGCGCAATATAGTTATACTTTGAATGGTGTGCATGTGTTGTGGCTGAAGCCCATCTACTTACACAGCACCCTACGAACGAAGCGCGGTGGTTAGAAATATGTCAGGCACTGTTTGGGCTCCCTGCCCTGCTTGTCTCAGTAGTGTTGCTTAGCTCCTCCTCCCGACGCGTTGCGACACGCCCACGTGTCTTTATCAAGGGATTAGGTCAGGCACTATGTCAGGCACTGTTTGGGCTCCCTGCCCTGCTTGTCTCAGTAGTGTTGCTTAGCTCCTCCTCCCGACGCGTTGCGACACGCCCACGTGTCTTTATCAAGGGATTAGGTAATCCCTTGATAAAGACACGTGGGCGTGTCGCAACGCGTCGGGAGGAGGAGCTAAGCAACACTACTGAGACAAGCAGGGCAGGGAGCCCAAACAGTGCCTGACATATTTCTAACCACCGCGCTTCGTTCGTAGGGTGCTGTGTAAGTAGATGGGCTTCAGCCACAACACATGCACACCATTCAAAGTATAACTATATTGCGCAATGGTTTTTTATCTGTCTTCTATCCTCATGCAAACACGGAAGAGATAGTAAGGACGTGACCAGCAGGAAAGAGGACACCACAACTAAAGATAAGTAAAAGTATTATGTGCATACCTGCTCAAAAATATACATTTACTAAATGGTGCTTATCTTTCTCATTTGTGGTGTACACCTTTTATCCTTCAAGTTTTAACCTGTGCTCAACACCAAAGGGCAATTAGTTAGTAAAACATCTCAGCACTAACTAATCAGGAACAACACCTGTCTAAGCAACCGCAAATTAAACACCTAAGGAGACATCAATTAGATGCATGGACTCCTAAAGGATTCTAAAAAAACCTATGGTGTTTCTCCCAATTTAATCGCATAACCCAATATGCGTTTTTCCACAAATAAATCGCACAATTAAATGCGTTTTTTTTCATTTTTAAACGCATGGATTTTTTATGCGTTTTTTTTTCAGTTTTAAACGCATGGATTTTTTAAGGGTTGGAATGTAAACGTGGTTTTACCTCATTCTTAAACTGTCTTTTATTCACAGCACTATCGCACAAATATCACTTAATCACTGGTACCACAAAAAGGAAAAGGATCCACTTATTTATATATTTACATATGGTTTTATGTATTTATTTATTTATGTATACACACTCAGTGCACGGATTTTAAGGAGGTTTTACACATCACTTGAATAGTATCATTGCACAAGCAATTTTTAATCAGATCTACACGATTTTTAAGGTTGATTGAGAGCGCACCCATTTCACATAATTATTAACATTGTGTGTGTATTTTAAAAAAAATTAATTTGTTTAGTTTCATTCCTTTGCGTTTCGTATTAGAATTAATTTGTATTTCATAATTAGGGTCCGAAATTTCTTACGAAATACGAATTTTCGTTAACTTTTGATAACAATTACGAATGTTTGTTAGGAATTTGGATCTGAAATTCATAAACAAAGTTTCGTATATGGAAGCATAGCAATTCGTATTTCGGATCCTCCCGAATGTACGAATTTACGG
Organism: Lithobates sylvaticus; assembly: GCA_028564925.1. Classification (NCBI taxonomy): domain Eukaryota; kingdom Metazoa; phylum Chordata; class Amphibia; order Anura; family Ranidae; genus Lithobates; species Lithobates sylvaticus. Next base: position 237,702,399 of record CM053030.1, on the reverse strand, counting down.
AAATTCGTACGAATTGTCAATTCGTACGAAACTAATCGTACATTTCTATTGCTGGATTCCGCCTGTAATGAATAATCGCAAATTTAGATGAAGACATTCTAAGCCATACTGAGTGAACTGAAACAGTTTTTTTTAGCATAGTCGCACTATTAACTGAATTATTAGCACACTGGATGACTTCCCTTGTTGCCTGGAAATTCTATATAAAGAGTATTTACTGTATAGACCAAACTTTCTTTTTAGTTTTGGATAGAGTAGGGAGGGGTTAGAACACTTATACGATTTGCATTACTGTGTTCCTCCAAGGGATACTCATCCTCTGTATTTTGTTCCCATGGCCGCTATTATGAAACCGAAGGGTTGATTTTCTAAAGGCAATAGATTGTGCACTTTGCAAAATTCAGTTGCACTCTGCAAGAGCAGTTGCTCCAGAACTTAGTAAATGAGCAGAGGGCAGGCTCTGCTGACTTTCATCATCCAATCATGTGCAAGCAAGAATGCTGTTTTTTTTCTTTATTCCCTGCATGTAATTGGGTATTCTTTGCAAAGTGAAGCTCTGGAGCAACTGCCTTTGCAAAGTGCACAGCCTATTTGCCTTTAGTAAATCAACCTCAGAGAGTGAAGAGAGATCCAAAATTTTAGAGTCGTCACCGGAACAAAACGTGAGGATAAATCTTCTAGTGAAGGGCACCAGTTTTAGTGACAACTGCCTCCGAAAATAATAATTTTTTGCACTTTTTAGAGATTTCTTTTACTTCTTTCTGCATCTCTGGGACAGAAATCTCCCCACTGGGACATGGACAGCAAACATTTTACTAACAATGTTTTCCTACAATATCTAAATAAAACAAAAAATATTTGGCTGTACATACACTTCATTGACCATGTAATGTATCTATTTATTATGAATGGAGAATATAATAAATAATTCTAAAACATGTTCAGTTGAATCAGACAACTACAATATCCATGAAGGTTAGATTACAGTTTTAATTAAGTTCAGCCACTTAAGTTGTTTTGTGAAGAAAACACCTTACATAAGGCTTAAACTGAGTCACGCTCAGCTGTGGTAGATGCTCTCCTGCCTCAGATGTACAAAGAGCACCACTACCCTTGAATTTGATTAGTTTACGCTTAGTATGTATGGCTTGGATTAACAATGAACAAGGTCTTGAAATTAGTGTCACAACATCGGAAGATGTAAATTGTTTTTGTGCATTGTCAGTCTACAAAACATTGCAAGCTAAAAGCATTTTAGCATCCATGAAAACGGCGTATCCTTGTTCATAGCCTGATCCTTTTCTAACTGTATCAAATCTATTTCTACGCTGCATTGTAAGCAGTCAACATCGGTGTTGTCTTTAAGTTCCACGCATTCTTTACTTGCTTTACTAAAGGAGAAAGAACAGACTGCCCCGGTATAATTTGTTCTGGCAATTACTGCACAGCTCCAACTGTGAGGGAAGCCTCTGCTTGCTGATGCATAAAACCGTCCAGTCATCCAAGGTCCAAACAAAAGCAGTCTTCTTTTCTGTGTGTGTAGCGAAGCATGTATTGACATATTGGCTGGGGTACCAGCCCATTACAATCCTAGTGGAGGACAAAAAGAGATATAGAAACTGAAAGACGTAAAATGGAATCTGACAAGTGATGTGGATGAGCTGTTTTGACTACCTGGTCACATAATTCATCACAACATCTTTGGTCTGGTGGGTTTTTTAGGCTTTTCTCAAATGAGAGACGAGTCTTTCGCAAGACAGTTTCAGTAATGTGAAACTATTTCTTTAGAAAGTCTAAAAAAGAAAAAGGAAGACAGAACCTCTGTATCATGAGGATTATTGAAAGAGTACTGAACTGTGTAAAAATAAAAACAAGAAATAAATAGCTGGCCTTGAGTGACAACTAACTTTTGTGCCTGTTCATTTTCGTGACCACTGGCACATGATGTGCCGCTTATTGTTAAATTCAAATTTTTAACACCAACAATATTTATTCATGGGCTTGTTAAAAGTAATTCAAACATGCCTCTGTGAAAGGCAATGAATGTTTTATAACCTATTCAAACTATGCACAGGAATAAAAAGAGAAAAGAAAAAAACTTTGCTTGTGTTTTCCAATGTATACTGCTTTACTTTTCTGATTGTAATCTAAAAACCAATCTAGATTTTCTTATTTATTAAGAGACACTTAATCAGGGGATCTGAATGATGGGGTGTTTATTTGCATGATGGGGTCCCTGTTTTCAGGGTGAGCTCTGCACACTGTTGGAACATGCCCTAGCTCTCACTAATCAGAACACTAATGCCACGTACACACAGTCGGATATTCTGATGGAAAATGCTCGATGGGAGCTTTTTGTTGGAAATTCTGACTGTGTGTAGGCTCCATTGGACATTTTCCATTGGAATTTCCGACACACAAAATTTGAGATCTGGATCTCAAATTTTCCAACAACAAAATCAGTTGTCGGAAATTCTGATCGCGTGTACACAATTCCGACGCACAAAGTTCCATGCATGCTCGGAATCAAGCAGAAGAGCCGCACTGGCTATGTAACTTAAATTTTCTCGGCTCGTCGCACGTCATCACGTTCTTGACGTTTGGAATTTCCAACATCATTGTGTGACCGTGTGTATGCAAGACAAGTTTGAGCCAACATCCGTCGGAAAAATTCCCATGGATTTTATTGTCGGAATGAGCGATTGTGTGTACGCGGCATCAATGTTATCCTAGCTTAGTAGATATGATGACACTCTATTTATTTAAAATACCCACACCTGCGCAAAGGAAATGAAACAAAGAGAATTTTCTATTGAATAAAATTGGAAGATTGTAGGGAGCACAGCAGTACCTAGATGTGAACAGTCATTTTTTTAAATGTTTTTTTTTTTTTTGTCATTTCAGAAGTAATGTATGTCCAGAGAAGCAAAAATAAAATTTGATTTCAGGCTGATGTTGGCTACAGTGGCTGATACAATTGGAAAAAAGGCAATAATGGGGGCCAAAAAAAACTGAGCATTTACTGACAGGAGCTTAACTAGAAATCACAGGGCCTCAAAACAAAATGTTTGTGGGGCCCCCTCCCCAAGCAAATTTTAAAAAAGTCATTGCACTACACCCAAAAAAACATTGCTTGCCTACTGATTTTTCTAAAAAGCCTCAAAGAAAATACTAACATTATATTTTCTGCACACAGTTTCTAATAAATCTATTAAATATTTTTGAATCCTTTTCCAAGCAGTCACGTGAATGCTTTGGTGAGTGCGTCTGTCTGTGAAGGGTCAACAATGCTGCTGATTCCGTAGAGCAGTAATGTCATCTCACTGGCTCCATAGTGTTAAAGCATTGTTGGCTTTAAAAGAGTTAAAGTCTACCTGCTGCACAGACAGACACACTTGCTGGAACTATGCAGTAATGTGATCAATGGCAAATAGGTCCAAAAAGGTATCTCCATTGAGATGTATTAGAAACTGCATGCAGAAAATATAAGTGAGGAGACAACATTTAAAGGGTTTTTTTTTTTATAGCTTTTTCTTGTACTTAAACTACCACTAATTAGGATGGGGAAAGGAGGGTATAATTACACCGCAACAATGAAGCTAGCTGGGGAAAGGGAAAAGGTGGGGGGGGGGTTGTAATTACACTGTGTAATTATAACCCCCCCTCCTTTCCTAGCTAAATTGGTGGTGGTGTTAATGATTACAAGCCCCCACATTCACTGGTTGTGCTAGTGTGCATTGTGCACAAACCCCCTGCCCCTTCCACTGTATCCAGCATTATTATTAGCAACTGGCAACAAGTAAATAATAACTTTGAGCACTACCTCCTCCCACAGCACTTTCTGGTTCTGACTAATCACATCAGAGCAGAAACAAGAGATTACTCCACACCTATTAGTCCTGGCATACACTGACAATGAGACTACTTGAGAAGCACAAGCACTGGTGACTGTGGTGCACTGCATGCAATTAATGGAACAATGGATGCGGATAGTGGACAAACTTCAAGGGACAGCTCATATCTTCTGGACCTGACTGGGTCCTCCTAAGCCCCAGGCTCCATAGCAGTCTTGTGGGCAGCTATGACAGTAATCCATAACTCAGCAGCTACATAGAACAAACCCCAGTAACAGGGAAACTGTTATAAGGAACAATATTTAAAGAAAAAACGTAGCACTCTCAATATTCTTAAAATTAAAATAAATTTAGTTTTGGGAATATTGAAAGCCATATGATGCCTAATGTGTGTTGATGTGCTGCTCGCTTGACTTCTCTGTTCATGCCTTTCCCCTTTTATATACAGTGGAACCTCGGATTGCAAGTAACGCGGTTAACGAGCCTTTCGCAATACGAGCACTGTATTTTTAAAAATCGTAACTCGGTTTGCGAGTCTTGTCTTGCAAATTGAGCATGATTCAGGTCAAAGCGTGTACAGTACTGCGTTTGGCCTGAGGTGGGGGGGGGGGCGCCTGTTCAGAAATGCATGGAAAGGCCAGAGGACAGTTCGGCTGACTCGGCAAACCTCGGGAACGGAGTCTTTCCGAGGTCAGCCGAGGTGTCTTCTGGCCTTTCCAAGGCTCTCTGCCCCCCCCCCCCACCTCTGCGGTATTACATGCCATTGAAGTCAGTGCGGAACAAATTATTTTCGTTTCCATTGACTTCAATGGGGAAACTCGCTTTGATATGTGAGTACTTTGGATTAAGAGCATTCTCCTGGAACGGATTATGCTCGTAATACCAGGTTCCACTGTATATGAATTAACATTTAATATATGGTAAAGGGTTCCCTGAGTACCATGTTGAATGTGCAAATAGCAGCTTGAGCTATTAAGCGCTGAAGGAACAGGCTTTAAAAAACAAAACAAGACAAGGAGACAAAGTAGAACATATGAAAAATGTCCAATGCTCTACTTGCTGGTTAGATAGACTATATAATATTCCCTAGAAATTTTTGACAATTTTCCTGACAAAAAAGTGCAGAAAACTAAAGAGATTAGCTTGTATCAGTGCTTACTGAAGTAGGGAGAGAAGACTAATCCCTGTATAGATTATTTGTAATCTACAGCAATATCAATTAGTTAATTGAAGCAAGAGTAGGACATTATAAACAAATGCCCCATCTATGTGACTGCTTTTTCTCACTAAAGGTATATCTTAATTTACTGTATGGCAGACATGCTTAATGCTGGGAATAATTCCAGGCAGATATAAAGCAACGCTCATTAAGGGAGTTATATATTTAAAAAAATAATAATAATTAAATGCATTTTTTTATACACAACTATAAAAAGTAGCTGATTTTGACTTGGAAATATTCTCTTATCATTCCTTGCTCAGTATGGTTTAGACTTCAAAAAGGAGGGGCAATGCTAGAAGCCAGACAGTTGTGCTGAAGTGCAAATGTGCTGACAAGCAGTAGGAAAGTGTAGAAAGAAGTCTTCATCAGAGTTTCGCTTTTCTTCACTGTCCAATCTTAGGTTGGGAGCAGGCACACAACCTAGTTATATAACTTTTACATACATAGTAATACAAATACTTTGGCAGGTAAAACAGTTCACACATATGTATTCAGATGGTTACATGGAATTCAGCTGAGGTAATCATGCATGTTTTTAAAATCTGAGGCTTTATTTCCTTTATTTTTATTTTTTTAGTCTACTTGTGAACTGGCAAGGTTTTCAAGGTATTCTGACTACAAGTTAAAAAAGGCAGAATGGGGGAAATGTACTAAAATGGATGCACATAGAATCTGGTGCAGCTGTGCATAGTAACCTATCAGCTTCTAGATTTTAGCTTAACGCAGAACTCCAGAATCGAACAATTTTTGCGATTACTGATCCTCTCCCTACGTTCTTTGAACTGCTAAAAAGAGTGTAAATGATAGTGACTTACTTTTCTTGTAATCCACGAGTTTCAGCCCCAGTGACATCATATTTTCTTATGCTCGCTCCTGACGCCGGGAGGGGGACTGTCTCTCTCGCTCTGCATCACATTCAAGCAGGCAATGGGGACTATATTCCCCACTATGCAAAGGGAAATGCAGGAAATTAGTCATTGGGGGAGATTTGCAAAATCTGGTGCAGCTCTGCATAGCAACCAATCAGCTTCCAGATTTTATTGTCAAAGCTTAATTGTCAAAGCTGATTGGCTACCATGCACAGCTGCACCAGATTCTGTGTGCAACAGTTTTAGTAAATCTTCCTTATTATGTACATGAACTGGAGGAGGAGTGGCATGGATAGCCGTATCTGCTACCCTAAAATGCAGCATGTACAGAGAACTGGGGGGGTGGTGAAGGGCAGAGTTGAAGCTGAGGGCCGTGTTAGCTATGCACAGTGGATGGCTCAGACTTGGAGTCTCAGACTGGGAGTCTTAGACTACCGAGGCCGCCCACTACAGTGAGCAGGGATGCAATTAAGACTGGTGGCCAGGGAGATACAGAGCATAGCGGCCACCGCTAAGTTAATCTCAATTAAGCTTTGACAATAAAATCTGGAAGCTGATTGGTGTCTGAGGGATTAAAGCTAGGATTCAAATAATGCACCTTGGATTTCTCAAAGATTACACAGTGGGGAGAGAATCAAGCAGCACATTGCTCTAAGGAATGACCATCAATACTGCCACCTAAAAAAAAAAGTTCTGCCCGGAGTTCTGCTTTAAAGTGATTGTAAATTATCACCTCGTAAAAAAAATCCATTCAGTTTAAAATAGTAATTAAATGCAAAAGATTTTTGCATAGATATAAAAAAACATTATGAGTAAATTTTTTCCCTTTTTTATAAGTGATTACATTCCCTCTGTTCTCAGCTGCATAAGAGCTGAAGGAGGTGAAGCAACAGCAGTACACCGACCTTCTCAGTGAATGGCTGTGTAGCAGGAGCATGTCGTGACAAGTCTGATTATTGGAGGAGAGCAGGCTGAGTTCCCTGCATAGCTAGAGAACTGACCACGCTGTGCTCTCCTGCTTAGTGTGGTCAGTTTTTTAATACGTAAAACGGAGGAACTGGTAAGATCATCAAGGATTTCACATAAAGGAAGCAATACAAAGCGAACAAGATACTTAATCATACAAGTACATGGTACAGCAGGCACATATCAGGAATATGAAGTGTTGGGGTAACAGACGCTTTAAAGTGGTTGTAACACCCTGCAAGATAAAGGCATAATGAGCTAGTATGCATAGCATACTAGCTCATTATGAATTACTTACCTGAGAACGAAGCCCCCACAGCCGTCCTCGTCTCCCCCTCCAGCCAGCGACATCAATCCCGGAGGTTACTTCCGGGTATCGCGGCTCTGGTGCTGTGATTGTTCCTGGAGACGCGATGACGTCACTCCCGCGCATGCACGGGATCCGCCGGGAACGGCACAGTACAACTGAAGCAATGGCACGTACGTGCCATTGCTTCAGTTGGCTTAAGTGCGCATGTGCCGCATGATGTTGGCACATGCAAATACAGGTATATCTCCTAAACCGTGCAGGTTTAGGAGATATCCAGTGCAGCTACAGGTAAGCCTAATTATAGGCTTGCCTGTAGTTTAAAGTGGTTGTAAAAGGTTTACAACCGCTTTAATTGAACAAGCTGAAATAAGAAGCTGATTACTTACTATGCCCAGCTGCACCAGATTCTGTGTGCACCAGTTTTAGTAAATCTTCCTAAATTAGTCACAAATGGCAATTTGTCAAGTTCCACCAAAGTTCTCTGGTTCATAAGCCCTTCAGTTCTTTTGTGGTGCCCTTACAGCAAGGTATAACATATATGCCTTGGTCATATAGGGGAGAGGTTGAGCGCCGGAGGCCACAATGCTGCTTTCTCTGACATACTTAACAGAAAGCAGGCAGGGAATTATCAGTATGAGCATGGAAAAAAACGAAATATTGCCTGCAGGCCATCAAGCTGCCAAGTATACAGCCTACAACCCTACCACCCTAGGCTATAACCTAAGTTGCTTGTCCACAACAGATCTATTTTATACAGTCATGGGAATGTTACATGTCTAAACAAAAATTCATAGAATAAAAAAGTGCCTATGAGCCCCAAACATTAGGTACAATATCCTAGAAAACTAACATTCCAAACACTGCATTGTCCTATTTTATAAACTTTCACTAAAGTAGTACACTGTCAGAGTAATCTGTAAGGTTGAATTTATAAGAACAGACAATGTGTTGATGTTTTCAAAAGAACATTCAAGATATACAGTATATGGCTACTCTGGGGTGATTTTCTGTGTCTTGTATTTTTATTATTGTAGCCCGCCATTGCCTGACAATGTATATAGACCACAGCTTTTTACTATAAGGTATGCTCCTCAATGCTACAGGGACATGCAACGCCACAGCATTCAACAGTTACAGTGAGACAAAATAGCTTCTGACAATGCCCCCATTTTGCTATCCCTCTATGTTCTGTGGCCTTGGGCAACATTATTCTTTTTTCCAACATAGATTATGATTCCATAGGACTATTGTGAGTTTAAAGAAGAACCAATCATATGTACTTATCACGTATTGCTTTGAAATGTGTTATTAGCAATTCATTGTCTGGCAGAAGAAATATAAATGTATTTCTGATGTAACAAAATTATGGCACAGCAAAACAAACAGTATAATTAATAACAAGCTTCATGGTTACATAGTTACATTGAAAAAAATAACATTTACATTGAACTCAACATAAAAAAAACTATTATATTCTTATATTTTCAAAAAGTCCAATTGATAAAAGGGAAGGCATTGAGCTTTGTTAAGTTCAACAGAACTTTTAGTTTTAATCAGCTAAATTCATTCCAGGTACATCAAAACAAAAGATGTTTAAAGTCTATTCTCTTTAACCCCTCGATACCGGCCGCAAATATGCGGCCTCTTGGCGGGTGGGCCTTGGCGCCGAGCAGCCCAATTTGCGTGAATTAGTGTGAATAAACCTGTGCCTAGAACACGCGCTCCAGGCACAGTTACCGGCGGCTAACAGAAATCTCCCATCACTACTTGCGGTCGGGAGCTTTCTGATCATGTGACTGCCCAGACAGCCGTCAGATGATCATAAACCCTGTCCCCAATCCCAAAATTCGAAACCTCATAAAGGGCCAGGAGGTGCCAGCTTCAAGGGGTTAAACAAAAGCAACAACAGGATGAGTAAAACATCTGTCTCTGCCAGCATGCTGTAGAAAAGAACCCTTGCTCTCTATATGGAAGCAGTGGTCTGTCTCTCTGCAGAGGTCTAACATGCCCCCTGCTGAGTCAGAGCTAGACATCTCCAATCAGCAAACTTCACACTCCCTACTGATTGAAGTTATCCAGCTCTTGTGTATTAAGGGGCTTGTCAGACCTTTGGAGAAATGCCACTGCTTCAAAACAGAGAGCAAGACTTTTAGGCCCTGTTCACACATACTGCGCTGACCTGCATTTTTAAACACTATAAGAGTGTAGGTTACCAGTCCATAAGGACAATTGTTTTCTTTGTGTCCTATTCACAACCACATATATGCTTTTCAACCCCTTGATGCTGACAGTACACAGATATGTGGCCTCGCTAGACTCTCTTTTTTTCTGTTGGGCCACATATCTGTATCTGTCTTTGTGCTGGGAGCATGTCGGGGTCTCAGCGGGAGCCTTGGGTCCCATATTAATGATTGGGACCCACAACTCCTGATTCCGGGTCACCTGATCACTGTGATAGCCTCTGATTGGCTATTACAGTGATCAGTCACTGTGAAGCCCGCCCCTGTGTTTCTCTATCTCTGCGAATGGAGAGGAAAGATATATTGTATCTCTTTCTCTCCTTGCAGAGAGAGAGAGAAGGAAACAACTGTGTGTAAAAAATAAATAAATAAATATAATAATAAAAAAAATTAAGAAAAAATAAAGATAAAATACCTAAATCAAGGTTTGATCTAGGTCAGTGCCAGGGTTAGTGTTTGGGGCAAGTAAGAGCCAAAGGTTAAGGTCAGGGTCAGCATATTTTGGACAGGATTTATTTTATTTACTTTTTAACGTTTTTTAAATTAGTATAAGCGTCAGTTAGTGTCAGTGTGCTTTAGGTAGGATAAAAAAAAAAAGGCCAAATAACGCACTATTGTTTCTGGGATGCACTACCGGTACAAACGACAAATAACATACACATATGTGTTATTGCTGCAATTGTCGGGAGCAAGAGAATTTATTTTGGGTTGTTCTTTGGTGGTAGGTTATGGCAGTAACAAGAAATATACAGCTAAATTTAAAAAATATATATATTTTTTGCTATTTTGGACCAGTTTTCCTTTGATAATAAAAAAAAAATAGGAGATATCTATTACCATTTACCACCAAATGACAGCCCAATTTGTCCTGAAAAAAAAACAAGGTATAATCCACCTTGATGCACAAAGTAGTTTTGAGATATGTACAGTTTTCCTAACACATGTCAAAGTTGCAAAATTGTTCTTAGGCATTAACATTTGTTTTACTCTTATGCCGCATACACACGGTCGGAATTTCCGACAACAAATGTTTGATGTGAGCTTGTTGTTGGAAATTCCGACCATGTAGGCTCCATCAGACATTTTCTGTCGGGATTTTTCAACAACAAAAATTTGAGAGCTGGATCTCTAATTTTCCCGACAACAAATTCCGAGCGTGTGTAGACAATTCCGACACACAAAATTCCACGCATGCTCGGAATCAAGCAGAAGAGCCGCACTGGCTATTGAACTTCAATTTTCTCGACTCGTCGCACGTCACTGCGTTCTTGACGTTCGGAATATCCGACATTTGTGGGACGGTGTGTATGCAAGACAAGTTTGAGCCAACATCCGTTGGAAAAAATCCAGGATTTTGTTGTCGGAATGTCCAATCGTGTGTACGCGGCATTAGGCTACTTGCACACTGGGGCTCTTTTCAGGCGTTTTAGCGCTAAAAATAGCACCTGTAAAGTGTCTGAAAAGTGCCTCTCGTGCCTTCCCAGTGTGAAAGCCTTTCACACTGAGGCGGTGCATTTGCAGGACGGGAAAAAAAGTCCTGCAAGCAGCATCTTTGGGGCGGTGCGGGAGCAGTGTATACACCGCTCCCAAAATGCCCTGCCCATTGAAATGAATGGGCAGTGCTGCCGAAGCGCCTGCAAATCGATTCGGCAGCGCCACAACACAGGCACCTTTATCCCTTTCTTCGGCCACTAGTGGGGGTTAAAAGCACCCCGCTAGCAGCCAAAAAGCGCCACTATAACAGCCTAAAGCATCAATAAAACTAGCGGCACTTTTCCGTTAACGCCAGTTAACGCCAGTGTGAAAGTACCCTTACGCACAAATGCATTAATTCAACACACGTAAATGCATGTAAATGCACATCAGTGTAATACAACACAAGCCTAGAATAGGAAAGACACATATAAGGAGAGGTAAAGTTGCTGCACACCCCAAATGATATATTATGGGAAAATTCCCACAGAGGTTCCCAAAATACACAACACAAGTCTATTGAGACAAGAAAAAGCTTTTTATTATTGTATCTCTTACTAGGACCCATGCATCAACCATCTTAGAGGGGAAGTATAAAGTGTGCAATTGAAAGCTGGCTAGTAAGGTGACTCAGTGGCAGGGTTTATAGAAAGGCTGGCCTCAAAAGTTCTGGTATAAGGTCCAAATGTTGTGTGAGCAACAAATGCACTCAATAGCACAGTTTGGCTTGCTCCAACTACTCAATGTCCTCAGTCATATGAGGTCCAGATAAACAAGGAAGTTAGGAGAAAGTGCTCCGATGTCAATTACTAACATTTAGCCATCCCACATGATATCCGGAGTGCCACGTGGGGCAGCTGAAAACATTTTAAAGTCTTTTTGTCTTAAAATAAAAAAACAGGTAGCGAGACATGTTTTATCTTAATGCAGGGTATGTAAGGTAAAAAAACATTTTGACTTCAGAACCTCTTTAAAAAAAAATTATATATATATATATATATATATATATATATATATATATATATATATATATATATATATATATATATATATATATATATATATATATATATATAATGATTATTCATTAGTTGAATTAATTGAAGCAAGAATTGCTTTCATGTGTTTGTTTTTTATTTGTATTTTTTTAAGATTGTAGTTATATTTTCTTTTTTCTTTTTTCTTTTTCTTTTACACTCAGTTGCAATAACTGGGGAGGAACATGGAAGTTTGTGGCTTCACTAAAGAGTTCTGATGAACTGGCAGGATCACCGAGTTTTTTTTCACCTAAAAATTGAATATTCACTTTTGGGTCACACAGAAATTTCAAGTTTTGGGTTTAAAGGCACTCTAATTGTTTTTCCCAAGTGAATCTTATATATTTGTTTTACAGTTTGGACATACATTGACAGTTTTACATGTTTGGACATACATTAAATTACCATCTTGCTTCTTGAAGTGCCTTTGGAACAGTACACTACTTTTGAAAAACATCTGCCTTATCTCTAAGCCCTTTTCCTTCTTCAATCCGCAAAAAATGCCCTGCTGGTGGTAAATTTTTATTCTCTGTGACGATACATTTACATTTCTTTCTGGTCACATTTACATACTGTCCTGCTGCTGACCATTTTTAATCAAACAATGCCAAAAGACTATACCTACTATGGCATTTTTGACAAATTGGGCATATGGGGATACAGCAGGAGGTTCTGGTGTACTTGGGGTGAGGGTGTGGTGTTTTAGGAGCAAAGTGTTTTACATTTTTTTTCTAAGGATAAAGCGAGGTGCTAAGAAATAAATTATCTCTTGAATAGACTATCAGCAACAACAGCCTGATGCCTTATTGACCCTTCTAAGCCAGCTAACCTAATTTCAAAGGTCAGAGTGCATTATGTTTACAAAGAAGTCAGCCTGGATCCACGGTGAATGCCTAATAGTGGCCAATGCACACCCCATCCTCATGTATAATGATACTGTATTAGACAAGCTCCACTTCTTGCGTCATGCAACTTTTTTTAATAACAACTAATACTAGAATGTATTAATACAGATACCATGCTGTTTGCGTGATATTCAGGATTATTTTCCAGCTCTGCAGACCACCAAATAAGAACAAGTAGAGACAGTTTTGTGTTTCCTGAACACACCTTCCTCTACTGTTCTCTTGATGTACTTAGCCAAAATATTCCAAACTCAACAGAATGAAAAAAAAAATAAGGAGAAGGTTAAAGTGGTGATAAAAGCAGAATTTTTTTTTTTACCTTAGTGCATTCTATGCATTGACATAAAAAGCCTACTATGTACAGCAGCCCCCACCACCACCCCCCAGTCCCCCTAATACTTACCTGAGCCCATATAGATCCAGCAATGTTGCAGGAGTGTCTCGGCTGCCCAGGACTCCCCTCCTCATTGGCTGAGACAGCAGTGTGGCACCATTAGCCCCCACTGCTGTCAATCAAAGTCAGTCAGCCAATGAGGAGAAAAAAGGGGTGGGCCTGGCCCGGGGCTCCGTGTCTGAATGGACACAGGGAGCTGGGGCTCAGCTCGGGTGCCCCCATAGCAAGCTACTTGCTGTGGGGGCACTCAACAGGAGGGAGGAGCAAGAAGCACTGAAGAGGGACCCGAGAAGAGAAGGATCTGGGCTGCTCTGTGCAGGTAAGTGTAGCATGTTTATTATTTTTAACACAAAAAAAGAGCCTTTATTATCACTTTAATGTATCTTACACATTTTGAAGCTTGCAGCTCTTCTCTCTAAACCCTGTTCTTCTAAGCTTTGTGCAACTTGCCATTAGGGTAAACACATCCCTGTCAAAAGGTTATGTGCACGATCAGGTATCAGTACTTTTAAAAGAGTGTAGCTATTTTGGGGACCCCTCTTAAATTTACCCTCCTGCTGAAGTGCATGTGAGCTGGTAGCATGGCAGAGGCCACTTGCTTGCTGCCCTCTTACTTATAGGGATATCAGCCCACATAGCTGGCGGGTACAAATTATATTGTAATCTGTAAACATAAGCTTTCCCTGAATTTTCTATATTGGCAACATTCGCTAGTTTGTAAAAAAAAAAAATGAAATGATCCTTTATATCCTTTATATCTAATGTAAGTTTATTTTAAGATCATAAATTTGTATGAAAATCCTGAGAACAAACAGCAGACTGCAGAATCATCTATGTATCAGATTACTTTATAGACATAAAATGAGCAAGAAAATATATTCCTCTTGTGTAAGAGAAGTCACTAATTAAGAAATATAATTAATTGCTGGTATATTAAATACTGCACAGCAAACAAAACCATCGTGTTTCTTTTCCCTGGAGCTCCAATTTCAGTAAAGAATAGCACAGGCAGACCCTGTGTCCTTGTGACTCATCAGAATTAAAGATCCAATAAGTTTCCCAGATAAAACTTGCTGCTCAGATGGCAGGGATGCACATTTATGTACAATATAATCTCTCTACAATTAGTAGGCTGCCAGCAGTCTAAAGCAAACAAAAAATGTAACTAGCGGATGCTAATAACGACAGCATTCTCCCGGAGTACTGTAATTCCTAATTAATAATGATTTAAAAGGCCAGCCCAGATGCATTGTTTATTTGCATAAAAGGATATGCGACATTAAAAGGCTTGAGCTTCTAATTAGGTACAGAGAGCATCCAATTAATCTCAGAAATATAAAGAAAGGTTACAGGGCTCTCTTATATCACAGCTTATATGCATGTTGTTTGCCAGCCTAATGAAACAAACTACCTGCAGCAAGACCGACCAAAGAGAATTTGTAAATGGTTCTCTTTAATTTGATCTTAAAACGCAACAAGAATATATACAACGTGGTCTTTGATCAATATACAATTCATTTTAATATGAGAATATTGAGTTGATTTCTACTTTTTTTTTTTTTTTTTACCATAATGGAGCGCGGTCAATGCATCCAGAGATTCTTTACTTGTGAATGACTTCTTACATAAGACTCAGAGGGCTTGCTCAGTGATTCAGCGTGGAGGGGGTGGGATGCAAGAGGAGGGAGAATAGCAGATTGAAGCACAGATGCTGATTGGTGTGTCTTTTTGAAATTCTCTTGTTCAGTTCTCAGTGAAAGTTGCTTGCCCTCACAAGTGACAATTCAAGTTTTCCTAATTTAAGAGAGTGAAAGGCAGCACAGTTGCTTTACAGTAACTACAAGGTTTATATCACTGGAATCCTAAGTGGACTGAACAGCACTTTATCAAAGAATCTGGACCAAAGGAGAAAAAGAGGTAAGTCCCTGTTAACATTTTTTTTGTCAATGATGAAAACTAGAAAGCAGTCTTTTGATTTTAAACACACACATTTTTATGCATATATATAGATATATCTATATATATATATATATATCTATATATATATATCTATATATCTATATATATATATATATATATATATATATATATATATATATATATATATATATATATATATATATATATATATATATATATATATATATATATATATATATATATATATATATATATATATATATATATATATATATATCTATATGTATATCTATATATCTATGTATATATATATATATATATATATATATATATATATATATATATATACATATATATAAAAATATAGATAGATAGATAGGTATCTATATATATATATATATATATATATATATATATTTATTTATCTATATATATATATATAGATAGATGTATATATATATATACTGGAATTGATTTATTTGCAATGCTGTGACCCATAGGTTGTTTAAAATGTAAGCTAGCTTAGTAAACCAAAAAAATAATATATATATATATATATATATATATATATATATATACTGGAATTTATCTATTTTTAATGCTGTGACCCATAGGTTGTTTAAAATGTAAGCTAGTTTAGTAAGCAAAAAAAAAAAAAAAGTATATAAATTAATAACACAAATGCTGCTGAATCACAAGAAAACTGTTAACAGTTGCTTCTGATTGAAAATTATCATTAGCAAAAATTGGCAATATTGAAACTGTGCAATATTTAACAATACCCCTTAGGGTAAAAAGCCCCAGGGACCTAGACTTTTGTCACATCACAGCCGTAACATGTCTGTCGTTTGTCTTTTAGTTGTCTAATGTAATGCTTGCCACGTACAGGCTGATTTATTAGCTGATGTCATGAATATTTATGTTTACTATACTCCATTAGCACAATGATGACAAACTTTTCAATATTTCCCAGTGGACTACTTTAACCATAGTGGTATAAAATGAACTGTATGGTGAACTTTTTTGTCATTTGCAAAAAATAATTAGAAAATGTAGCAGATTAGTTCTGCCACATAAAGAATGGGCATACATTGGATGTTCTATCACTTGGAAGAGAGATCTGTACTCCCTTGGCCTTCTTAACATCCACACCTACAAACATGTTCTGCAAAGGCAATGTCAAAATAGACTTACCAAGAAAAGTTAATAAGGATATATACATCACTGATTTGGCTGTAGTAAACCGTAAACTGACCGGTTGTGATGGGTCACTGCGCTTTATATATTGCCACTGCTGTTAGTATGGTCCATGTGGGCTTTATGAATCTAAAACTGCTGTAAAACTTTCTGCAGAACTTTTCAAGCTGGATGTATGACCTAAAAATAGAAAGCGGTGGAGGAACTGCACTTCCACTTAAAATAAATAATGTGTTGGTAAGTCATGGACAAATGATACTAAACTGACTTTATTAATAACTAGATTACTATGCATCCCTGCCTTATTTAATAGGACTTTAAAAAGACACATTTTTTTCGCTGGGTTTAATTTTATTCTCACCTTTTGTGACAGCATGATGGAAAAGGTTATTTCAGCTATCTTTACCAAGCCTGAATAATGAGGCTGATTGTTTTCCATTCATGTACACATAATGTCGATTTACTATGCTGAGAGGGGAGAAAACACTTCTCCTGAAATACTAATTGGGATTAGAAATGTTGCATTGCTAGAGGGAATGTTAGAGAGCAGACATCCCGCTTACATTACACCGTATTACTTTGGCGATTCAAATATTGCAGAGCGGAAATGCTCTTTATGTGTGTACTGTACTTAAATCAAATAAGCACTTCATTACTTTCTTTTATGTATATATGTGCTTTTGACTATGAACCCAAGCTCCAAGGCAGAAATTAATGAGAAACCGTTTCTTCACTCCTATGCAGAAATGCAGTTTATTAATTGGATTCATTTCAAATAGCTGCAGGGAAATTGGGATGGGTGTCTGTTTTGTATTTTCCACACACGCTCTAACAAGGTATCAATGAGGTTGTCCCTTTTAATTTACAAAAGCAGAGGCCCCATCTGAATACAGTACAAAGCAGCAGAGCTGTTGGTTGGGTGAATAGAGGAGGACTGGGTACTTGCAAAGGGTGATCATGTCACTGCATCTCTTTGAAGCAGATTCACTGTTCTAAACCAGTCTCCTAGCATAGATGGAACACATCAAGTTTCCATGCCAAGTGCCCATTTACATTGCTGCCTCTGCTGAGCTCTCACACACAACTCAGAGAGTCATCTTTTTCCTACAGAACAAAGACTTTGGAAACGCTAGTATTTTGAAAAAGAAAAAGAAAAAGACTGTCCCTTGTGTTACTATATTGGGACAAAGAAACAGACTATTCCACACATTTATTCAGAATTTTTAATTTGGCAATGTAAAAATGCAAATGTGATAAACCTTTAATCTATTTTAAATGTAATTTCTCCTACAACACATTACTTGTCATGATTAGCCAAGGCTTTTCTAAGAGTAATCACACACATGCCTCCTAATGCTACTTCCTAGAGTTTTGTCAGGTAGCTACTCGCTGCCCTAGAGCAATGATATAAGGAGACTCAGTCATTCATATATTTCACCAGCTTTGTCAAAATAATACTTATTGGTTCTTCATATTAAGTTTGTGTATTTTGGAAAAAAAAGGAAAATGTCACCTTGTATGATTTTTCACCCTATGTCTGTGAGTTCTTATCAAAGTAAAGATGCATTATGTTTCTTTCACATCTTATGAAGGCAACATGTCAATCCAAAACCTTATGTTTAGACTCTCAGAATGCTTTGCTGTAATGTTCATTATGAGTTCATCTAGACGACCAAACTGGTTGTTAGGAAACAATGGGACCAGAGATTATGTTGGCATCTGGCACTTGTGAAGCCTTTAGCGAGTTGTGCATCATTGGTGCTTGCATTTGGAAGTATGCTTTTTGGCCTATGTCTGTCTCAAGAGTAGAAAACAAATGAAATATGAATGAAAATTTTATGTGTCGATGGTAAAATATGTTGACTGATGTCATAAATGATTTCTGTTGCAACTGTTTCTCCAACATGGACATGTAGTGTATACAAGTAATCATTATACTGTACACAGTAAAGTCTGCTTTTTTATTTATACCTACAGGTAAGCCTATAATAAGGCTTACCTGTAGCTACAGTAAATATATCCTAAATGTGCATCGTTTAGGAGATACAGTATTTATTTGGTAGCAGCCGTTGATGTCACCAGCGAATGTGCGGTGCACTCTCAGTGGGCAGCATGGCATCTATTGAGAGAGTTGTGCCACAGCCGAGAATACCATAAGCTTATATCTTTGCTGCTTGGCCATTCAAATGGTTGAAGCTGGAAAGAGACCAGGTAGGTAACCAGGTGATAATGGAAGCCCTGTCAGTAGCGGCAGCACACCTCTGGATGGCATAGTTTTAGAGTAAGTCTTTCAGAATTTGCTTGTATATGGTGCATACTAGCACATTATGCTCTTAAAGCCGAGTTCTGCCAAAAAAAATAAAGATTTAAAAGTCAGCAGCTACAAATCCTGCAGCTGCTGACTTTTAATATTAGAAAACTTACCTGCCCAGGGCGCCCGCAATGTCCTTACCAAAGCCGATCTGTCCCTCGGCTCCCGGCATCTTCGGTAAGGGAATCGGGAAGTGAAGCCTTGCGGCTCTACAGCCTGGTTCCTTACTGTGCATGCACATGATCTCACTGGTCCCTGCTGTCTTCTGGGACCTGTGTGTCTCCCAGAAGACAGCGAGGGGACAGTGGAGGGGCTGGACATGGCATAGATTGCTGTGGATACTGCGGCAATCTATGCCAGGAATTGGGAGCAAATAGTATACAAGTATCTGCTGCCCCCACCCCCCTGAAAGGTGGCAAATGTGACATCGGAGGTGGAGAGGAATCCAAAAAGCAGAAGTTCCATTTTTGTGTGGAACTCCGCTTTAACTTGCAAAGGGAAGATTTTTTTTTGCAGTTTGCTACATTCATGATTGTGCAAGGGAGCAATAGTGTTTTGGGTTAATTACAGATACTTATATGGTGCTGTCAATTTATGCAGCACTTTATATATATATATATTGTATGTTGACCTCAGTCCCTGCCCGCAAGACGCTTATAATCTAAGGTCTAAGGTCCCTAACTTACATTCATACACATACTAGGGCCAATTAACCTACCAGCCTGTCTTTGGAGGGTGGGAGGAACCAGAGTACTGGAGGAAACCCACACAGGCACTGGGAGAACATGTAAACTACAGGCAGGTATTGCTATGGTTGGCATTTCAACCGACAACCCCAGTGCTGCCAGGTAGGAGTGTCAATCACTGCCCACCATTTAGCCACTTCTTTTTGTTAAAGAAAACAAAAAGTTATTAGGTCTTGTTGAAACAATGCTAATCTGAGAAACAGTGTGTTTTTATAAAGCATTTGAAACTAGCTTTAAAAAACTTTTTGAAGCCTTTATAGTATCCTCCAGTTCCAATTTGAGGATGTTGACAGTCCTCTTAATGAGAGTTTTGTCTGTCACTTTAAACAAGTAGCTAGCAGGCTTTAGCAGGCTTGAAGCTTGTTGAAAGCCTGTTAGCAGTTTGTTTAAAGTGTCAGCCAGCACTGCCATTTAAATGTGTGTTAACGTACTCAAACCGAAACTGAAAGGTGTATTAAAGAAACTTCTTGATGTTGGCTAAGAACATTGCAAACATGTTGTAAAAGCATACAGTATACATTGCTTGTTTTGAAGCTGAATTCTATGTGAACACAGTCTTCCTTCCTTTCTGGACCTACAGGATAATTTAAGATGGGGGGAGAAGCAATGTTAGGGTTAATATACAATATGGTATATACACAGCAAAAAAAGTTAGATACACTATGCAATACAGCGATAGACCAGACTGCTATTACAATGAAGTGCTGGCCTATAAAACAGAACACTTCACATTTTTAATTCAGATTTGAGCTCTGATCAGCCCCCTAAAACATTCAATGTTAACAATTTTTTTATGCAAATGGTATAGCTGCCAGTCTGCCAGCACAAGTTTGACAACAATAACCCTAATGTGTGCTCCCTACATGAAAAGAATTATGGGAGTTTGCCATATGTAAGTTTGCAGTTTCCTTTGTATGTTGGGCAAGCTAATACTGTATAACACAGTGACTATATTGATTCATAACTGTGAATACTTTGTATTCATTAAAAAGAAAATACTGTAACATCCTGAGCATCTTGGATTTGCAATATAGGTAGCATCCTATTAGTAAACCCATAATCCAGTGCTGGGTATTCATCTCAGAAGAGATAATTCCTTTGTAAGCCACTTTATGCTGTTTTATTGAGGATTATGAATGTGGCTCTTGTAATGGCATGGTTAAAATACAGTTAATTGTCACAGTTTAACACGTATCTTGGTTTTTTTAACCATAATCCTCTTATCAAAATACTTGAAACAGCAATAAAACCAAAATCCATCATGTGGACTATTTTTATAATGTAAATGCAGTACTGCTGACAAAACAGCACCTTTGTTTAATAAGTTAAGCAGTGCACTTAAATAATCACAGTATGGGTTTTACCAGCTGCAGTCTTTTCCCATTTCTACTTATAAATCCCGAATTATAATGCAAAAGCAGATTTATATTGTTCTTTTTCACTTATTTTCAGGAAGTTCACTTTATTAAACATATGAATATTTAACCTGAAAATATTTTTTTAAATGCCATAGGTGTATCTGGTTTGATCAATATATCATAGCATGTTATTTTGGAGAACATGCTGGCTATTGCTACTAATCAAATTTCATCTTATTTCCAGTGCAGACTTAAAATGAAAGGTTGTTATGGGCACCCTCTCCAAGTTTTGTTTTCATCCTTCTTTCAGAAAGTTCCTTGCATTCTCACCCTTAAATGGCACATCGTATTATATAATACTTCTTTTTATATACATTTTTTCTATAGAGAAAACCTAATGATTAATGATTGCCAATGTGTGGTATGGAAAGAAACATAGCTTGGTTACAGAGACCACCAGCCTCACTGAGATCACAGAGGTCTCCATGCTGCCTTAAGGAGCCAAAAGCCACATTTGTACCTATTGAGACAGTTCTATTCACTTTTAAAGTACTACTGTGAGATTGGGGTTTTGTCCTGACAGTTTAATTGAGAAGCAGTAATTTGTCTTAAAGCCTGCCTAACACAGGGTTTCTCGCTTTCTTTAAGAGGTGGTTCTGGTCATTTTTGGTAATGGTGGCCTGGTTTTGTATTTGTGTTCATTGTTTACCCGATATAATCATATAATCATATGGCAGAATGACATTCATGTGGTATTGACTGACATATTACTACAGAATTCATTCTGTCACTGCATTTTGGTTGCGTAAGTGTAATTGAAGGTAATATAGTGAATAAACTGGTAAAAAAAAGAAAGCAGACTTGCAATAAGCCATTATTATTAAAAGATAACTCAAGACAAGACTACATTTGTAATCATCGATATCCTATCATGTGGAAGTTAGATCTGTTACCATCTTAAAGTATGTTTGAACAAAAAAGGTCTCTACAGATAATTAAATATATTGTCCTACCTGCTTGAACTATGAGATATAAGTAAGCAGATCTAATAACATACTGTATGCATTAAAAAAATGGCCTTAGACATTGGAGATTATATCTCAGCATGTCCTATGCCCAGCTAGTGCTGAGCCTGTGTTCCAGGGCTTTTATTCTCACTTGTATACATAATACTAATCAGATTCTGTGCTTTAATTGAAAGATGAAATTCAAGTAGGTGCTCTGAGTAACAGCTCTACATTTGCTCCACATTTTGCAAATCAGATCCATATAGTTTTAGGTGATTTCTGGGCAGTGGCTGCCCGTCCATAGAGGGTGAACGGGTGCCGCCTCCCCTATCCATGCGTCCATCCCCCTGATCTACATATCAGGGCACCAGACTATGGATTCCAATATGGGGTGGGTGTTTTTTTGAAGCACCTGATTAGAGCCAGAGGCTCTAATAGTTTTCAAAAAAGGGTGGGCTCGGAACGCACAGCATTGCGCTCTGAGCCCACCCGGTTGTGTGACGATAGCAAATACATTTTTGCTATTTTCACACTAAAGTTCCTCCACGTCAACCAGGAGGAAGGTCGTGAGACCTGTTTCCCGATTGGCCAAAGCCTCAGGCGATCCTATTGGATGCCTAGCTCTTTGATGGAAGAGGAGACACACACCGGAGGAAGCTTGAGGAATGGACACTGGAGCCACTGCTGCCCACACTCCAGGAGAGGAGGAGAGGACACCACAAGCCCCACCACACGAATGGGTAAGTGCTGGACTGCCCACTGGGGTGCTGTCTCAGTGCGTGCCGCCGGGGGTGTTGTTTGTTTGCTGCCCCCCCAAAATAAGAACCCTCCAGCCGCCACTGTTGCTGGGGCTAGTTACATGAATCTGGCAATGTACTGACTTTAAGATTCCAGTGCAGGTATTTTGATATTATATATCAATGTAAACTTAATATATGACGCGGGTTCGGTCGCGGGTCACAGCATGGGGTCCAGTGCATCCCTCTTCACCGCTACAGGTGAGAATCAGGTCTTAATTTTTGCCTGAATTCGCACCTGAATTGTACCCAAAGACACACAGGACCCTTTTGGAATGTGGACTGCGGCCGCCTCAGACCTGGGTGAACCGGCTCCATTGCCGTGGGGAAACCCACATCCAATTCGCACATATGTGAACCCAGCCTTACTTTTGAGGCCATAAATAAGATTCCCCATTACCGTCCCCATACTTCCAGACATTAAATTCGAAAATGTCAGTACATACAATAAAAACAGAAAGAATTGCAATTTACACTGCCCATCTACACAATGTCTGTACTGTGTTTTTCTACTCTGGTGCTTCCAAGCTCCTAGGCATGTGCTGGGCCTGACTTTGAGAAATTGTCATTTACTGGTATGTACAAATTCACTGCAGAAGGCAGAATCTGGGGTGTGAAAGTAAGTAAACATGTTACAAATTGGGAAATTCAAACTGAACATGTTTACACATGGAAAAGAGGGTGTTAGTTTCAGTAAAATACACTTCTAAACTTGTCACAGGTATAATGATTAAGCAAATAAAATGGTATGCAATTCTCAACTATTCCTGTAATAGTTCATTTTGGCTCTGCCAAGTTTCATTGCCTTTGCCATTGTTGGTCAGTTAAACTGCCCATCACATTAAAGCCCCATACACACGGTCGGATTTTTGCATGGATTCTGTCCGATCGGACAATGTTGTTGAAAAATCAGACCGTGTGTATGCACCATCGGACAGTGTACGTCGGATTGTCCGACGGACAAAGTCCTATCTCCTGCTGGATAGATTTGCCGACAACACGGTCCGATCACACCAAATCCGATCGTGTGTACGGTTGTCCGACGGACAAAGTGCTACGCATGCTCAGAAGAAATTCTGTGACGGAAGCGCTCGGTCAGGTAAAACTACCTTTCCTAATCGACACAGCACATTCGTCACGCTGCAATGTTAAAATGTCTTTAATGCAGCGCATTCTCTTTTTCTTTCGAAATGCAACAAGAATGACATGTTTTAGCTGCTCCTATTCACCCGCACTTCTCACAAACTTAGTTCTTTATTACTTTTCAGCATTTATACACTACATGTTTATTTGTACTCAGATCGTAAAAGAATCTTTGTTATATTTTTAGCATGATTTGTCTTTTTTTTTTTTTTTTTGTGAATACATATTTGAAGGAGATTTATTTTTTTTTGTTTTGGAGGGGGGTTGTGTGTCTCAACTTAGCAAAACCACATTATTAACATTTGTATTTCTTGCTTAAATTTACTAGGAGTTTGTTGGTTGTTGGTGCCCCTTGTTAATTCTACTTTAGGATTAGTGAAATGTACCTGCCTACTCAAAGAAAAACTGTCATTGTAGAAAAGTAAAACACAATAGTCAATGATTATTTCAAATCCCAAAAACATTTATTTAGGTCTCAGCAACAAACCAAAGAGGAACGCAGCCATGGTGAAACTTGGGAATTTGCAAAGCCTTGGACCCCCACGGCAACCATCATTTTTCAAGCGTAGAAAATTGGGGGCCTGAGGAGTACGTATATTAAGGGAGTGCAATCTGGTCCTGAAGTCCAAAGCATCCGGAACTGCAGCAGATGCCATCTCGGTCCCCAGGCTCTGGTACTACAAGAGGCTCCATCTTCTCTCAGACCAGACTGAATCCAGGTCGTCACTCTCAGGTCTTCCTTCCACGCTTCCTTGCACGCTGTGGCTGTCGTGCTGGTGGGGTGGCAGAAGGAGGAGGAGGAGCATGGTAACTATGGCAAACATGTGTGAGGGGAGTCATCTCCCCAGCCATCCCCTTATTTAGGACATGGAGGATGAGCCCCTCACACATGTTGCGTTGCCTCACCTCCATACCCTTCATTTTAGTGACAACCACGGAGCCAAAGGTCTCCTCGTCGGTGGGTGTGGCATGTAGGGAGGCTGAAGCCTCTCTGATCATCCGGAGCGCTGACTCTGCCGCATAACCCCCCCTTCTCGCCCTTCTGTACGGAAGGCGGAGGGGAGGGATTTGGGAGTCAGTCAGGCTCCGAGGCCTAGCCCCCTCTTGGCTGCCACTACCCACCTCTTGGCTGCCACTAACCCCTGCCTCCTCCTGACTGCCACCTTCCACAGCCACCTCCTGGCTGAGGTCTTCCTGTGTATGAAAAAGGGACATAGTTTCAGTTATTTGTTCATCAAACACACACAATTCTCATCTAGTGACTGGTGCAAAATGTTTACAAATAGAAAACCATACAATTCTCAGCCCTGCAGTTTTGATTCTGGCCCCAAATGTCTCCAACACTACTGTCTGTTGATATGTCAAACACGTTAGGAAGTAACCAATTGGGGATCCTGAATTAAGTGAACATCATTCATTATTCACATAAATGGTAACAAAACTACTATACCTGGAACAAGCTGGGCTCCTCCACCTCTTCCAGACTGGAAGGCCCAGGTTGCTCCTCGGAAGCCTCATCAGGGGTGGCCTGCGCACAAGGAAGCGTGGAAGGAGGAGTCGAGAGTGGCTCCGTGACATCAGCCTGGTCTTTGAGAAAATGGAGACTCTCATAGTACCAGAGCTTGGGGGCATAGATCTCATCTGCTGCAGTTGCAGTTTCTTCCGACTTCCGGACCTTCTTGCGCTCCCTGATATACGCACTCCTCAGGCTGCCAATTTTCTTTCTTATATCATCAACAGTTGCCGGGGAACCTTGGCTTGACAAATTCCACAAGTTCCAGCAGGGCTGCGTACCTCTTTGGTTTGATGCTGTAATGGGGGTGTTTAGCCTGCCATAAAATGGGAAATTCCCTGTATTTCTCAATGAAGAGGGTGAGAAAACTCACGTCGTTGAATCCCTTCATAATCTCTGCAAGACACAACACCACACAAAACACTATAAATTATGTCAGGCTAAACTCTCCTAATCTTCTCCATAAAGAAGCCTCAAGATCGAATCAGTCTAGGCTAGTTATGTACCAACGTCAAATTGTACCTTCGTTTCTAGCGATCGTCTCGTGCGTGAGCTTTCTCTCCCCTCGTCTCCCAGATCGTGGCAACCTTGATCGTTCGGCCACTTATAATACGAGGTTTGGGGAAGTTTTGATTGAAAGGAAGTTTCTTTTCACTAGAAATGTCATCAAGAACGTAACGCAAATTTATTCAATGTAAAGGAGAGGTCACTCAGTAGCTGTTTACCCATCTGGACTCTAGAGCTCTAGTGCTGGGACACCCAAACCCCCTTTTTATTATGCTTTTCCACACATGTGCTCCAGTGGATACTAGAGGGGGGTCTCCATCAGACAAACTTCTACCAAAAAGCTAGTAAGTTTAGCACCTTTACAAAGTGACTACATTCATGTTGTTGGCATTTGTAACTGGCCAAACAAAAATAGTGTTCCTCACTTTCAAGCAATGTTTGTCATTCCTATTTCTGCCCTCAATAGATAGTGTTGCTAAATCTTCCTTTTGTACATTCTCATATGGGAGCGAAAACTTGGGCCGTCTGAGGAAACCCCAAAACCAACACCTCCCAAAAAAGGGGAAAGAGCAGAAGCAGAGGAGGAGGAGGAGGAAGGAGAGATCATCGAACTTGGAGAACTTGTCACCACAACAGGTAATAGAGATCTAGATTACCTAAAGCAAAACATCAATGATGTTCAACAAAAATTGAAGAACATCATTGATGTTTTAGGTAAAATATGAAAACGCATGTGGCTGCGGTTCCTGTTATGTCTTTTGAGGAAGTTGTGCAATATGCAACAGGCAAGAACTATGTGGTTCAGTTTGTATTCCGCCAAGTTAATTGCCCAGCAATTCAAAGACGAAGGGGAGTCCTTCTGCATTCTTCTCTGGAGGTGGCAAGCACAGACTGCCACTTTGGAGACGCCAGTAGAACTCCGAGATCCGGCCGTTCATCCCCACGTCCACATACATAAATTCATATGTCGCCGACACCACCGCCAACATCACTACACTATTAAACCCTTTATAATTATAATAGTAGGACCCCAGTTGGGCGGTGGGACGATGCGGACGTGTCCCATCAATTGCCCCTCCGCAGTTAGGAAAGTCCCAACGGCTGGCAAAGTGGGAGGCCACAGTCTGCCATTCCTGTGGCGTGGAAGGGAACTGTGGAGTGAAACAAGAAAAAATAATTAGTCACTTTGCACATAAACATTGCAAGCAGATTAGACAATCAACATCTTGGAACAAGAGCATTTGCACAGAAAAGTAGAGGCTCCCCTTCACAGATTACTCACCCCCCAACAATCCCCCCACTTCTGATGGGCCATTGGCAATAACAGGGTTTTGGGGGGGGGGGGGTGTTGGACAGGTAACCCTCTGCACTTCATTGATTGGCAAATGGCTCAATAATGTGTGCTAGTTTGGCCAGACCCTCTGTACTTAACACTATTGGCAGCCCCCAGGAAATCTAAACTAACATTTCAAACCCCCCCCCCCCCCCCCAAAAAAAAAGGAAAGCACATTGTGACATTCTGAAATTACCAAGCAAGCTAATAGGAGGGAAAGAACACAAAAAATAGGAAATAAAGAACACAAAAAACTATAAAGAGGTAGGTATATAGTGTGTATTGACCTTGGGAAAGCCAGCAGATAGAGGATTGGATAGAGGATTGTTTGCCCCCCCCCCTACCAAAAATAAAAATAAAAGGGGCTCTACATGAATAAACCACACAGCAAACATTAGTGCATATTTTAGGGGGTGTTTGGGGGGGAGGGGTTCCTAATGAGTTTGCATGAAGGAGAAAAGGGGCAGCATATTAGAGCATATTGCAATCATGGTAATGCACAAGACAAAAGACATTGCTTAAGTGACTAGGCCATAGTGTCAAATGAAGGAGAAAAGGGGCACAGCAAAACGCAGTGCATTTGTCAGGATTATTCTCCCGGATCTCACGAAGCAAAGGCATGTGCGAGAATTGGTCAGGCTGAAGCAACCAATTCTTGGTCCACATACCTCGTGAGTACACACGGGAAACATCGCTTACAAGGTCACAAAAGGTCGGCTGGTCAGAACGGCAAACAGAAAGCACCGATAAACAGCAAGGCCTGAAAGAACGAAATGAATACCAGAAACGAGCAGACAATAAGCAGTGCAAATCAAAGCGTCCTATATCAAGATATAGGCCGCAATGACAAATGCGAACTGACTACACGACTAATAAACAGATACGCACGACAAGCACAAACTGAAGAGCAGTAACGATCTGAGTCAGAAAACTGAGAAGCGCGAATCTTAAGTCACCAAACTTCGACTAACTCGCGATAAACACGGGATCAGCAGAAGGAGCCCAACGGGTGCCTGACGTGGTGCTGAACTTCCCTTTTCTGACCGTGTGTACGCAACACCAACATCGGACAAAGTACGACGGACAGGATCCGACCGACCTGGTCCGCGGATAATCCGACCGTGTGTATGGGGCTTTAGGCTTCGTTCACACCTTTACATGTGGCTGCGGGAATCCCAGCAATTCCTGCAACCACCTGCAGTAAAAACACGCTGCTCTTGAGAGACGCGCGGGGCTGCCATTCATTCTGAATGGCAGCACCACACATGTAAAAACGCAGTGCATTTGTAGGTGCTGAAACCACAGGGAAATCGCATGGTCAGGAATACCATGCGATTTTCCTGCAGCTGCGTTTTTTAAAAGGTGCATGCACATTTTTCTTTCTGGAAACGCAGGCAAGGCAGCCCATTCAAATGACCATACCAGAGCAAACGCAGGCCACAAAAATGCTAAGGTGCGAACCTTGCATAAAAGACCGATAAGGAAGGTTGGAAGGTTGAAAGAGACAAGGAAAAAGGAACAGGAAAAGTCAACATTTAAATATAAATTAGCTTCATCAGCTTATATCTCCCAGTGTACTGACTTTGACATGTGGTTTTGTAACAAAGGTTTGTAAAAGGTTAAAGTGTTTGTAAAGCTATTCCTTTTTTTTTTTAGTTTTGAATAGAGTAGGGGAAACATAATAAGAAATCAGTTTTTCTCCTGTTAATGTCCATTTAAGAGCAGATCTGTATAAAGAGCGGGGATATCACTCTATGACAGATGCCATTTGAAAATAGTTTTCCATTTACAGAATAATATTTTGGTCAACTAATATTTTAAGGAATAAGTCAGCATTGGCAGTTGTAGCAGGTTTACTTTGAAAAATATATACCTAAAGCCAAACCATTTTGTTCTGCTTTGCATAGAATCTTGAGGTGTTAGAATCCCTGTTAAGTTTCCATATTTCTGCCTTTGTCCCTATTACAGAGATTCACTCTATTTGTCTCGGTGACCATAGTCACTGAAGTGAAGGGAAATACAAAATGTTGAATTACCATAAAAACAGCAACAGGGTTGAAATCATCCAGTGAGGACACTCTTCTGGTGACAACTGTCTAAAGCCCCATACACACGGTCGGATTTTCCGATGGATTCTGTCCTATCAGACAATGTTGTCGGAAATTACGACCGTGTGTAGGCACCATCGGACAGTTTCCATCGGATTGTCCGACGGACAAAGTCCTATCTCCTGCTGGATAGATTTTTTGACAACAAAGTCCGATCACACCAAATCCGATCGTGTGTAGCGAATTCCGACGGACAAAGTGCTACGCATGCTCAGATCACATTACAAGACCAAAGCTATTGGCTACTAGCCTCTACGTAGTCCCGTCGTAGGCAACAAACGTCACCACGTTCAGAATGATCGGATTTTCCGACAACTTTGTCCGACCGTGTGTACGCAAAACCAACATCGGACAAAGTACGACGGACATGATCCGACGGACCTGGTCCTCGGATAATCCGAGCGTGTGTATGGGGCTTAAGAGATTAATTATTCTCACAAATCATTGTGTCTAAAGAAAATGGCACCAAGAAGGGGTTCAACCATTCCCTACTCCAGCCAAAATAAAAATAAAAGTTTGGGCTTTAGAGTTACTTAAATCATTAAGAACTCTCTTCCAAGTAAAAAAACACGTTTAAGTTCCTTCATTGCAACCCCAGTATTGTTTTGCATGCTGCAGCATTTTTAACAGTTCACCCTCTGACTTCTGCATTTGATCTTTCTTCCTTTTGATCAACTTCTCTTTAGAAACTCATCATTTGATCTTAAAATAATGAATGATAAAAGAAAAACATAACTGAGTGAAAAGTATGAAGTACAGATTCCAGCTCATTCGGAGTAAAGACTGGGACTGACATGTGGTGGGATTAACCTTTTTACTGCCCTAATTTGTCTTTGATCTCAGTCTTGTTATACCCAAATAACCTTCGAGTCAGTAGAAGCTCTTTTTGCATTTCAAATATTTACATATTCACGTTACGTGTCCCATATGTACCATTTTTCTGCTGCTCTGCACAAAAGAGGCTCATTTGTAAAGGGGGACTTTTAAAGTGCGACTCTTGTATGGGAAGCTAAATTGGGGCTTTTGTATATAGGTTTCAGTTTTTAAACAAAACCAGAAAAAAATAAGTTGTTTTAATAAGCCATGAGTTAAGTGGTTTTCATACAGACAAAGGTCAGCCATAGTGGTATAAAGGATTCATGCGTAAGTCACTGTAGATGAATCTTAAGGTATAACGTAAGGAAAAACTTTGCTTTCAGTGGAAAGAGATTAGAACACATGTCAGGTTCTTATTGCTGTTTGTGCCGCTGTTTAGGAGATTCAACCTCCTTATTTATCTTGTTCACTGTTATCACTGAGAGTAAAAGTGAAAGAAATTCCCTAATTTTAAGCAGAGAGAAAGGATATCTTCCAATTGGGACATTAGTTGTGTTGATCTTGGTGACTACCTTGAATTGCCTTATTTTAGAGGGATTCCCTCTCTCTTACTGTTTTGGCTATGGAGCAGGAAGTAAAAGAAAATGGAACACAAATGAAAAAAAATAGATAGGGGTTATAACTATTCCTTACTATATACAAAAAAAAAAAAAAATCATAAAAAGCTTTGCCTTTGGTTCTATTTTAAATGAGGTATAGTATCACTACTTCCTTCTCTTCCTCAGTAAGGCAGTGTAAGCAGGGCAGAAGCAGCTATTCAAGATGGAGAGGTCAGGGGCATAAGATCACATAGGGGAAGTAAGGACGTTAAAAGTTTTATTTTGTCTTAATTTTATATGGCACAACAAATCACACCGTATAGCTAGCTCAGTGGTCCTCGCTCCCTGCTCTTGAGGAGGTTTGGGGGACCGGATCTCATTAAATATTACTATGCTACTCACCTTAGAGCGATTGTTTCATGGTCAAATAGAATGGCATCTAGCAGATGGTCCGAGATCGAAATGAGCATCACTTGCCCAGTTCATCCCTGTGCTATGCTATGGTCAACCTTAGATACATCCATTACTCAGCAGAGAAGCTTATATTTGAACCCAAGGTTGTTTACTCTTTCTATATGGAAGAAAAGCTTCCACCGTCTCTCTCTCTCTTCTCCTTGTCTGGCCCTATTGAACGTGCTTTTCAATCCAGACATTTCTGATAGCTTGTCCTATAGCCAGATGTACCCTTGGTCACAAGCCGGTATTTTCCAACTCCGAAATTTAGCACACCCACTTACCTTAGACTTTATTCTTTTTGCTGAGTTACAACATAAATTCCAGATCCCTAAGCAGCTTTTTTATACATACCTCCAGTTCAAACACTACTTCTCTTCCAAATCCTCTACTCTAACTCTGGAGAAACCCACTCCAGGCTCGTCTTATATCGTCCATTTACCAATACCTTCACAACGCCCATCCACTACATAATACGTCCCATTCTTATATAAACAAATATTCCCAAATTCTGCAGAGGTCAATTACTGTCCCACAATGGCAAAAAATATGGGACTCTATATCTAGAGCCTCGAGATGTGTGGAACAGAAATAGACTGCGTATAAGATTTGGTTATATTGGTATAGAACTCCAGAGGTCCTTCACAGGTAAAATTCTGAGGTTTATCGGTGGTGCTGGAGGTGCCATGGTGCTGTGGGCTCACATTTTCACATATTTTGGGAATGCCCTAGTATCCAACCATTTTGATCCTCCGTTCACTCTTTCATTCAAACTTTACTTGGACTCTCACTTCCCTTGGACCCACTTCATTTTCTCCTAGGTCTGCCTATCCCTGGTATCTCCAAGCACATGTGGAAAATGAGCTCCTTTATTCTGTTAGCAGCTAAATGAGTTATTCCCTTAGAATGGTTATCCACTTCTCCCCCCACACTATCTCAAATGCTACAAGCTCCAAGCCATATCTGTAGAATGGAATATCTCACTGCTGTTGTTCATGACTCTCTAACCCAATTTTCACAAATTTGGGATCTTTGGGACAACTCTGAACTCAATCCAGAATCAGTATCCCATATGTCCGATTAATTACTTTTTTTTACCTACCTTTTTGTATTGCAGTATAATACATTCATTCATTACATTCATACTTCACACCCCTCCTTTCTACCATGGTGTAACCCCCACCCCCGATTACACAGTTTTCTGAGGTGATTTCTCTTCTTTAACTGCCACATTCAGTAACCCTTTCACAGATATACCCCTTGAGCCATAATTTGCTTTATGTGATGGGTTTTTTTTTGTAAGCCTGCTCTATGGGTTACTACCCTGATACGGTTTATGATATTTTCCATATCATTTTTGTTTATGTATATCAATATGACAATTCTTCCCTTATTCGTAATAGTGCTGTTCTATATTTGCTGTCATATGTTATGACATTTTTTCTGATGTTTGTAAAAAAAAATTTGAAAAATTCTCAATAAAAATACAATTAAGAAAAAAAAAAAAGTTTTAAGAGGCCTGTTCTGCACTTATGAATGATGACAAAGTGTAGATGGTACACTTTGGTATTGTATCTCTATTGAATAGTGTTTGGCACGCTTCAATTGTTGATGCCTCCTGAGTGGGGTTTATATTGTGCTAAAATAGTTCTTTAGGTATTTACAGTATATTACTGGACAGCAGTATGAATGCAAATACCAGAGGTTTTGTTGATGCAAGGAGCTTATTCCCATATTTGTATTATTATTATTATTATACAGGTTTTATATAGCGCCAACTGTTTGTGCAGCGCTTTACAATGTAGAGGGGGGACAGTACAATTACAATAAAGTTCAATGCGGTAGGAATAGAAGGGCCCTGCTCATGAAGCTTACAGTCTAAAGGGAGGGGGAGGTGGTGCAAAAGGTAATTGCTGTGGAGATGATCTGATGGAGGTGACTCGAGTTCAGTTCTTAGGTGGAGGTGGGGTAGGCCTTCCTGAACAAGTGTGTTTTCAGGGATCGCCTAAAGGCATACAGGGTAGGAGTTGACCAGACATACTGGGCCAGGGAGTTCCAGGGGATGGGAGAGGCTCTGCACAAGTCCTGGAGGAGAGCATGGGAGGAGGTAACAAGGGAGCTAGAGAGCAGGAGGTCTTGTGAGGAGCAGAGAGGATGATTTGGGCGATATATACAGATGAGGTTGTTGATGTAGCTGGGAGCGTTGTTGTGGATGGCCTTGTATGTTGTGGTTACTATTTTGAATTTTATACAGTGGGGTAGGGGAATCCAGTGAAGGGACTGGCAGAGAGGAGCAGCAGTCACGGATCGGTTAGTAAGGTGTGTAAAGCCTCGTACACATGATGGGATTTTCCAAAGGGAAATGTGTGATGACAGGCTGTTGGCGGAAAATCTGACCATTTGTATGCTCCATCGGACAATTGTTGTTGGATTTTCCATGGACAAATGTTGGAAAGCAGGTTTTAAAATTCTCCACGGAAGAATGTCTGTTGTCGAATTTTCCGAAAGTGTGTACACAAGTCCGTCGGACAAAAGTACAAAAGTACAAACACGCATGCTCGGAAGCAAGGACAAGCCATAAGCGGTCGGCCTTGTAAACTAGCATTCGTAATGAAGAATTAACATTTGTGATGTGGCAAATTATGAAATCTCGAAATGCAGCGCACAATTCTCTTCTTTTTTTTCTAGTGATATCAAGAATAATATTATTATGCTTTTTTGTTTATTTGGGCAAGTTGCCACAACACCATTATCCCATAGTTTTTAAGATCAACTATGTTGGTGTCCCTTGTCAATTTTACATTGTATTTTTTTAAATGTAACTGCCTACTCTCTAACTGTCCTTTGAAGTAAAACACATAGCCAGGTATTATTCTATTGTGCATTAAAAAAAAGAAAACAAATAAATTTGACATGCTATCTGCCAATAGAACTTAACCAAAAAGTGCATTTGATGCATCCAAAAATATAGAAAATATAACAAATCAAATCATTATTATTCAACCAAAAAATAAAATAAAAGCCTCAAGCATGTGTCCTGCTTCTTAATATAGGGGGGGGTCAACAATGCCAAGAGTTGGTGAAAGCAGGGGTCTGTCACAAAACCTATTTTTTGTGAACTGCTTCTTAATATAGGGGGTCAACATGCCAAGAGTTGGTGAAAGCAGGGGTCTGTCATCTGGAGATAATTCCGAAAATCATCTGGATTATTCTCCTGGAGCTCCCGTAGCAATGGCAAATTACATAGTTGGTGTAAAGGTAGGCCAGTGAGGAGAGAGTTGCAGTAGTCAAGGTGGGAAATAACCAAGATGTTATTACAGTAAGTTGTTTAGTGGTGTCGTTAGTCAGGAAGGGGCAAATTCTGGAAATGTTGCGGAGGTTAAGGCAGCAAGATGTAGCCAGTGATTGGATGTGTGGGCTGATGGAGAGGTCAGAGTCTAGGATTACACCCAGTACCTCCTGGGCATCTGTGAAGGGACCAATGGTTGTGCCATTGATCTCACTGGTAAAGTCATTGGGGGGGGGGGAATCCGGTAAGAGGAAATATTACAAGCTCAGTTTTAGAAAGATTGAGTTTGAGGAAGTGGTGTGACATCCATACTCATATGTTGCTCAGTAAGTTTGTGATACGTGAGGAGATTGAGGGGGTAAGTTGAGGAGTGGAGAGATAGATCTGGGTGTTGTCCGCATAGAGGTGGTATTGGAAGCCATGGAAGGTTATCAACTGGCCCAGAGAAGTGGTATAGAGAAAGAATAGGAGGGGTATCCCAACAGAAAAAGGAAGTCCTATGTCCTACTGTTCAACTACTAACAAGATTAGCTGTTCAACTACTAACAAAATTAGGAAATGTGTAAAGAAACATTTAAAGGACCTCTTAGAACCCCCAGGGGTGGGTTCTAGCAGGGCTTCCTTATTGTACATGTAGAAGCAGTAAATAGAAGCATCTTACAAGACAGAGGTGTAAACACAACAATTGAAAATGAATTTACGTTCAAATGTTATATGGTAAAAACACACATATCGTCTTGTGCTTAATAATTGCTGTACATAACCACTGATTATATTTAGTTGTTCACTCTCCAACTGTGATTTTCCAATACAAGTTGGAATCTGACTGATTGCCATGGGGCAACACAGATAGGCACACATTGATAAATGAGGCCAACTACGAGCTTTAACATTTTTGTATCATGCTACAGAGTAAATTATGAAACAGAATTCAACAGCGCAATACTGTTTTAAACATTTAAAAGCACAATTGATTGCTTTTACCACAGTCAGCAATAGCACAGGATGCACCATACTGAGATGTGAGGCTTGGTGTCAGCAGGTAAGCCAGAGCATCAAGAGCTGAAAATGTATGATGCGACAAAAAAAGAAAAATGCAAAATATTATTGATCAGCAGATTGCCTGGTTCTCTGTACTTGTCACCACTGTCAAACGACATACAGATGCTAAGACAGCAGTTCTTGTGAACTACGGCTTTTTAATAATATATGCTATCACATGCAGGGCCGTTGTAATTATCTACTGGTCTACATTTGTTGCATTGATTTTACAGGGTTCTGACTGTACGTTTATAAGTTAATGCTAATACTGTCAATGGTTCCTGAAATTACTTAAATATCAGTGATATATTATGATTTGACTGTAAAATACTGCAAAGTTTAGGCTGAGAGAAGAATACAACTCTGTATGAGGGTTAATGTTAAATATTGTTTTCCAAATGTAAACCACTAACAGAAAGTTTGTAGTGTCCAAGTGGTATCTGCTCAATGAACATTATTGTACTGCTGATCCCCTTCTGCATTTTCAGCCACTTCCTGTCTACATGTACTTATTCCAGCACAGGCTGTGCATCATTGCTGCTCTGATAATTGACTATGCATAAGCATTGAGTGTTGGTATGGCTGTTTGTAATTTTTAGCAGGTGTGCATATGATAGTGTGACAATGTTGGAACATTCTATTAAGCATTCCAAGCTGAGGAGCACCCTTCTACAGACCAAAGCCTCTCCTTTACTGTGGATTCTTCAGGTGCCGGCACAGCAGCCTATCCACACTCCCAATCCAGAGTAACAGTACAAAACAAGCCACATACTAATGATGAAATGCAATTGATTGCATTGCCAACAGGTGGCAATCGAACACCTTTGGTATAAATGTGCCACATCCTACATAATCTACAAAGGCTGAGATTTTTGGAATAATGGACTTTGTAGGCACGTATAAAAATAATAACACATTTTAATAGTTTGCATAAAATTCATACATATACAACACATTGATTATTAAAAGATATGGGACACAGTGGTTTGTCCTGGAGGATTTACTTGAGTCATATACTTCCTGTGGGGCAATATTGAGAAAATGCCCACACTAAGGTGTATGTATTCCTTTTGGTTGTTCCCACAATCCTCATAGATTAAAAAGAATTGCTCGCTCTACATGTTTTGCGACCTGAACTGTCGCTTCTTCAGGAGATTCAATATTTCTAGTTAGAAAGACATACTTTAATTAGAATACAGTACAAATTATAAGTATTAAGGTACAAGTGTGCATGTGTATACAAAACTATACATCAACTCACCAATAATATAGTGCTTGAACAAAGAGTTTCAATGCTCACCTTCGCCAGGGAGACCGTGACCGCAAAAAGCCCCCCTCCAAAAGGAGGTGATAACCGGGGACACTGGTGCTGGGTGACAGCCACAAAATAGGCACATGTGTCAGGATGTGGGGATGTACAAGGTAACTCAATGTAAAGAGTATTTATATAAGTATTAATAAATACTTCAATTAGAGTTTGGATAAGCTATAACACTAGGTCCCATACTCACAAATCGGTTTATATATAGCCACTACTCTTCAGATCACCTTAACCCACGTACTTGCCAATCTATACTTTAGTATTCTCTGTTTTTATAGCTCTGTTGAATGCTTAAGGATTGAAAGGAAAAGAAAATTGTATACATGATGTTTTGTTGGAGACTTGCAGCTGTTCACTAGCTACCATAAATTTAGGGTAGAAAGCTGTTACAAAATGTATTGTCATAGAGTTTCCAAATCACAAATAAACTGTGCTGTAATTGCCTATGGGAGCCAGATGGAAAGAGGATAAGAGAGAAAGGCAAATCGAGGAAGAGGGTCTTTAAACAGAGCAGCTTGAGCCCTAATGTTATAAAAGATGTTCTGAGTGTTTTGACAGAGTAACTTGAGTGCAATGCCACCTCATTAAGCCCCACAAAACTGTGAAAGAGAAAGTTTTCCGTGCTCAATAGCACAGAGTGAGGTCACCAGCTAATCTGACTTGATGACAACAAAAGCCACTTGACTGATGAGAAAGCTCCCTCCACTGGATGTCGACATTCCTTTACCTAAACTGAGCCTTCAGCTTGAAGAAAGACAATCTGTTCGTCTGACCGGCACACATATCACACAATGGCATGTGACTATCAAACCCCCAATCTCCCATGTGGATCACATAATGATTAACTGACCATTGAAATCTTTGTCTATGTCACATTAGCAGCACCTCTATGCTTTTCTATAAAAGTGCAAAAGAACCATGACAATCGAATGCCCCAGCCTGCATAAAATAATAATTAAGGTCAGTAATGATACAGATCCACCTAAAAAAAACTGCTGCGTGCAACTGTGTGGCAACAAATATATATTTAGAAAAAGAAAAAAAGCATCTGTCCTTGGAAATTGCTTGGTAGGTATTC
Source organism: Lithobates sylvaticus (assembly GCA_028564925.1). Lineage (NCBI taxonomy): Eukaryota > Metazoa > Chordata > Amphibia > Anura > Ranidae > Lithobates > Lithobates sylvaticus. The sequence goes on along the minus strand of CM053030.1, from coordinate 237,664,592 downwards.
TATTTTCTGGAAGGCAATGCTTATATTCAGCAGTTTCAAAAGGCTTCTCAGATCATAAATACTGTATTTTTGAGAGCGTGCTGTTAACTACAGCAAATCAATAATACAGTGGAACCCTGTTGTAATCAAAGTAGCCAAAGTGAAGTAACCCTCCCCACTAACTACAACCCCCAATGTGTCTGCGTCCATAGCTACTTTGTTGTATATAAGAAGATAAGAGATCCCTTTGTTCCTAAACACACTGTTCATATTTTAATATCATGCTGCCCTTGCAAAAGGTTCTACATTTTGTAGCAGAAAATATTATTATTCCAACTGAAAATACCATATTAACTTTCTGTTCTTTACTCAACTGTGTAGGAATCTGCTGTTAAGACGACTATCAAAGACTAAATCAAGATCAAAGATCTTTTTACTACTTCTTCTATTTATTTTACACCAAGGATTACTCTGCTTCTTTTTTTTATAAATAATTAAAAAAATTACTTTTAAAATATGCGACATTTGAAGAACTGTGCCCAGCAAGGGTTGTATATCTACTACATGGTGCTGCTGGACTTTGCAGCTGGATTTGGAATTCCAAGTCAGCTGATGAAACAAATGGATGAAAAATCGGAAAACAAGCCGTTCCCACATCACCGACTGAAAAGAAGCTGGGTATGGAACCAGTTCTTTGTTCTGGAAGAGTATACAGGAACAGACCCGCTGTATGTTGGCAAGGTAAGATGCTCAAAATAGCATGAGAAGTAAATTATGTGAAATAGGCAACATTAAAATGGAAAAGAAACAGGATGCTAGGTATTCAACCATGCAGGCAGCAAGGATATTCTGCACAATTCATTTATTGCATCTAAAGAGATAATAGTGTATCTATCTAAAACAGTTTTTTAAAATGTTTTCTCTTTTAAAAAAAAGAAATTAATGGAAATCTTTCCAAAGTGAGGGTCTATCACTTTTGTCATTGTAACAGGTGTACCCATTGGAAGATTTCTTTTCATCTCATATTCCAGTGATAACTGTTAAAAATATTAGATTTCCAATTACTCTTGGTCTTAATGACAGTGGTCACCAAAACAAATACAGAAGGTGACCCCATCCAGTGGGGGAACAAGTATCCATAAAAATCTTACATCCAATCCTTATGTAAACTATAACTACAAAAGAAAGTTTTAGCTACAGATTAAAACATTATTTGTAGTACCTTACAATATCAATATATTCATATGCTTTGCATAGTAAATATTGGTCTAAATTTTACAATAGGGCAACTTTTTTATTTGTAGGTAGAGCATTGAAAGTTTAGAACCGTTGCCTGGCTTTGTTGAAGGTTTCCCTTCACTTCCAATTCCAACAACACTACAGAATGAAGTGGACATCTCTCCAAAGCAAAGGGAAACGTAGTCTGTCTCCCCTCACCTTGTCACAAATTTTGTATTCTCCATCATTTTATGTCCTGGTTACAATGGATACAAGGGCAAACATGGAGAGCGAATCTCCCCAGTATGAATAAAGACAGGCATAAAAATATGACAGGCGTTGAATCTTTTTCCTACACTATTCAACTAGAAAATGTTTTGGCTGGAAATACACTTTAACATCACCTTGCAATATATTTTGTCCTTTTATACACAGCATAGTAAATAGTAGGTCTAGCTATTGCAGTAACCCAGATCTGTATAATACTTCACGTACATGAAACAATGACAACTGTAATTTTGTGTAAGGTGAATCTCTCATGTTAATTCAACATTGAAAAACCCATGGTTACTACTAAATAGCTGAAGAGCCATCTACAGTAACTGTAAAAAATGTCCTGTGTATAAATTGATATGGCACATTGCTAAATATTATGTGACTGTTCTTTGCTATTCAGAAGTGAATTTGTTTGAAATGTAAGCAGAGGCAAGCAACATCCTCAAAAGCAGAATGAGCACGCAGTATTCAATAGTATGTTACTGTAGAAGAACGTATGCACTCTAAGGCAGGCCATACACGGTGTGAATTTCTCTCTTGCAACCATGGTTACATTGTAAATTGTTTAATCTGACAAAACTTTAGCAAATGTCCACTGGCCAGGTTGGAAATTGTTAGCCAATATGCTATTTTTATGCTAGCTTCTGGATAAAAGTGGTCCTGACAGGTTGATCTTAGCATAAATAATAAGGTTACCAGTGGAATCAGAGAATTTGCTCAACTACAAAGTAATGAAAATGTTAGGGTGTGTTATTGTATATATTACACACATACTGTATACATGTGGTCATTTGATCCTACATGCTTACTACAAGGATAAAAAGCAGCAAACAAGCAGGTACAGCTTTCTGTATACTATACACCTACCTTAAATCCTGCAGTCTGTATGACTTTTTGAGTTTTAGGATGTGGGGGCGCCAGACCCCACCCTTCATTTTTGACCCCTCCCACCTCAAACGGGTGTGGCTATAGCAAAATAGTGGGCCCAGATCCTACACAGCAATAGAAATATGTGTATTCCAGAAAGTTTAACAATCAGCAGATAAAGATACTCCAAACACCTGGTGTTAGCGCTTCAATCATCATGGCACCATGGTTGTTATGGTGTCAGGATGATTGAAGCACATTATTTCTATTATTACATTGTAATATAAAATAAAATCATTCAACTCACCATAATGCAGAATCAGTAGGAGCCCTGAGCATGTCACCTGCCACGTCGCCTGCCACCAGATGCCATCAGGTGCCCCAGCAGAGTCCGTCCTTACATCAGGTGCCCCCAGCGGAGTCTGTTCTTACATCAGGTGCCCCCAGCAGAGTCCCTCCTTACATCAGGTGCCCCCAGCAGAGTCCCTCCTTACATCAGGTGCCCCCAGCAAAGTCCCTCCTTACATCAGTGTCCCCAGCAGAGTCCCTCCTTACATAAGGTGCCCCCCAGTAGCGGAGCCCTCTTCCATCTGTGTCCCCAGTAGCGGAGTCCTCCTCACATCTGTTTCCCTATCAGCGGAGTCCCTCCTTACATCTGGGTCCCCATCAGTGGAGCCTCTCCTTACATCTGTGTCCCCATCAGCAGAGTCCCTCCTTACGTCAGTGTCCCAATCAGCAGAGTCCCTCCTTACATCAGTGTCCCCATAAGCAGCAGAGACCTCCTCCCATGTGTACCCATCAGCAGCAGAGTTCTCCTCACATGTGTCACCATCAGCAACAGAGTCCTCCTCACACGTGTCCCCATCAGCAGAGCAGAGTCCTCCTCACATGTGTCTCCGGCAGCACAGCCCTCCTTCATGCCGCATCTGTGTCTGTCCCCTTCAGTGGCAGCTAGTTCCCGACTTTCTCTGTGTGTTCAGTGGAGAGGGGAGGGGCCTCCCCTCTCCACTAAACACAAGGGGATTAGTCCTCGCGGCGACATCTTTTTGTAGCCCGCTGGAAGTGACGTCTGGTCTCACACCGAGAACAAAGCACCTGGCCATAGTGATACACTATGGGTGCTGGACGGACATCTTTTTGTAGTCCGCTGGAAGTGACATCTGGTCTCACACTGAGAACAAAGCACCCAGCCTGAGTGATACACTACGGGTGTCGGGCGGATGCTGTCCGGCGCGATGGACTGTGCCACAAAGTAGCTCCAAACCCCGCAAATGAAGTGCCTCGTTGCACTGCTTGCGCCTCTGTTTTTTACTCTGTCCCTGGTTCCTCCTAAGGTAAATATCTCCCAAAGGCATAATATGAACTTCTAGCAGTACTCGGGAGTGCACTTCCAGGTTGAGACACTGTTAAGTAGACAAAGAGCCAAAGCAGATCAGAGCTCATGTGACCGCCCGTCAAGGATATATAGAATAGCTGCAGCGTCACAAATAGGAGGGAAAGAGAGTGGGGATAGCAAGTCTACCAGACAGATGGTGGCCCTAATTGAAATCATTCTGACTGTAAAATATCAGAGTGAATTACTGTTCCGTGTCTTTACAATTCTAGTGTTATTTTCATGCTTGTTAAACATGTATAGTAATTCGTTTTTTATTCATAACTTTACCTCAGATTAGCTATAAATAGGTTCTAAAGGCAAAAGCATAAACGACATATGATGCAGGCTGTCACTTGCATTAACAAAGCAGTATTTGGTTTTGTTTTTTTTTTAGTCCCCCCGTAACTTAGTTTTTTGACCTGGTGATCCTGCTGTTATATTTCTTACATTTTTTTTTCAGACCAATCTGTACAGCAAAAGTGAAAGTTAGGGGGTTAAGACAAATTGGCAGGGGTACTTACACTGGTCTACTTTCACTCATTTAGTTAAAATGTTATCCCAAGAGGCAAAACAACTGTAACTGCTTAATAAAGTGTTAGCTGAAATTTGGGCTTTAATTTGTTAGTCATTTATGAAAAGCCCATGTACTCTAAATTTACTAGTCCATCCAACACTACACTCTATAGACCAGGGGTAGGCAACCTTTGAGAGGTGAAGATCTACCTGAACGAGATTAACTATCAATTAGTAAGGTCTAATTAGATAGTAAGGAAAACTTAGAAAAATATAATGAAACAAATGTCAGTAGAGCAGTGGAGAGTATCAGTAGGGCAGTGGACAGTGTGTGGACAGTGTCATTAGAGCAGTGGATGTTGTCAATAAAGCAGTGGACGGTGTCAGTAGAGCAGTGGACAGTGTCAGTGGGGCAGTGGATGGTGTCATTCAGTAGAGCAGTGGATGGTGTAAGAAGGGTAGAGGTTGGAGTCAGTAGGGCAGTGGACAATGTCAGTAGAGCAGAGTTACATACAGTTGTGCTCATAAGTTTACATACCCTGGCAGAATTTATGATTTCTTGCCCATTTTTTTAGAGAATATGAATGATAACACAAAAACATTTCTTTCACTCGTGGCTATTGTTTGGCTGAAGCCATTTATTATTAATCAACTGTGTTTACTCTTTTTAAATCATAATCACAACAGAAACTACCCAAATTACCCTGATCAAAAGTTTACATACCCTGGTGATTTTGGCCTGATAACATGCACATAACATGCACACAAGTTGACACAAAGGGGTTTGAATGGCTATTAAATGTAACCATTCTCACCTATGATCTGTTTGCTTGTAATTAGTGTGTGTGTGTATAAAAGGTCAATGTGTTTCTGGACTCCTGACAGACCCTTGCATCTTTCATCCATTGCTGCACTGACATTTCTGGATTCTGAGTCATAGGGAAAGCAAAAGAACTGTCAAAGTAACTGCGGGAAAAGGTAGTTGAACTGTATACAGGCATACCCCACTTTTAAGTACACGATGGGGTTTATTTACTAAAGCTGGAAAGTGCAAAATCAGGCTCACTTCTGCATAGAAACCAATGAGATTTTAACCCCAGCTTGTTCAATTAAGCTTTGCTAATAAAACCTGGAAGCTCATTGGTTTCTATGCAAATCATTGTGATGAGAGGCAGAATGGCGGTCTGCCTATGTAAACAAGGCAGATTGCCATTCTGTGAGAACGGAAGATAGAGATCTTGTGTTTCTTCTAAACAGGAACAAGGATCTCTGTCTTTTCCCAGGCAAAGCAACTCCCCCACAGTTAGAAAGAATCCCCTAGGGACACGCTTAACCATTTAATCACCCCTGATGTTAACTCCTTCCCTGCTAGTGTCATTAGTACAGTGACAATGCATTTTTTTTTTAGCACAGATCACTGTATTAGTGTCACTGGTCCTCAAAAAAGTGTCAAGCAAGTCAGTTAGGTGTCAAATTTGTCCGCCGCAATATTGCAGTCCTGCTAAAAATCGCTGATCGCCGCCATTACTAGTAAAAAAAGAAAAAAAAAATTCCATAAAATGATCCCATAGTTGTAGACGCTACAACTTTTGTGCATATCAATCAATATATTTGTTTACCAAAAATATGTAGCAGAATTTATATTGGCCTAAATGAATGAATACATTTGATCTTTTAAAACATTTTTATTAGGTATGTTTTATAGCATAAAGTGAAAAATATTGTTTTTTTTTTTTCCAAATTGTCGGTCTTTTTAGATAAAAAAGACAAAAAGATAAAAATCGCAAAGGTGATCAAATACCACCAAATGAAAGCTCTATTTGTGGGGAAAAAAGGACATTGATTTTATTTGGATACAGTGCCACACGACCACACAATTATCAGTTAAAGTAACGCAGTGCCGTATTGCAAAAAATGGCCTGGTCATGAAGGGGGGTAAACCTTTCTGGGCTGAAGTGGTTAAAGGGTAACTCCACTTTCACGGGAAAACAAAAATGGCAAACAAAAAAAAATAGTATAGCCTATACCAGTGATGGCGAACCTTGGCAGATGTTTTGGAACTAAATTTCCCATAATGCTCGTGCACTCTGCAGTGTAGAAGAGCATCATGGGAAATGTAGTTCCAAAACATCTGGGGTGCCAAGGTTCGCCATCACTGGCCTATACATTTGCAACACAAGCCATATTGTAATTGAATGTTATTAAAAATGACCTTTTCTCTTTAATCCGCAGCTCTGAAATTTTCTGTAAAATTCAATGCAGTATGGCTACCTGGAGGTGTTCTGTATACAGAATGTGTACAGAACGCCCCCCAGAAACATAATTTCCTGCTTGTGTGATTGGCTCACTGATTTTCCTGATTTTGAAGTATGTGCTTGTCCAGGACTACAGTAGTGGGATCCTAAGCACAGGCTGTGAGCCAAACATTACAAGCCTGCCATTGGATTTATAGAAAACCAAAATGTAATATTGTTTATTAGCTTTTATGTCAGCAACTGAATTGAAAGACAAATGCAGACACAGGTAAGAATCTCTCTTTATGGCTTACACACTGTACTGTTATGCCCCGTACACACGATCGAAAATTCCGACCACAAAATCCATCGGATTTTTTCCGACGGATTTTGTCCGACACTGGTGTTGCATACACACGGTCGGACAAAGTTGTCGGAAAATCCAATCATTCTGAACGTGGTGATGTTCGTTGCGTATGACGGAACTACGTAGAGCCTAGTAGCCAATAGCTTTGGTCTCGTAATTTGATCTGAGCATGCGTGGCACTTTGTCCATCGGAATTCCCTACGCACAATCGGAAAAAGTCCGATCGGATTTTGTTGTCGGAAAATTTGAGAGCAGGATCTCCGACGGAAAAAGTCCTATGGAGCCCACACACGGTCGGATTTTCAGACAACATTGTCCGATCGGACATTTTCCGTCGGAATTTCCGACCGCGTGTATGGGGCATTAGAAATTGGTTTTGACTGTCGTTCTCCTTTAACCAAGCAAAATATATATTTAGTTGTTAGTTTTGATCCAATGGGGCACTGATGTCATTATACTATGAGCTTGTATGTTATGTTATGGTATGCAGTCAGTATAGTTCCAGGCTATTTGCTTGTGACAGTTCCTAATTACTATCATGCTAATTTCAAACTGGTGAAATGGCAGTGTACTTCCTCTTGTAATAATGAAGATTCTTCCTGCAGAGAAGGATTTATTTGTTAGCTTACATTGAGAAAGCTGTGATTTTTTTTTTTTTTCTTAGTGCATAAATTAATGATGGAATTCTACTTGTTTCTTACTGACTTGTTTAGAATTGGATCTTAATCATTACAACAGACTAATTAAAACCATCACTTAATAAGCCACACACCACACAAGGGAACATTGTTCACTGTGTATTTTCAAGTGACTACTTAGAGTGAATTAAGAAAAAAAAAAAAATAGCGTAGGCCTCATCTTTGCACCTGCTGCTCCTTTTTAGTGCAAAAACAATATAGGAGCTCTTTCTGTGCAGGCCTAATTTCATAAATCGTATTTTGAATGCTACTGCTGTTGGATGAGCATTTTGTAGTGCCTGGATAAGCCCTGATTTTTTACACAGGTAAATCTTCTCCAAAAACATGTACTTTTCAAGTCAGAATAAAGAAGTGTATGACAAGCAGAACATGGTTTACCCATCTAGACAAACACCTAAAAATTAGTTTTTATCACAATAAAAAAAAAAAAAAAAAGTCAACAATCTTCGATGCTAAGTTTCAAGTAGTATTTAACCCAAAAGCAAACATTTATTATATTGCAACTTACCAACTCTTTTTCCCCGTACAGAAGGTCGGATTTTCCGAAGGAAAATCTTCGATGGGAACTTTTTGTCGGAAATGCCGACCGTGTGTAGGCTCCATTGGACATTTTCCATCGGAATTTTCGTCACACAAAATTTGAGATCTGGATCTTAAATTTTCCAACAACAAAATCCTTTGTCGGTAATTCCAATCGTGTGTACACAATTCCGATGCACAAAGTTCCACGCATGCTTGGAATCAAGCAGAAGAGCCGCACTGGCTATTGAACTTAATTTTTCTCGGCTCGTCGTACGTGTTGTACGTCACTGCGTTCTTGACGTTCGCAATTTCCGACCAACTTTGTGTGATCATGTGTATGCAAGACAAGTTTGAGCCAACATCCGTCTGAAAAAATCCATGGATTTTGTTGTCGGAATGTCCGAGCAATGTCCGATCGTGTGTACGGGCATTAGATGTGATGGCTGCATTAGGATTTATTTTTTTCTATTTTTATATGGTGAACAAATTGGTAAGTCTGTTGTTTTTCAGCAGACCAAGCTCTTCTGCAGAATGTATCAGTTACAGAGATGCAACAAACCATTTACCACTGACAGGGCTGCTTACAAGGATCCGTTTTTATTTATTTATGTAACTCCTGTATCCCAAATGGACAAAACTGTAACTGCTTATTAACCTGGTATGATTATTTCAGATTTTTGGTGCTGAAAGCGGTACAATTATTTTGCATGGAAATTTGGCGTTTTATATTGTAGGCCTGTAATTCTTAGGAATAACGCACTTAAATCTGTCCAAACCAGAGTATAGTAGACATCCCGGGTATGATAAAGTTTGAAAAACAAAATCATAAATTATAATATAATAAATAACTATAAATAATTATACCAAATAACAATATAATAATAATAAAAATTATTCAATAATGTAATCAAATCAAAAACACTGAAATTTGCTCAGTTGCAGAATTGTCGCTGTCATTACTTTTCAGCGTTTGATGATGAATTTCCCCACAAATCACTATCGCTCAATTCTGCGAGTGATTCTAATTTATTATCGCTGTTTTCTAGCTGGTCTAAAACCACTTTTGATGTAAAGGGACGGTTTTGGTTGCTATGGACAATCACCAGTTTCCAGGCAGAAAGAACAGTATTTATAATATAAAACTGCATGCAGGGCATTGGAAAGACCACTAGGGACAAAAGGGATGTGAAATAATTTCATACAGTAATGTAATCTGTAAGATTACAGTATAATGTATGTATAGTGTGTGTTTCACTTTTTAAATTTGGCGCCGTTCTCCGTCCCCGTGCGTCGCAAAGCTTGCAGGGAACAGGGCCCGGCTTTATGATGAATCGAGCGGAGGATGAGCCGCGCACACTGCGGGAGACATCGCAGGATCCAGGGGACAAGTTAAGTAAGCTCTTCCTGGATCCTGCGATGCGATCCCGGGTCTGGCTCAAGGTTACCGCTTTTGGTTCTGAAATTCCTCCCCGAGCCAGACTCGGGAATACCGCTAAGGAGGTTAAGTGTTAGCTTGGAATTGGCTTCAATTTGTTAGTGTATTGTGTCAGATCACCAGGTGGAAATAGAAGGGGAAAAAAACTAAAAAAAAAAAGAAAACATATGCACCCACCATTTCTAATGATTTGTAAGCTATAATATATTACATTTTTGGTTTTGGGTTTAATACTACTTTTTAATTAAAGTTAATTAAATTATTAATTTCAAGGCTTACTTATTTAGTGTGAATCACTCCCCCATAGCAAAGAAAAACCCAAAAAAACAGGCACATAGCCCCAAGAAGACCTTCTCTATGCAGTTACCACTGCTTCCTCTTTCTGTAGACACTGTATTGCTGGGCAACAGAGTAGAATCAAGTACATAATTTGAAGGATCTTTGTATATTTTTTGCCTACTTTCTACTAAAATGCATTATTTACAGAATATTTACAGAACACTTTTCTGGATGTATGTGACAAGATCACTGCAGTCAAATATTTCCTGGTGTCTAGTCACCACAGAATATCTATGGTTACTTAGACAACTGGTGTTTATGTAGTTTGCTATAATTTGACCTTGAAATCCTATAATCTTTATAGGAAATTAAAAGTATGTAATATTCTTCGCTTTTATTTTTCCTATACTAAACAAACAAAAATGTCAGCTTTGAGTAAGTTACAGCAAACAGCCCAAACACCATTCCCATGTTCTTCCACTAACCTTACCATCTACTGTGTAAGTTTTAACTTTCTGGTTTAGGCCCTAATCAAAGCATTGTAGGGAGCCAGGGGATATTTTAAATTTTCTTCCTTAATGAGGTGTACTTCTACAACTATTGAAAATAAAGGATGCGTATGATGCCTCCTGTAAAACGAGCATGGCATATTGCCTAGTCTGGGAAAAATAAAGGTTTGACTCAAATTTTCTTTTTTTTTTTTTTTTTAGCTTCACTCAGACATGGATGAAGGTGATGGCTCAATAAAATATATTCTGACTGGTGATGGGGCAGGAACCATGTTTACTATTGATGACACTACAGGTGACATTCATGCAATACAGCGACTGGATCGGGAAGAGAGGGCCCAATATACTCTCAGAGCCCAGGCTCTGGACAGAAGGACTAGCAGGCCTATGGAGCCAGAATCAGAATTTATCATTAAAATTCAAGATATTAATGACAATGAACCCAAATTCCTTGATGGACCATACACAGCTTCTGTACCAGAAATGTCCCCAGTTGGTATGTATATAAGCAATTAGCTTCTTTATATATATATTATACAGCACTTATATTTATGAATATTTGTACAACTTCTTCATGTTTTAGCCACTGATTTAACAATTTTATAGTGTCTGTACTAGGGATATATTGTGTAAAAAAAAAATGCTAAATACAGGTGTTTTCAAGAACAGGAATGAATTCAAGTCTTTGTAGATGTTTAGGGGGTGCAAGACTGGATATGAACTCAGATTTGGGTTTCAAAGATGGAACCTTTTGTGCAGGAGATATTTTCTTCATCTGCTCAATTCTCAAGGGACTGTCATAGATAAAGGGGTTGATTTACTAAAGGCAAATAGGCTGTTCACTTTGCAAGGGAAGTTGCAATTGGCAAGGGAATTTGCTCCAGAGTTCAGTGAATGAGGTGAAGCTCTGTTGACTTCCATCAACCCATCAAGTGCAAGCAAAGTGTTTTTTGTTTTTTTTAATTACACTGTGTATTTTGTGCAAAGTTAAACTTCACTGCATTCAGTAAATTCTCTTGGACAATGAACAGCTTATAAACCCCACAGTATTTTTTCAAATGTAGCTTGGGTGTTGGTGGGTGTCATAGTTACATATATGTGAATGGTGGATATATGGATGCATAAAGGACTGAATGTGGGTTTAGGAACATTATACAGATTTTTTGATTGATCGGCTCTCTGCTGCTGCCAGCGCCATTCTCAGTGAGGGAATCAGGAAGTGTCACCTTTGCGGCTTTACTTCCCGGTTCGCTACTGCGCATGCACGAGTCACGCAGCACAATGAGAATCGTCAGCGCTGTCTGCCGGGACACGTGTGTGTCCCGGCAGACAGCGCGCCAGGACAGGAAGTGGCGTAAACTCCCGTGGGAGTTTATGCCCGGAAGTGAGTGCAGATACCTGTCTTAGACTATGGATAGCAGATGGCTATGAAGTGGAAGGAGGAAACACAAATAAAATAAATTGGATTATTTACACCTTAAAGTTTATGAAGCGTTGGAGTGTGGAAGTTAATTGTTTAGGCCAGCTTAGTGTCTCACAGACGCTGCTTTGATTACTTCTTCCTGTATTCCAGAGGATTCTAGAATTATAGTGGGAGGAAGAACAGTGGACAGCCTGAATATTTATGAGACTCCCAAAGGGCATAATACACTAGTGCTGGAGTGGTGAGAACCTTTGGACAGTGATGTAGTGTAGATATGAGGATTCCCTTCTGTTGTCCTAACGATTGGGACTGCTGGGACAGATGGAACATATGCCCTTACGTTAAGGCATTAACTTTCTACTATGCTGCGCTTTCACTGTGCTATATGAACTGTTTATCTGTCTCCCATTTCCCATCCATCTGTCAAGCTTTTGACCTACCGTATATGGACTCAATAACATTGGTAATGTCTGAGTGGCTGATTCTGTTTATAGATCTATGGCTATTAAATGGATATCCACAAACATTTAATTAAACTCAGCGCTGCTTCCACATATTAAATCTAAATTGTGTGCATCTATACATAAAAAGTGTTAGTGCATTCAATGCTATAAAGAAAGTCCATCAGTGCAAACAAAGAGCTAGTTTTGAAGACCCTTTGTGGTGAAAATCCAAGGTGCCACTCCGTGCTCCCCTCCTGAATACCCCACTCACCAGCAATATGTTTCAAAACAGCATAATGTGTGTCCTTAGCAAATTAATGGTTATGACTCCTTCCTTATCCTTTGATTAACAGGCCTTCAGTATGTTGATGGTGCATGGTCCACTAAAAAGAGAGATATTCATAGCGTGTTTTAATTTATTAAAATGTTAAAAGCAAATACACTTACAAAAAGGTAGAAAAGTTCAAGCATGTATGTGGTTAGGGATTGCCGCTGTGGCATGTGTTCCAACTCTCGTATTGACGTCACTATTCTCAAGCCGCTTGACACGTTCTGCCCCTCCCCCTGGGTGTCTTCAGAATCTTCTTTTTAGAGCTGTACCCCTTTGACACTCTCTGTATTATTGTTAATATATTTATGGGACTCTAGCCAATCCCTGGGAAGGTGTAGCCCAGTTGGTGGTGAGAGACTCCATAAATAGTCTGAGGCCTGATAAGCAGGGTGTAGAGTTCCTGGATTCAGTGCTGCTAGAGGAGACCCCTGCAAGGGGGGGGGGGGGGCTTTGTAAAAAAAACAAAAAAAACTGTCTGTTTATAGTGGAATCCATTTTGTCTGTCTTCTGTTTGAAAACAGGGATATCACTGATTATATCAACTACAATGAATGTACCAGCAAATATTTTTTATCTCCCAATATGATCCATATGTGATAAATTTAAGATATTACCTCAAAGTCTAGTTATAGCCAATATGTAAGAGCACATTCTTAAAAGGTTAAAGCTTTCATCCATATAGTACATAGACAATAGTTTACTCCAATGTGTAATCATTGTATAAGCTCTTCAAAATAGAACTGTATTTGTTTAACCACTTGCCTACCAGGTACGAACACCCCCTTCCTGACCAAGCCATTTTTCAGCATTCAGCACTGTCGCATTTTGAATGACAATTGCGCGGTCATGCAAGGATGTACCCAAATAAAATTTTTATAAAGTTTTCCCCACAAATAGAGCTTTATTTTGGTGGTATTTGATCACCTCTGCGGTTTTTATTTCTTGCACTATAAACAAATTAAGAGGGACAAGTTTGAAAAAACGCAATATTTTTTACTTTTTATTATAATAAATATCCAATTTTTTTTTTTTTTTTTTTAAACAAATTTTTTCCTCAGTTTAGACCGATACGTATTCTTCTACATATTTTTGGTAAAAAAAATCGCAATAAGCGTCTATTGATTGGTTTGCGCAAAAGTTATAGCGTCTACAAAATAGGGGATAGATTTATAGCATTTTTATTATTTTTTTTTTTTTTTACTAGTAATGGCGGCGATTTGCGATTTTTATCATGACTGCGACATTGCGGCGACATATCGGACACTTTTGACACATTTTTGGGACCATTCACATTTATACAGCGATCCGTGCTATAAAAATGCATTGATTACTGTATAAATGTGACTGGCAGGGAAGGGGTTAACACTAGGGGGCACTGCAGGGGTTAATATGTTCCCTATATGAGTGATTCTAACTGTGGGGGGAGGGGACTGACTGGGGGAGGGGACCGATCGGTGTCCCTATGTACAAGGGACACACCATCGGTCTCCTCTCCTCTGACAGGACGTGGATCTGTGTGTTTACACACACAGATCCACGTCCTGCTCAATTACCGGGCAATCGCGGGTGCCTGGCGGTCATCGCGGCCGCCGGGCACGCGCATCGGCTTCCAAGCTACGCGGCGGGCGCAGGTGCGCCTCCTAGTGGCCAAAAAGCGAGCGCCGTCATATGACGGCGGCCCGTCACAAGAGCTGCACCGTCCCGCCGTCATTTGACAGTGGGCGGTCAGCAACAAGTTAAAGCCAAATTAAATCAATTTTTTTCTAGTTTACTTTATGTAAATATAGCCCTACCCCCACAGGAGCCGCTTTGTAATTTGGATAATCTGTTATGTACTTCAACTCCAAGAACAACCTCAGCCCTTCTGACACACCTGGTTGAATAAAAGTTACTGCAAGCACTTATAAGAACAGAAGTACAGTAGTACCTTGGATTACGAGCATAATCATGCTAACTAAATTTACCTAACAGCCATGCATAAACATGCTTGTAATCCAAAGCACTCGTACAGTATATCAAAGCGAGTTTCCTTATAGGAATCAATGGAAACTCAGAAAATTAGTTCCAGTGTCACTGCTAGTGTATGCAGTACCGCATGTGGCCAGAGGTAGAGGGGCACTGGAGACACTCAGAAACACTGGGGGACGCTCGGAGACCACTCAGAGATGCTCAGAGACGCTCATAAACCACGTTACTCGCAATCCAAGGTTTTACTGTATAGATATATTTATCTCAGCGGTGATTTAGCACCAGCAAATAGACACAAGACCGTTTAGTGGTGGTGAACTGAATGTATTGGTACGGGTTAGAATAAATGGTGGTTTCAGCATAAATTAATACAAATAAGGTAGTTCAGACACAGTATAATTACTATGCCAAGGTAAGTTAGATAAGAGTGCTTTAGCAGTAGACTGAGATTAACTCATGCAACAGAAAAATCAGCAATAAACAGTGCATATAAGCATTACATGCAATGTGAATAATAACACCTTTAACTAGTCTAGAATGCACCCTAGGAGAATGGCTAGGATATGGTGAAATGTCCCCTGAGCGGTACCTCTTAGCATAAGCAATAGGTAAAAGTCTCTGTGTAGCAGCTGTAAAAGGAGAGTCTTTAGTCCTAACTCTTCAGCCAACTAGCGCTGAGGCACAGTTTTATCATTAGTGCACATGAGAATTGTCCCAGTCAAGCCTGCAGGCAGCAATAAAAATACTTAATGGCTGTATGGTCAGTTCCTAAAGGGCTCTCTCCATCAGCAGATCGTAAATCCCAACAGCAGCGGCACACCAGTCCCAGTGACCATCCAGTCATACACAGCGATTAGTCCAGGGGTCAAGTCCTGGAAAAAAAGTGTGGGAACTCCCACCCAAGACCCACTCAAAAAATGATACGCTCATATGCACGAACGCTTCAAAAGTGGTATTTTTCATCCAATTTTCTATTGTGTGTATGAAGCTTAACTGTTAGTACATAAAAAAAAAAAAACAATCCTCAATAAACATGAATACGGTAATTCTCTGAATAATCAGCTTCCATGCAAATGTGATCATCATGTTCTGATCTTTATTGGGGAATGTTATTTTGTATATAGAGTGTTTATGTGGTGAGTTTACACTTTTCATTGAACAGAGTTTGGATAACACAGGGTTAAACGGAAAGGTGATAAATGAACTGCACATTATCTGGACAGAATGCTTGGGGAGATAGTGATGTGTTCCTGCTTAGGAGATGTATGTTAGCTTGGGGGGGCTGCAAACTCTGCAGGGCTCCAACACACACTCGCTGCTATTCCAACCCTTCACATATTTCCACATAAACTTCCCTCCTGGCATTACACTTTGCCAGGTATTGTGCTCAGCTTACCACCCCAAACTGATGTTCCTCCCTCAGCTCACCTCTCATCCTGCATGTCCTGTGAGCAGAATAGCTGTACTCCTCCTCAGGGTTCTCTCATCATAAGGCACTGAAGATAGAGAAGGGGGGGGATTCAGCGGGACACACAGAGCAAGTATGCAGGAGACTGGGGGGGGGGGATGAGGAGACAGAAAATCAGGAGGGGCCGGCAGGGAGGAGCGCATCATGAGAGGTCTGACTAAATACAATCTCTTAACAGCAGGGACCTGATCTACCTGTCAGCTAGCTGTGATTGACAGGTAGATCGAAGCGGAAGCTGTCATGGGGCCCCCTACTGGCAATGCCTGAATGGTCAGGTGTGCGGCACTTACTATTGCGAACTGTGTCGGTGGCTGCTGGTGTAGCACCTGCCACACAGCTCGCATACTTCAAAGTCTTGCAGGACACGGCTGCTAACAGGAACTGAGTTCCTGTTGTGGAAAAAGTTCAGGAACTCCGTTCCCATGCGTTCCCGCAGGACTTGAGCCCTGGATTAGTCCACTCTCTGCGCTGTAACCCAGGCGACTGGCTCCCAGCACTTCTGAACTCAGTGCTCCAGAGGCCGCTGACATGCAGCAGTAATGGTGCACACATGTGTACAGATTGAGAAAATTAAGCTCTTTCCCCTCCTTTTGGCAATCCCCCTCTGGAAAATGCAGTTCAAAAGCTCTTAGTTACAGTAGAGTCTTTCTCTCTCTCTCTCTCTCTCTGGACTACAGTTCCCACAGTGCAGTGCTGCCTGACTCAATCTATTGAACGCTTCCTGCTCAGCAGCTCCCTTTTCTTGCTGATACAGCTGTTGACCGCTTTAGCACCACAGGGCAGCAGCTACAGAGAGCAGCTGCAGCCAGTGTTTCTCTCACTCTCCATTCTTAGTCAAGCACCTGGGTACATGAAATATTAATTAGAAAAAGACTTCCATATTCACAAAGCTGTCCTGGGTTTATTTTTACAACATTTCAACATCTTTTAGTGTCTGGCTCCTAAATATAATTTATTTTCTAATGAGTATTTGAAATGTGTGCACTCTAACTAAAGAATCAGATTCATATAAACTACCTCTCACTTTTATTTGAGTATAATAGAGTAAATGATGTTTAGCTGAATCAAAAGTGTAAAAAATCTCCTTATGGTGTATCTTCCTATTGAGATACAGCTTGGGTTGAACTGTATGCAATGCTTCCAGTTCAGTAGGAGTACTATACAGCAGCAGCATACCAAGGTGCACTGTCTGAAAAAATATATATATACATACATCAACAATAAGGATTTGCAGAAATAGAATGGGTCCTATAACTGGCCATAGCTTTTTAACCCCTCCAATAACCACTAGGTAGTTGATCTCCCCAACATCTACCAAAAACTGTAGACTGATCTCATAAAAACGCAGACCCTCTGGGTTTGAATAGTTAAAGTAGGCAATGTTCATACTGTGTACACTCTTGAAAAATGTTTGTTTTAAACATCATATTACTAGAATAGGAATGTCATTTCATAATTGTCCTGCAATGGATTGGATGTTTCAAAGAATCAAAGGCTGGCTGAGATAAGACAAAATGCTCCTTTGGTAAGTCAACCCTTTGGAGTGATTCCATCCCAGATACCGTGGTGTAGAAAGTGCCAGAACAGCATAGCGGGAAAGTGTGCCCATTAGTCTCTTTGCAATCTCTAATTGTAGCTGTAGCATCATTTATTAATTGCTGGGAATATATTGATTTTAATTAGCATTCCTAGCCGGATTTATGGGAAAGTAATTAAAAGCCATATCCTAGGATGATAAGATGATTAGCAACATCAGGAAATAAGCATCAACCTCACCTACAGAATAAGCTAGTTATGTGTTATTTGGAGAAGAATAATACTCTTCATCTGTCCTCCAATATAATATAGCCATTATTTACCACTTTTAATGGTTCACTATGCACAAAATAATTTTACTGTAAGCTCTAACCCCTTCATGATGTGTTTGAAAAACTGTACATAATCATTACAACTACTTAGTGTATCCAGGTAAATTATACCTTGTTTTGTTCAAGACAAATTGGGCTTCCATTTGGTGGTAAAAAGTAATGGATATCTCCTGATTTTTTTATTTTTTTTGTTATCAAAGGACAACTGGCCCAAAACAGTAACCAATCTTTATTTTTGTTTTTAATATATATTTGTATATTTCCTACTATTACCATAACCTACCACCAAAGATCAACCACAACAACACCACCTAAATATGTGCCTATATGACCACTCTTTTGGGGGGCATTGTCTTCTGGCAAGAACTGATTTGTAATAAACAGGTGGTGTGGATTTTCACAGTGAGAACCCTTGGTTTTCACTTAGGTACGGTATATTGATTTCTACAACCTGGTAATTGAAGACTGATATTACTCACAGTTATATTTCACAGTATTATTTGCATTTTCTTTTTTTTATCTTTTTCATTATTATTTTTGATGGTTGTTTGCACTTTGTATTTGATTTTGTTTTCTATTTTGATGTACCACATGTATAATGATGCACTATTATAAAAGTGAAGTTTATGCACATTCAAAGGAAGAGAGCAGCATTTAAAGTGGTACTAAAGTAAAATTTTATTTTGTCCTTAAACAAAAAAGAGATTATACCTACTTTCTCTGTGCAACAAAATATTCCACAAAGCGATCCCATACTTGCTTTTATGCGGTCCCTATGTGGTCTATATGCGGTCCCCTGCTGGCACTGTCTGCTCCTTCTTTTTCTGAGTGCCCCTTTTGCAAGGGAACCCATGTGCGCGTGTTCCTGATTCAGGCTTGTATGTCGATAGAGACACACGGCGGTTGATTTACTACAAAATCTGGTACAGCTCTGCAAAGAAACCAATCAGCTTTCAACTTTTTTTTTGTCAAAGCTTTATTGAACAAGTTGAAGTTAGAAACCAATTGGCTACCATGCACAACTCCACCAGATTTTGCACTCTCCACTTTTAGTAAATCAACCCCACAGTGCAGGTAAGCCCTGTCCCACTCCTTCTTCACAGGAGGTTGACTGATAGCAGCAGGAGCCTATGGCTTCCACTGCTCTCAGTGCTTCCTGTGAGACCATGAAAAGACAGAGCAAACGTGTGCAGGAGCCAGAACAGCATTGGATCGGGAGAGGAGTCAGGTAAGCGTTTACAGATGGGGTAAAAAAATATATATATATTGACTTTAGAACCACTTTAAAGTATATAAATCTATTCAGCAACTGGACCTTAAAAATTAGACACATATAGCAATGGGTATTGAGTGGTAATAAAAAAGACAGTGAATGGTTGGCAAATAATGCTAGAAAAAAAAATATTTATAAATGATCTGTAAATAAATTATAGGTAGCACCTATTTCACCCATGTGAAATATACTATAACTTCCTCCCTTATTTTTACAACATGTCCCATGAATGTTTGTGTAAATTTCAGTTTAAGCTTTGTTAATTGGAAAATGTTAACAGAATATCAATAAATAAAAGCCATTCTGAATCTTTGTAAATACGGTCAAACTTAAGGCGTTTGTTACCCCAACATTTCATATTCCTAATCTGTGCCTGCTTCACCATGTATTTGTATGAGAAAGTCTCCTGTGCTCTTTGTATTGCTTCCTTTCTGTGAAATGCTTGCCCTTTGCTTTCCTATTAAAAACTGACCACACTAAGCAGGAGAGCACACCATGGTCAGTTTTATAGCTCTGCTGGGAACTCAGTGTGCTCTCCTCCAATGATCAGACTTGTCCTGACATGCCCCCGCTGCACATCCATTTTTTGGCAAGCTCAGTGTGCTGCTGCTTCTCCTCCCCCAGCTCTTATGCAGCTGAGAACAGAGGGAATGTGAGCACTTATAAAGAAGGGAAAAAAAAATTTTTTTTATTTCTATACAAAAATGTTTTGCCTTTCATTTCTATTTTAAACTTAATGGGTTGCGTTACAAGGTGATCTTTATAATCACTATAAGGATTCAAGGCTTTTTTTTCCACATTGCTCCACTATACCTAATCACATTGGATATTACTGCTATTTGTTGTTTAATTCAAGTCCTAAAAATCAACTTTAGCCATGAGAAATGAAAAGCATAACAGTAAACAAGTCACAATGCAACAACTTTAGAGAATTTAAGGAATTTCTATTCATTGTCGTATCTGAATAGCAGGTCCATCTAGCATACATTTCATCATGTGAAGCTGTAAAGTTGTCACCGGTATCTCAAGGATAGGACATGTGGCAGGAAGCTTCATTATAATAACAATAAAAGACTATTTACATTCATAACACAACCAGACAGAGAGTAATGCAGTGGAATTAAAGGGATTCTTAGCATAGAGAACAGGTGGCTAAAACAGTGATCATATTGGCTATGAATAGTAAATCCAATATGTAAAGGGACAAGGAAACATTAATAGCCCTGTGCTGCTTATCTCTTAGAATTGTTTCTTCATTATATTGTTGGGATACATTAGTGGAATGGAAGATGTGCCTGGCAATTAATCTTCCACTGACAGGTGGTTAAACAGTTAGTGTTGCTGTCATTATGCAAACTTTGAAAGCTTTTTTTTATTATTTGAGAATCTAAATGAGATTTCTAGCTCCTAATTTAAAAAGGTCACTGTTTTCTATTTTTGTTAGGTACCTCTATTATCCAAGTGTCAGCAACAGATGCAGATGATCCTACCTATGGAAGTAGTGCAAGGGTGTTGTACAGCATTCTCCAAGGGCAGCCATACTTCTCTGTGGACTCCAAGACAGGTATTTATGCAAATTTATTTTATTGTTTGGTTCAGCAGAAGGCACAGTATTTAATGTTGTTAAATCCATTTCTGAACTTTAAAATATTAAATACCTATTTACATTTTGATCTGTGCAGTAATAATACCTAAAAGCTTTTTTACATCAGCGATTTGGGTGCTGAATCTGAACCCCATTGAAGTGAGCCGAAGGCTAAAAAAAGAGTTCTGGTCATTTTCTAGGCCAGTGTTTCTCAACCTTTTTTCAGTCAAGGCACCCTTTAAAACTATGGACAATCTCAATGCACCCTTTAAAACTATTGACAATCTCAAGGCACCCTCTGAAACTATGGACAATCTCAAGGCACCCTCTAAAACTATTGACAATCTCAAGGCACCCTCTGAAACTATGGACAATCTCAAGGCACCCTCTAAAACTATTGACAATCTCAAGGCACCCTCTGAAACTATGGACAATCTCAAGGCACCCTCTAAAACTATGGACAATCTCAAGGCCCCCTCTAAAACTATGGACAATCTCAAGGCACCCTTTAAAACTATGGACAATCTCAATGCACCCTTTAAAACTATGGACAATCTCAAAGCACCCTTTAAAACTATTGACAATGTCAAGGCACCCTCTAAAACTATTGACAATCTCAAGGCACCCTTTAAAACTATTGACTATTGTCTCAGGGCACCCCATTCTAAAATGTAAAAAAACATTCTAACAGCATCGACACATGTAAGACACCCAACATTTGAGGTGATCTTTCAAAGCAAATACACTTTTGCACACTGGTACCGACTAGTATTCCAGTGTTTCTCCTCTCCCTCAGTTTCTCTCCCTCACTCAGCTAATGTGACCCCCCCCAGTGCTGACAGAGCAGGGCAGGGGAGGGTCAAACAAGGATGCTGTGCAGGCGAGCAACACCCTTCTTATCAACACTGATGACATCACTGGTTGTTTAGGATGCTGGGGGCTGTAAGGTTGAAATGGTGCACAATAAAAACTTGTGGCTTTGTGCAACTAAAAGACAGGCTTGATCCACCTGCTGGCTTGTATACATTTTTGGGCATTTTTTAGGAATTTTCCCAAGGCACCCCCGAAGAAGCCTCAAGGTAGCCCAGGGTGCCTGGGCACCCTGGTTGAAAAAAGCTGTTCTAGGCAAATAGGCAAGTGGTTGTCAAACAAATGGCATGGGGTGCGAGCACTGCCATGGAAAAATTGTACCAAAGCAAAAAATATATAATTTTATTTAGCTGTGGGAAATGATTTTAACAATGCTTAACCACTTGAGCCCCGGAAGGATTTACCCCCTTCCTGACCAAGCCCCTTTTTGCGATTCTGTACTGCGTCGCTTTAACTGACAATTGCGCGGTCGTGCGACGTGGCTCCCAAACAAAATTGGCGTCCTTTTTTCCCACAAATAGAGCTTTCTTTTGGTGGTATTTGATCGCCCCTGCGATTTTTTTTTTTTTTTTGCGCTATAAACAAAAATAGAGCGACAATTTTGAAAAAAATGCAATATTTTTTACTTTTTGCTATAATAACTATCCCCAAAAAATATATAAAAAAACATTTTTTTTCCTCAGTTTCGGCCGATACGTATTCTTCTACATATTTTTGGTGAAAAAAATTGCAATTAGCGATTATTGATTGGTTTGCGCAAAAGTTATAGCGTTTACAAAATAGGGGATAGTTTTATAGCATTTTTATTAATATTTTTTTTTTTACTAGTAATGGCGGCGATCAGCGATTTTTATTGTGACTGCGACATTATGGCGGACACATCGGACATTTTTGACACATTTTTGGGACATTTGTCATTTATACAGAAATCAGTGCTATTTAACCACTTCAGCCCCGGACCATTTGGCAGCCAAAGGACCAGAGGTCTTTTTTCAATTTCGCACTGCACTACTTTAACTGGTAATTGCGCGGTCATGCAATTTTGTAACCAAACGAAATTTGCGTCCTTTTCTTCCCACAAATAGAGCTTTCTTTTGATGGTATTTGATTGCCTCTGTGATTTTTATTTTTTGCGATATAAACGGAAAAAGAGCGAAAATTTTGAAAAAAAAAGAGATTTTCTACTTTTTGTTATAAAAAAAATCTAATAAACTCAATTTTAGTCAAACATTTGGGCCAAAATTTATTCAGCCACATGTCTTTAGTAAAAAAAATGCCAATAAGCGTATATTTATTGGTTTGCGCAAAAGTTATAGCGTCTACAAACTAGAGTACATTTTCTGGAATTTACACCGCTTTTAATTTATGACTGCCTATTTCATTTCTTGAGGTGCTAAAATGGCAGAGAAGTACAAAACCCCCCCAAATGACCCCATTTTGGAAAGTAGACACCCCAAGCTATTTGCTGAGAGGCATGTTGAGCCCATTGAATATTTTTTTTTTTAGTCCCAAGTGATTGAATAAAGACAAAAATAAAAAAGATTTTTTTTTTTTCAAAAAGTTGTCACTAAATGATATATTGCTCACACATGCCATAGTTATATGTGGAATTGCACCCCAAAATACATTTTGCTGCTTCTCCTGAGTATGGGGATACCACATGTGTGGGACTTTTTGGGAGCCTAGCCGCGTACGGGGCCCCGAAACCCAAGCACCGCCTTCAGGATTTCTAAGGGTGCAAATTTTTGATTTCACTCCTCACTACCTATCACCGTTTCGAAGGCCATAAAATGCCAAAATAGCACAAAACCCCCCCAAATGACCCCATTTTGGAAAGTAGACACCCCAAGCTATTTGTTGAGAGGCATGGTGAGTATTTTACAGCTCTCATTTGTTTTTGAAAATGAAGAAAGTAAAGAAAAAAAATTTTTTTTTTTCTTTTTTTCAATTTTCAAAACTTTGTGACAAAAAGCGAGATCTGCAAAATACTCACCATACCTCTCAGCAAATAGCTTGGGGTGTCTACTTTCCAAAATGGGGTCATTTTGGGGGGTTTTATGCCATCTGGGCATTCCATGGCCTCCGAAACTGTGATTGGCAGTGAGAAGTGAAATAAAAAAATTACACCCTTAGAAAGCCTGAAGGCGGTGATTGGTTTTTGGGGTTCCGTACGCAGCTAGGCTCCCAAAAAGTCCCACACATGTGGTATCCCCGTACTCAGGAGAAGCAACAGAATGTATTTTGGGGTGTATTTCCACATATGCCCATGACATGTTTGAGCAATATATCATTTAGTGACAACTTTTTGTAAAAAAAATATATATATTTTTTTTTTTTCATTATTCAATCTCTTGGGACAAAAAAAAAAAATATTTAATGGGCTCAACATTGCTCTCATCAAATAGCTTGGGGTGTCTACTTTCCAAAATGGGGTCATTTGGGGGGGGGTTTGAACTGTCCTGGCATTTTATGCACAACATTTAGAAGCCTATGTCACACGTCACCCACTCTTCTAACCACTTGTAGACAAAGCCCTTTCTGACACTTTTTGTTTACATGAAAACATATTTTTTTTTGCAAGAAAATTACGTTGAACCCCCAAACACTATATATAATGTTAAAGCAAAGGCCCTACAGATTAAAATGGTGGGTGTTGCATTTTTTTTTTCCACACAGTATTTGCGCAGCGATTTTTCAAACGCATTTTTTGTGGAAAAAATACACTTTTTTTTATTTTAATGCACTAAAACACACTATATTGCTCAAATTTTTGATGAAATAAAAAATATGATCTTAGGCCGAGTACATGGATACCAAACACGACATGCTTTAAAATTGCGCACAAACACGCAGTGGCGACAAACTACATACATTTTTAAAAGCCTTTAAAAGCCTTTACATGATACCACATTAGATTCACGGAGGAGGTCTACTGCTAAAATTACTGCCCTCGATCTGACCTTCGCGGTGATACCTCACATGCATGGTGCAATTGCTGTTTACATATGACGCCAGACCAACGCTTGTGTACGCCTTTGCGCAAGAGAAGGGGGGGCAGGGGTGCTTTTTTTTTTTTTTTTTTGTTTTTTTTTTTATTTATTTAGCTTTTTTATTTTATTTTTAAACTGTTCCTTCCATTTTTTTTCTTTGTTATGATTTTTATTGTTATCTCAGGGAATGTAAATATCCCCTATGATAGCAATAGGCAGTGACAGGTACTCTTTTTTTGAAAAAATTGGGGTCTATTAGACCCTAGATCTTTCCTCTGCCCTCAAAGCATCTGACCACACCAAGATTGGTGTGATAAAATGCTTTCCCAATTTCCCAATGGCGCGGTTTATATCCGGGAGGGGGGACATTCCCTCCCACTGCTTGTAAAAGCAGTCTAGAGGCTAATTACCCGCTAGAATTGCTTTTACATGAAAGCCGATCACTGGCTGAAAAGAATGATACCAAGATGATACCTAAACCTGCAGGCATCATTCTGGTATAACCATTCAAAGTCCAGCAACATACTGGACATATATTGTAATCTTTTTTTTTTCATGCAGCCTCTTGGCTGAACGAAAAAAAAGAGATTGATTGGTGGGTATGCCCACCATTAGAATACCTCCCTTCATCCACCCACTTCTAATGATGGGCATACATGCACCATTTATATATGCCGATGCATGGGGGCATCCTCCCGCAAAAGTTATGCCGTGTACACACGGTCGGAATTTCGACCGTATGTACGTGGCATTAGGAGCCAATCGCTCCTCCCCCCCCTGCTGCCCCCATGCTTCGGCATATATGCTCTTTTTTTTAACTGTGGTGGTGAAATCACCTCCTACAGCGTTGGAGTCGCGGCTTTATGTATCGTGGGAGCAAACGCTGTTGCTGTCAAGATAAATAAATCCGCGTTGCAACTGAATGGCGCACCTGAAAACAAAAAAATGCTTAACACTAAAACACAGTAAACAAAATTACATACCTGAAAAGCAAGCATGATAAAACATGATAAAACATAATAAAACATTGCAGAATAGAATGGAGTAAAAAAAGAGCAACAATAGAGAGAGAGAATAGAGTGAGAGAGAGAACAATAAAACGACAACTATTTTTTATTTTTTTTTGAGATTCACAGGTAAAAAAGCTCCTGACTGAAGCGACTGAATCAAAACGCTACCACAAAAAAAATGTTAGCGATCGCAGGGATCAGGCCTGACTCTGCGAACGCTGCAGTTATGTGTGCTTAGTGTTTTGTAAGTGACAGTGATCGATCGATACTGCACTTGGGTGGGCTGGGCTGGGCGGAGGGGGAAAACGCAGGTGCTAGCAGGTATCTGGGCTGATCCCGCTAACAATGCGGTTTTTTTTGGAACCCTAAACTGCTGGGACGCTAGTATAGATCTGATCAGATCAGATATTGATCTGTTCAAATACTGTGCCACTAAGGGAGGTGTATGCTTTGTGCGTGGGTGTTTGCGGTACTGGCACTAACCTGGGGCGACGCAGACCTTATTTGACCCTAAAACCTAATTGATATCACCCGCCGGGCGATCAGGGGGTTGAACCGTTATTGGGTAATAAATGGCGGGTGCCCTGACAGTATAAAAAACAAGCTAACTAACCAGCGTCACCCGTAACAGTAATACAAAAAAAAAAAACTGGTTACCTAGCGACACTAATGCAGCGATCAGAAAAACGATCGCTTAGTGACACTGGCAAAAGGGGGTGAAAGGGTTAACTAGGGGCAATCAGGGGGTTAAAACCTTTATTAGGTAATATATGGGGGTACCTGACGCTATATAAAAACCTGACGGGGAACCTAAATAACGAAATAACTAACTGGCTAACCAGCGTCACCAGTGACAGTTATACAGTGATCACTGGTGAAAGGGTTAACTCTAGGGGCAATCAGGGGGTTAAAACCTTTATTTAGGTTGTAATATGGGGGTACCTGACCTATAAACCTATTTATGAACCTATATAAACATGGCGGTTACCTAAAAAAAAAAAAATGGTTACCTAGCGACACTAATGCAGCGATCAGAAAAACGATCGCTTAGTGACACTGGCAAAAGGGGGTGAAAGGGTTAACTAGGGGCAATCAGGGGGTTAAAACCTTTATTAGGTAATATATGGGGGTACCTGACGCTATATAAAAACCTGACGGGGAACCTAAATAACGAAATAACTAACTGGCTAACCAGCGTCACCAGTGACAGTTATACAGTGATCACTGGTGAAAGGGTTAACTCTAGGGGCAATCAAGGGGTTAAAACCTTTATTTAGGTTGTAATATGGGGGTACCTGACCTATAAACCTATTTATGAACCTATATAAACATGGCGGTTACCTAAAAAAAAAAAATGGTTACCTAGCGACAGCAGTGACACTAATACAGCGATCAGAAAAACGATCGCTTAGTGACACTGGCAAAAGGGGGTGAAAGGGTTACCTGGGGGGCAATCAAGGGGTTAAACCTTTATTAGGGGGGGTAGGGGGCTACCTTGGACCTAAAACTAACTGCACTGACAGTTATTACAGTCACACTGACACTAAATGCAGTGATCAGTAAAAAAATGATCACTGCAATTAGTGACACTGTGACTGGGGGGGGAGGGGGTGATCTGGGGGGTGATCTGGGGGTGACAGGGGGGTGTTTTGTGTGCCTATGTGTACTGGTGTCAGTGTACTGTTGGTGCACTAACCTGTACATGTTGACAGCTCGGCGTTCCGGTCACATAGACCGGCGCACCGAGCGTGACATCACTTCCTCTGCCTGTGTTTTGATTGACACAGACAGAGGAAGCATCTGATTGGCCAGGAGCGATCGCGAGGGGGTGGCCAGAAACCACTGGCCGTCCCCTCATCCCGGATCGCTCCTGAAGCGATCCCGACCGTCCCCGCCGGCCGGGGGGGGTCCGATCGGACCCCCCACGCGCCTGAAGAATGGCACGTACAGGTACGTGATTCTGCCTGTACGTGCCATTCTGCCGACGTATATGTACATGGGGCGGTCGGGAAGTGGTTAAATAGCACTGATTCCTATGTAAATGACAGTTGCAGTGAAGGAGTTAACCACTAGGGGGCGGGGAGGAGTCAGTGTGACGTGTTGTGTTTTTTTTTACAGTAGGGGGGCGTGGCTGTACGTCTGACGTCATTGATCGGCTTTCCCGATGACAGGGAACAGCCGATCAATGACAGGCAGAGTAGGAAGCGCGGGGAGAGGTTTGTTTACACAAACCTCTCCCCGTTCTTCAGCTCCGTAACCCGATCGCGGGATACCAGCGGCGATCGGGTCCGCTGGTCCCGCGGCCGTGGTCACGGAGCTCCCGACCGGGTCGCGAGCGCGCCGCGGGCGGCGCGCGCGACCCACGGGCAGGCAATTTAAAGGGGACGTACCCGTACGTGCTTTTGCCTGCCCGTGCCATTCTGTAGACGTATATCTACATGAGGCGGTCGGGAAGTGATTAAATGGTATTTGACTAGTTTTTTTTAAAACAATTGTTTTAAAAAGCAAATCTGCATTGATACATGTTCCCCAGGGTTGTACCCAAACCCCCATTCCCCTTTTATGGCCAATTACTTACATATAAGCCTTCTTGTTCGGCTCCCATAGACTGCACTGGGGTTTGCCATTTAGGTTAGATCTTTTCCCCTGTTCGGGTGCTCTGCGGCGAACCGAACAGGGGGTGTTTGGCCCATCTCTATATCAGACCTATTTTTTGGGAACTTTAACACTGTATTTAGCTGTTTTCCTGAATGTCAGCATTAACAAAGCAGGATTTTTATTTGTATTGATTTGAGATCACTGGTTATCTTCTTGTCTTTTTTTTTTTGTTTTACTTATTTCCTGTTTTACTTTTACTTTTATTTATGCCCAAAAAACACATGTTAAAATTCCTTAAAGTATGACTTACATTCTTATCCATTCCTATCCACGTTGTGTGAGGAGAAGAAAAGTAAAGATGGTGCCCAAAGCAAACAGTGATGTGTTTTAATTTCTCTATCCTGCATTAAAAAACAACAGCTAAAAATCAATTGGTTGCTAAAGGCAAATTTTCTGCTTTCCTATAGCCAAGTTTGCACATATGAAAGAAAAGAACTTATCTGTTCAAATGATATGCAGTGTATAAAACCGTTCTAGGTCTGTTCATCCTTATCTGCCCTAATAACAGGTGGCAGAACTGTAGACATCCTATAGAAAGTTTAGGATGAATATACTTCGAACCAACCTCTTTATTTTAATGCATACAAAACAACAAATAAAGTGCAGCAGTAGAGGTAAGACTGCTCCAAAGCATTTCATACTATAAAGTGCATAATCATAGAGTCACTCTATCTTTATTATATCTGTTCACCTGCCAAACGTTTAGAATTTGCTTCCTGGCCAGCCATTGCCAATGCTCATTAATTCCTGTATTCTGGCTAAACTACAGCAACCAATGTATTCTGGCGACTGACAAGTGAGCAGAGACTGAGAACATACAGTATATGGCTTTGACAGACTCCAATATATGTCAGTCTCTGTCAGCACAAGCAGATGGCAGAAGCTGTGCCACCTTAGATAGCTTGTGAGTGAATACCCTCACTACTGCCCATTAAAATCTGGATTCTGTACATGAACCTTTACTGTCATATTACCTATACAACAGAACATATGTCTATACACACAACACATTTTAGAAGAAAAAGGAATTGTACTCATTAAAATGATGTAAAAGCTATTATGATATGCAAAGTAGCATTTCTTTTTCTTATTGAAATTAGATCCGCGAAAGACCATTGATGATTGGTTACCATGGATTACTGCATTCAGGTTATAGTAGTATACAGTATAACATAGTTGCTCTGGACCAGGAGACATACTTGAATTCATACACACATCTGATGTCTTTGTATGCTCGTGATATTGGCGCACAAAGCTAGTTTCTCTTTATGATGCTCATCTAGCATATAATTTAAAAGGTTCCACGTTATACAACTCTATGTCTTACCTCCAGAGTCTATTGTTCGGGTCCCTTTTAGCCTTCTTTACTACAACGTTCTCTAAATGATGATTTAATTCTAGCCCATTATGCGCTTTATCTGGTCTGCTTGTTTGTGGCTATTTCTTTGTCCAAAACAAAAAAAAGGCTTTCTATATGATACACAGCCCACTCTTCATATAATACTGTTTCTCCTATTATCATCAAAGTCTTCCATATCATTTACGCTGCTGCTCTCCACTATTGTTTTCTTCCTCTTTCTCTAATTACTTTCCCGGCAATACATTCTACTGGCAGTCCGGTATCTGTAATTATCCAAGTCCCTCTGTCCCTCTTGCAATTCGTCTTTTACTCTATAGTCTTATTATCTTATTATATAAGAAGCAGAGTTGCACTTTCATTAACCTCAAACGAATGTAAATATATCAAACACAACTGTTCACTTTTCTGATAAATTCTATTTTTTAGTAGATGTGACTTCAAAGAGCTCATTAACATTCCCCAAATAAACTTCAGTAGAACACATTGATATGAAACTATTATGTCATTTTAACTGGTTCCTGTTCAAACTGGACAGTGACTGTGTGGGGACATAAGACCTTGAGACTTTGGATGCTGGGACTTAAAGTGTATGTAAACCCTGACAATTAACTTTTCTTATTTGTTAAATTTTTGTCAGTTAAATATACCATTAAAAGTATAATGTTACTCCGACTGGCTCCGCCGAGTTGGGAAATTAGCTGAAATGGAGGAACCTGTCCACCAGGCCAGGGAGACACCCGCTAAGTTTGCAAAGACCTGGGCACGCTGGTTTGTTGAATCAGCTGAATACACACATGCCTTGAACCCCACATGAATTTGACCATAACAAGACTTAGGGGAGGTGGGGGGAGAGCACCCACCCCTCCCCCACTATCTATCACACCCATTATCCTGCCTTCTGATCCCCCCCCCCCCCCTTTTTTTTCATTTTTTGTTTCTCTCCTCTTCTCCCCCTTCTCACGCCTTTTTCTATTCTCCATCTCCCCTCTACTCTTCCAGGCGGACCTACGCTACAACATCCCTACCCATTATATGTGCCAGGCTGGGTCGCCACCTGGTGGCCATGGCTTATAATTCTAATGCTACTAACCAAGTCACTAAAGCTACTCTTTGGTGACTCCTAAGCCATTCCATCTGGAATCGCTGCACCACACTGGAACTCCCCATACACCCCTTTATCACTGTGACAGCAGGATATAGGACTTATGGGTTAGACATTGACTATTCAAACCTTTGTGTGCCTACTGTTTCCGCTTGGGTTATTTGGTCCTGTCACTCCCCTGAGTTATCATTATAACTTACAGTTACAGAGAAACGTTCCTTACAGGGGTTGCAAAGGTTCGTGTTTTTTCACCTTAATGCATCCTATGCATTAACCACTTAAAGACCAATCCTCTTTCTGAGATTTGTTGTTTACAAGTTAAAAACATTTTTTTTTGCTAGAAAATTACTTAGAAAAAACATTTATAATGTTTGGGGGTTCTAACATCCTAGAGAATAAAATGGTGGCTGTTGCAATACTTTCTGTCACACTGTATTTGCGCAGCGGTCTTACAAGCGCACTTTTTTTGGAAAAAATACACTTTTTTTAATTAAAAAATAAGACAACAGTAAAGTTAGCCCAATTTTTTTATATTGTGAAATATAATGTTATGCCGAGTAAATTGATACTCAACATGTCACGCTTCAAAATTGCGCCTGCTCGTGGAATGACGACAAATTTTTACCCTTAAAAATCTCCATAGGCGACGTTTAACAAATTCTACAGGTTGGATGTTTTAAGTTACAGAGGAGGTCTAGGGCTAGAATTATATGCGGGCACTAGTCACGTATGCGTTCGCTTCTGCACACAAGCTCATTTTATTTTACCTTCTTTTTTTACACTGTTTGAAAAAAAAAAAATTTGTCACTTTTATTCCTATTACAAGGAATTTAAACATCCCTTGTAATAGAAAAAAACATGACAGGACCTCTTAAATATGAGATCTCGGTCAAAAAGAACTTAGATCTCATATTTACACTAAAATGCAATAAAAAAAAAGAAATTAAATAAATTTGTCATTTAAAAAAAAAAGTCCTTTAAGAGCTATGGGCGGAAGTGACGTTTTGACGTTGCTTTCGCCCTGCAATGATATGGAGACAGATGGGGGCCATCTTCCCCTCACTCGTCTCCATGTCAGGCCTCAAGAAGGACCCGATCGCCTCCACCGCTGCCGACGGCTCCGTTAAGCGACAGAGGGCACTGGAGCGCGGCGGGGGTCTCCTCTCCCGCCACCGATAAAAGTGATCTTGCGGCGATTCCGCTGCAGAGACCACTTTTATTTAAACCGGACCGCTCACTGAAGAAGAGGATACTGGCTAGCTAGCTGCTGCCATAATAATGATATTCCTCTTCAAACAGCCGATGTATAACGACGGTGGGCGGTCCAGAAGTGGTTAAGGAGAGAAAACACCTGTCAGTGACTGCCCCCCCCCCCGTTTTACTTACCTGACCCCTTGAACTTGACCCACAGGGACATGCTGTCTCTCTGCCGGGGGTTCTTGGCTGTTAATTGGATAGATTGATAGCAGTGCAGCCATTGGCTCCCGCTGCTGTCTAACAAATCCAATGATGCGAGCGCCGGGGGGCAGGGCTGAGTCCTGCATTCGGCCTCTATGGACACCAAATGCTGGACTTGGGAGCACGCTCGCAAGGTAAACCCCTCGGTGAAGCGCTTCTACCGAGGGGGTTATCAGATGTGGGCAGGAGCCACAAGAGCCGCCAAGGGACCCCAGAAGATCAGGTTCGGGGGCCACTCTGTGCAAAAAAAAGTATACTGTTATATTTGTATATAATATAAAAAAAAATACATTCTGATCTTGTTGGAAATACAGAACTGTCCTGTGTCCTCTGCACATTATCTGTGTTATCTCAAAGAGTTTATTTAGCCCTCCCAGTTCTTCTCTCAGTACGGCAAGTCAAGCAGGACCCATGCTTTAGTGAGGAAGCCTGTAGAATGGAATGAGTAGTTTTGCAAAAGAAAACTGGTTAGGTCTCATGTACACTGCTGCTGGTAAACGGACATTCAGAGGCAGTTGGCTGCTTTTTGCAGCTGCCCCTGAACTCATCCAATGTTATTTTATCAGTACATGTACACAGGTTTGTTTAATGTCGTTTTTAGGCTGCTGAGTTCAGACGCTGAGTTTAGAGACATTTCAAGTGCCAAACGCTTCTAAACTGGGCTAAACTCGGTAACTCTCGTTTAGCTGCGTTTCGTTAACAGGCGTTTTTCACTTTTGGCTATTACAAAAAAATTTTTTTTTTTCAAACGCTTCTAAACTCAAACGCGGCTAAACGTGGCATGTAAACGCAGCAAAACTGATGTTTTTTAAACGTGGGTTACTATCTGTCAAGTTAAATCGTTCAGGAGAGGTTTTAAAAACATCCCGTGTACATTAAGCCTTAGGGCGGACACCACTCAGTCTATACAAAATCTGTGTGTTGCTAGCCCACAGTGGAAAATTAAGAGCTGGGTGCATTTTTCTGCACATATTCAGTACTTGCGTGAAAAAAACACATATATATGTAATCATTATTTAAAACTTGACCAAAGTATAGGGCATGCAATGATCACAGGGAGCTCCCCTAAGCATCTGGGACTTTAATTAACATGTTTTACATTACTTTATCCCTTTCATGACTAAGCCTATTTCTGACATTTGGTGTTTACAAGTTAAAATCCATATTTTTTGCTAGAAAAGGACTTATAACCGCCAAACATTATATATATATATATATATATTTTTTAGCAGAGACTCTAGAGAATAAAATTTTTTTTTTTATGTCACACGGTATTTGTGCAGCAGTGTTTTAAGCGCAACTTTTTGGAAAAAGATACTTTCATGAATTAAAAAAAAACGAAACAGTAAAATTAATCCCAATTTTTTTGTATAATGTGAAAGATGATGTTACACCGAATAAATAGATACTAAACATGTCACGCTTTATAATTGCACGCACTCGTGGAATGGCGACAAACTACGATACCTAAAAATCTCCATAGGCGACGCTTTAAAAATGTTTTACGGTTACCAGGTTAGAGTTACAGGAGGAGGTCTAGTGCTAGAATTATTGCTCTCACTCTGACGATCGCACCAATACCTCACATGTGTGATTTGAACACCGTTTACATATGCGGGCGCGACTTGCTTTAAATACTTTATTGGAACCCTATTCTGCTGAAGCTTGCGGGGAAGGGGGCGCTTTAAAAAAAAAATCAGTCACTGAACTCTAGTAAAGTGACTTTGCATAGAGTTGGGGCCATCAGTCTTCGATAGAAGGGAGCAAGTATTTTCTCTGTTTCCTTCCTTAATGATCAGAAAATGTAGCACAGGGATGATCTTTGCCAGTTAAAGTTTTGCATTTACACATAACCTAAAGTGGTATTAAACCCAAAAGCAAACATTTATTACGAGGGTTCTTCATAAAGTTTATGCACTTTTTTTTAACTCTATTAAATACATAACTTTTTGAAGACCCCTCATAAATTGCAGCTTACCATTTCTTAGATGTGATGGCTGCATTCCTTTCCTTTTTTAGGCTTTCTTTCTCCTATTTTCACCTGATAATCCAGCCAGTAAGTTATTTTTCAAAAGAACAAGCTCTCTAGCAGAATGTATCAGTTACAGAGATGGGACAAACCATTTAACACAAGCAGGAGTGCTTACGATGATCGAAGATCATGTAAAATCTTTATCCCAGAAGGAAGAAAACAGTTTGCTGTAACTGCTTATAGAGTATTAGCTGGAGATTGTTCTAAATGTGTTAGTGTATTATTTAATAAATAAAGAAAACTAATGCAGCCACCACCATATATTACATTTTTGTTTTAAGTTTAAAAAAAAAAAAATTTGAGACCCCTTTCACACTATGGCGTTTTTCAGGCGCTTTAGCATTAAAAAAATCGCCTGTAAAGCGCCTGAAAGAAGCCCCTTGTGACAGTAATAGGTGGTGACAGGTACTCTTTATGGAGGGATTGGGGGTCTAAAAGACCCTCCATCTCATCCAATCATAAAACACTTTGAATACATTGAGAAAATGCAAAGCAATCTCTGAATGATGCCTGTACCAAGTGGGCAATCTCCTGTGTTCACAATGCAACAGGGCAGCCGTTCAGCAAGAGACCCAGAAGCTAGCGGAGGTCACTGGAGTAAGGGTGTCTACTACAGTGATTTTGAGCTTACAAAGGGATCTCACAGATATGGAATATGCATAGTTACATCAGTCCAAGCTGTACCGATGTAACCATGTAAAAATATCCATACTTGGAATCAGTGGCAGCTGGTGAAGTTTTAGGATGGGGGGTGCCAGACCCCTTACATCAGTGTCCCCATCAGCGGAGTCCTCCTTGCATCTGTGTCCCCATCAGCAGAGACCCTCCTTACATCTGTGTCCCCATCAGCAGAGACCCTCCTTACATCTGTGTCCCCATCAGCAGAGCCCCTCCTCACATCAGTGTCCCCATCAGTTCAGACCCTCCTCACATCAGTGTCCCCATCAGCGCAGACCCTCCTCACATCAGTGTCCCCATCAGCAGAGTCCTCCTCACATGTGTGTCCCCATCAGCAGAGTCCTCCTTACATCTGAACACAAGGAGATTAGTCCTTGTGGCGGCCATCTTTTTGTAGCCCGTGATATAAAGCACCCGTTCGTAGTGATACTATGTGCCCGTGCGCCCCTATGGATGGGCCGCCACTGCTTGGAATTCTTTTTTAACATGTATGCATTTACCATTAAAATGTATCTGATGTTATGTTCACTAGTTTAGTAGGCCCTACAGAGTATAGCAAAAACAGTCTGATCCATGTGGAATAGTGAAAAACAAAAAGGGTGCAGATGCAAGGAAGATGCCACCACCAAATACTGTTATTGAGAAAGACTGTCACTTAGAATACTTACAGTATTTTAAATTGGGGAATTGTTTTAATGTTTCTAGAATCCAGGCAATAACAGATCTTACTTTGTAGTGACTAGAAATGTGTAATGATTTGATAAATGGCCAGAACGTGTGTCAAGATACTCCCTGACCCTTATTATTTCCTGCAGTGCTCCTTTTCTCTGTAGCATAAAATGCTACTTGACATTGTTTAAACAGATGAAAATGATCCTTTTGCAAAGTACAATTCTGAAGATTTTTCCTCTTTTCCATTGAGAGGAAGACTTATTTTTCATAAAGTCTGAAAAATGGTACTTTGACAATAAACTTATCAAAAATCATCACAGAAACTTCATTCTTGTCTGGGAGTCATTGATGTGATTGCATTCATTTGCATACTCATATATGCTTCATCTTCAATAGTACCATGGTTTAAAATTCCTCCGTTTTTTTTTGTTTTTTTTTCAATTTTTATTTTTTTTTGGCTATCCCGTGGCAGCTAATAGATTGCGTTTGATACAGCACCCCCTGCAAACAAAACCTAAAACTGCAGATTCTCATTCCTGTTAGAATAATAAAGGTAGCAAGTAAAAGACTGTCAAAATGCTAATGATACAAAATAAAACATTGCCCAATCTGGTTGGAAACAAATATACGTATAAGAGCACACTGCAGCTTCTCTAAGAAGTCTCCTGGTTAAAAGATTTTTTAGGTTATTTTTTTACCTCACGTGAAAAAAAGAGGTTCATACCTACCTGTAATATTCTTGCACAGAGCAACCCCTTACCCCCTCTTCTGGGGTCCCCAGCCAGCACTATCCACTCCTTCTGTCTTAAATGTGCACCAATAGCAAGCCATGTGCTATTGTGGCACACATGAGCGTGGGCTGTGTACGTCTATAGATACACACAGCTCGGCTCCGTCACGCCCCCGCACTTCTTCCTCACTGGATTTAATTGACAGCCGCAGAGAGCAGCAACTTTCTGAGAGCAGCAAGAAAGACCAGCGCTGCTGCAGGTGGGCATAGCGATGGATCGAGAGAGGGCTCAGATAAGTATTTGTGAGGCAAACACACCTCAAGGTGGTGCATTAAAGATGCCTCCAAATAATATCTAGCATTTGCCACTAAAAGAAGCTAGTGTCAGGGATGTCTTCTTAACCGCACCCGATCCTCTCCCCCCCTTATTATAGGTAGAACCCCGCATACTCATAAAAATCAAGCAAAAATAAATATGGAAAGATATTTTCACAGGTAAATTGTGCCTGCATATTCAAATACCATATAAAGCCTATGGTTTGCTTTAGTAATTTCATGCAGTTGTGATGACTTCAGTCCTTAGAGAAAAATGGCATTTAGCATTTTTACAGATTAAATTAAATATTAGAGTGTAAATATTGGCTAGGCCATATGATTGTATAATTGGGGATTTCTGCAATTATTTAATTGTATTTATGCAACGGAATTTAATAAGATCATTCCATTAATAATTTTACAAGAGCATTCAGGGAATACAACTCTCTTGTGTGGTTACACTGCAATGTTATTGTGTGTACATATAGAGAATTAACACTCTTTGTTCTCTGGTACCATGGAAACAAAGCTTTCTCTTTGTCAAACTGATAAAAGTAGATGCATGTCAAGATTAGTGAATAGGGTTTACATATCTTTTCAATTTTGACTGAAAGTGAATGTGACCTGTGTGAAAAGCAGCATAAATACAATACAGTTTCATGATATACATTGCTGGCCAAGCTAGGCCATCTAGTTAACTATCCCAACCACATTGTATTATATTCAGGCTGTTAAACTGACCCAACTGTCTATTTCCACATGTCTATTTTAATGATCATTTCAAACCTAGACTGAACTACTAACAAAAATATTTTTGACATAGTAAACTGGCTATTACCTCTTCTGTTGGAAGAAATATATTCTTAATGAGTGGTAAAGATTTCCCAGGGAAATGAAAAATCTATATGAGTAGCGTGACCCTTGTCATTGTTGATTTTTCACCTTTAGATAACCATACTAGTACATACTGATACAGTCATGAACATTTCCAACAGTTTGAGCTAAAATTAGTACTTTAATTCTTTACCTAAAACAAGGCATATTTAAGTGAAAACACACCATGTTTCATAATTCCCTCCTCATAGAATGATGAAGTTAGATAAGTATAATAAAAGGGTGGATTGTGTAATCCTGCTTTTATTGAGCAAACTGGCTCAATACAACCATAATCTTAATTGATGAACGGAAGACACTGTAATTATTTATAGTTTGAAATTAATTACCGTATTTATCGTCATTTAACACGCACAGGCATATAACAGGCACCTCATTTTAGGAGGGAAGTTTCAGGAAAAAAAATGAATTTTTAAATAAAGAACTTTGAAGCAAAATAAGGGTCAGTGTCCATCAATACAGCCTCACCATTTCCCATCTGAAGCCTCACCATTGCCCATCTGCAGCCTGATCAATGCACATCTGCAGCCTGATCAATGCCATCTACAGCCTCACAATTGCCCATCAATGAAGCTTGATAAATGACCATCTGCAGCCTCACAATTGCCCATCAATGCAACCTGATCAATGCCCATCTACAGCCTTACAATTTCCCATCAATGCAGCTTGATCAATGCCCTGCTGCAGCCTAATCAATGCCTATATGAAGCCTCACCATTGCCATGAATGCAGCCTGATCAATGCCCATCTGCAGCCTCACCTTAGATTACTGTTGCCTCAGAGGGGACAGGGAGGGGGGCGGGATGACCGCAGTCAGATTACATACAGTGAGAATCTCCTGTTGTCTCTTTAATACAAGTCCCGCCTCCTGGACTGGCTTCTATGATAGACAGAACACTGGTCCAATGCCGGCCCAGAAGATGGGACTTCCTATTACAGAGGCCGCTGAGTAAACAGGAGAGTCTTGGTGTATGTAATCTGATGACGCTCTTCCCGCCCCCCTCCATGTTCCCTCCTAGGCAGCCCAAATTGCAGTATCGGCGTATAACACGCACACACTATTTGCACCAGATTTTCAGTTTTTTTTTCAGATTTTGCGTGTTATACGCCAATAAATACAGTATTTCCTTTTATTGGCCAGCAGCATCATAAGGGGTGTTGGTGCATGACATTCATAAAAATCTAGGTGGTTATTACACTGTTTTGCAGTAAACAGTAGCCTTCCACCCAATCTGTGGCACAATTGCTAGCAGTTGTTTTGGCTGGTGGTGGCCATTTCTTGTTGTCTCCTATTTGGTTTACTTTTGTCATTTGGGACTCTTGCTGTCTGTTGTTGCTTCTTTAAGAGCACCCTCTCCTTAAATCTTCTCTAGCTTTTCCTACACTCAGGCAACCCTTTCTGTGCCCCAACATGAGCATACCTGTCTTATTATGCCTCTTACACATGGGCTTTAACTTGCATAAGAATAGTGTGTACAGCAACATTTTACAAGGTATTTGCAGAGCTTTTAGCTTAATTTGGAATTTTTAAAAAGCCATTTAAGCACTATTCAGCTCCAATTTTGGTATGTTAGCACTGATCATAAAGTGAGTGCTGAAAAAACTGCTCAGGCTTTCAGAAAGCTTCTGTTTTGCCTTATTCAACATGTACTTGCCAAATGCCTACTAGAGCTTGCTAGTACATTAATAAAAGTGAAATCATGTACTCTTATCATGACCTTAAACATCCTTACAATGGAGTTGAAAGGTTCTACAAATGCTTTAAGAAGGTTGCCTGATGGTTGCTGAAAACAGCAAGTGTTTTTTAAAAGCTAGCTGTACACGTTGTTCTTTAACAAACTGAAGCCTATTTGTACAGGAAATTTGGTGAGCTGTGCAAATCGAGGGTCTTGGCCACATGCATAGTTCTTCATTGGTACATACTCTCCTTAAAGGGCACTGGAATGTACCTCCATGTGGTTTTGTACCTGTTTCTTATTGTATTGTATTTAATAAATCTGTCCCCAGGATGTTTCTGGTTTACTCAGTGATTACAAAGTTCATGTTCCTATATTTTAAAATCTGACCCCCTGCTGATGTCTATTACTAGTCTACATAGACTCTGTTAATTTTCTGCACCTGATCCCCATGAACAAGCTTACATCTAATCTATAACCTTCTAGACCAGGGGTGTCAAACTCAATTTTATTGCGGGCCGCATCAGCAGTATGTTTGCCCTTAAAGGGCCAGTTGTATCTATGGTGCACTTCGTACAGAGTACAAGGTTTAGGACTACACTATGTAGAGAGTGAATTGCATCCAGAGATCAGGCGTGCGCTACGTACAGAGTGCAGAGTTCAGGAGGGCATTACATACAGAGTACAGGGTCCAGGGGTGCATTATGTACAGAGTGCAGTGTTTAGGGGTGCGCTGTGTATGGAGTGCAGGGTTTAGGGGTGCACTCTGTTTGTAACCCCAACCCCCCCATAAAGCTTCTTCGCATCTCTTTCACCTACCTGGCTCGGCTCTAGTACCTCCCTGTGTAGGCGGCTTTACTACCTGTGTATTTTTAAGGAGATCGTTCATTCTCTTAGATTCTGGAGATGTGTCCAGGAATCTGTTAGATCCGGGATCCGCTGAAGGGCAAAGCTATCCCTTGTAAACACAAAAGGCTGTAATTACATGTGATAGCAGGTGTGGGAGCGGAGGGTGAGAGCCGGAGGTGGCGGGATGGAGTTCTGGCTGCAAAACTGGGTGTGAGGGCCACATGACAAGTCCTGGAGGGCCTCATTCAGCCCACGGGCCTTGTGTTTGACACACGTGTTCTAGACTTTCTGGATCAGACTTTTTACTTGCCCTGTGCTCAATAGCACATCATCTCTCTTCAACTTTACTGTCCCTGGCTACAACTCTTAACTATGCTCAGGTTTTTGATGCTTGGCTTTAGTTACTTATGGCAATCTCAGGCAGCTCTCTTAAACTATGCCACCTTTCCTAGCCCAGATAATCCAACATTTTGGGTCCTGATGGCACTCAAGTACCAGCGCATAATTAAAAAAATGCATGGGTGACTGCAAAAGGGCAAACACATTGCACCAGTTGTCGCCTGATTCTAAAAAAGAACTGACCTATACACATTGTTTGATCTTCCACAATCCTATAAAGGTCGTGGTACTACCACCTAAGTTACTTTTTTCACTGTCAATTCAGTTTTCCAATTCAGTTTTGAGATGTAAAATCGATTATTTAACATATTATATATCTCTTTGTTCATTTTGTTTATGTGATGCAAAAACTCACAAACTTGAAGAATACATTGGTTTACTTTTACAGGGCACACACATAATTATAACAGTACAATTCACACAGAAAAGCACTACTTGAAATACCAACAGACAAAGCTAATTTACCAGCAGATCCTGGTGCTAATGCAGCCGCTTGAACACACACTGCAGAGTGGTAAAGTGATAGTCTGAAATGTTTGTTAAATGCTTAAAGTGCTTCTGTATTTGTGTACTAATCATCAATTTTTCAATTTACAATCAATTTTACAAAAATTTCTTAAGGAGTTTGTTGATTTTGAATATTTG
Organism: Lithobates sylvaticus; assembly: GCA_028564925.1. NCBI lineage: Eukaryota > Metazoa > Chordata > Amphibia > Anura > Ranidae > Lithobates > Lithobates sylvaticus. The sequence goes on along the minus strand of CM053030.1, from coordinate 237,623,623 downwards.
CATAATTAAGGCCGCGTACACACGAGCGGACTTTCCCGCGGGGACTGCAGTCCGCCGGACAATCCGCCCGTGTGTGGGCTCCGGCGGACTTTTTCCTCCCAAAAGTCAGACGGACTAAGTTTTAAGTTCAGACTTAAAATTGTCCGCTGGACTCGGCAGTCCGGCGGACAATCCCGCTGTCTGTGTGCTAGTCCGCGGGACTTTTGAAATGAACGGACTTGCCTCGCACACGGAGGAAAGTCCGTTCATTTAGAACGAAACTCCAGGTAGACGGGGCTAGCGAAGGCAGTGAATGCCGCCGCGCTAACCCCGTCACCTGGCATTGATTTAAAGGGGAATCCCTACCTTGAAAAAACGGCGTGGGGGTCCCCCCAAATCCATCTCAGACCCTTATCCGAGCACGCAGCCCGGCCGGCCAGGAAAGGCAGTTGTGTGGAGCAAAATGCCTTGTGATGTCAGAGGTCAGAAGAGAATGGGCAGACTGGTTTGAGATGATAGAAAGGCAACAGTAACTAAAATAGCCACTCATTACTATGTAAAAATACATACCAAATCGCAGCCTTCGATCAACAAACCAAAACTGCCTTCTCATCCCCAAAGCCCGCTACAAATCGAAGGGAGAACGAAGATTCGCAGTACAGGGACCTTGACTATGGAATGCTCTACCAAACAACATCCGCTTGGAAGAAAACCATCAGGCCTTCAGGAAAAAAAACTCAAGACCCACCTCTTCTAAACATGGCATCACAACAAGAGCAGACAAGCGCCTTGAGGCGATTCAGTTCGCATTTGCAGCGCTATACAAATCATTCATTCATTCATACAACCAAGGTATGCAGAATACCATCCCTGAATGCACAACACATCGAACCTTGAAGTAGATGGGCTACAACAGCAGAAGACCACACCCAATGCCACTCCCGTCAGCTAGGAACAGGAAACTGAGGCTACAATTTGCACAGGCTCACCAAAGTTGGGCAATAGAGGATTGGAAAAACATTTCCTGGTCTGATGAGCCTTGATTTCAGCTGTGACATTCAGATGGTAGGGTCAGAATTTGGCGTAAAACAACATGAAAGCATGAATCCATCCTGCCTCGTATCAACGGTTCAGGCTAGTGGTGATGTAATGGTGTGGGGGATATTTTCTTGGCACACTTTGGGCCCCTTAGTACCAATTGAACATTGTCTAAATGACACGGCCTACCTGAGTATTGTTGCTGACCATTTCCATCCCTATATGACTACAGTGTACCCATCTTCTATTCCTACAATGTATCTAAATGATGAATCAAAATAAGTTATACGCTATACTTACCTGCTCTGTGCAATGGTTTTTCACAGAGTAGTCTCAATCCTCCTCTTCTCGAGGCCCCCACCAGTGCTCCTGGCCTCTCCCCCTGCTGAGTGCCACCATAGCAAGCTGCTTGCCCTGGGGGCACTCGTTCTGCTCACTCCCAAGCCACCTCTGTATTTCTATGGGACACACAAAGCATGGCCTGTCCCCACCACTGGCTCCCTCCTCACTGTCTGTGATTGACAGCAGTGAGAGCTGTGTCTCAGCCAATGAGGAGGGAGTGACCCAGGAGAGCTCCTGCTCTTGTGCATATCACTGGATTGGGATCGGGCTCAGGTGAGTATAAGGGGGGGGGGGGCTGAGGGGGGAGCTGCATACTGAAGGTAAAAAACCTTCAGCCTTTACAACCACTTTAAATTACAAAGGCATTTATTCCAACTTGCATTTCATTCCCTAACTTAAACTGAACACATTTGCTGCATATATATGTATATATATATATATGCATATATAGATAGATAGATAGATAGATAGATAGATAGATAGATAGATAGATAGATAGATAGATAAAGGCTCCATTTACGTTGCAAGCTAGTGGTTAAGATTACAGTGTTGGCCATTTAGGTAAAAAGGAATGATCTGCATGACTCCTTCCCACTTTTTAGCTTTAGGAAATTTTGATAAACAAACTTCTTTTGTTTTAAATAGGCAAATTTCTAATTTATTATGTTTAAATTAGGGCGTTTTTGTTTCTTTTATCCCACCTCACTATCAACTAAGTTATTAAGCCTCAGTACTTCCCAAATGCCGTCCTATAGTTTACATATTTTCCATATCCTAGTCAAGCAAGCCTACAACTGGTGTATGTATTCTTAGATTGTAAGCTCTAACGAGCAGGGCCCTCTGATTCCTCTTGATCCAGATTGTAATGTAACTGTAAGTCTGCCTTCATTTTGTTAAGCGCTGTGCAAACTGTTATAAATCCTGTATAATAATAATAAGAATGTATGTTAGATTAAACATGTACCCCAGGCAAAGATGTAAGATGAAAATGTATGACCATAGACATTAAAGAATAAATTTATAAATATAAAAAGTACATCGCAACAAGTGTTAACCTGTGTTTTTTCATGCATTTCTATTGATTTCAATAAAAAAAACACACCAGGACAAAAATACATATGTGTAAATTTTGAAAAAAAAATGTTTTTAATGGAGTTTCTCTTTAACATACTGTATGTCTGATGAACTAATATTGCTGCTATGATTATTTTCTTCAATGCATTTTTACAATCATGTTATTTATTATTAGCTTTTGTCCTTTAAGCATTCACATTTTACAGACAAATGCACTTCACCACTCAGACATTCTGCTCTTATCAACATCATGATGAAATCTAATTGAAATTCTCCACAGCCCAGGATGTCAGTGCAGAAACTAGTTTCATGTGCTTGTACAAAACGAAAGTAGACGTTCCAAAAAATCTTGATCTTTGGGGAAATATCCTATGAAGAGGTCAGGCTCATGATAGTCTTCCCAGGAAGAGAAAATATTTCTTTGCTGTTTCAGTGCATATCAAGAAACTCAGTCTGTCTGCACTAATGATAGAAAGCAAAGAAAATCTTACAAGAAGCACTGCTGCCATCTTTTGGCAGCACTTGGTAATTCTGCAAAAAAATAAATAAAATCTACAATAAAATGAGGTCGTATTTATTTGTGAAAGTTGCACTAATTTGTGCAGAGCACGCAGTTTCTGAACTGTTAGATATTTTTTAAGCTTATGACGTGAAATGTCCATATGAATGCATTGCAGTATACTTAAATATACAGTACTTTGAGCTGCTTAATTGAACATGCAGTGAAGGAATTATATTGATAGTGTAGATTTAGCATCTGGCCAATTACATCTGGCTCTCTAAATGGCATTCTTAATGCCATATGGAAAGATATCAAGAGTATTTCTGCAGGATATTTCTTGCAGTTTTGCCAACTTCTACCTCCTTCTCTCCTTCACTCCTTAACAAAATACACTCTTTAATTTAAAAGTTAAATTAATTTTTTCTTATGTCATTATGCAGGCAAGTTGTGACATTGTTTCTCTCCTACAGGCATAATCAGAACGGCGTTAACAAATATGGATCGAGAAGCAAGAGAATATTATGAAGTCATTATCCAGGCCAAAGATATGGGAGGACAGCTGGGAGGATTAGCTGGAACAACCACTGTTAATATCACCCTCAGCGATGTGAATGACAATCCTCCAAGATTTCCTCAAAGTAAGTGAGTGCATCATCATCATCATGAAAGTTCTGTGTACTGCTTTGTTCTCATTTCTCTTTGGCTGAAAGCATCAAATTAAAGCGGTATAAAAGCCAAAAATGATTTTTTATAATATTGCAGCTTACCAATTCTTAGATGCAGTGACGCTATTCAATTACTTTTTTTTTGTTAGTTTTTCCCCTGATGACCTGGTCAGCAAGTTTTTCATCTTCCTTTAACCACTTTCAGACCAGACCAATTTGCAGCCAAAGGACCAGGCCCCTTTTTGCGATTCGGCACTGCGTCGCTTTAACTGACAATTGCGCGGTCGTGCGACGTGGCTCCCAAACAAAATTGACGTCCTTTTTTTCCCACAAATAGAGCTTTCTTTTGGTGGTATTTGATCGCCCCTGCGGTTTTTATTTTTTGCGCTATAAACAAAAAAGAGCGACAATTGTGAAAAAAACGCATTATTTTTCATTTTTTGCTATAATAAATATCCCCCAAAAATATATAAAAAAACATTTTTTTTTCCTCAGTTTAGGCCGATACATATTCTTCTACATATTTTTGGTAAAAAAAATCGCAATAAGCGATTATTGATCGGTTTGCACAGAAGTTATAGCGTTTACAAGATAGGGGATAGTTTTATAGCATTTTTATTAATAATTTTTTTTTATTAGTAATGGCGGCGATCAGCGATTTTTTTTTGTGTGACTGCGACATTATGGCGGACACATCGGACATTTTTGACACATTTTTGGGACCATTGTCATTTATACAGCAATCAATGCTATTTAAATGCATTGATTCCTGTATAAATGACACTGGCAGTGAAGGGGTTAACCACAAGGGGGCAGTGTAAGGGTTAAGTGTGCCTAGGGGTGTGTTTCTTACTGTGGGGGGCATGGCTGTCAGCTAGTGAATGCTGATCTCTGCTCCAATCACAGGGAGCAGAAATCGGCGTCAACGGGGTCAATAGGCAGAACGGGGAGATGCTGTTTATCTCGGCATCTCCCCGTTCAGCCTTCCCGTGAGACGATCGCGGGTGTCCCCGCGGCGATCGAGTCCGCGGGGACCGCGGCCGGACTCACGGGGGTGCCGACCAGCGCGGGAGCGCGCCGCTCCCGGCGCGCTCCCGATAGCACGGACAGGCAGAAAGGAGGGACTTATATATACGCCCTCCTGTCTGTCCGTGCCCTTCTGCCGACGTATATCGTCGTGCGCTGGTCGGCAAGTGGTTAACAAACAAAACTGTGCAGCAAAAGTGGTAGTTGAGGCAAACCATTTACCACTGAAAGGGGTGCTTACAATGGTCAACTTTTATTCATTTATGTAAATCCTTTATCTCTAAAGAAAAAAAAAAAAAAAAAAGTTGCCGTAACTGCATATAAAGTGTTAGCTGAGTTCAGTCTTAATTTGTTAGTCAAGTTGTTGGAATACATGGTTCATGTATTTTTCTACAGCAACTACAGCTTTATTCTTCAGCCAGTAGATGGAAGTGTTTATATGGTTGTAGCTGCAGCTATGGTACTGTATATGCTATTGTCCTTTCTCTAATAATAAAATTCCTGTTTCCTTTCTGCAGTTAAGCAGTAAAGCCCTTGTGGACTGTGCACTGTCTGTCGGTTCTGTAGGGCTATATACAGAATTTTCAAAAATTATGGAAAAAAAGACTACAGAAAGTCCAAAAATCTATTAGTGTCTCGCCAGGCTTACAATGGTGCTGCCCGAAGGTGTCTCTTTTGCTCTTCCATTCAGAATGGAGACACCCCAAGATAGGAAGTATGTTACTAGTGGGATCACCAGGTTAAAAAAAATAAAATATACAAAAAGCCTAAAAAAAAATAAAACAAATGCAGCCTCTACATTTAAAGCTCTTCTAAATGTAGCGATACCCCCGCAGGAGCCGCTTGAATATTGTTGTTTTTTTACTCTGCCTTCTCAACCCCAAGAACAGGCTCAACCCCACTGACACACCTGGCTGTAGTGTAGTGTAAATACCACAGTAAGAGACACAGGTTATAGTGAAATCAGAAAGTTACTTTTACTGTGTGCTTGCTTAAAAGAGGACAAAACAAACAGTCACAGCAATATAAAGCAGTAAGCAGGTGTGATGAGATATGACAAGACAAATGTTACAGGAAAATCAACAAGATCAAATTCGTCTGCTCTTAGACGCATTAAGTGAAAACGGTCCCAAAAGCAGAGATAAACACATGAAAATAATAAGTCAAGAAAATGTAAAATTAACTTCACTAAAGCATCTGACAACCCCAAACAAATTGGGCTATATACAGGCAGAAGGAGGGTAAAAGAATGACCTCATCTTTGTCTGTCAATCCTCTCCCTTCTTCACCCCAGCATCACAGTCCCAGCAGGCTCGCTTATCTTCAATAACTGACCCAGTGCACTGAATCAACTCCCAATGTGGATCCACCTGTAATTGACTAGTGTCTTGAACTCAGATAATAGCGAACATATTACAGCGCACACATTTCCTGCAGGGCTAGTTAAAAACACCTGAACATATTCAAAAAATACAGGGGTTTGGTCACACTATATGGTTATATAGTGCTAAGCCAACTTACTGCGACAAAGTACCCATAATTAGTGGGTCCTACCCTAGTAATAGAATGAAAGATCCTGCGTCTCAACCATGGGAGCCAAACTCCTCTATGTGGGAGAACTGAAGGGATTCCTCCTATGCACTGGTGGCCACTAAATAAGAGGTAATGAAGAGGGGGAGGGGTGCTCTAACCCAAAAAAACCTGGTCAGGGTCTATTACAATATACAAAAACATATTTGGGAAGCACACCCTAATGCGTTTAGATTCAAGATGGTGCTGCTATAAGACCCTAGGTCTTATAGCAGCACCATCTTGAATCTAAACGCATTAGGGTCTGCTTCCCAAATATGTTTTTGTATATTGAACTCAGATAAGGCCCTTAAGATCTTGAGCTACTTTACGGTGGTGCACTTGTTGATCTCCTGCAGTGAGGTAAACTCAGTTAATCCAAAGGGTTTGACAAGCATCCTATGGGGTAGTAAGCAAGTGTTTTCACTGCCAGGCAGAGTGTAACAGCATCACGGTTCCATGTAACTAAGGGAGGCAGGGCAACAAGGATAAATCAGAGTTCTGGCCTATGAAGTATTTGGGCGAAAGCACGATCACCAACTCCTGTGTCTGAAGGCCGCAGGTAAAATTACTGTAGTGCCGGTCCTTGCAAGTGTCCGATTGACACCTCCTCACAGGGGCATCACATGCAGATTGAAATGTCTGGGGATGCACGCGGAGTCCTCTTTTATCCCCAGATGTCTGCAGCCGACTTCCTGGCTGTGGCAGATGCAATCCCCCAAGTCTAAAACCCACAGCCTCCTGTCCACACATCTAGACTCTTCCCAGCCTCATGGTAGCTCTGCCCTTTCTCCCAAAAAGCCTCCAGGGTAAAAACTTCTCCCAAACAGCAGTGCTTCTTGGAAGATGTAGTTCTCTACATGTTGATTTCAATCAAGCAGTCTGTACTGGGAACTCCATCTCTCAGAGTTCTTTGCATCTCCTCCAGTCCTCCCTTGATTGACCCACTAACCTCTGCCTATGGCAAACTAGGTGAAAGGGCAGAGTGGGCTTTCTTGCCTGTGAACAAGTCTGTGAGAAGAAAAGGGAGGGGGGAAGTCACTCGTGCAAAAATGACAATCTGTATCTCTGTTCATTCAGAGTCCCAGCTAGCTTGGCAATGTAATGAAGATGCAAAGCTACTAGACATGTGCATGCGCTTTCGTCTGAATGCATTTTCGTTATCGTTTTAACAAACGATAACGAACGTGCTGAAAACCGAAAGATCCGACATAAACAAATGCTTTATTTTCGTTTTCGTTGTGACAACAGTTCGATATAGATAGGAGATTCGACATGACGCTGACAATAGTGATCTGTGTCCATTGAAACTTGTGGTCGAATGTGCCTAACCTTAGCTCTATTAGTCCAAGATTATTCTACATAGAGAGAAAAGATTTGACATTGTAGAGACAATAGCAAAAAAGGTTGAATGTGCCTAACCTAACTCTATTAGTCCAAGATTATTCGACATAGAGAGAAAAGATTTGACATAAAGATTTGACGAAGCAGTCGGCGCGTGCGGACATTTATGGTCAAATGCTCTGCCCATAGGCTATAGAAGAATTCTAATGTTGGTTGACTAGTAATAATAATTAATAAATATATTTATTACTAGTGTCATACAACATTAGAATTCTACTATAGCTTGTAGGTGGAACATTCAACCAGAAATGTACGATTGCGGCGTCATACAGTTTAGCTGCTCCGTCGAATCTTCTTAGAACCTTCGACAGACACCATAAGTCCGCTGCAAGGGTTTAGACTTCTACTCCTGTCTCTTCATGTTGTTAGTTTTGGAGCTAGCTACAGTAGATGGACACCTGATTGGCTCCTTCACTGGGGCCCTCTGAAGGCTTCTCCAGGAACAACTTCTTTAACACTTTCACAACTTCTGCTGCAAAGTTGGCCACATTCTCCCTGTTGGGACATTGTGCCTTGAAATGACCTCTTCCCCGCATCCACAGCATCTTAATGGCACCACATTATGCATAACCAGGGGAGGGATGGCAGCCTTAGGCCTGGGGGGGGGGGGGGGGAGTCCAGTCAAGTGGCCCATTGAACCACCGAATCAGCTCACCATCCATGCCCAACTGGTTTTTCAATGCGCCCTCACCAGTGCCCCTCAATGTAGCCTGATCAGTGCCCATCAATGTCGCCTCATCAGTGCCCATCAATGTCGCCTCATCAGTGCCCATCAATGCAGCCTCACCAGTGTCCATAAATGCAGTCTCACCAGTGCCCATCCAATGCAGCCTGATCACTGGGGCAGGGTAAATGGGGTGTTTGGGGGGGTGGGATGTGGGGGTCAGCTGGGGGTGTCAGGGTCTCTTTTTTGGCAACTTAGGTTGCACGCCACGGCCAGCGCAAGCCAGCACCCAGCCCCACAGTCCGAGCCAGTCACGGGCACCCTGCCTACAAGACTCTGGGGGTTGTAGTTTCCTCTGCACTGCTTGGGAGCTTGAGTGTGGACTACAAATCCCAGAATGCAACAGTGGCCGACCGCTGCAGATGAAAAAATAGCAGCGGGCGCCGGCCGTTTTCAACGTAAGTTAGGGCGGCCTGGGGGGCAATTGCCACTCTGCCCCCCAGCCCAGCCCTCCCCTGTGCATTACTTAAAGTGATTGTAAACAATCACCTTGTAAAACAACCCGTTCAGTTTAAAATAGAAAGGCAAAACATTGTATAGATATAAAAACATTATAATACATTTTTCCCTTTTTTATAAGTGATCACATTTCCTCTGTTCTCAGCTGCATAAGAGCTGGGGGGAGGCGAAACAGCAGCACACTGAGCTTCCCAGTGAATGGCTGTGCAGGGGGGGATGTCAGTACAAGTCTGATCATTGGATTAGAGTACATTAAAGAGGAACTGCAGCCTGCTCACATAATTTGTAATAAAAACATCTTTGCCATTCTGAAGCTTCTCTTCAACCACTTTGCATATTATTTTATATATACTGTGATTCTGTACTTGCCAAATAGGCTGTAGAAATATCCCTCCACTGAGTCTGGCTGCATCCAGTTTAACTGTGGGCAGCTGAAGCTGCTGCCTGTTTACTTCCTGGATTTACACAGACGCACAGAGGCACACCTCCAGCTCTGCAGCCATGCAGCTCTCATTGGCCCTCTTATGACTCACCCCCCCCCCCCTTCCTGGCAAAATCTCACGAGAGTGAGAGCTGTGCACGATTTCATAAGCCTAGGCTTTTTACCAGCCAAGAAACAGAAAGTGGGCTGTATAAGGTATTTACTGGCAGAAAGCAAAAATGTTTTACTATCCAAAGTTAAAACAACAAGGGCAGAAGATTTAATAGATGGAAAGTTGAAAAATTGACTGGTCTGCTTTAAGTACTAGAGAGTACTGTTTTCTCCTGCTTAGTGTGGTCAATTTTTAAAAGGACAGCAGAGAGACTAGCAGGAACACCAGGGGTGTTACACAAAGGAAGCAATACAAAGAGAACAGGATTCTTTCTCATACAAGTACATGGTACAGCAGGAACATATCAGGAACATGAAGTGTTGGGGCAACAAACGCTTTTAAAGGTCTATTTCTTTGGAAGTCACTATTTCTGTTTTGTTTGTACCTTATGTGTAAGTTAATATCCTCTCCTTTGATCTCCATCAGAACACTACCAAATGAATGTTTTAGAATCAGCCCCTATTAATTCTACAGTTGGAAGGGTTCTAGCAATGGACCAGGATGAAGGAGTGAATGCAGAAATGAAGTACACCATCATAGATGGCGATGGACTTGAGATGTTTGATGTAGGAACAGATGCTACATACCAAGTGGGAGTTATCACAGTAAAAAAGGTAATAGCATATTTTTTCTTAGAACAAGGCATATGTCTCTGTATACAGTACATACTTTAAATATACAAGTCACTTAATTTGTCCATGTCCTATTCCTGCGATTCTCAGTCACATCTTTTAGTGTTTCATATTGTAAAAATCATCAAAATGAAAACCTAATGGAAACAATGGCTTTAAAAATAACAATTTCACATATTATTCTATGTGTACACACGATCGGACTTTCCAACAACCAAACCGTGGAATTTTCTTCGAAGGTTGTTGGCTCAAACTTGTTTTGCATACACACGGTCACACAAATGTTGGCCAACAATTAAGAACGTAGGAACGTGGTGACGTAAAAGATGTATGGCGAGCCGAGAAAAAGGAAGTTTAATAGCCAGTGCGGCTTCTTCTGTTTGATTCCGAGCATGCGTGGACTTGTGTACACGCGATCGGAAATTCCGACAACAAAGTTTTGTTGGCGGAAAATTTGAGAACCTGCTAGCCAACATTTGTTGGTGGAAAGTCCGACAACAAATGTTCAATGGAGCATAAACACGGTCGGACTTTCAGCCAACAAGCTCACATCCAACAAATCCGATCGTGTCTACGGGGAAAATGTTGTTCCCTAGGGAGCCCTAAATGTTTACATTTTATGAACAACATTCTTCCAGCTTTGTCATATGTGCATATTTATCTTCCTGTCCTCTTTTTCTTTTATATACAGTAAACAAAAAATACACTTTATAAAAGTACGTCACAAAGGAAACATTTGTTATAGTAAGCCACAAAAGTGGGGCCAGTCATACAGTTTGCTACACCAATCTAGGAACAGCTCATGTACAGTATCTCACAAGTGCACCCCTCACATTTTTGTAAATATTTTATTATATCTTTTCATGTGACAACACTGAAGAAATTACACTTTGCTACAATGTAAAGTAGTGGGTGTACAGCTTGTATATCAGTGTAAATTGTCTGTCCCTCTCAAAATAACTCAACACACAGCCATTAATGTCTAAACCGCTGGCAACAAAAGTGAGTACACCCCTAAGTGAAAATGTCCAAATTGGGCCCAAAGTGTCAATATTTTCTGCGGCCACCATTATTTCCAGCACTGCCTTAGCCCTCTTGGGCATGGAGTTCACCAGAGCTTCACAGGTTGCCACTGGAGTCCTCTTCCACTCCTCCATGACGACATCACGGAGCTGGTGGATGTGAGAGACCTTGTGCTCCTTCACCTTCCATTTGAGTATGACCCACGGATGCTCAATAGGGATGACATCGGGTGTTCGCCTGTTCCCCTTTATTTAAAAAAAAGAAAATGTCCCGTGATGTAAATTCACACCGCCGACGGACCAAAAAAGAAAAAAAACGTCTTCTTTGTGACCGTTCCTATATAGCTGAGGGCGGGGCCACCAGGTGATGTAAACGAGTGACCCCGTCCCCCTCTGACGCCAAGGGGGCTTTTCCTGCAGCCTTACAGGTTGCGTGCTTGAGTAAGGGTCTGGTATGGATTTTTTTTTAATTTTAGCGCAGGGTTCCCCTTAATTTCCATATCAGACCTGAAGGGCCTGGTATGGATTTTAGGGGGACCCCCATGCAATTTTTTTTTTTGGTTCAGGGTTCCCCGACAATTCATTACAGCCGCGATCAGTTTTTCCTTTAAAAATGTAATTTTGCTGTGGTACTGTTCTAAACACGGGAAAAATGCACCACTTTGCAGGCATACTATAGACACCCCCCCAGGCACGATATTTAAAGGAATATTTCATTTTTATTGTCTCACTTTAACCATTAAAAAAATCACTGCTCCCGGAAAAACAGGCATTTAAAAAATAAAATTTGCATTGATACATGTCCCCTGGGGCTGGAACTGGGTCCCCAAACACTTTTTATGACAATAACTTGCATATAACCCTGTAAAATTAGCACTTTTGATTTATCATGTTCATGTCCCATAGACTTTAACGGTGTACGTGTGTTCTTCCGAATTTTTTGCCTGTTCGCATGTTCTGGTACGAACCGAATGGGGGGGTGTTCGGCTCATCCCTAATGCTCAACATGGTTTAGGTCTGGAGACATAATGGCCAGTCCATCACCTTTACCCTCAGCTTTTTTAGCAAGGAAGTGGTCCTCTTGGAGGTGTGTTTGGGGTCGTTATCATGATGGAATACTGCCCTGCGGCCCAGTCTCTGAAGGGAGGGGCTCTGCTTCAGTATGTCACAGTACATGTTGGCATTCATGGTTCCCTCAATGAGCTGAAGCTCCCCAGTGCCGGCAGCACTCATGCAACCCCAGACCAAGACACTCCCACCACCATGCTTGACTGTAGGCAAGACACACTTGTCTTTGTACTCCTCACCTGGTTGCCGCCACACACGCTTGACACCATCTGAACCAAATAAGCTTATCTTGGTCTCATCAGACCACAGGACATGGTTCCAGTATTCCATGTCCATAGTCTGCTTGTCTTTTGTCTTGCAAACTGATGGCTTTCTTGTGCATAATTTTTAGAAGACCAATTTGATGCAGTGTGTGGTGTATGGTCTGAGCACAGAAAGGGCTGACCCCCACCCCTTCAACCTCGGCAGCAATGCTGGCAGCTCATATATCTATTTCCCAAAGACAACCTCTGGATATGACTCAGAGCAAGTGCACTCCATTTCTTTGGTCGACCATGGCGAGGCCTGTTCTGAGTGGAACCTGTCCTGTTAAACCACTGTATGGTCTTGGCCACCGTGCTGCAGCTCAGTTTCAGGGACTTGGCAATCTTCTTAGAGCCTAGGCCATCTTTATATAGAGCAACAATTCTTTTTTTCAGATCCTCAGAGAGTTCCTTGCCATGATGTGCCATGGTGAACTTCCAGTGACCAGTGTGAGAGAGTGAGAGCGATAACACCAAATTTAACACACCTGCTCCCATTCACATATTAGACCTTGTAATACTAACGAGTCACATGACACCAGGGAGGGAAAATGGCTAATTGGGCCCAATTTGGACATTTTCACTTAGCGGTGTACTCACTTTTGTTGCCATCGGTTTAGACATTAATGGTTGTGTGTTGAGTTATTCTGAGGGGACAGAAAATTGACACTGTTATACAAGCTGTACACTCACTACTTTACATTGTAGCAAAGTGTCATTTCTTCAGTGTTGTCACATGAAAAGATATTTACAAAAAGGTGAGGGGTGTACTCACTTTTGTGAGATACTGTACATATTAATCACGAGGAAAAAAAGCATGGTATACAGTATAAGAACACCCTTTCTGTATTCACATTCCCTTCTTGTACAATCATGGTCATGGACAGGGGTTGTAAAGCTTCTTGTTTTTTCATCTTAATGCATCCTATGCATTAAGGTGAAAAAACACCTTGCAGTCACCGCACCCCCCCCCCCCCGAGCCCCCCGTTTTACTTACCTGAGACCTGAATCTCCTTGGGTGTGATCCGGCGTTGCTTTCACTGAGCTCTAGTCAGCTCTTCATTGGATGGTTGATAGCAGCGCAGCCATTGGCTCCCGCTGCTGTCAATCAAATCAATGACATGGCACGCCGGGGGGGCGGGGCCGAGTCATACACTTGGCGGGTATGGCCACCGAGTGTATCACACGGGAGCATGCCCGCAAGGTAACCCCCTCGGGAGAGAGCTTCCCAGAGGGGGTTAGCTCTTGAAGGGAGGAGCTGCGAGAGCCGCCATGGGACCCCAGAAGGGGATGTTCGGGGCCACTTTGTGCAAAACGAACTGCACAGTAGAGGTAAGTATGACATGTTTGTTTTAAAAAAATAAATAAAAAACAAACCCATACAACCCCTTTAATGTTTTACAAACCACTCACTGTAAGTCTTTGCAATCATTGAGAGTTTATCATTTTATCTCACTTAGGGCTTATTCACACTAGCGTTTGGGGGGCAGTAAAACCCCACATTTGAGCCACACTTTTACCACCCCCAAAACTGCTGTCTTCTTTAGCTGCAGAGGAAGAAATGATACCCCCTGTCACTTTTGGTGGGCAGTGCCCGCTGACCATTAAGTGAATGGGGCCTCTACGCAAGCTCCCTGCATTGCATTTCGGCACGCAATGCAGGGTTCAAGGGGTTATAACAGCCATTGAGGAGGTGATACAATGCCTCCTTAAAGCCTAATAAAATTCTCTCTGAAGAGCAGTCTGAATGCAAATCGCTCTTCAGAGACTAACGTTGGTGTGAATGAGCCCTTAAAGAGTTTTTTTATTATTTGTTTGTATTATATGATTTTTTTTTTCATTGTTTATATTCACTAAAAAATGTAACACTTTTTTGAAAGGGTGACAACTGATATGAAGAGTGGTGGGGCTGCAGATATAAGGAGAGTAAATATTGATTAGCCTAATATTACAAATCCTATTGATGACTCCTAATGATGGAAAAAAAGTTAATTTTTTTTTTTAATTGTATGTGTGAATGTAGTAGCTAGACGTACTTATTAAATATACAGGATTGCTTTCTCCCATGGAGTACTGCACAGTAATTGTGCTTCACTGTTCCTCTCTCTCAAATGCAAATCAGTCAGTCTGTTCAAGCTGATTGATAAGTAGATACATTTTTTTAGGTTACTTATTATGTTAACTCTGCAGATGTTTAGTAAGGATCCTAGACATTTATAATAAAGATCTATGACCACAACATTTAGAATATTCACACCTGTATACTTGTCCTCATGTAATAAGGAGCAGTAAGTAAGCAAAAAGTCAAGTGAACTTTGCATTAATTACTTAGGCTGTATTCACACTTAGCTGAGCGTCTTTGGTTGTTTTGCAGGCTTTTTGTTTAGAGTTTGTACAGGTGTTTTTTGCTCATTAATAACTAATAGGCAATACATATGTGCAGTAAGGTGTTTTTTAAAAAAAATTTGCACACACATGCAAGCAGTTTTTTTCAGGCGCTCCCACTGAAGTCTATTGGGGCCAATAAAAGTGCTTTTTTTAGCTACAAGCTTCAAGCTTCCAGAAACGCTATGCTCTGGTGTAAACAGGCACAATTAAAAACATGGGATTTTGTATGTTGAGCATTTAGGAGCTTCAGGTTTGAATGGAACTTTTTTCATTTTTAATGTAAAGAGTAAGCATACCACATAGCCAAACTGCTTTAGCAAATAAGTCTGTATTAGGCATATACATACAATTACAATTATATAACAGGTACAGATACCCAAGTATGTCATCTAACATTAAGCATAATACAACAAAGATATTTACTTAGCAGAAGAACATGCATGCATATGGGTGCAATAAGCTGCACTTAAAACGTATACGAGCTGATGTTCAGAAATTCATACAGGAATTCAATACCCGCATAGTAATGAAAAAGAAAGCTGAGCCAGACCATGGTGAAAAGAGAGAGGAGGAGTAAAAAACAATGTTTTGGGATCTAAAAATCCCCTCTCTTAAGAACCTCCTCTCTATGAATGGGAGATTAAACCTGACCTCTGGGAGGCGTGGGCTAGGCATAGCGGTGTGAGGACGTTCTCTGACAGCTCCTGGCCAGTGGCTCTCTCGCAGCTTTACTGAGCCAAATTACAGCACACTACAGGTGCTCATCAGACACCTAGACCGTGCAGGTCTGGGAGATATTTCAAGCACCTACAGGTAAGCCTTAATCTAGGCTCACCTGTAGGTTAATGTGGTTGTAAAGTGTTTACAACCACTTTAACAAAATGCTCCTTAACCACTTGCCTACCAGGCACAAACACCCCCTTCCTGACC